>OY987300.1:72738070-73354632 GCA_963920635.1 Pseudeuparius sepicola
ATGTTACAAATCGACTGTACATTCAAAAATGAAGAAAAAAATGCCAGATGGGCATTGGTCGAAACACCATTCGTTTTCTTGAAATATAGAGTGTCCAAATTTTGTCAAGTTTCGATCCGTTCCCTTGTGAAAACAAAACTTTTTGGTACATTGTTCATAGCAATTTTTTCTCACTTTAAATGGTACAGTGAATCTGTAACATTTGAAAGTAGCAGGTAAAAATTTTATTTTTCGAATGTTGGAGTCTACAGGTGTTTCCAGGCACATTTTGCCAATTTCAACGCAAACGGTTGATTTTATCGTTATGAAGCAAGAGTACCTTTTTGTTGCAGAATGAAAAGATGCCTTAAAATGCTGGACCTGCAACATCAAAAAGAAAACCTCAAAAAAGTTAGGAGTAAAAACACGATCCAAAAACAGCGCAAACGGCGGCCTCTGTGAGATACAGAAAAATTGATATTTTTAGATTATTCTCCATCCCCAAAAACACAGCAGTGCCAAATTTCAGTTCAGCAGCTTCATTATTTTGGGAGATGTAGCCATAATTCAATTTCAAAAAATGAACTGTATCTCTTAAACAAACAACATTTCTATAAGGCAAATTAGCCTCAATCGTCATATTTTGGCCCCAAATATGTGCAGTTGCTCTATGGACCATTATTAACGGGACACCCTGTATATGTTATTCAATGGGAGTGTTTATGCAGCATAATTTAACGTAACGTAAAAGTGAACCAACTTTTAACTTTTGCATTAAATTAAGGTAAACCTCAGTTTGCGCATGCGTAATTTCATTGCCAATAGTAAAAAGCGAACTCACAACTAAGTGAGAACAAAAACTCCCTAGCACTGGTTGCTTATTATTTATTATTTAGGATGGTTATGGGTTAGGTTTTGAATTTTTGTGCTGAGGGGCGAAGTCCTACGTCGCCCAAGGGGCCTCCGATGTTGAAATCGAGGACTAATAGATTTCGTGCGAAAATTTGATTTTGACATTTCTCCTGTTTAAATTATTAAATAATCTTTGCATAAACGGTATACTAAATTCTTATGTTACGTTACGTTAATATTAAATTACGTTAAATTATCGTGCGCATAAACAAACCTTTATATTTATAATATCAAAAACAGAGACACATTTTGGGACCTGAGTTAGCTCCTCTCCCAGGCCGGGTATCCGGGGGCTTCTGGCATACCTTTTCATCTCCAACCACAACCAAATACAGACCAAAAGTCAAAAAAGTTTCACAAAAGTCCGTCTACAACCCATTCCTTGTCTGGACCAATAACCAGAAAGTTTACATTAAAACTTGCCTCGCTGGAACGTTCCATCGTGCTTTCGTTCCGGCGTCTGTTCATTATCAGCGACATTCCCAAGATAACAAACACAACAATATCATTTTCGGGGCGGATCCCCCCCTGGTTTCCAAGGGAAGGTGACGCGGCCCGTCGGGCCGAAGGCCTCCACACGCGTAAACCTTTTCCCACCCCCGTTAATAATGGAGTTATCATGTTACGGGCAACTTGGAGAAGGCCGCGTCTCCGCTAGGGGACTTTTATGATCGCCGCGTTAAACTTGATTAGAGATGGAGCTGCTAACAAGTCGCCGTGGGGATACTTGGGTGTGGTTTAACGATTATTATACAGTGCCTTATCTAGTAATAATAATTAATAGGACGTGGTGTGTGGTGTGATACGTTTTTGTGTAAATTGTACACGCACAATATTTACCACTTATTAGATATTAGAAGCATAAACTTAAACTACAATGTCACTATATACAGGGTGAGTTTTTTTCGATGACCACTATGGGGATCTCGGAAACTAGCAGAGATAGAACAAAGGTTAAATGGGGAAAGAATTGCAGTTTTGAATGCTCAATCTAATGCCCCTTTTGGATTTTTAAAAACGTCATGGCTCACTAGATATTTTGAAAAAAGTGATTTTTTGCTATTTCATTAGATCTTTGTAGCTCCGTTATTTCTGATTATACAGAAGAACTGTAGAGACAAAAAATGTAGATAATTTTAGCCTTAATAAGATAATTTTATCCAATTTTTTATGTTGTTTGTGATTTTTGATATATGACATAAACTTGTGTTTTTTTTAATGTAAATCATAGTTGGCTGTTGCTTTATAAAGTCGGTCATTTTTTTAGCTTTCCAAAGATATGATACTCGGCATAGTTATTATAAAAAATAAAAGAGCTATGGCTAATATTCTAATTTTTTTTTTTAATTTTCACATAGTCAGCCATTGAATATTTTCATAATAATTACGTTCTATTTTATAATTAGACATAGTTCAAACTTTCTAATATTTTGTTTCTAGCTGGTAACAAAATGTAACAAAATAAAACAAAAATTAAAATACTCAAATTCAAATTATTATTATTTTAAAAGGTGTTCAAACAATTCACCATTATTATTTATGCAAATATTGCATCTTTTTTAAACTGAATTTGTCGCCTTTCTTAGAGACCGCCTGTCAGTACTGGCAATTGCTTCTAAAACAGCTGCTCCTAATTCAACAATTGCCTCATACTTTATTTTGTACTGTTCCCCACAAAAAGAAATCTAAAACAGAAAAATCGGAGGATCGTGGCGGCCAGGAAATAGGTATATTTCTCCCTATCCAACTATTTGGATAGAGCTGATCTAGGAACGGGCAAATAATTATGTGGTGGAGCTCCATCATGATAATTTTTGTTTTATTTTGTTACATTGTGTTACCAGCTTAAAATAAAATATTTGAAAGTTTGAAGTATGTCTTATTATAAAATAGAACGTAATTATGAAAATATTCAATGGCTGACTATGTGAAAATATAAAAAAATCAGAAAATTAGCCATAGCTATTTTATTTTTTATAATAACTATGCCGAGTATTATATTTTTGGAAAGCTCAAAAAGTGGCCGATTTGATAAGGCCACAGCCAACTATGGTTTACATTTAAAAAAATAAAAGTTTATGTAATATCTCAAAAAGCACAAACAACATAAAAAATTGGATAAGATTATCTTATTAAGCCCAAAATTATCTACAATTTTTGTCTCTACAGTTTTTCTGTATAATCAGGAGCTAGAGAAATCTGTTGAAATAGCAAAAAATCACTCTTTTCAAAATATCTAGTGAGCCGTGAACTTTTTTAAAAATCCAAAAGGGGCATTAGATTGAGTATTCAAAACTGCAATTCTTTTCCCATTTAACCTTTGTTCTAGCTCTGCTAGTTTCCGAGATCCCCTTAGTGGGCATGGCAAAAAACTCACCCTGTATAATAATATAGTGGCATTTTCACGCATACCCTATTGCATCTGATTACGGTAACCCTTTAGCCAACGTGTGACAATGTAATAAGGACATTACAGCAATATTGGATGCAAGCAACAGATGGCGCCAAAAATTAAAGTAACCCAGTCATTTGCCTACTAATTTCCTTATATTAAAATCTACCAAAAAATAGTACAAATTCTTTTGTCTTTTTATCTTCCTGGTAGATATATATCAATTAAATAAAATATCCTGGGTACTCTGTATTCTACCAAAGTGTATTCAAATATGACAAGCAAAAAATTTTTTTTATAATTTTTCTTGTAGAACGTACGTTTCGGCAATTTATGCCATCTTCAGGTACATATTAAAATTTTTGAGTATTTTTGAAGCATAACAATTACTTGAAAATTATGTTCTAAATACGGTTTTTTCTCGTCCACTTCAATATGATCACATATTCATTAAAGTCAAACAAAAATAAAAGGTTAATCCGTAAGAATGTTGTGGAGGATGTAATTTTTCAGTATAAAATTTTCTTAAAAGAGATGTTTCATAGGAGGCTACATGTTAACAAAATCATTCATAAAAAATAATTATCGTTGTCATAACTATATGAAATAAAAGAAAATTTTATATTTTGAATTAAGTTATGGAAAATAAATGACAGCAGACAAAAGAATTATTATTTAGGTTACTGAAAATTTTAAGGTTATGGAAAACTTTGACAATAAACAAGAAATATAATCTCAAGTTATTTGTCAAAAAGGTTAGAAAATGTTTGACAATAAACATGTAAATTTAAAACAAATGTTTTAAGTTTTAAATATTCATTCTTTCAAAATTATTAAAATATAATTATTCTGTATTCACCAAGTTTGCGGTTATAAATTGTCATGTTTATTTTCAAACATTTTCTAACCTTTTTGACAAATAACTTGAATTTTACATATTTTTTTTGCTTATTGTCAAACTTTTCGATAACCTCAAAATATTCATTACCCTAAAAAATAGTACTTTTGTCTGCCTGTAATTTATTTTCCACTTACTTTAAAATATAAAATTTTCTTTTATTTCTTATATAGCTATGACAACATTAAATATTTTTAATAAATGTTCAGTATTATATGAACAAATATTTAGATAGCATTTATTTCATATTTGGACATTGATATTCTCGTGGAATTATAACTTATTAATTAATTAATTTATTATGTATCATGACAGCACTGACAAAATATTAGCTATATGTAAGGTATTTTAAAATGGCATAACTTCGTCATATTTTTCCTCTTTGTGATATTCAACAACCCCTCCGAGCATACGCCAAATGATGGCAATAAAACGAACACTGGCATGCATGAATTTATGCGAAGGTAATTCTCTTCGCGCTTAAAATTTGACTGCGGAATTAGGAATTTAAACTCACAGCAGCGTCGTTTTAAACGCTAATAGGTTGATTATACTGACGGAACGAACGAATTCCTTCGTGTAAAATGTCTCGAACTTCAACAGTTTTCAGTGGAAAACAACTAACAGAAGAGCTACATGGATTCCATGATGGTTTGGACAGAAAATGTTTTTGTTTCTGGCCCCTTATTGCTCTTACGGTACACAATACACAACAGGGAAACTTGCAACAATTTCAAACCCAATATCGCAATAAATGAAATTCGGAATAAATAATATTTGCAGCAAACTTCGAATACATATAGGTACTAAAGTAAAAGTGAAAAGCGGTTTAATGCTTCATTCATAAGACTTCCTAAATGGTTTATAATCTCTTTTAATATCGTTTGAAGTGGCAATTCGAGCTGCTTACCTCTCTGGGAAAATGACTACTAAATGAGATTATAACCTTTGCACAGGCGCCTAAAATGGGCAATGGGAACCCACCCTCCAACCCCAAACGACCAAGAATCAAGCCCTTTATAAGTAGAAAATCGCAGCTTTACATTATGAGATTAATAGATAAAGAAAATGCCAATGACGATTCTATTAAAATAATAGGTAGCTATTATACATTATAATAATTATGCAACCAGAGATACAAATAAAAGAATAAGAATTTTAAAATTATAAGAAGAAATCGTCTATTTCTGCATTTTGCTGATACCTTACAAACAATAATTATTGGCGAAAATAAACTTGTATTCAACACCACAAGAAACTAAAAAGGCAAATTTCTTAAATTCTTCTTTTTAAATAATTATGCGAAAAGCCAGGAAAGGAATACAGTTAATTTCAGCTATTGTTTACCAGAGGGCGCAACTAAATGTCGCCGACATAGTTGCCTTTTTGATGAATTCGCTGAGAGAAACTTTTAGTGCTGCTGGATCGATAATAGGTTTTTGGCCACTGTTGCCACTCGACGAGCTCATGTAGAAACTAGAAAAACCGCTACGGATGGAATAAAAAACATTTTTTCATCTGAAAATTATAAATATATCTAGTTATAACAACAAAGATGTAAGATTGTGAGTGTAAATGTAAATACAAGAAAAAGTGATAATGGGCATAAGCACTCAAAGTTAGAAAACAAAAAAAACTAGTAACCGCATACACGTGTTTCATGCTATTTGGCAATCATCAGTACGGTGTAACATCAACCAATTCAAAAAATGAAGTCCAGGCAAGAGCCTGTTGGCTCCTGCCTGGACTTCATTTGTTGCTTCCCAAATCATGCCTATCTTTTTGATTTGGTTGATGTTACACCGTACTGATGATTACCAAATAGCATGAAACACGTGTATGCGGTTACTAGTTTTTTTTCTAGCTTTGAGTGCTTATGCCCATTATCACTTTTTCTTCTGGCTATAACAGTCTCTGCGATAACAGTGTACTCCGATCACATCGATATTCGGTTGGCAGCTGAACCACGCCCACCAAACTGTCACTACGATCGCAGTCGAGTGTTATGTGAAACCGCCTCCATAGGCGTAAGTAGAGTAGAGAGAGTACGTCGGCTCGAGCCCAATGTCGGGCATGGGCGAAAATAGCGTACGTAAACACGGCAAAATCTTTCAAAATTTCGGTTTTCCCGCGGGTTTTCGCAAAGTTTCGATGTTGCAAAAGGTGCAAAATAGTGTGGTGATTAGTTTGAGCAGCGTACAGTAAAAATTCATTCCGATTACAACCAAAAATAATATCGTCGTGAAATTCGGGATGTCAAAAGGAAATTTGAAAATTAATTTCCTCGAAAACTACGTCCGACCGGGAAAAACCGAGGCCGGATTCGTTTTCAGGGACCTCGAAAATAGGAGAGATAGCCAATTTGGGGGTAGAATCCACTATTGGAAATAATTACCGAATTTCTAAAAGGTGAGTGAATTATCTCAATATTACGTATAATTTTTCATAATAATTGTCTAGTGGATATCTCAAGGTATATATATTTTCTTTGCTGTATTTAAAAAAAGTAAAAACATAAAAAAATACATAATGTGCCTAAGCACTCCAAAAAAATTTTCACTGCGGGACTATCCACCCCGATTTGACCCACCTCTAAAATAACTCAAAGCCGCGCCTGAAAAATAGTCACGATACGTTAGCTAAAATAAAAGAATCTATATGCAGCGAAGAGTTGAGGCTTCTAGATTGTGCATATGTATATTGTTTACTATGATATCACTGTTCCACCACCAAATTTGACTGAGACAAGGCATCTGGAAACGACTTAATACTTTGTGATATCGAGGCCAACGATAAAGACAGGCCACGGCGCTAACGCATAATCGCGTAGTCACGTGACCAACTTAGTGCTATATAATGAAAGGCATTTTTGAAGATAAGTAGAAAAAACAAATTTCGTAACAATTTGGCAAGTTTTCTTTCATCTATTACATTATTGGTTTTGTGCATCCAAGCTTTCTCTAATTGTTTTTTCAAAATTTTCAACCTGCCTCAGCTGTTTTGGGCTGAGAGTTAAACGGCACTGCACTCACAATATTTTGGCACTTCTCAAAAATTGTTGGAACATCACCTTCCTTTAGCTTAGGTGATATTCTCTATAGGTATTTTCCCCCCACAACACATTTGTCCACTTTAATTGTTTCACTTTCTTGAAAATCTGTTAGCCACACCTACTTAAGGGTTTTTTAGAAATTAAAATTAAATCTCAGTTGGAATTTGACGAATCCATTTTGGCGGAAATTATCATCCCGAGGCAAAACAAATGTTTGTTATGGCGACACTTTCTTCCTGGCTTTTGTAATATGTATAAATATAATATAAATAGGCCCAATATTTGGTATTTAGGTTATTTTTTACGAAATAAAAATGAAAACTAACCTCAGTAGGTATACTGTAAATATTGACAAGGTCTCAGTTGTTCGTCAGCGTGGAAGACCGAATAGATACCGTATCGGGGCGTGGGTCGACAACGAAAATCAACGGTTACAACACTGATTTATTTCGCACAAGGTGAATGGTGAATACAATAAATACACAAACCCGAACGTGGTCAACGGGAACGGCTTCCAGCCACCCGGACCGTCTGAACTCTCGGATCTCCCGTAAGCAGTTCACCCCTCTGTGTCTCAGGCTCCACTGTCCAATACGGTCCATGTCCATTATAGTCCATTCCGGAATTCCGGGCTCCCTATTCTGTGGTTCGGGGGAAATTCCCCTTTACAGCGCTCACGCGTCGGTGCGAGCGGCACCAATACTCTTGGACGGCACGACTTCCACCCAGAGGCCATAATAACACCTGGGCGGTTCCCCTCCTCCAGGACACACGCGCACTATACACAAACTTGTTTCTAAAATATAAACTAACACGTTTAAAAACAATTTGAAGATTGAAAACTTCTCAAAACCCAAGCTGCCGCTTTCAGTTACGTGACAAATGACATATAACGTCGGCCTAAGATGGTCACGTGATTTTTGTGCACCAGGGCCTGTCTTTATAGTAGGCCTTGTTGTGATATATAATGACGTCAGGATAAGTCTTGCTTGCTGCGTTTTGACTGACGGCGGCGGCATGGCAAGTTAAAACCGCCGGTACGCACCACAAGCAGCGGCCTGCAAATCTCAAATCAAATTGCAAATTGATGACATATCGGAATTAAATATACTTTTACTTTAGGTATTATTTATCTGGAGGAGAGTGGCACAACTAATAAGTAGTTTCTGTTATTATTCGACAACGACAAACCTCCAGGGTAGGTAGATACGCGATGACAATAAGTCGGAAACTGTTATGGATGGATTAACGCGCGGAGAATCCTCCCAAAGTTTCAGTTCAGCTCTTCGCCCTGGAAATGCGGGGGTGACTCCCGAATCCTGGATTACGAACTTCAGCATTTAATTCCCGTAAAATACTCACAATCTCGGCGTTTGAGCGCAAATAGGTTGATTACCTATGGCGAAGTCGGCGCTCCGAAATGTGCAATTGCACAGAGGGATATAAAGGAAGAAAGAGAAGACTTTAACTTTGAAGAAATAAATATGGAAAACTTTGAACTTCACTTTATAAAAGACTTTATTATTAATTTGCTTATGTTTCTTGTGTTGCTTCAGTTTCATATCACCAAAAGATAACAGGCCTAAAAATCTACCTACAACTTTGGTTTTCTTACATGTTTTCGTAAAATAAACGCTGTACGTAAGGGATCAAACTTAGACAAGGAAAGAGAGAGGTCGCCTAAAACCTCGCTCGCGGCCGTGTTACCGACTGCCACATCGAACGACAGGCCAGTAGCGTAGCATGAAACGCGCTCTTAGCCAATATCACATAAATGTTAAAATGAAAAGGTAGTTAACTTTGGCTTAAATATAATTTGAAATATTGGTATTTCTTTGCAGATAATTTCCCAAATGTAAAGCTAGTGTTAAGTGCTGAAATATATTTTTTGCGGCGATTTATAATCAATCAAAATAAAATAAATAATGCACGCCCATGGAAACCAGCCCATATTTTATGAAACTATCATAATCAATTTAAAAAATTTCAATAAAAACGATGTTAAAAAATAATTTTATTGCGGCCTTATTTTCAAACAAAACAATGCACTTTATCATACAAAAAGGTAGAAGGAATGTGAAGAAGTTATATTGAGAAAAAATAAAGTTTTAGGGCATCTTTCAAAAGTATCTTTTTAAATATTTACCTTAGAAACGAAATCCCGGGCTCTTGCTTTTCACTTCTGCTTTTGCAACCAAACGCTGAACACTTCACCAACGTAAGAGTATATTTTCCCCGTCACTGATACTCTGAATTCACAAATTCGCAAAATTATTCACAACGTACTCGCTTTGTTTGCCACATATAAAATGGCCGCTGTTCAAAACGACGTAACAAAATCTGTACACGGCAGGGTAGGCAAGCGCGGTGTCCTCTCTCTTTCCTTGTCTAAGGCTAAGGGGACAAATAACTGTACTTATTTGTTATCACAATAGCTATTGCAAAATATAGGTACAAATACAAAGTGTAAATAAATAAATGTCAACTATTAAAACAAACTAAAACAAATTTGGCATTGTATTCTCAATCCCATATTTTCACATAATCGAAATAACCTAATTTCCATCAGGGTTGCTTTGATTAAAATCAATTGATTTAAATCAATGATTTAAATCGCGATTTTAATCGTTTGATTAAAATACAAAAAATCATTTGATTTAAATCAAAATTTAAATGTAGTTAATTATGTAAAAACCACGCCACTGTTGGTGTAACTGAAGAGGAAATGAGCATACATAAGCAACTGCATACTGCAGTAGGGTCTTCAGCAGGAGTAGAGCGTATCATTTCATCTTTTAATTTGGTTCATAGGAAATTAGGAAATAAGCTACGTACCGAGAAGTCTGCAAAACTTGTCTTTCTGCTGAAATCCACATAAGCAAAACGTTTTCATTATCTATTTATACGGTAAAAAAATCAAATATAATTTTCTAATAAAATAATAAAAAGAAAACCACTTTAAACAAAAAATTCTATATATAAATAAAAAAAATCCGATTTTTTTTATTTAAATCCGATTTAAATAAAAAAATCTGATTAATTTGATTTTTTCTAAAAAAAATAAAAAAAATCAGCAACCCTGTAAAAATGAAATACACATGCCGTAACTTTTAGGCTTTTCTCGGCCAAAAAAAATAGGTTTTTGTGTTTAACGGATGACCTAAAATTTCAAAAATAAAAATTAAAATAATTTATGACATGGAATTATTATTAATAGCAATTTATCGGGACCTTAGGCACAGTTAAAATAATTATTCTTTTAACTGAGCCTTATGTGACTTTTTCCAGGGGTTTCAAGTTTCTCAGACCTGAAGTGTTTCTGTCTGCAAATGCCGCAAACATTTTTCGAATTTGAGCACGATGTATTAGCAATTCCTAGTTATAATTTTTAAATCAACTGGTGTAATTTTTTGCCTTTTCTGTCAACTATGTGGATTCAATTATTGTTCACATCAGTTGACCTATTTTATTTCTGTAAAAAAATAAGACTTTTTAGTAGGTACACTTCTCCGCACCCCAATAAAAATATTTTTAAGAGAGAACAGAACAATTTTAAAGTCGCTTTCCTCCAATTTTGCGGGCTTTATTATCACAATATAATTATTTTTATGTCTCTATTACAGCGAATATATGAAAATTAACGGACTTTCCACTGTTTTAACTTTGTAATTGTCGGCGAAAAGTAACATCTACGCAAAACCCGAACCCATTTCAAAGCGCCGAATTAAGAGACGTCCCCTCGGAAATAAACCTATTAGCGCCCAGCGCCAAGCGCGTTACACAGGAATTAAATGATGAAGGTTTGTAATCCCCCATCCGCCATCAAATTTCGAGCGCGAAGAGTAGAATAGTTTTCGCATAAATTTGTGTATAACAGTTTTCGTTTTATTGGCATCGTTTGGGCGCGTTTAGGGGTTCTTCAACGGCAAGGACATGCCGGCTTTCTGTCAGTTTGCCCCAGATAAATTCCGCTGGAATTTCGAATAGGAATGTTACATGGCGGCGGACAAGAACAAGGGTAGAATCACACAAAGGCTTAAATTTGTATAATATTTATACAGGGTGATTCAGTTTTATTCTGCGTCACTTCAACAGGTGATAGAAAACCAAGAAATAATAGCACTTTCTTTAATAAACTATATCATTTTAAGGCCTTATTGAAAAGTTACAGGGTGTTAAAATTTTAAGAAACATGTGGTCTTTATTGAATATTTACCAAACTAGTTGAGATATTTAAGTCGTATTTTGGTACACGTTATAACGGCCTGGGTTAGCATAAAACCTGTTAATATCAAACACCTTGAACAACCAGTGGCGTAGAAGTAGGTAATTAGTGTAATTGTTTTAAGAAAAAAAAAAGAACCAACTTGTATACCAATAAAATGTATTCAGTTTCTTATGTAAATTTTAATTTTAAACAAAAATGCCCTCTTGGTAATTTTTCGTATGTGTTATGGTTTCGCGGCAAATTTGATTTTTTTGTATTATTTCGGGGTATTTCTGAAAAATTATCTAAAAAAATTGCTCCATAAGTATCACTTAAAATGGAAATAATGTGTTTGCTACTTGAAATAAAGTAACTTTTTCCAATAAACTTACCTATTTAAGGCTATACTTTTGAAGATACAGGGTCTAATACATTTAAGGAAGATACAATAATTAATGTTACGCTCTGTATCTTGAAAAGTAAAACCTTGAATGAGTAAGTTTATTGGAAAAAGTTACTGTATTTAAAGTAAGAAACACATTTTTTCTGCTTTGAGTGTTACTTATGGAGCGAAGTTTTAAGTTAATTTTTCATAAGTACCCCGAAATAATACGAAAAAATCAAATTTGCTATGAAACCATGACAAATATGAAAAAATGCTAAGAGAACGTTTTTGTTTACAATTAAAATTTACATAAGAAATTCAATACATTTTATTGCTATACAAGGTGGTTCAGTTTTTCCTAAAAACAATTATACTAATTACCCACTTCTACGCCACTGGTTGTTCAAGGTGTTTAATATTAACAGGTTTTATGCTAACCCATGCCGTTATAACGTGTACCAAATATTACTTAAATATCTCAGCTAGTTTGGTAAATATTCAATAAATTCCACATATTTCTTACAACTTTAGCACCCTGTAACTTTTTTATAAGGCCTTAAAATGATATAGTTTATAAAAGAAAGTGCGGTTATTTTTTGGTTTTATATCACGTGTTGAAGTGTCGCAGAATAAAACTGAATCACCCTGTACATTGTGGCTTCGATAAGTGGCTCACACTAAATATCTCTATTATTTTTTGACAGAAAAAATCGGTGGCAGGTACGATCGATAGCCCTTCCAGGCGGCCTTCTTTTGTCATGATGAAAATTGTTGTCCACGGCCATCTACGAAAACTATGACCAAAAATCTGAAAAATTCCAAAATTTTAAACTGCTGTAACTTTTTTATTTTTAGAAAGATGGCAAAAGGTTTAACATGAAAATTGTTTGGGCTCGAAAATTAAATTATCTGTAAAAATATTTATTTATGTGTGTTCTGCAAAGCAAAATGTCCCATTCAATTTGAAGTGTCACACTTGCCCGTTTGTCCTGCATTTACTTTTAAAAATTAAGGAAAGATATTGGTAATATTTGTGGTTGACATAAGATCTAGTTACCCATGAAAATAAATATGCAATGATAGCGTTATGACGTTAGTAATGACATCCCTATTGGAAATTTGCAAATGGAATTACCTAAACAGGTGAGTTTACTTTAATGAATAAACTTTATTCATAGGTTTACTCAACAGTTCCCAAAATGTGTAATACTAAAAAATGAGAGCACTTGAAATATACAACATTTTTTTGATAATTATTGTTATGGCATTACCTACCTGTTAAGTGTTAGTTATATTAAAATATTAAGTATTTTTAGTTTATTTTCATAACAGACAATAATGTCTACGAGTGTCGCGTAATTCTAGATTAGCTATACAGGGTGTAACTGAACTGATGGTCAAAAATAAAACCACGTATTTTTGGAGTCAAAATAAGGGCACTTCTTCATGTAGTTTTTTCTCTTATGGGCCATAGTTTTTTTTATACAGAGCGTAGAAATTTAGAGAAAAATACACATATTTCCTAGTATCTCTAGAAGTATACGAGATATTTTCTTCAAACTTGGCGTGTCACATAAGCGGACGAGCTGTCAAATTTAAAGTTGATATGAAGCTTCTGATGAGGCCCTCAGTTGCGGAGATACAGGGTGTTATTAAAATTAATTAGTTCAGAAAAATATGAATACCCTGTATAATCGCATTTTTTACATTTTTTTTTGAGTGGTAAATTCAATGGTTAACAAAAAGTATCTCTTAGTATTTTTTCATATTCTCAGCCGTTTCTTAATTATTTTCAAGGAACGGCAATGCTGCAATAAACAAGTCATTTTAAGAATAAATTTAACAATCTGTGGATGCCAATTAAACTTGGCATTATTTGAATCATTTGGCTGTCAACTTTGCACTTTAGTATATCGATATTTTGAAAAATTATATTTTCATTCGAAGAAATGATTGATATGAACTTTTGCTATGGACTTGCCAATGGCAATAATAAACATGCGGAAACGCATAGTTGCGTGTACCTATTGAAAGAGATGGCGGTCATTTCGAACATTTAATAATTTAATTTTCTAATGGCATTAAGTTTCTTTTATTATCGTTTTTGATTTTGTATTTTGTTAAATAAAGTTTAATGGACATCCACAGATTGCTAGATTTATTCTTAAAGTGACTATTGTCATTGAATGAAGGAATACCTCACTCAACGCTATTGTTCATTGCAGCATTGCCGTTCTTTGAAAATAATTAAGAAACGGCTGCGAATATGAAAAAATACTAAGAGATACTTTTTGTTAACCATTCTATTCAACACTCAAAACAAATTAAAAAATTGCGATTATACAGGGTATTAATATTTTTCTGAACTAATTAATTATAACACCCTGTATCTCAGCAACTGGGGGCCTCAGAAGCTTCATGTTAACCTTAAGTTTGACGACTCATCTGCTCATGTGACACGCCAAGTTTGAAAAAAATATCTCGTATTCTGCTAGAGATACTAAGAAATATGTGTATTTTTCTCCAAATTTTCTACGCTTTGTATAAAAAAATCTATGGCCCGTAGAAGAAAAAAATATACGAAGAAGTGCCCTAATTTTGACTCCAAGAATACGTGGCTTCATTTTTGACCGTCAGTTCAGTTACACCCTGTATGTTCGACATTCGATGAAGTGCATAAAAACCGTTTTATTTTCAAAATTTGGAAGGTTACTATGCCTACTTTCATTTAGCGTCACAATCGATTATTTATTTTCGTAGGTAACTAGACCTTCTGCCAATCACAAATATTACAAATAATTTTTCTTAATTTCTTATAATAAATACAGAACAAACTGGCAAGTGTGACATATCAAATTAAATGGCATATTTTGCTTTATAAAAAATGCGTCAATAATTTTTTCCCAGAAAATTTAATTTTTGATCTCAAGATTTCTTCTTCATTTTGTGGAAGGGAACCGAGAAGGATTCTGCCAGTCCCATTAAATAAAAGGATCTCAAAATCATAGATATATAAAAATAAATTTACAATGTTGCCAAATCTACTCGATATCCATATAAGTGACGTCACCGGTTGTTTTTACAGGAATTGAAATTAGAAAATTCATATCTCAGTAACAGTAGCTAAAAAAAATTTTAATGCGTTTTTCGTGTTTCACTATCACTTAGATATAGTTTAAAAACAGTTTTGAAAAATCTTCAAGTTCCCTATTTGTGAAACGGAATTGTGTTATTGCCACTCCTAATAAAAATGCGTTGTTCATTCGAAGAAATTAATTTTCAACGTAAGCTGCTTGACAAGGAATTACCTTAATTCCCGTATTCCCCCAGTATAATCAACTTACCTAGTACGTAATTAATTGCTGTTATGGCCTAAAGCTAAGCGTCTAACGCGTTTTAATGGCATTGCACGTTGAGATTTCGCGATCCAGCAATCGTCAAATTTTCAGCGCAAACCCAAAACTTTGGGAGAATTACGTTTGGGCAAATTCGTCCGTAACAGTTTTCGTTTTATTGCCAACTCAAACAAAATGTTCCGGATCAATTATTGTTCGGGAACGCAAAGTTGGTTTTCAAAATGTTGCTTCGTAGATAAAATTATAACACAGATAACGCAATCGAAATTGACGCTAATGGATATTTCGGGTTGCCCTCTTAAGCGCTTATATAGATACTGTCAAAATAGTTATTTCTGCAATAAGTGCTAACACTGAATGTTCATTGATTGTTCATTGATTGATGATAACTGGTCGGAGAATTAATTGAAGAAAATTAATTGGCTTTTATGAAGGTAGGTACAAATTGTTATTTATCAAATGTATACAAATAGGGATTCACTTAACCACATGTTATGTATCAAAGAGGTAATCCGCCATCTTGGAGCGGCGGCCATATTGAATTCAGTGTGATGTCACTAACTTTATCGTTTTCTACTTTTCAAGCCCTTTCATTTGATACCCATATTAGGGGGTTGACAAAAAATACATCATCCGCCATCTTGGAGCGGCGGCCATTTTGAAAGTATTAAGTACATTATTTTGTACTTATTGCATATTATACTGTCACCGGAACTAAAGGTGTATGCAAAATTTGAGCTGAATCGGATGTCAGTATGTGGTTATAATTCAGCATACAAGATTTGGCCCGCACATATATACATATACATATATATACATACATACATACATACATACATACATACATACATACATACATACATACATACATACATACATACATACATACATACATACATACATACATACATACATACATACTAACAGGTGAAGTTAAATAAAAGCTTGTAAAAAGTAGCTAAGGTGTCCTAGTGTCCAGTGCTCGAATTTTGAAAAAAATTTAATGCCGCAAACTGCATCCTGATAATATCTCTATCCGTTTGGGAGATACAAGGGGTTTTTCGTTTTGTAGAGTTTCTTAATGTGCCATATTTTTTTTGTTTGTGAATATTTTTAATTTCGGTAAAAAAAATCTACGATCGTGGCAAAAGTTACTACTTTTTGCACCATCTACTGTGCCAAAAATTTAACTTTTTATACTAGTGCAATATGCACCCCTTTGTTCCCAGTTTACCAGTATCATTAGAATTTTTATAAAATATTATAAAGGAAAATGTTCCGTTCAAACTGTTGATGCAAATACTTTTAGTAAAAGTGATATTGCAAAATATTTACAATAAAAATATTGAAAACCCAATGCAACGCAAGGGACACACTGTATTCGCAGATTTTCTGCAATATTGCTTGTGGAATCGTGGGCAGACATGTTAACATTAAAACGTCATGGAGGATGGAAATCTTCAATTATTGTAGTTGAGGGCTACATTGAAGAATCAATTTCTAACAAAAACAGCTTCTCAAATTCTGGGAGGTGAACCAAATTCCACTATCGGAAACTTCACAACAACCCGAAAAAAAGTTTGGGACCTCCACAGGCGAAGACGAAACCAAAATTCAAAAAATTACTAAAAATGAAATTTGTCCTTCAGTTGCCATTGCAAATTCCTCTATAATTAACACAAAATGTAAATAACTAGTTTTATAAAAATAACATTATTAGTTTAAACTGTTCAATGTTCATATGATATTGTTAGAACTATTCTAAGAAATAAGTAGGCCTTGGCGAGATGTAAACATCAAACGTCAGACTCATGTGGTTTATTTGCCTCGGCCAGAGGCCTCGGCAAACTAAATTCCACATAAGTCATAAAAAGTTGAACTTCAGTGCCTTGGTACATATAAATAACTATTATGCAATCGAATGTTGGGTTCAACATGTGCAAAAAAAACATATTTTTATTATACTTCTTTGAAATTGAAAACACCTTATTCTCATCTGTTTTAGAAATAATGAAAGATTGGGTTTTTCGGGCTAGCGCACGGAAACAGCGCATGGAAAAACTTTCCGTGCGCTGAATAAAAATACCGAATCTATGACTTTAAAATAGAAATATACAGCAAAGTAAACTAAATTTAAGAAACTCTATATGCTCTCTAATATTTAACATATACCTATTTTGTATTTTAATTCGTAAGTGTTTCAATATTTAGATACATTTCTGTAATATTTTTGACGTTTTATTCACCTTATCTGACAATAACTAATTTACAACAAAGCACCTTTGAAATAATTTGAGAGTAACCATGGAAACGCATCATACATACCAAACACTATATTGTCTGCATTGTTTATTTTTTGTCAATTAAATTTATTATAATATGCCGATAAAATGTTTTAAGTTTCCGTTTTCAAAGAAGTATAATAAAAAATATCGTTCATTACACGTCCAGAAATAGATTTTTCCAGACTCGTAATGAAATGTACTATTGTTGCACTCGGCATCTTTCACCTTCATGCAACGTGCAACATATTATACAGGGTGACTTTCTTTTATGACCAGTATGGGGATCTCGGAAACTAGCGGAGATAGAAGGAAGGTTAAATGGGGAAAGAATATCGCAGTTTTGTGGGCCCAATTTAACGCGCCTTGTGGATTTTTGAAAAAAGGCATGGCTTATTAGATATTTACGAAATTTTTGCGCTTTATTCTAATCCGTCTGGATTCGTTGTTTCTGATTTTAGACAAAAATTGTAAATACCAAAGTTGGAGGGATTTGTGTCCCCAATTGGCACCGTCGCAATGATAAAGGCCTGCCAGCTGGCGACGCGAAACGTCACTACGTTATCACAGTGAGGTCGGGAGGTTGGTTTTTGAAGTTGTTTACGTTTACTTGTCTGGCGATTTTCCTGTTTTAAAGAACGTTTGTTGTATGTTTGACTGTGTTTTTTAGTAATATAGGACGTGGAGTTTTATTAATAAGGTGGTAAAACAGCAGTGGTTCAGAATAAAGCGATTAAAGTTCAATTTTAGTTTATAGGTTTTAGGTTGTGTCTATAGTTTCGGACTAATTTAAATCATGCCGTGGACGTGTTCCGTTCCCAACTGCAAGGGAAACTACAAAGGCGGTCCTAATGTGTCCTCCATAAAGACCCCATTTTAAGGGAAAAGTGGGTTAATAAGGCCATCAAAAGAGATTTTGTTTTCCAGGATTTTAGTTTCGACTGTTGGAGAGGGTTATACCTAACAATTTTACGTGATTAAACGTAACCACCTTGAAATCAGTAAGTTTTATGGTTTTATTTA
Source organism: Pseudeuparius sepicola (assembly GCA_963920635.1). Classification (NCBI taxonomy): domain Eukaryota; kingdom Metazoa; phylum Arthropoda; class Insecta; order Coleoptera; family Anthribidae; genus Pseudeuparius; species Pseudeuparius sepicola. The sequence goes on from OY987300.1 coordinate 72,756,557, forward strand.
TTCGAATTTAGTTGTATCTAGGCAGGCAAATAAGAAATAATTGGTATTTACGAAAATTTTACCAGTAGATATATAAATGCACCATAACCCCTTGAAAATGTGACTTTCACTCTCGTAGATTATTATCCGTGTTGTAAAACCATGAGATATATATGTAAACAATCATTTTAAAGTGTTTTTTACCAAATTTACCAAGTTGACACCTTGAAATTTGAATTTGGCGCCTTAGGCTGACCTCCCTTGGATGACTCATCGCTTTCAGCTGGCGGGCCTTGTTATTGCGACGGTGCCGCCCCAATGCGGATATCAGGACCTACTTTCCGTGACAGCTGTCATTTTAGAGATAGAGACACAAACTGGAATCCGATTTGGGTCACCCTGTATCCTGCGATACCTCATTTTTTCAAATGCTTCAGTCCCTCACTCAACGGTTGCAGTCTGCAACTGTAGACGCGGTCACCGTTTACCGAATCAATACAAAATACCACGGGCGTAGCCAGGATTTAGTTTTGGCGGGGGGTTTAGTTTGAGAAGTAAATAAAACAACAAAAATATACTTGCATGAAATTTAATATCTATATATTCATCCGAAAAACTACGACATATTTATAAAGTTCTTAACTTTAAATGAAATGGATAAATTAATTTCGTTCCTCTGCGCTAAATCTAAAATCATTAAAGAAGAAATCTTCGGCTTTTTCTTTTAAATATATCCACTACTTCATCTGCATGAATTTCTGTTCCATAGTGAATGTTCATTAGAGCCAAACCATTAAGTCTGTTTTCACTTGTAGTGTTTCGTAAATAGTTTTTCAGTCTCCTTAGGCTCGAGAAAGACTTTTCTGGGGTAGCAGTGGAGACAGGAATGGTAGCCAAGATTTGTAGTAATGTGTAAATATTAGGATAAAGGTTTTTATCGCACATATTTAGGCATTCCAAACTAGATTTCGGGGTAGGCAGTCTTCTTATCAGCATGCAAGGTAGCTGAAGCTTTGATAGCTAAATCCAAATTTGTTTCTTTATTAGAAACCCCTTGACCTTGACTACACCACTTTTTCCAGTAGTCCATACCTTTAAGTTTATCACCCTTCCTTTTTTCCCCTCCATTTTTCGACAGTAATAATGATTCACGTATCTATCCTTAACAAGGTCATCGAATAACAGCGCACTAAAATTACTCACTTACACGGTACACTTAATTCTCTTCACTATTCGTTCACCACTTTTCACTTTTATTCGCTTCGAGTTCGCATGGAACAATACTGCCGTAAGCGCGGTCACGCGCCGCGGCGCCGCTTATATAGCAGCCCAGTAGCCGTCCAGAAACTTCCACGAACTTCCACAAAGTTCCGCTCATTTCGACCTAGGGGCGTGGCGAATAATCGAGAAACAACGCAAAGTGTCCCTACAATACAAAATAGTTCGGCTGCAACTGCGTTTGCCTCTCGTCAAAAGATGGCACTAGGCGCTACTATTACTAAATAATATATTCAAACGTAATAATAATTTAACTCTTCACTCCTCGTATTTTTTCGGTATAATATTAGGTAATATTTTGCTTATTTCGGGGGGGGGGGTTTGAACCCCCGAAACCCCCCCCTTGGCTACGCCCGTGCAAAATACCCTACAATTCGGCCAAAAGAAAGGCCCCGCTACCGCATCGCGCGTTGACCAACAACCGGCTCCACGCCATGAATTAAACAACGGCCGCTCTAGAAAACCTGCGGCCCCGCCCGCTTTCCTCGTCGACATTGGCACACTTCTCCTTTTCGGGCCACTTGCACTTTTCGCCGGCTGTTTCGGCTCATTACGCAATAAGACCGATTAATCGGTCGGCGGCCGGTTGCGGGTTCGAGACCTGGATAATCGATAACGGGCGACGGGACGGATCAGGTGGGATTCCTGGGGCAGCCTCCCTCCCTCAGGCGACCGTCATTACAATGGTATTTGGGGAAAGCGATAAAGGTGGCTGACGGGTGACCTGAAACGACATAATATTCGGTCGAATGGGTATATATAGAGATGTTTCCCATATTTTGTCACAAGCATTTGGAGTCTAAAAACGCGCCACATCAAACGACAAATTTCTTGTTGGTTAGAAGTATGTATAATCTCTGATGTCCCTAATCCAGGAATTATTTCCTATTTTTTTCGAACTCACGAATAATGTAAATGTTGAAATATCCAGAAGCACAGAATAAATATAAGCACCTAACTTCTCAACAAAAGACTCCTGTGTCAAAAATAAGCGAGTCTCCATTTCAATTTACAGAAAAAATTGCAAATAAAAAAAAACCTTTTTAAAAACAATCTTTTATTTAAGCCATGTACTAAACCGAATAAAATAAGTTTAGGTTTTTGTTAAGATAATTCAATTCCAAATTGCCAATTGAAAAGCTTGTCGAGCGAAATGTTGATGAAAGTAGGTACCAATTAATTTTATTGGACAGTGATTGGTTGATAAGCAAGTATACCTATTTTCCAAAGCAAGTATGTATTTTTTTCTTTACAATTCGCGCGACAAGCTTTTCAATTTGCAAAAACTTGTCGCAATTTGGAATTGAATTATCTTAACGAAAACCTAAACTTATTTTATTCGTTTTAGTACATGATTTAAATAAAAGCTTGTTTTTAAAAAGTTTTTTATTTTTAATTTTATTTTGTGCCTTTTAGTACCTATTTGATTCCCATGTCAAGAGGGTGGTAAAAAAATTTAGGCCGCCATCTTGAGGCGGTCGCCATATTGGATTTCGTATGAAGTCATTGTTTTCTACCCGTCGAGCCCTTTCATTTGATACCTATGTTAGGTATCAAATAGGTAATCCGCCATCTTGGAGCGGTGGCCTATTGAATTTAGTGTAATGTCACTAACTTTATCGTTTCCTAATCTTCAAGCCCTTTCATTTGATACCCATATTAAAGGGGTTGACAAAAAATACATCATCCGCCATTACAATATTGAGTATTGCATATTGTTTGTCAGCGCAACAACAAAATTTCAGCTCAATCGGATGTCAGGAAGTGGTTCTAATTCAGCTTGCAAGATTCGACCCACACATACATACATACATACTAACAGAGCAAGTTAAATAAAAGCTTGTAGCAAAAGACTCCTGTGTCAAAAATAAGCCAGTCTCCATTTCAATTTACAGAAAAACGGAGAGTATTTTCGCTTTCCGGAGATAAAATACAATGCAGAATACATTGTTAGCCATCAGAGCCATCTGTTTTCCAGGACATAAAGCTATAGCCGTGAAAAGTCTTTATAAATACGTCAGTCAACGGTTGCACTATGGGCCGTTACTAATGACTCACCCTGTATATTACTCGTTAGTCTGTGCCGGAAGGCAAAGTTACTGTACATGGCAACCACTTCAAAAAACTAAACTAGGTACAGGGTCTTTCTGATTTTACTAACTTCTGCCACTCTTGAAATCAAAAATGAAATTATCCGAAAAAATATTTTTAATAATTTTCTCTATAGCAAAATTTCCCATGTAATTTGATGTGTCACGCTTGCCATTTTATTCCGCATTTATCGTAAAAAATTGAGATTGGTAATATTTCTGATATACTACAAGATCGAGTTATACCTATGGAAACAAAAATAATCGACAATAGACTGTTGTGAATTGTGACAACATTTTTGTGAATAGCACAGATAAAATAATTGTTTAAACTTGTCAAATGTCAATTGAGAAATGTCGAAGATTGGCGACTTTATTAAAGGTTGCAAACCCATAGCATACAGATCCAACGGCCTTGGAAATATATTATTGCGTTGATATCTTTATCGTACGAGTTTATTGTTTTGTTTGTGTAAAGGATAGGAAAAGCTATAGCGCCTTTTAACCCGAATCTCGGGGGTTCCACGATAAAATAAAGCCTCGGCTATTTGGTTGAACGGAAAACGAGAAAGTCGAATACGGTGTGAATATCGGACGCGGGCTCATTTTGAAAACACACAAATGTATTGCCTTGGGGCGACTTTCCAGAATTTGGCAACAATTCAATAATGTCCCTCGCAACTATGCCCGTTCCACTTCCAAATCCAATATATTTCCGTTCGGCGAGATTATTCAGTCGGAATTGTTATTTTCTGTGACGATAAGGGCAATACTTCAGGAATGCCATATTAATACTTTTGAGGGTGGAGTTTTGCATGGCGGCCAATTCGTTATTTATTTCGATGTTCGTTGGAGTTTTGATGGAGTTCTGTAATAAGTGGTTTTTTTTAGTGGCAGACTTGAAGTGGAACTCAATTTGGCTGGACCTTTGAAAAATAATCCCAGGAAGGAACCAAAGCTCTATGTTTATTATAAAATACGTGTTTTGACACAATATTTTGATATCTGATATGGTGATATGATAGTATATCACCTATCACTGATAGGTGTCAGTATGTGGTATTTAGACAAGGTTAGTTTATAGGAAGGTTAGGACATTCCCCCACTCTCAAACAAAACCAAAGGCAACATCACGCGACGGTGCCGCTCTCACCAGCTGGCCTTCAGCTTGATGCCAATGGCGTATCAAAAGGGACAACATTGAAAACCGAAAACAAAGTAGAAACACAAATATAAAACAAAAATGCGATGCACCAACGTACTCCACAAAGTTCCGTTATTTCATTGCACAAACATTAAAATAAAGAAATAACCGAAAACAGCCAAAACAACATAAATATACGCCATAAACAAAGTACATGCCAGAAACGTCTGTGTGCGTCTATATGGCTGGAAGCATTCGAGTTACCAAATCGATAATTCGCGTGTAAATGCTACCAACTTAAATTCGGACTTTCTCCCTCTTGCCTCTCTCACCCACTCCCCCCTTCCCTTCCAAGTCGTCGAATGTAACCTAACTTTGATATTTAGATAGAGGGGTGCTAGGGCGCTAATAGCACCCGGCGGTTAATTTTAGGAGGCGGTATAAGCTGGTCTAATAACTAAAAATAAATCACATTTTATTGCTATGTCGCTCACGACGCGACACCTTAATTTTGATCGTCGTCTGCAAACATAACATCTAAAACGTTCTCCTATTCATCATCTTATTCATCTGTACGTTAAAGATTTTACTCCCCCCCCTGGATTTTTGGACGAAAATAAAAATTTCTAAGTGAAAATATCCTAAACGCAAAATATACAACATTGATTCATTGATTTGAATATAAATTGGAAAATTGTCATGTAATAATGTGTAATATAGATACATTTATTGAAAAATATACTTTTTATTATACTTCTTTGAAAACACCTTATTTTCATCTGTTTTAGAAATAATGAAACATGGGGTTTTTCGGGCTAGAGCACGGAAACAGCGCATGGAATAACTTTCCGTGCGCTGAATAAAAATACCGAATATATGGCTTTAAAATAGAAATAGAAGCAAAGTAAACTAAATTTAAGAAACTCTTTATGCTCTCTGATATTTAACATATTACCTATTTTGTATTTTAATTCGTAAGTGTTTCAATATTTAGATACATTTCTGTAATATTTTTGACGTTTTATTCACCTTATCGGACAATAACTAACTTACAACAAAGCACCTTTGAAATAATTTGAGAGTAACCATGGAAACGCATCATACATACCAAACACTATATTGTCTGCATTGTTTATTTTTTGTCAATTAAACTTAAATATGCCGATAAAATATTTTAAGTTTCCGTTTTCAAACAAGTATAATAAAAAATATCGTCCAGACTCGTAATGAAATATACTATATTATTATCAAGTAGCTAACTACCGATTCCACGAGACCTGGCTTTTCCCATATACAGGGTGATTCAGTTTTAATCTGCAACACTTCAACAGGTGATAGAAAACCAAAAAATAACCGCACTTTCTTGTATAAACTATATCATATTATAAAAAAGTTACAGGGTGTTAAAGTTGCAAGAAATATGCGGAATTTATTGAATATTTTACAAACTAGTTGAGATATTTAAGTCATATTTGGTACACGTTATAACGGCATGGGTTAGCATAAAACCTGTTAATATCAAACATCTTGAAGAACCAGTGGCGTAGAAATGGGTAATTGGTATAATTTATTTTAGAAAAAAAAATAGAACCACCTTGTACAGCAATAAAATGTATTCAAATTCTTATGTAAATTTTTATTGTAAACAAAAACGTTCTCTTAGCATTTTTTCATATGTGTCATGGTTTCATAGCAAATTTGATTTTTTCGTAATATTTCGGGGTACTTCTGAAAAATTATCTAAAAAATTTGCTCCATAAGTAACACTTAAAGTAGAAATAATGTGCTTGCTACCTGAAATAAAGTAACTTTTTCCAATAAACTCACCTATTTAAGGCTATACTTTTGAAGATACAGGGTATAAAACATTTAAGGAAGATACACAATTAATGTTACGCACTGTACCTTGACAAGTAAAACCTTGAATAGGTAAGTTTATTGGGAAAAGTTACTGTATTTAAAGTAAAAAACACATTTTTTTCTACTTTGAGTGTTACTTATAGAGAAAAGTTTTAAGTTAATTTTTCAGACGTACCCCGAAATAATCCAAAAAAATTAAATTTGCTATGAAACCATAACACATATGAAAAAATGCTAAGAGAACATTTTTGTTTACAATAAAAATTTACATAATAATTTGAATACATTTTATTGCTATACAAGGTGGCTCTATTTTTTTTCTAAAATAAATTATACTAATTACCCATTTCTACGCCACTGGTTGTTCAACAGGTTTTATGCTAACCCATGCCGTTATAACGTGTACCAAATATGACTCAAATATCTCAACTAGTTTGTAAAATATTCAATAAATTCCACATATTTCTTGTAACTTTAACACCCTGTAACTTTTTTATAAGGCCTTAAAATGATATAGTTTATACAAGAAAGTGCGGTTATTTTTTTGGTTTTCTATCACCTGTTGAAGTGTTGCAGATTAAAACTGAATCACCCTGTATAAGCCCAGGGTTGTATATGGTTTGGGGGTTCAAGCCCCCTACATTGAGAAAACACTAAAAATACATTATACTGTCATGATTTTGAAATTTCCTATACCTCTTTTAAACTATCTGTGCTTTATATTTCTAAAAAATTTTGCCTACGGCGCATTTTAGTAACCAAACACCTCTCACCTCTGCGTTCTTTTGTATAGCCGGTTTAAAAAGCAATGATTTTTATGGGCTCACACTAAAACAAATTTCGAAATTTCTATTGGTCACAGTTGTTCTATAAAATACGACCACCAGTTAACAAGAATATGTTTTGCTTGGAATTTCTTTTCGTTAATTTAAACTATTTGACCATGAATATTTGAAAAATTTTCGGCTGCGGCGCAATTTTGTGCCACAGAGAATCGTTTTTTTTTATTTCTGACTACCCCCCAACTAAAAAGTTTAGCTTTTTGGGCAAAAGTAAAAAATTGAGAGGAAAGATAACGCGTTTTTTAAACTTAGCACCCGGCGGTAGTCAAGCTAAAACCGGCGCTGCTTCTGTAATCCATAGGTAAGTAATTTTGTAATTTAAATTAAGTTTTGATGCCGTGCGCCAAAGTGGCATAGGCGTTTGTGTAGGTACCTACTTCTTCATAATTGGATTTATTAATTTAAAATTAGAATTGCTGTTTTATCAAGGATTCCTAAACTTAAAGACACAAACGTACCTCATAATTTTTTGCCTCTATTGTAGGTACCGATTTCACGAAAAATGAGGATTTCTGCCTCGATTAGTTTGTCGAAACAACTCAAAGGTGCGCGCCACTGTAAAAACGGAAACGGCATCCCGCCATATGCAGGAACTATCCCGGTCGAGCGTTAAGCCCAAATTTGCTCCTTCCTGGGGTACAAATAGTGATATTTTATTATTAATAGGCATTTGGAAGTAATGGACGTCCAATTATGTTTCTTTTTATATGGAACAAAAATAAAAATTTTCTTATTCAGTCGAGCAAGTTCATAAAGCTGATACATTTTTTTTGTTAAACTTTTTTATATGAAGAATGTTTGAACAGAGCGCTCTACAAGTTTTTATCTGTTTTTCACTTTGCTGATGAAGTTTTAGCCTTCCCTTTTGCCCGTTCCCGGAAAACTTTCAATCAACTCTATAATCTTTTTAATTAAAACTAGCCGGGAAATTAGACTACAGTTAAAACTTTTGGTCCCTACTGAATGGATCCCGCTGTTTATAAATTCCGCTTGTTTCGTGAATAAGAAACGAAGTCCTGGAGGATTAAGGATTTCAGTTCTTTGTGAAAAAAATATGTGAGCGCGATAACAGCAGATGAAACGATCTTCAAAGAAAAAAATAATATATCGCTTTTATATAAAAATATACCTAAAACAAACCCGAATGGCAAATACGGCGAAATACCCAACCACGCCAAACACACTTTGCAAACTGCAACAACTATTCTAGAAACGTTTCGGTTAATTGAATCTCTGCAGGGGCAGAACAGCTTCATTATTTTGACGAATCAGGAAGATACGTTTCAATCCGTGCCAACCGCTATACCCCTGTTGTCTCTCCCGACGTTTATAGAGTACCCTACACACCCTCAATTTCCTTGACTGATATTAGATTTAAATGTGTTCGTATTTTTCCAAAGGGCACCATTATTTGTTACTGGTACATACAGAAATATAAATTAAAAAAATATATCTACAAAATATTGTTTGTAAAGGTATAAATTTTAAATAATACCTGTTACAAGCTGCGTGGTAATAAAAGTGTGTTTATTTGTTTGTATTCTGGATTGTTCTCTGTTTGTTCACAATTTGACGGTAGAATGGTGTGTGTGGCAACAAAAGCAAGTCCATAATTTTTAATTGGGTTTTTCGCCACCAGACAACTTTTTCAAGTTGCCTAGAAAATTCATAAATTCTTAACAGTGAATGAACCTGTTTGATATTGAAACCTGTGTTCTATCTAATTATCTATACATAACTTCTTTTTTAATTACTTGCAATAATAGTTTACTGAATTTTCCGTATTTCCTAGAATAAATGCTGATTCTTTAATTTTTCGTCTATTTATTACTTCTTCTTTGAGAATTGGTTTGGACCTATCCCACAAAATTCTAAGATTTTTACTAGCGTGTTCACATATTTTTTGATTTCGAAATTTGGTTTCGCCTGATATAATTTTATATATTCTTTTAAACGAATGTTCAATGGCCTAGGAGTCTCCCCAACATAGAACTTTTCACATTCACAAGGAATTTTATAAATTAAATTTTTTGAACTTTGTACCTCATTAAATGGCTTCGTTTTAACTAGCATCGATCTTAAATTGGTTTTAAATACTGTCCTGACATTAACACGATTGCCTATGCCTTTTAGCTTATCTGATAAGTGATAGTCCAGGAATATAAGGAATAATTAAATTTATTGGTCGGTCCACCAGATTTATTTCGCTAATGCTATTAGGTAGCATTGTTATTTTTTTGGCAATCCTGAAAAACTTGCTCATCAAATTCAATAGGATAACAACTATTCTTCTCAAGAACATGTTTTATATGTTTAATTTCCTCATCAAATTCTGTGTTATTAAAACAAATCGTTTTACCCCTGTCATACAAACTTTTAATTACTCATTTTTTAACACTAATAAGGAGTTAAAATGGAGATATCTATTAGTATGTGTTGGTTTTCTATAGACACTAATTTGATTTCAGTATAGAAACATCTAGGAAATGTAATTGATTATTATTGTCTATTTCTAGTTTAAACTTAATAGAAAGTTCTTGTGAGTTTATAAAATTTAATAATGAATTGAAATCATCTACCTACTCGGTGTTCCCATATAACAAATATGTCAGTTACATATCTCCACCAAACATTATAGATTGGTGAACAAATATAGTCAACTTATTTTGTTCAAAATATTCCATGAATAAGTTGCTTATGAATGGTGATAAAGGAGACCCCATAGCCATTCCAAATTCCTGCTGGTAAAATTCATTTAACGAATTAACAATTTTTGCGCCACAAATAAATTTCAGAAAATATTTAAAAGCAAGCAAGTTTTGTCCCTTCTTTGGGAAGAAACTGCGTTATTAATGTCATCAAATATCTTGCTCCATTTGAGTTAACCTCCAACGAAATTGTTCGGGATTATATAGGGCATATACGAACTACGTTTTATTAGAGGAAGGAATGACAAAGAATTTCTGACACGCGGCGCACGTGATCTTATTGAAAAGTGTAAGACGGGAGAAGATTAGAGAAGTTTGCTCGAAACTTGTCTATCGACTCTGGATTTACTAGAATCGGAACTTTAAATTAAAAAATAGAAAAAATGTGTAAGATCCACGACAAACAAAAAAGAGGAGAAAAAGATTTTTCAAAAGCCAACTTCACATCTAAATGCAACACAAAAATGCATGAGCCATTCCATAACTTGTTGTAGAATAACAAGGATTTAAACACAGAAAACTACGAAACCGTAGCATTTGATTGCTATTGAGGTATTGTCAGGGTGAGAATTTTACGCAAATTGTATTCAACGCCTCCAGCAGTGGCGGATCTAGGCTGGAGTCAAGGGAGGGGCTTCTATTTCCGAAATTTTGTAATAAAATAGGAAACACATTATTTATTCATTTTATTCATTAAAATACAATACTCTTAATACATTAATATTCTTAGTTTCGTTCAGTTCCGTTCCGCTGTTCCAGTTCCGCTCTACTCGTAGTAATAGAATAAATAGAGCAACTGTGAACGTGAACTGTCGGTCGGTGAAGGCGGTGACTGGACCCGTGTTCTGTGCCGGGCCCTGTCCCAATCCCATTGCGTTCACCAAATTTTTAAATTTGTACTATAAAAACTATTTAGCGTACCCTCTTTAGAAACGGAAGCAATATTTATCAATGATTCAATATTCAATAATATTAGTTACTTTGCGACCTTCACGCCCACATAACCTCAAAATGGCATGTTCCTGTCAGCGCATTTACAACCGGCCCGGAACGAGTTGTCAGCGAGTGAATCAAATCGTACCTGTTGTAAACGATCTGAGCGCTGTAAGCACTGACAGCGCGATTCGGACCACGGCCTTAGAAGACTAGAAGTTAATAATATTGGAACTGGAACAGGTTTTTTAAGAACAGGTATTGCCTGGAACTGGAACAGGTTGTAAGTGTTCCAAGAAAACGCAGTTCCACACCATCTCTAATTGCCAGACATATTTTTTAAGTGCCTACCTTACGGTATCATGCCAAAGGAGGGGCTATAGCCGCTGTAGCCCCCCCTCCCCCCCGTAGATCCGCCACTGGCCTCCAGTACAGATATATCACTATAGATGTGTAGTATGGAGAATCTAGATGATATCTGAGTTCGCCTTGACCATAGAAGAACCTATAAAACGTTCTTCTATGCTTTGACTCGCCGGCTGGGAAAAAAAAGCGACCAGCTCGTTACACCATGATAAATCAATGTGACGACATGTCTCTAATTTGGAAGGTTCTGCCTCGGCACGCGGATCGTGTTTTATTAGGAAAGGGGAGGGCTGCGGAATCCTTGAAGACATGGCCGGGATTTGCGGATAATTGAAAAGTAGGTCGGACTCAAATTGAAGGAGTGAAGGGAGTGCCATCTCTAGACTTCGCGAGGGACCCGCGGCGCAGAACGGAAGCTGGAAACGTAGCTCGAAGGGGTTGCGATAATTATTGTACCTACTTGGTGGGACTCCACTTCACTTGCAATTGGACCGCCTCGCGATGTGCTTTTTTTAGGTCAATCAGGTTTATGTTAGAAAAATTCTCAGTCATATTTTTATCAATTCACAAATGCTCTAGCTTGTCTAACAAAGTGGTTTATGAGGTTATTCCGTCCCGTGTTTATATGAGCGAAGCTCTCTACTTTCCTCAGCTTCTTTCAGGACGTAGTTCTCAACTCGAATAACTCCACGGTGTTCTTAAATAAATACAACGCCCAAAGGAGACAACAAAGCAAGTATTGTGGGCACTTTGTCCGTCCAACTTTCCGGGGCTTTCTGAAGTTAAAATATTACCGACATTTTATAAGTTAAATTTATGCAAGGGGCGGCGTCTCCCGCGCGGTTATTTAGAATTCTCTTTATATATCATGCGGGTTTCTAGTGAAATTCAACCACTTGGCAGGAAATTCAATGATCAGGTTAATATTTAAATGATGCATTCCAATTTTCTAGTAGTACGACAACTATGACCAAAAATAAAAAAATCAAAATTTTTAAACCCCTGTAATTTTTTGATTTCTAGGGGTACCTACCTACACAAAAAGTATAACATAAAAATTATTTGTAAGAACTGTACGTTGGTATGAATTTAGTAAATTTTGAAATATTCCATATGACTGAATTTGGGCTCTCTTAAAATCAAAAATTAAATTATCTGGAAAAAAAATTAGTTACGCATTTTTTATAAAAAAAATTTTGGTAAAATTTGTGATAAGCATAAGATCTAGTTACCCATGAAAATAAATAATAGATCATGACGTTGAACTAAAGCAGACAGAAAATCAAGTCGTGTTCTTGAAATCGGCAGTGAAGTGTCTCAAAATCGTCATTAAAAGCTCAGAAATCAGCACTGAAGTAGCCCATTATTGTACGATTTTTTTCAATAAGTAGGCCTTGGCGAGATGTAAACATCAAACGTCAGACGCGGAGCCATCGCCCGTCAAAAGTGACCAGATATTCAAAACCCGGCCAATAAAGGCCCATTTGACTTTTCCTACACATTGCGAAATTGTTACCTATAGCAGCGCAATCTTTCAGTATAAATATTTTAGTAGGTTTGAATATCAATCTATTTTTCATGGAGGCTGCACAATAGGCAGCAGTTTGGATTTTCTGTTGGGAAGCGCCGTGCCTCGTCATACTTGACCTAGCGTAGAGCCATCGTCAAAGTCAAGCAACGCCGCGCGCAGTCTGTTCATGGACGGGTGAACCCTTATGATTTTTTTTGCCTAATAAAACATTTTTTCCGATTTCAAAAATATATATATAATAATAATATGTACCTTGGCACTGAAGTTCTTTTTATGACTCATGTGGTTTATTTGCCTCGGCCAGAGGCTTCGGCAACTAAATTCCACATGAGTTATAAAAATTGAACTTTAGTGCCTTGGTACATAAACAACTATTACATGCACTTAATCGAATGTCGAATAGCTAATCCAGAATTGTTATTTTAAATAATAAAAAAATATCTACTAAACTCGTACTCGTAGACAATCTTTTATTTTATGAAAATAAATTGAAAATAACTAATATTTTCTGTAGAATTTCCTTTACGGTCAAATGAAAAAACAGCAACTAAGTATAAAAAAGTATTTAAAAAAATAAATGGAAGGCCATGATTTTGTATTTATATTATACTTTTTCATCGCAAACAACTTTTTCTTACACCATTTTCTCTACGTCACAAAACAAGGTTACTTTATTCTTGTGCCGCGTTTAAGTCGTTTTTGACTCCCCCTCGTATATCGCGAAATCTGCATGAAGTTTTTAGTGTCCAATTTTGGTTTCAAGACATACCTAATGCAGCCCCATAGTCAGTTTTTTATTTTCAGCGCAAAATTAAAAAACATCTTGCTTACATTCTGCCGGTCACTGTTTAAACAGTTAGCATTAATTTCTGAAGTTCTAGCAATGCTTCAAAAGCTTGTGAAAATTAAACTTATCACCCTGTAGGTGTATAAGAGCAAGTAGGTAATTCATACATTCTTCTTTTTTCCAGAAAACCATCAGCAGCAACTTTCAAGGCTTGCAGAAGAACTCCTCAAGCCGAGAAAATATCGCATATGTTCAGGTATGATAATTAAGTAATTAGTAAATTATTACGTTAATGATCAATAACGAACGGAGAAAATCGATAAAGGGTCAAATTTCATTAGAACCCAACTAAAGAGTTCTAGCCGCCAGAGGGCAGCACCAATCGAGAGAGCGTTGCGTTTGTAATGCAACCTGCTTCAGATGCTGGATCGATCCCGCTACGAACGTTTTTACCGCGGCGTAGTTACGGCTTCTGGTCTATAGATGGCGCTGCTCCTATCGCTTCAGGAATTTGCGGGGAAATCAATTTTGTACTGGAAATGTGATTGATTGTAATTGTTAGGCTCGCCGTTAATCATAATTTAACTTCAACAAAAAGTATTATAAGTATTGAAATTCTACAAAAATGTTAGAGATTCGCGTATAACCTAACCAATTATACATATGTACTTAGGCCTAAGCCTACTTACTAACGCAAAGGTCTAGTAAAAATTATGAAACGTTAAAACGTTGATAACCAACAAAAGAAGTGCCAGTTCTCTCTACCCCCAGAAGAAGTTAATCATGATTTATCGCTGGTTGTATGAACATAAAACCTAACGAATTTCCCTGAAATTCACCTGACAACCCCGAAGAAGATAAACGGCAAAATCCGGGTTTGCCAGATCGACGCGCCGAGAGAGAAAACTTGCGGCGCAGCGCCGACCGAAGACGCAACGCGCTGCTTTTCAGCAGGACGGCAGGAGCGTCGGCAGGTGAACGCGTTTACGGCAGGAAACGGGTGCCGTTCGCTTGGCGCCTTCGAGGCAAGCAGGGCCGTATCCGACCCATTTGGCGGATTGCCAGCTTAGGTGGATACTGGTGCTAGAGTATTTAGGATTTAGGTAAACGCTGGAGGTGTTAAGGTGGCATAACCACACATGGCATTAAACACTACCAACACTACCAACCAAGTGAGTTTTTCGTGTTTATTTTGAAAATCATTGTTTTTCAAAAAACCAATGCTCATCCCAAATACTAGATAATATTGATGCGCAATATAATTTGCAAAAAATCAGCCAATTTCGATGTATCGTTTGGAAAAACAATATACCTAAAGTTTCTGGTAATTTTATATTAGAGAAGAAGAAGAAAATACATTTCAGGTATATTGTTTTCGCAAACTAGACATCTGATTTGGCTCGCGTTGCCTCGGTCTTTAAACAACCTCCTCGGCCAAAAAAGTGCACTTACGCATCTGGCAATGTAAATAACTATTTTATATGTGCTTAAAATAAGGACCAACAAAACAAATTATGGTATAGGAACTAAAAGCAAATATCATGTTTCGCACTGTCTGTTACATTTACGTCTACTTAATTCTAACCCTCGTTATTTTAAAAGCTTTTATTTAACTTGCAATGTATGTATGTATGTATGTATGTATGTATGTAATTTGTTCGGGTGGAATCTTGCAACTCAATTTTGAAGCAGATATCTTCAACCGATCGAGCTGAAATTTTGTACACACGTTTAATTTGGATGACAATGCATGATTATATGTGTGACGTCATTCTAAATCCAACATGGCGGATCACCCAAGATGGCGGACTAGTTAAATTTCAACCGATCGAGCTGAAATTTTGTACACACGTTTAATTTGGATGACAATGCATGATTATATGTGTGACGTCATTCTAAATCCAACATGGCGGAACACTCAAGATGGCGGACTAGTTAAATTTCAACCGATCGAGCTGAAATTTTGTACACACGTTTAATTTGGATGACAATGCATGATTATATGTGTGACGTCATTCTAAATCCAACATGGCGGAACACTCAAGATGGCGGACTAGTTAAATTTCAACCGATCGAGCTGAAACTTTGTACACACGTTTAATTTGGATGACAATGCATGATTATATGTGTGACGTCATTCTAAATCCAACATGGCGGAACACCCAAGATGGTCATTAGAAGGTCTCCTCATTGAAGAGCTAGACTGTTCTAAACTAACCGGCAAACGACCTTGCAACAATGATGCGTTAACTGAGATGAATAGACTCAGACACCTGGCCAAACTAAAAATTACAAAATAAATTAAAAGTAAAAAATATTTTTAAAAAAAAGCTTTTATTTAAATGCGCTAAAAAGAATAAAATAATCTTTTCTTTTAAAACTTTTACTATCAACTTATAACGTCATTCCACAATTTATATGATATAAAAGCTTGTCGCGAGATTTAAGTTTTCAAACTAAGTAAATACCACTACTTAAATCTCGCGACAAGCTTTTATATCATATAAATTGTGGAATGACGTTATAATTTGATAGTAAAAGTTTTAAAAGAAAAGATTATTTTATTCTTTTTAGCGCATTTAAATAAAAGCTTTTTTTAAAAATATTTTTTTACTTTTAATTTTTCTTGCCGATGTTTGCCTCGTCCCCTCAGTCCCCGAAGCTGACCCACATACCTGGCGCAATCGCTAACTCGCTTCCGGCCATCATAAGGGATCACCCCGTCCATGAACCGACTGCGCGCGGCATTGCTCGACTTTGACGATCGCTCTAGCTAGGTCGGAGGTCGGAGGGCAGCTACGTGTCGCATTATGCCGTCCACGGTGCGTGCCCAGGGTCCGCGCTATTCATTTCCAAGGCCTCCCGCGAACCGGAAGTCGTGCCCAAGCGGACGGTCGCCAGGGGCGACGGAGGAGTTGCGCGCGGCTGTGGGCCACCCTACTTCACGCGTAGTGTCGTGCGGGAATGCCGCGGTTGGTGCGTCTTGCCGGGAAAATGTCGGCAAAGTCGCTCGGAACGGATTTTGTTAGGTGTCAGTTCTAATTAATAAGACGTTAAAGTGACATATATCAGCGTTGGTAACCCCCACCACTATAAGCAGCTTTATATTTTGTTATTGAAACTTGAAACAACGGAAATCTATTAAACCTAACCTCAAAAATTGATGTTCCATTGAAAGAGTATATTTTGGTGATAACAAAGTAGAATGTACAATCATTGAGTAAAGGAATAAATTATTCCTTTACTCAATGGTATAATGAAACTTATCAGTGAGAAATATTTTTGTTCGTGCTATATTTTACATTAAGTAGGGGAAATAGTGAACTGAAAAAAAATGTGGTACCTATATGTGGGATCCATAGCTATTACGGACGACCTTCTTTTGTCGACCAAATTCAGAATTTTTAAATCGTCCTAACTTTTTTGAAGATACAAAAAAAAATCAACATAAAAATTCTCAATGAAAACATTCATTCCGAAAATTCACAATGATAATATGATATCAGTTCTGAAATATCTAATATGATAAAATTTGGGCTCCCTTGTGCTTAAAAATAAATTATTTAAAAAAGATAATTGCCCCTTTTTTACTATTCGCGTTATTGGTATTTAATAATTATCTGGAAATTCCAAATTCGACAGTATTTTAGCATTTTTATCTATGACATGTAGTGCAGTAAAGATGTAAAGTTTGCAAAAAAACAGGATTATTTTTGCTATGTTGCTTGGAGACTGCCTCCTAAATGTCCAGTCAAAAGATTACACTCGAACTCCTGCTACGAATTGCGCTATAGGGTACTGTCGTAAAAATGGGCAGTGGCGAAGGGGGGGCTTGGGGGGCTAAGCCCCCCCCCAAATTATGAATTAGCCCCTCCCCCCCAAAAAAATATGTATTTAATTTATTTTGTTATATTATGCAAATAAAGTTTTTTTTTAATTTTCTAAGTGCGTACATACCTATAGGTATTTTGATTTTATCCAACATAATTACAGTGCCGTAGCGAGGCGATGACAAAATGTGCGGAAACTGACTATGACAAATTCTCTTACTTAGAGTTATATTATACCAAAAAAGTTACTTTGAAAAGAGTCAATAATGGCTCAAAATGATTAAAAACCTACCATTTTGCACGTTCATTTTTAATTTTTTTCAACGGGGGAGTTGACAAAAATTCCACACGCTGCAGGGTAAACATGTAAACATTTATTTACAAAGAAAATGACCTTAATAAAAGTTGGAGAGGAATAAATAAATGATCTACAATTTAGTTTTACAAAATGTAGACTACAAATTACATCGCAAAAACACTATTGGGAGTGTCATAAATGCGATGTATCTTGTAAGTAGGCAAGATAATAACAAATTTTGTAAAACAGAATTGTAGATAATTTACCCCTCTCTCTCTCCAAATTTTATTAAGGTCATTTTTTGCAAAAAAAATGTTTACAATTCTACCCATATGCAACGATCGGAATTTTTGTCACAAGTAATGCTCTGTAACTCATTATGTATTAGAGATACAAAAAAATTATAAGGACAAGTTGTTCATACTTTGATTGTCCACAACTTTTATTAGAGTCATTTTGCACCAAAAAATGTTTAGGAAACCACCCTATAGAGCAATTCGTACCAGGAGTTCGCGTGTGATCTTTTAATTGAACACTCAGGAAGCACTTCCCTGAAAAAGTAATCCTGTTTGGATTTTTTTGCGACCCCTATAAGCCCAGACTCGGATTTTTGTTGCCACCAGCACGCATGCTTCTTGTTAAAATATTACTTAGCAACGTGTTTTTTCGATTTTTTTCGGAACAATTAGATGCCCTTGTGATATTATCTACTTACGAATTGTTCACTCAACGGTTTCACCTATCCAGGGAAACACTGTAGGTACAGAGAAAATTTACATTTTTTTGATAAACTTTAGTTTATATGTTTTTTTTTTTAATTTCATATTCTTCCTAATCCTTGTGTCTTAAAAACCATCTACTGCACAATTTGTGGAATAGTCCTGTTGCTTTCCTTCCGTTACAGCTTAACACCTCAGCATTCCTGAAGTTCTTTATCTTGTAAATAGGTACATGGTATATACCAATAATTATTTTAGTTGGTGATGATCAAGAGAGACGAAATTACGGTAAGGTAATAAAACTAAATAAAAACTGTAATAAGAATCCTCACTATACTGGAAAGACAAATAATTTGAAGTCTATTCATTTTCATAGGAACTATATAGGAATATTTCTATCTGTCCATAAATAAAAATAAACAAAGTGGCGATATTAACTGATAGTCTTCTCGCGATAACCTACATATCGGTGGAAGCTCGATATTAAACTTAATTCGATTAAGCAAACGTTTAAATGGCACTGCGAAAGCTGACGACCAGCCTGGGGCGTCAGGCAGGAAAATTAATTTTTTATACGATCGTTATAAAAACTTTACTTTTTTTAACCTTTTTAAATGCCTAAAGTATATCTTTTTTTAACAAGTTAAAAAAACTTACTTTTTTTCACTCTAAACTTCCTTACTACGTTTACATAGAGTTTGGAATCGAATTCAGTGTAATGCAGTTTGGTGTTTTCATAAATGGTAAATGTGGCGTTAAATCCCGAAAATAAGAAAATTTATTTTGAGATTCAAATCAATCTCAAAATCTCTTCATGCGGTTTTCAATAATTGTAGAAACATATTCAAATCGATTTCAATACTATGTGTAAACGTAGTGAGACCGCGATCTAAATATTATAATCCTCGTAATTGAAAACCATTGTGCATTTATATGCCCTTTAGTATATAACACAAAAATCCCATCCCAAATATTTCAATGTTTAAGCATGATCGTATAAAAAATAATGTATGAAACTCATGCATAAAGTGTCTTTTTTTCATTCATGGGATTGCGCGCACTCACCTGCGGTTCGTGCGCGCAACTTTCCCATTCATGAAAAAAAGTACTACTTTATGCACTTGTTGCATAAATAACTATTTATGGTTCAAAGGTTTCGAACAAAAAGAACGAAATGTGGCGGCAGACGCCATGCTGGCTTCTGTTCTAATAACAAATCGTTACTGGTTTGGATGGGAGGCCTTGTAATTTAATTGAATTAAATTCTGTAGGTGTCGGGTGTTGGATATCGAGTGACATAAGACGTATAATTCAGGTTAATGGTAACGCAAACGTTAATGAGCTCGGTATAGAGGATGACGCGGTTTTTGTCTTCTAAATTGATTTCTGATTGGTCTATTTAGTGAGTGGTATTCAGGGTGTCCCGTATTTTATCTTGACACTTCTGTATCTGTATCTCTGCAGTTTTTTAGTGACTGAACAAATAATCATTCTCCAGTGGCGTAGATTTGGAAGAAGAAATAGGGGCAAATTTCCGGAAAACATTTTTTTGTCAAATATCTAGAAAGTTGACCAGTAGCCATCTTCACTTGCAACTATTTTTATTTAATTATTATTTTCCTTTAAAATGTGATAATGTGATGTGCATAGAGTTTTTCTAACAAAATCGCTAATTTGATTTATTAAAATTTTGCTCCTAGAAACTAACATTAGTAGCGTTGGGTGAAGATTTCAGTCAACGATAGTAGGCCTTGGTTTTTGTATGAAAGAGGTCAATTTTGCTCAAAAAGTGCAGTTTATCGAGCTCTACAATTTAATCCGAAAACAGATGGATATTATTGTCTGTACTTACTACTGAGGATATTCCTAATATAGAGGGTGTTCAGATTTGATTCGGAACACTCCTGTAAAATTGTGATGCTCTGCACGATTTTGATGAATTTTTGTGTGTATGTATAGGAAATGTCAAAATCCTATCAGGGATTGTTTTATCCGCAATCTGACAACGTAGTTTGATTCAGCAGCCCCTGAAACCCGAATGACCCAAGTTTTATTACTTTACTTCGCCAAGTAACATTTATACGCAGCCTTAAATTTGATTTTTTTTCAATTAAAAATCAGGAATGCTTTGGAAATACATATCTAAGAAATAATAAAATATGCCATATTTTTTAAGTACGATTTTCTTGATATTATATCGTTTACTGATATATTATTGTCAGTAAACAATTATATGTTAAAAAATGGTATTAGCGATTTTTTGTAAGTGTACCAAATTTGAGCGCTGTACCTACTAAAATATTTAGTTTTTTTGCCAATTTTTAATATTAACTTCTATTAACGATAACTGTCAAATAAAATCAACTGTCAAATAAAAAAAAATTGCTTCTATTCTCTCTATGGCCTACTCATCAGTATCAATTAACGTGAAATTAAACTTAAAGGTGATAATTATTTGTTCCATAAGTCAAGAATTTTTCTTAGATACGTAAAATAGTGTGATGATATTTTAATTTATTAGGTATTATTTTGGCATCAATTTAGAACTGGGAAACGTAATGTAACTAAATTTATAGCCCAAATTCTAGACGGTACATCAACTTTGCAACAAACATAAAAGCATAAATATCATTTTCTTTTGAAAAATACCTATAATTTCATAAATATTAAAAATTGGCAAAAAACTAAATATTTTAGTAGAGCGTTTAAATTTGGTACACTTGCATAAAAAATGAAAAACAAACAATTTTTTCAAGTAAAACTTTTTGATATTTTAACAAATAAACCCATTTTTGGCGATATATTTTTTTAAATGTCATTTTTGACAGATAACGAAAGTCACATGACCACGTTTGAGTAGGTCATTTTTCATCTTTTTTAAAGCAAAAGGTAACCCCAAAATTAAATTTGAAAATAAAACGTTAATTAAAAATTTCCCCCCTATATGGTGCAAACTTTTTGGAGGACACTGTATAAACTACCTTAAATTACTACCTCCACAAATCATTGATTGGTAAATATTTTGTATTGTAGGTAATTTAGGAACATAAATGCCAATTCCGATTGCTGAAATCAAAAATATATTCACTATTATAAATCTGCAAAGGTATTTCGTTGTTTTTACACAAACATTCGGTAATTAGCTAAATTGGACAACAGGATATTATAAACAGAATACTTGCATGTTGTGATGGTAGTAAAAAGTTCTGGTCTTCGCATTAGTACGATTTATTCTGAAATAAGCTTTCAGTATCGGCTTTCTAGTCGACTACATTTTTAACCTATTTTCCATTTAGCTCTAACGCTAATGTTTCGGTTTTATGATGAGACACACCCATAAATCAGTTTAGTTATGTGCACATGACACGTTTGATTGTTCAGGAAGAAATCAGCCAGTAGCGTACGCTAAAATTGCCTTAGTAAGTCGTGTCGTTGATCAAAATATTATACATATAGGTAAATATTCCAGCTTCTTGCAGCAAGCTTTTGTTTTGGAATTCACGCTTTTTTGGTGCCATTTCTAAGAGCGGTTCCTCAGGATTTCTCGTCAATTTCGATAATTCTACAGCAGTCTCGTTTCTCGAAATTTGAAAATCGGGAGTCGTGAAATTCGTTAAATATCGGATTTTCCGGGTTACTTTCGATACTATGAAGGAAAGTACATGATCCAGTTAAGAAATTTACCAACTCCTTCGATTTTTAGAACGGCACTTTTCGAATTTATCAAAAGACTTTTGCGAAAAAGTAGTAAATATGTGAGACGGGTTGTACCTATTAAAAAAATTAAAATTAACCACAACTTCTTTAATTAACAAGTAAAGAAATATACTATGTATACATTTTACATAACATCTTGTTCTATGATCTTATGAGAGTTGAAATCATGCGGCCCGCTCTTGGACTAATAAAGGTTACAACAAAAAGGAAAAGTTCGTATTATTATTTATTTTATTTTTTAATTATAAAACACCAAAAGTAGACTTCCACGGATTTACAGGGTGTCCCAAGATAAGCGAAAAAAGAGGTGTGAAAGACAAAAGTTGAAATTTATCATTTATTTTAGAAGAATTTTAGAAAAAATAACGGATTTGATTGTCCCTATATTTTTGATTCGAAAAATGTTTTTGGGAAACGTTGTTTAGAATTAAAAGTAAGGATCGCATATACAAAATATTATTTCAATTGGCCTACATTGATTTTTGTATTATTACTGCAAGGACAAACCCACCTAACCTAATCCAAGGCAACCTAACCTAGAATTTTTCAAATCCGTTAATTTTGCCTTTCCGCAGTTGCACGGTGCGCCCGCGCCGCCCCTGACGGGCGTCGCGACGCTCCGCGGGCCCACCTGGACGCCGTGCGCCGACGGCGTGGCGGGAAGCGGGAATTCAGTAGCAAGGCGTCGGTTACGCGTCGCGTCGCTTCCTGCCGACGCCCGTTTGCCGAAAATCAGGCGACGCCGTGACACGTCTCACGGAGATTGGACCGTCCTCTCGCTGTTCCGTGGTTTGGTGCAACTAACTTCACATTTATCTGTTTTATTGATACCTAAAAGTCACAGGGCAAGCAACTAGAGTGTAGACATGGTGATTTGGGCGCTATATTTTATACTTTCATATTCAGCATTACATTCAGGGGGGGGCAAAGGGGGCAATTCCCCCCCCCCCCCCCGAGCTGTCGAGATAAACGAGATTTGTAATATCAAAATTAATAATACCAACAATTATATATCTACTCCTGGCCTAATCTGAAAATGCAGTGAAAATCAAACATCTACAATTTCTTATTTGTTTCATCTTGTTTTCTCGAAATTAAAACCTGTGCAGTATATTTGAGAAGCGCCGCCGCGCCGTATATTATGCACACACCCCGTCGGTCGCAGCGCGTAACCGTAAATTAGGCAAAACAACCTACTAAACATATTTTGCACAATTACAGTGTGCACCGCCACGCCAGAAAGAACATTTTCCCATATCTCCAGAGGAGATATTTGACCAGCTCAAGACCAAAAAAAGAATACTTGATTTTGTGATATACCGGTAATAACTTAAAAAATTAAAAAGAAAAATAGAAAATATGACGAAAAGTTCATATGAACATAGGTCCGCAGATGTTTGGTTTTCGAGATGCAGGGTGTTGAAATTGATTCGATTTTTTTAAGTAACTTTTTGAGACGACACAATTTTCTTGCAAAAAAACAACAATTTAATTAAACTGTCAGAAACTAAATGTGCTTGTTTATTTAAATTTTATTTTGAATTTAATTGCATACGAGTGTCGATATGCACCTGCATCGATGCACCTTTGGCGTTATTCACCAAGTATACCTTTTTGCTTAGAAAACGTGTAGGAAAAGGATACATTCACAAAATGTCGTAAAAGTTTACTGTCAAAAAAGTTAGGGCAAATTAAATTAAATAATGATAGCGTACGCAGCGCCCTCTACGGATTGCACCAAAAATAATACCAAATGATGACTTCTCTTCCCAAAAAAAAACCGGGCTACCAAATTTTGCAAGAAAATTTTGTCGTCTCAAAAAGTTACTTAAAAAAATCGAAAATAAAATTTCAATTTCAACACCCTGCATCTCGAAAACCAAACATCTGCGGACCCATGTTCATATGAACTTTTCGTCATATTTTCCATTTTTCCTTTTAATTTTTCAAGTTGGTGCATTTATTTCCGGACACCCTGTATTTATTTATTTTAGAAAATATATTTTTGTTCTATTTTTATTCATTAAAATTATAGACAGAGTTTTGTTATTTATAACTGATTGCCCCCCACCCCAGACGTTAATCCTGGATACGCCACTGCAGCAATAGATGACAGATCAAGCAATTTCCAGATGGGTTCTTTCTTGAGTATTATGCCAATTGGACGCGAAAATTTGAAGTGTTATTTTTCTGGAACAAAAATGTTACCAAACTTTGGATGAATAATAAGAAGTAAATAAAAAACTTTAAATTTACAAAACTGCCACCTGCAATAAACCCGACATAAGGATTATGTTGTTCCCTGTTGGTCGACTAAATCAGTTTTGCCAAAGAAAAAATAGTGAAGACTTACAATATCTAATCCAAATTTGATTTTTACAGTATCTAACAAACAACCTAAACAGAAATTTACAATGTTTGATGAAACAGCAAAGGGTCCCGAGTTCGATTTATCTACTGATCTGGCATTGCTAAAGGTATGCCGTCTGACGAACAGTGTGTAAGAGTATATCCATAATAATAAATCGAATGAGCAAAAGAGAGATGAGTATGAAGGTGACGTTGCCACTATTTCCTAACGCAATCGAGGGGTTTCAGCCCATCGCGGTGGATGGGCACTAACCGCAAGTAAGTTCTTCCTACTAATCGATTATAGGTGGGGAATCCCTCAGGAGAGGCGTGGCGCCGCCTCTACTATCCAATTTGCGATGATTCACCCCATCACCTCCCACTACTTCATATACCCTCATTATAAGCGGGCTTAATGTACAGGGTGAGTCACATCTAAAGGCAGAGCCGAAAACACAAGGTAGAACTCGCTAAAATAAGCACATATGCTTAATAAACATTAGCCCAAAAAAGCTTGGTTCTCCATATACAGCGTGTTGAAAATTTTCCAAAAATAACCTATTTTTTTAATTTCTTTCGATCCCATTTAGGAATTCCAACCAAATTTGGTACACATTATACACTGGACGGTTGCCATTTTGTGGAATAATTTGACCTCGTTCCGATCACCAGCGGCGTAGATACAAATAGTTACTGTAAATAATTGTAGAAAAAAAGTAGTACGGCCCTGTGCAAAACCAAAAATTTTGCCTTTTTTGGATAGCCCATTTAATTTGGAACACAAAGTGCCTCTTGGTATTTTTTTATTTCTGGTACAGTTTCTTCGTAATTTCGGATTTTTTAAACTAGTATCAAGGTGATTATGCTTGCATTTAAAATAAAATTATTTGTATCTACGCCGCTGCTCATCTGAACAGGGCCAAATTATTGCACAAAATGACAACCCATAATATGTATAAAATAATTTCTAAACGGGCTAGAAAAAAATTAAAAAATATTTGGAAGTTTCAACACTGTGTATATGGAGAACCAAGCGTTTTTGAGCTAATGTTTATTAACCATATGTGCTTATTTTAGCGAATTCTACCTTGTGCTTTCGGCTCTGCCTTTAGATGTGACTCACCCTGTATACTCTATCTGCATGGAGTTTGTCCGTTCCTATCTTGGTTTGTAGTTCCATAGCCAGATTTTTATTTCGGCGCAAAATAGAATAAAATCTCATTTGTTATAATATTTATACTTATGTATTTTCTATATAAATAGTCGGAACATTTTCCATTTGCGCATTTTATACCATCAAACAGGGCGGGCTTGAATAAGCACACAAACGCCACTATAAAAATATTTTTCATTTAATCAATTTTAAAGAAAATTGTTATTTTAACTACCAATAGAATAATTTATTTATGTAATTGAGCTGTTTTGTTAGTTTGTCTAGAGAATTATATGCTCAGTTTTCGTAAATTATTATCTGGAACTTGATTTTTCGAATTCAAAATGCACAGGTATAAAAATATTCCATGTGCATCGTGTTTTTACTGCTTTCATCCAGTTTTGCTGTTTCCAGGCAAGAAATTATTATATAGAAGAGATAAGTAGTCAAACCCAGTTAACTGAACAAAATATAATTTCTTATTCATCCTAAGTAAATCGAAATCAACCAAATATTTTTATTGTTTATCCAAATATCCATTTGGCAAGTAGAAAAATATATATCCTACTGTATGTACAACTGGACTGACCCTATCGCATATCCTATCCTATACATATACAAGGACATTTATTTCTACTCGGATTTTATAGTTTTAGAGTCTTTGCTTGATATACTTCAAATAAACGAAATAATTAATTTAAATACAAGCTTTTCTGGGGCGAAAATAAAAAAGCAAAGCTGAGTTAAACTTGTTGCAGCAACACGCTGAAAGCGTAAATAGGCTAAGTTAATTTAGCTGCCGACAACTGCATAACGAAGCATTTAGAAAATTAAAACAAAATTTACAGGTTGAATTCACCTCTGATATAGGTACGTTAGCAATTTAGTTTATTAACCGAGACACTTTACTAGATAGATGTAAATTGCGCAGGAATGTTCATATCAGTTTATTTTACGCTTTCGTAAATACGCAATCGAATCGATTTTAAATTGATCGATACAAATTTCTGTTATTCTTATAAGATTAAATTTAAATTTTTACCTCAAAAAAATAAAAAAAGGAATTAGCCACATTGCTTTTTTATTTTTTTTTTTATAAATATAATACATGGTGACAGAGGAACTAGTTGCAATCCCACTTTTATTCGCAGTTTTCATTTTTTTTAAATTTCAGTTGTCTATTAGTGCGGAAATGTCCACTTTTTAGTCTAATCAGGCCTTCGAAACTACTTGCGGAGTAACTTTTTTATTTAAATGGAATACCGCAATGTTAATTCAATATTTCAATTTAATGGGGAATTCCATGGCGATAATAAAAAAAATTGTAACATCTAACTTTATTTTTTATTAATTCAAAACTTGAATAAAATAACCATAACCCCTAATAATTTTAGAACAAATGTGTGATTTTTTCAAATAAAATAATTTTGTTTTTGCAAAACAATAAACTTGCCATAAAGCTGTGACAATTTTTGTTTAAAATAAAAAATGTTTAAGTATGCAGAAACAATATTTTGTAGGGTACAGCAGAGTATTTTTTTAGAAAATATATTTGCCACGGGCGTAGCCAAGGGGGGGGTTTCGGGGGTTCAAACCCCCCCCCCTCCCCCCCCCCCCCGAAATAAGCAAAATATTACCTAATATTATACCGAAAAAATACGAGGAGTGAAGAGTTAAATTATTATTACGTTTGAATATATGTAGTAATAGTAGCGCCTAGCGCCATCTTTTGACGAGAGGCAGACGCAGTTGCAGCCGAACTATTTTGTATTGTAGGGACACTTTGCGTTGTTTCTCGATTATTCTCCACGCCCCTAGGTCGAAATGAGCGGAACTTTGTGGAAGTTCGTGGAAGTTTCTGGACGGCTACTGGGCTGCTATATAAGCGGCGCCGCGGCGCGTGACCGCGCTTACGGCAGTATTGTTCCATGCGAACTCGAAGCGAATAAAAGTGAAAAGTGGTGAACGAATAGTGAAGAGAATTAAGTGTACCGTGTAAGTGAGTAATTTTAGTGCGCTGTTATTCGATGACCTTGTTAAGGATAGATACGTGAATCATTATTACTGTCGAAAAAGGGAGGGGAAAAAAAGGAAGGGTGATAAACCTAAAGGTATGGACTACTGGAAAAAGTGGTGTAGTCAAGGTCAAGGGGTTTCTAATAAAGAAACAAATTTGGATTTAGCTATCAAAGCTTCAGCTACCTTGCATGCTGAGAAGAAGACTGCCTACCCCGAAATCTAGTTTGGAATGCCTAGATATGTGCGATAAAAACCTTTATCCTAATATTTACACATTACTACAAATCTTGGCTACCATTCCTGTATCCACTGCTACCCCAGAAAGGTCTTTCTCGAGCCTAAGGAGACTGAAAAACTATTTACGAAACACTACAAGTGAAAACAGACTTAATGGTTTGGCTCTAATGAACATTCACTATGGAACAGAAATTCATGCAGATGAAGTAGTGGATATATTTAAAAGAAAAAGCCGAAGATTTCTTCTTTAATGGTTTTAGATTTAGCGCAGAGGAACGAAATTAATTTATCCATTTCATTTAAAGTTAAGAACTTTATAAATATGTCGTAGTTTTTCGGATGAATATATAGATATTAAATTTCATGTAAGTATATTTTTGTTGTTTTATTTACTTCTCAAACTAACCCCCCCCCCCAAAACTAAATCCTGGCTACGCCCGTGATATTTGCAGTAGGTATACCCAAGTCTCCATCACTGGCTATTTGGTAAACATGGTGTTGTCATTTTATGAAAGATGACATTTCTTGCTATGCTGTGTACAAAATTCCATTTGAATATATTTCATGTAAAAGTAAACAAAACTTTACAATTTTTCGCAATTTAAACAGAGTCTATCTCGAAAACGAGGATTCTATATCTACTATACCTAAGCTGCAGAATGAGATACCTACAGTGTGTGCGAATGTTCGGCACTACGTCACAACTCCCGTCTTTGTCTGACTCGTATATATTCATAAGTAAGACAAGGACGGGAGTTGTGACATAGGACCGAACATTCACTGGACAAACTGTACCTTTCTAATCTAAAAATATAATAATCTTGATATAAATCTATCAAGCTATTGTCTCTCGACTAAACCAATTCTATCAGTTCCCAACCTCGCGTTTGATGTCTTAATTGTGTTTGCCATCTCGTTGGGCAACAAATTCGCTCTGGTTTGAATTTGAGGGCAGTAGTAGGCGGTGCATGCTAACTTCGAAGGTGATCGATCTTCTGGGAAATGAGGTTAATTGTGGGGGCAAGCGAACCCTTACGTACCCCCGACTTCTGATTAATTTGTTTACACTAAAAGCTTTCAGGGGATGGGACGTATCGTGTCGTTGAAAGCCTACGCCGGGAGATGGTCAATTAGCTGGGAAAATCGGGGGGAATCGATTTTCGCGCGGTCGTAACTTTGTTCTTTTATTGGTGAGGTTTTATAAGTCGCAGTATAGAGGTAGCAAAAGTATCAAAATGCACACGTTTATAATCAACCAACATATAATGGAAATTTACCAAAGCAAACAAACATTACGTTCGTGTGTACAACGTTTACCCGTTGACTGACGTATTAATAAAGACTGCTCACGGCTGTCATGTTTGACAGTTTTCTGGCTCACCATGCGCTTCCCGGAGACAAAATACAACGCAAAATACATTGTTGACCATAGGCGCCATCTACTTTTCAGAATATGAAGCTATAGCCGTGAGAAGTCTTATTAATACGCCAGTCAACAGTTTACCTGTTATACGTTATATCCCTAGAAATATCAATTTGGCCACACACCACACACTCTCTGGTCCCAATTTCAAATCTTGGCGACCTTCTTGTGAAGATCTGAATGTCTGGCCATGGAATAGATCTCATCTCGTCGCTATCTATTTATTGTACACTGTCCAAAGAATTCAAACCTCGTCATCTAGATGTATTAATTTGCATCGTGTTCACACCTCGATGTTGAAAATACTTTAAGACAGGTCGGAGACAAGTGTACCGTTAGAACTATAGCCATGAAAAACTTTTGTTTCACAACTGAACGCTCTTTGAAGTTAGCTGTCAAATGTATTGTCCAATTGGGGTGTCCTGTGTTCGAGTTTCAACAAGTCTCAAATTTGATAGGATTCTATTCATATGACAGAAGTAGAAAATATTAACCTTTAAACTCTGAGTTCGTTATAGCTGGATCAACACTATATTAAAGACCTGTGCATAGCGCTGTTTCAAGCTTTGAATAAGGAACCCCAGGAAGGAGCAAATTTGGGTTTAACGCTCGACCGGGACAGTCTCTGCATATATGGCGGGATGCCGTTTCCGTTTTTGCAGTGGCGCGCACATTTGAGTTGTTTCGACAAACTAATAGAGGCAGAAATCCTCATTTTTGTGAAATCAGTATACCTACAATACAGGCAAAAATTATAAGGCACTTTTATGTCTTTAAGTTTAGGAATCTTTGATAATACAACAATTCTAATTTTAAATTTCCAATTATGAAGAAGTAGGTACCTACACAAACGCCTATGCCACTTTAGTACATGGCCTCAGAATTAATTTAAATTACAAAATTAGTTACCGATGCAAGCCGCACAGCTAAGTATAATAACTGGAAAAAGTATCTAAATACGACAGACTGAGATCTATCACCATGTCAGATATTAAATTTTTGTGTCAAAACTTCATTACTACTCAGTGCGATTTCCGTCTCACGTATTTTATTCAAAGGTTTCGAGCGATCACCACTAGCGCCACACGACGAAAAAATCGACAGGGTGGTTTAATATTAAAAACACCATTGTTGCAGAATCTTTTATAGAATAAAAACATGTAAAGGTGTGTTAAAACGAATTTAATATCCAAAATAAAATAAAATAATGGTTTCTTCTGTCAGTTTAATTTGACAAGTTTAAATGACATAGATTTTCTAAAGAAAAGCCAATCTAAAAAGCAGGCAAGAGTATTTTAGTACCTTTTTGTTAGTATAGTAGTATAGAAGTATAGAACGCATTAGATTTTCCAGTTTTTTCTTTATATACGCCTATATATATATATATATATAGTGGACCATTAATTCGCTTTGGGGCTTTAAAAAAATTTTTCTATTTTTATTTTTGCATAATATAATTTTGGCTTCTTCAACTTTTTGAACAGATCATCCCGTAATTCCAAAATAGTGTTTATTCTCCTCCAATCCGCGAAATGGTCTAGGCATGTTACCACAAACAAATCTGCCTATAAAAGCTCTGTTAATATGACAAAACTGCGAAATATTGACCACAAAGAGAACTCGTTACCGAAAAAAGAACGAAAATGGTAATAAAGCTGCGGATATTTAAAATATGGGACATTCGAAAACGTCAGAAACTGGCATACCCTTATAGACAAGGAAAGAGAGAGGACGCCTTTGCAATAATAGCGCTCGCGACCGTGTACATCGCACGACAGGCCAGTGGCGTAGCATGAAACGCATTCTTAGCCAATATCACAAAAATGTTAAAAATGAAAACATAGTTAATTTTGACTTACATGTAATTTAAAATATTGGTATTTATTTGCAGTTAATTTCCCAAATGTAAAGCTAGTGTCAGTGCTGAAATATATTTATTTGTGGCGATTTCGAATCAATCAAATTAAATAAATTATGCACGCCCATGTAAACCAGCCCATATTTTGTGAAACTATCATAATCAATTAAGAAATTTTCAATAAAAACTATGTTAAAAAAATAATTATATTGGTCCTATTTACAAATACAACAATGGACTTTATCATACTAAAAGGTAGAAGGAATTTGAAGAAGTTATATTGAGAAAGAATAAAGTTTTAGGGCATCTTTCAAAGGTAGCTTGTTAAATATTTACCTGAAAAAGGAAATCCTGGGCTCTTGCTTTTCACTTCTGCTTTTGCAACCAAACGCTGAACAATTCACCATCGTACGAGTATATTTTCCCCTTAATCACTGTTACTTTTATTTCACAAATTCACGAAATTAACTCACAACGTACTCGCTTTGTCTGCCACATATAAAAAGGCCGCCGTTCAAAACGACGTAACAAAATCTATACACGGCAGGGTAGGCAATCGCGGTGTCCTCTATCTTTCCATGTCTAAGGGCATACCTGTAACCACAGAATACACCATACCATATAAGCTATAACAAGTGTAGCCATTTTATTCGTCGGGTAGCCCTACTCCAGTTGGCAAACAACAATGAAAAATTGGACGTCATGCTCGGGTCTTTAACACAGTGCCGGTCCAGCTTATAGCAACCAGTACCACCGTAGTACCAATCATATTAGTAGCTTCACTTGGTCCCGGCACTTCGATCTCTTCGAGTCAAAGGCTTGCCGCATTCGCCCGATGTATATCCTTGAAATTTCCCGTCTAATAATAGACGTCTGACCAGGTGGATCATCCAGAGGGTTTTCTGTTGTCAAGCTATGATTTTTTGGGAGATGATAATGATTTGACTGACATTGTTCCTTTTACCACAGCTCTATTTCTAATGTAAATATTGAAACCACAACATTTAATATACAAGTGTTTTCGAAAGAGACGCACACCCCAATAATATAGACAATGATAGACTGGGTGTCAATAGTGCGTCACTCGCGCAGACGTTTCTCGAACTACATGTACGCGGTGCCGAGCAAAGTGCGTAAGAAGCGACACAGAAACGCGGAAAAGAGCAGAAACCCCAATGGCGGCGCTTCCGAAGAAAACTCGAGAATGTCACACGTCGACAGTTGTAGTTGCAGCTGCTGGTCACCATCCGAAGAAACACGGGTAAGAGGAACAAACACACATCGAGAAATCAATTTAAACTCTTTGTCCTTAAAATTACTTCAAAATTTCGCCTGCGCGGCGCAAATTAGTAACCAACCGCTTCTACTTTATATTACCCGCTTTATGAAAGCAATAGTGTTTAAGGCCCCACCCTGTCACAAAAGCTACGACAGTGCTTCTCAGAAACTATAATAGGTAACTTAACAAATATTAGGACCCATTCAAAGGACGTGATATTATTACATTGGGTGCTAAAATTTTATAAGCACTATATTTTTACTTAAGTAAGTAACTAAAATGCTTTTCCATATTTAATGGCGGATTTTCATTTCGAAATACACGGTGTTAAATGCGGTAATGGTAATGATAAGGTTAATGGAAACATATGGATTGTTTGAAATTGCGGTAAAATGGCTCAAGCGATTTTGTCAAAATTGTTTTAAGCTAGCTATTATCCACGCATATTTGTAGGTAAAGCGTTTATTTACATTATCATCAGTATTATGTGCAATACATGGTACACGGTATGACATTTTATAATTTATCTTAAAAACTGTGAATTCTAAAACATGCATCTTTACATTTTTGTAAAGCTTTGAGTGCTCATCGTAAGCATAAGCCAAATATGATAGGTATACCGTGAAAGAAAAAAATGGGAGAGAAAATTAACAAGTAGGTACGCCTCTGTGCATGCTTCCCTGTTAGTACAAATCTATGCGATGTTCCATTTCAATTTAATACCCTGTATCTCGAAAACGAATCAGGGTGTCCCAGTTAACGTGATAAACCCGATTTTCTCGGTAATTTTAAAGATAAATCGATGGTTCAAAAACAAGACTTGTGTAGAATTTTCCGAGGAATTCGAATGTGACGTCAAACTTAATATACCGAGAGTTGTTAAAAAGTTATTTCAAAAAATACCGTTTTCCAAAAAATTGTGAAGTTGGATTTTAACACGAAATGTTAGTAATGAGTATACGGGGAGTCACGAAAAAGTGTCGCTTTTCACTTCTGACTTCCGGTTTTACCGGAAGTGAGCATCACTTTGTCATATTTTTGAGACAACCTGTATATTTGGGGTTTTTAAGTTCCTTTTGTTCTCCCGCAATTCCAACCATATATATTTTTATATAGTTATCTCTAGAAATAACCAAGCAGTAAATTAAAAAGCAGAAAATATACAGGTTGTCTCAAAAATCTGACAAAGTGAAGCTCACTTCCGGTAAAACCGAAAGTCACAAATGAAAACCGACACTTTTTCGTTACTCCCCGTATACTCATTACTAACGTTTTGTGTTAAAATCCAACTTCACATTTTTTTGGAAAACGGTATTTTTTGAAATAACTTTTTAACAACACCCGGTATGTTAAGTTTGACGTCACATTCTAATTTGTCGGAAAATTCTACACGCAAATCTGGTTTTTAAACCATTGATTTATCTTTAGAAAATCGGGTTTATCACGTTAACTGGGACACCCTGTACAATCTGCCATTTTACTTACATCCTTTATTATGATTTTTAACTTAACTAACAGGACTGTTGTTATTCCTACGGTTATGATAGAATTTTTCTTTACGTATCACGTGGACTCTCGATGAACTCTTTGAAAAGTACCTAAAGCTGAACTGAATTGACTTACTGCCACAACTTCTTAATTTTCTTTTGTTTCTAATGATATTAGAACGCCCCTTGGTTATATGTAATATAGACCCCACTATACGAGTCGTCGATTAGTTATAAATATTAGAAACCTGCGTGTTTGACTTTTTCCACTGTATATTCTCCCATTGTTTGTCCAAGATATTCAATAATGTCTATATTTATCTCTGCATATACAATCTTCTGAAATACAAACAGGTCGTGTCATATAGTTTGAATAGTCTCACATTTCATAATGTTGAATAGCAACAATCATAAATGCGAAGCTAAATAATAACATATAGTCCAAGAGCCGGCCGCATGATTTCAACTATCATAAGCTTATCTATTGTAGAATAAGATGTTATGTAAAATATAGAAAGTATATTTCTTTACTTGAAGCGAGTAGGTTGCCTCAGATAATATGGGCCCGATCATTGTTATTTAAAGAAGTTGTTTTATTTTTTTAACAGGTACAACCCGTCCCACGAACATAACTACTACTTTTTTCGCAAAAGTCTTTTTGCAAATTCGAAAAGTGCCGTTCTAAAAATCGAAGACGGTAAATTTATCAATTGGGAAGAAACCTTGAAAATCCGTTTCGGGAAACGGGACGGCCTGAGGAACCGCTCTTATAAATTGCGTCTTTTTTCTGATTTTCTAATTTTTCGGGGGCACCGGAAACATCTGCACATCATCTGAAGACTTGAGGGAAGCTTTAAAAATTCCGATCCTAGAGCCCCGAGCCGAAATAACTTAACTGTAGCTCGGCGAAAAAGGGCAATTTCTGACAGTTTTCGGACTTTGGGTTTTAGGTGACGGGAAATGCCGGCCATTCACGTAAAAAAGATGCGTCTCACCTGTGTCTGTCGTTTTTTTCGCCGAAAATCTTTAGTAACTCGAAAACGAGGAATAATTTACCTGAAAAAGTTTTTAAATATGTTGACACGTTCTCCGGCCACCTCGCCGTACCGTCAAATCTCCCGAAAAACGCGTTTGAAAAAATTAAACGGTATATGGCACTGGCTGTATAGCGGGACTTCGCACACAACTCGCGCCCCCGAGGTCCAGACTTGCCCCCGTCTTTCGCCCCGTATTTAACAGCGGAGGATTTTCGGGGCCCCGAAAATACGGCTATCGGATTTCTAAAAGACCAAGGGACCCTTGGTCCCCTTATTGTTGCTCCATGGGCCTTCTTTCCGATGGTACCTATTTTGTTATATAATCATATGAGAGTATAGATTTGCCTAAAAATTGACCGCAACTTCTTTAAATAACAATGATCGGGCTTATATTAATTGAGGCAACCTACTGGCTTCAAGTAAAGAAATATACTCTTTACATTTTAATCAACATCTTATTCTATAAGCATATGAGAGTTGAAATCATGCAACCGGCCTTCGTACTAATAGTATCTAAAATCTAAAAACTTTTAGGCCAGGGAAAATAGAATTTGACCTAGACAAAAATATTAACTGCAATTTTGTTTTACCATATCAAAGTTATAAGTAAATACGTTGGTAGAAACCAAAAATTAAACATTTTGAAAAAAACGGAACCTTGAGTTACCTCAAAAAACACCTATTTTTCGTTAGAAATTTCGAGCAAAAATGTTAACTGGATTTTTTTAGACTCTTTAAGTAAAAAACTTCCCTTGCTAATATATATTAAGAAATTAAACATTTTAAGAATATGGAAGTAACTTAGATCGACAAAGAGAGATAAAAATCGGATAATTTTCTATTTCGGCAAAAGGCAAAAATATATTTACTACGTTTTTATTGCAGATGATTATTCAGTTTTACAAATAGAATGTAACTTATACAAAATTAAACATTTACCTGAGCCGCATGTACGTCAGCTGTCACTTCTCATTGGTATAGAATAGGCAAAAATATTAACTGTTTTTTGTTTGTTTAACTTTTTACAATATAACTATATATTGAGTCATATATAGCGAAATTAAACATTTATTTATGGCGCATATAGGTCAACTGTCACTTGTCATTTCTTTAGGAAAAGCAAAAATATTAACTGTTTTTTTTTTGTTTAACTTTTTACAATATAACTATATTAAATCATTGAGTAAAGGAATATTATTCCTTTACTCAATGATTAAATCACATATAGCGAAATTAAACATTTATTTAGGGCGCATGTAGGTCAATCGATTAATATTTATTTTTAAAGAAAAAAATACTTCCGTTACCAATTTTTGATTAATTTCAAAAAATTTAACAAGACTTAGTATCCACTTAGATTTCCGGCTAAACAATATTAATTTCAGAACAAACTGTTAATACTTGATTTTTAAGGTAATTATAAATAATAAAAACGCAGTTAATATTTTTGCCCAACAAAATATTACGCAAAATGTCATTTTTACATCATTCGGATACTTGCGCAAACGTAATCTGTTTAATTTATCAATCTCAACTTTATATACCTTACTTACTAATAAATGCAGCTTAAAATTAGCAGTTAATATTTATGCCGTCTTTATTACAACAAGAAAATGTAATTTTCTAAAAAAACGTCCACACGCGTATGTTTATTTTGTATAAAAAACAATTCTGGCGTTCATTTATTACCAATATTTTGTGATGGCATTATAAAAATGAGCGGTTGTGAATTTTGTCTAGGTTTCGTTATTTTTTACCGTAATTTCCCTGTCCTATTGAAGAATGGTCGACCTTGAAGTCCCGATGTTTACACCTGAATGTCGCGGTGGCCGTGGATAATCCAAGGCCGATCTCTTGTTCCAGAAATCTCGATACCAGGAAGATGATCGCATGCCGCCACCGCCGTCACCACCTGTCCAGCACAGGGACATCGCGTCGACCGCCAATCTGGACGGGGTTTCCAGGCAGGGTTCTCTGGAAAGGGGAGCGCGTCGGGTGGTGACGGCTTCGACGGAGGCGCCGAAGGAACCCGTTCACCACGTGGTGAGTGAGATCAAATCATATATTTCTAAATTCTGTATGGGGTGGTCATTTTTAGACGCCCGGCCTCTATTGGTAGAAAACGGTCGAAGATATGATATGGATTATGGAAGATGAGATGGGGAATAAATTAGGCTATTTAGCGACTCTTTGCAAATATGACACTAGGCGTCGCGACGCCAAGAAATATTTTTTAGCCGGTCCTGGATTTGCATGTTGACAACTGTAAGAAGGTCAAAAGACGCGGCGAGAAATATTACTTCTCGAATGAGGTAAATAATAGTGATTTCTCGGGTTAGTGGTAAAAAAATATATATTTCTTGTCATCGCGACGCCTAGCGTCGTATTTGCAAAAAGTAGCTAAATGTGCCAATTTATTCCCTGGTATACATCTTATATCCTCTCTCGTAATATAATATCTCCATATTTGACCGTTTTCCACCAACAGAGGCTGGGTGTCTAAAAATGATCACCCTGTACGTACATAACGCAAGGAATAAATTCATTTTCTCGAAAAGGAAATGTATTTTCGGAAAAATCCTCGCACGCGTTAATTTTTTTTGTAATTATTTTGTAGTATTTTGCATCATCACTCATCACTGTCACAGTTTCTTGGAAATAGTGTTACATTAATTTCGAATGCTAAAATAGTTTTTTACTCCTCAGTATTCTTTAATCGGGTCTGTTTGGACCGATGATCACCCAGAAATAAATCTAATCGATTTAAGTCCGGAGACGTTAGGGATCATTTAATTCAAGAAACTGTCAGGAAAGACCAACGAAAATTTATTAGCTGTCTTGGATACTGTAGAGGCCCAGGAACATAGACGTAACTAGGGGGGGGGGCTAAGGGGGGCTTAGCCCCCCCCCCTACATTTCTATTAGCCCTCCCTAAAATGTAAAGGATGTGCGAAGATATTATGCTTCTCGTAAACAGAATAGATCGATAACATTCTGACAACGCAACGTTACGCAACACGGCGAACACCGCACGCGCCTTTTTAAATTCACCAGTTTCGACGAATCGCTTGCTGTTGCGGAATCTTGCGCCTTGTGCCCCCATAAAATCCGACTGAAATTTAAACGCGCAAGCGAGAGCGAACACACCGTGCCTGCTGCCGAGAG
This sequence comes from Pseudeuparius sepicola, assembly GCA_963920635.1. NCBI lineage: Eukaryota > Metazoa > Arthropoda > Insecta > Coleoptera > Anthribidae > Pseudeuparius > Pseudeuparius sepicola. Next base: position 72,794,646 of record OY987300.1, read on the forward strand.
AAAGAGAGACGAGACGGGCGTCGGAGAATGTACTTTTGCTGTGCCAGACTCCAGACTTTTATTTTGTTATTCATCCAGTGTATTGTTGTTTCGTTATAATATGTACTATGTAAATAATCTTGCATCACAAAATAGCAGACATTCCCAACATTTTTTCTCTGGTTTCTACTCGGAAACCTCTACTTTTTCATAATGTTTTTTCTTAAATGAATTAAAGATGATTCAAAATTACCAGTAGATAGACCTATACATTATTTTTTGAAGCCTTAAAATTAACGTTTTTGGGTGTGGCCCCTCAAGGGTGGTACAGGGTGGTCCAATCAGTAACGTATTTGGAATGGCGGGACCGAACCCATTTCGGAATTTGAAAATATTCACTCCAGCTTGTAAATTTGAAGATATTGGGATTTCCCAAGGCTAATTTTATGTAATTTTTCTTCAAATTTTTTTAAAAATTTCGCCTGCGGCGCATTTTTTAGAATTATTTTAAATGCCCTTGTTTAAAAAAGACACAAAAATTGTCCCTCCACCACTCGAAATTAATTCCTATATACGTCACAGAAGTGAATCTCATAGCCCCGGCCTACCATTTTACATCAGAATGACATGTAAAAAATATACCTTTGTAAGTAGCGTACCGACTTTCAAAATTTTCTTCTTAATGGATTGAATAATTCCTTGTCGGGGCCCCGCATTTTCATGCGGCACCCGGCCCCGCAAAATCTTGAGCCGGTCCTGATCAGCCCCCCCTAAAAATACGACCTAGTTACGTCTATGCCCAGGAACGACTGAATTGCAGAGTTTAGAAGAGCGTTTCGTGAGAATAAAATCGAAAATTATATAAAATAATACCCTTTAAATATATTAGGTTGGTAGCGGAAGCGACCAAAATTCAATAACGTTGCAAAGGGAAAGGAATTATTTGCCCCTGTCTTCAATTTAATTAGCGAACAAAGGCAAAGTGAACCAGCTCGCAAAAAGCGTTTCACATTACCTTGTAAAAATGTGCCAGACACACAAAAATGGGGAACGGAGGCGTAGGTAAGTGAAGTGCGAACTCGCTTGGAAAGACACCTTTCAGAGTGTTCTCGAGAGCCGGGAGAGCCCTACAAAATATTGCATTTTCATGCGTTTCACATTTTCTCTACGCCTGACCTATACGTGGGACGAATATTAGAATCAAGAATAAAACTTGATAAATGTGACTGAAGAATTTTTCATAAGCCTGAGTCACCAGTATCTTATCAATAACATACAGGACCTTCTCACCGTTAGTCTGGGGTTGACCAAAGGTAGGTCCCAAGACACAAATGTAGCTACCCTGTATATTCTATAATTTCCGTGACTGTGACTGTGGTGTTCATAAATAGAAGGCCCTTTACGTTCTATTTATTACCGAGAATATCAACTTGGATTGGACGCGGGCCGCCTCTCTTGTGAAAATGAATCAGACGCGGTAGATTTGGCCTCGAACGAAAAAGAAGCAAAGATCAGCTGCGGCAAAGCGTCGGCGGTTCGCAGCATCCGCATTGCTCGGTCATAAATCTTTGGATAACTGATAGGGCGTCCGATCCGAGGGGAGGGACCTTCTGGGTAACCCGTTTAATGCATGGCCCTCGTCCACACTTTGACAACCTAATTATTTTGTAAATCGGTATTATAAATTTATTTTGGAACGCATTTTTTTTATCTTGTTACGGAAGATAAAAGTGGGGCAAAACCGAGACACTGTGTTTAGTTTAGAGACAAAAAGGATGCAGCATACAAGCATTTTTATACCTTCCAATTCCAGTTTAAACTAGGTATACAGGGTGATTCACGTAAGTGGTTCATTAGAAGTTTACGGGGAAGGAGTGCGAATTTTGATTTGAAATTTTGGTTACTTATATAACAGGTTGCAAACTTTCTTTCTAAAATATTTTCAACTTCCGACCACTTCCGGTTATACCGGAAGTCGATAGCAACTTTGTTATTTCAAATAGAACACCCTATATATTATTACAACATTTGGTTCCCTATTAAATTCCAAATCTTTTTTCTAAATATAATGTGTACCCTATTCCTAACCCTTTTCGAGATATTCGCAAATTTTTGATTTTTTATGTGCAGCCATGGACCATAGTGATGATAACTTTGAAATTTATGAATCTGGAAAACTGACATTTTGGACTGTCGTAGGTGAAAGTCAACTTTATTTAATGGTATGTATGCCGTTTCAAAATATTGTACAGGGTGTTCGGGAAACAATTCCCAATATCAACATCGAAAAATTGAAAAATCTCATTTTTTCCAAATGGAACCCATATTTTTTATTGCACCATTGAAATGATTGTGAAAAGACAGTTCAAAAAGATATAACACACTATATGTCTAAATGAAGCGGTTGCTTCGTTATTACGCAAAATACGTATTTTTTATGCTCTGTATCAACAAAGATGCCATTTCTCAAGGAGCGTCACGCAATTATATGACAAGGTTAAGGGCTATTTAATAATATTTTTCCCTGAGAAACAACAATACAAAATTAAATAATACTAACAATTACATAATAATAGGTACTAGAAGAAAAAACAAGAAACTACTTACATATTTAATATAAGTAAAACACTTTATTCATATTATGCTATTTACCTGTTACGTATTTACATTATTTGCTTCTCTTTGTTTGGACCTTGCCATGGACTAGGAAATTTCGTTCGAACTTTCTGAATTTTTTTTCGTCAAAGGTGGTAAATATAAATTCCTTTCATTAAAAACTCTAATTGTTCTTTCTAAAATTATTTTACACTCTCCATGAGTGTAAAACATATTCAAAATATCTTCGTTAGAATAGTTAATTTGAGCCATTCTTGTCAACAGTTAATATTTTATTGTTTGGAACACAATAAATGACAATCATAAATGAAAAATCCATGGCCGCCTATTAGAAAAGGTCCGTTGCTTCTTGTTATGGAGCAGCAAAAATACATATTTTGCGTAATAACGAAGCAACCGCTTCATTTAGACATATAGTGTGTTATATCTTTTTGAACTGTCTTTTCACAAGCATTTCAATGGTGCAATAAAAAAATATGGGTTCCATTTGAAAAAAAATGAGATTTTTCAATTTTTCGATATTGGGAATTTTTTCCCGAACACCCTGTACAATATTTTGAAATGGCATACAGGCCATTTAATAACTTGGACTTTCGCCTACGACAGTCCAAAATTTCAGTTTTCCAGATTCATAAATTTCCAAGTAATCATCACTATGGTCGATGGCTGCAACCCTTGTCTATCCATTTCTAGACAAGGCTGCAACACTAAAAAAAAATCAAAAATTTGCGAATATCTCGAAAAGGGTTAGGAATAGGGAATACATTATATTCAGAAAAAAGATTTGGAATTTAATAGGGAACCAAATGTTGTAATAATATATAGGGTGTTCTATTTGAAATAACAAAGTTGCTATCGACTTCCGGTATAACCGGAAGTGATCGGAAGTTTAAAATATTTTAGAAAGAAAGTTTACAACCTGTTATATAAGTAACCAAAATTTCAAATCAAAATTCGCACTCCTTCCCCGTAAACTTCTAATGAACCACTTACGTGAATCACCCTGTATAGTGCCTAATTCGCAGAATAAAAATCTTCAGTTATAATGTCATGGAAATTTGAAAATTAGGATAGCAAAAAATATGTTCAGTCTGTCCCGGGATAAGGTTTAAATTATAATGAAAAAATTTGATATATGATTATACACTTAGACCTTATTAGACAAGGGAAGAGAGAGAGGAAGCCTAACATCGCTCGCGGCCGTGTTACCGACTGCCACATCGCACGACAGGCCAGTGGCGTAGCATGAAACCCGTTCTTAGCCAATATATATATATATATAAATATTAAAAATTAAAAGGTAGTTAATTCTGACTTACATGTAATTTGAAATAAGTATTGGTATTTATTTGCTGATAATTTCCCAAATGTACAGCTAGTGTCACGTGCTGAAATATATTTATTTGTGGCGATTTCAAATCAATCAAAATAAAATAAATAATGCACGCCCATGGAAACCAGTTCATATTTTATGAAACTATGATAATGAATTCAAAAATTTTCAATAAAAACTGTTAAAAAATAATTATATTGGACCCAATTACAAACAAAACAGTGCACTTTATCATCCTAAAAGGGAGAAGGAATTTGAAGAAGTTATATTGAGAAAAAATAAAGTTTTAGGGCATCTTTCAAAGGTAGCTTGTTAAATAACTTTACCTGTGAAACGAAATTCCGGGCTTTTGCTTTTCACTTCTGCTTTTGCAAGTAGACGCTGAACAATTCACCATCGTAATATTTTGCTGTAATATTTTGCGCGCACCCGGTAGAATGGGAACGAACCGCTCTCAGCTACACTCTGTACAGCTTATTTTCTTATACTATAAGATATCGATCGGCACGATGAGGAGGGGAGCGGGAGAGGGCAAGAGGGAAACGTTTGTTTACACAAGGCCGAGTGCCCGGACTTATTAGTATATCTCTGGTCGCTGGTGTCAGTGTTCGCAGGCAGCGCGGCCCCATACGGGCACCCCAAACTGCCCCCGGCCCGCCGTCGCCCGTGAAACGTCGCCTGGCCGCGCCATCTGCCGGCCGAAGGCGGACATACCCGCGGCTGCCACCCGGTCTATGGATAGGGGGGGGTGGGATAGTTGGCCGAGCGCCGACAGGTCGGCACGGTCGCGGTCGGCGGCGGCGGCGGCCGCCCGGCCTTTTGTTTTCGTCGCGACGCCGACACCGACGCCGCGTCAGCCGGTGGGGCACGTCGGGTCGAACCGTCGTCGACGGCGGCTAATTCAAGGTGTCATAAGTACGGTATAGAGCTTAGTTGGAACTATACATATCTATAGTTGGGCCAAAGGTTTAGCAAGAGAAATCATAATAACATAACGATTTCCTTATATCGTAGAGATAGAGATAAAGGCATATTAAGACTGATTTGTTTTTAGCCATAAAATTATTTTTTACACACAACATGCCACTTGTCAAAAGTCTCATTGGATTTTTTCATTTTAATTTGTCTACTAAATACATGGAATAGTCTTAAACTCTGGCTTTAGAAGAGCGTTACTCTTGGAGTGACTACATGAAATTGGTATATAAGCGAAGAAACAATTTTATAATGATCAAATTTTTTTTAATTATTGATCTACATAGTGTAGAATAATTTAAAGTATCAAACCATTCCGTGTGTTTAGCAGATAAGGTATCTTACAGTCACCAATGTGGTTCTTTAAAATTGACCCAAAGAAATTTTGATTTCAGTAAAGTTGTAGCTTTTAATAAATTTGTTTTTTATTAGCACATTTCCATGTGAGGTTATTATAGTTTTGGTAAAAACGATTTAGCATAATTTTAGTTTCGACAAATCGAATAGAAGGAGAAAATTTTAGAAAAGTTTCATTTGTTAAATTAGTAAAATGCCTTTTCTGAAAGAAATATTACAAAATTTTATTAAGACAATTTTTTTGTTCTCATAATCAAAAAATATGTTCCAGTTCAAAATTTCACAGATCTGACAACATTGACTTGAGGTTCATTTTATGCCCTGTTGTAAATCAATATATCGCAAAAACAAAATCGATGAAATCATTGAAATTTTGTAGCAGGGCAAAATCTTCTATTCTGAAAATTTTTGGCGTGTATTCCATAAAAAAAGACACTTTAATTATTAGCACTTTACTTATTAGTTGTCTTTTACAATAATAGTCGATCACAATGCTAAATTTCTTGGAAACATTTTCAACTAAACTATTTAACAAAGTTTCAGTTCGAGTAGGAATTTTAAATGGCTTTTCAGGCTTCATTTTCAAGATACGAGGCGTTAGTTTTCAATAAATACTTTTTTATATATCTTCCAAACAAATAGAAATATTGAATTGAATTTTGATATGAAATATATCCAGGTAGATAGGTACATGTATATATGTTAATTTCGTTAATTCCATGAAACCGGTGAAGTACGGAGTTCAGAGATATTAATTCAACAAATAAGATGATATATATAAAATTAGAATTCGATGCATCATTGAACGCAAAATTTAATTTTGAATCAAAATTGTCTAGCTCTTTTTATAACTGTTATGGTTTCATGTCTAATTTTACTTTTTCGATTAAATATTCCTTCGTAAAGAAAATTTTTAATCCAATTATTTTTTCAAAAAAATGTGGTGTAAACCAAAGAATACGTAATCCATCAAAAATATTTATATTAAACAGACCCGCACACAGCTCTAAGCATTTGTGGATTTATTTATATTAAATATTCGTTTTAAAACGTCATTATACAGGGTGACCGTATTTCGAGTCTATGCATGGGGATGTTGGTTATCTTAAGAGATACGAGGTCGGTTAAATTGGGGCAAAGTTGCGGAATTTGATGCCGAGTAACATGGTAAACAACATCTTGGCTGGCCCTTCAAGTTTTGATAATAATGCCAAAAAACTGAAGATTTTCGTTTTTGTTTTTATTTTTTTAGATTTTTTATCGCCTCCCTGGACAAAGATATGACGATCAACTTTTGTGTTTCTTATGGGCGCCATATTGGATTTTTGTATTTTTGAAAAGAAGTTTTTTTCTGGTTAAAATGATATGTCACACATTATGCTTTACCTACTTTGTTTTTCTTGTCCTAATATCCAAATTAATCGTTTTTGCATAGAGTGCCTTGGAAACATATAAGCCCCATAACGTTTGACAGTTCAGTACAATTTTAAGTGCCATGGATACTTTCTTTTACTGAAAAAATGTCGTTTTCACATGAACATGATTCAAATTTATTATTCCTCAAATATAAATGACGACGAAGGGATATTAGATGAGACATAAACAATTTAAGGAAACATGCTGCATTGTGCCTTGAGGAACGAGGAGGACAAATAATTCTTGAACATTTATTGTAAAATTGGATTGTCTACACCTATAGGTTTTTGTTGTTCTTGTGTTTCCAGTTTGACTTTTGTAGTGTTAATGTGTTAATATTATGGCAAATGACGAATAAATAACAAGGTCTCAGACCATACTCTCGTGGTTATATTTATGATTTTTTATTTAATCAATAAATATAACATTAACTGAATTTTTACTGAATCGCTAAACAATATTCCAAAGCACACTTCGCAACAATGGGTAACAAGGCCTATGTTTCCAAGGCACTCTATGCAAAAACGATTAATTTGATATTACGGCAAGAAAAACAAAGTAAAGCATAATGCGTGACATATCATTTTAACCAGAAAAAATCCTCTTTCCAAAATGCAAAAATCTAATATGGCGCCTATAATAAAAATAAAACTTGATCGTCATATCTTTGTCCAGGGAGGCGGAAAAAAAAGTGCCAGGTCATATTTAGATTCCTTGTAAAGAAAGTGCCTTAATAATTATTAACTTAGAAATGTCCAGCCCCTTCGTTTTCGTTAAAAAAATAAATAAAAACGAAAACAATTTTCAGTTTTTTGCATTATTTACTAGACGAGAAGGGCCAGTGAAATTTTTTTACCCTGTTAGTCGGCTTCAAATTCCGCAACTTTGAACCAATTTAACCGACCTCGTATCTCTTAAGATAACCAAGATCCCCATGCATAGACTCTAAACACGGTCACCCTGTATATGCCAAAAGAAACTTACTCGCCATGTAGTAAGTATGGTGTTTTTGTTTTGCAGTTCAGTGCTGAGCTCGGCAAAAATTTTACAAAGAAACCACAAAGACGTCTACTCCTGATTTCTGCGCTGAATAATGTTACATAATATGGCGTCCTTCTCAACTCCAAAACATTTCTTATTTAGTATAATTTCATCGATTTATTTTATATACCTGCTGACAAAATTGCCCTTTACTAGTGCTCATAATAATTTCAAATGCAGGAATAGATAGGTATCATATAGGTACCTACCACGGTTCAGTTACCTAATGCATCGATTTTAAAAGTCTTTTACGTCTAACTTTTTAATTAACCCGACAAGCAGACGTTGAAAAAATAAATGTTCGACGTTCCGTCTATCATATTCTCGAAATACACATTGAAAGATTTAGTCAGTCATATCAAATCCCCAAAATACTATGTTTGACATGTCTGGATAAATATAGCTTTCTTGGCAATATCGGGGACCTAAGGAACTCATAAAAGCCAGATTTAAGAAGCTTATGCACACAGGGGTTTCATGAGAAAGTTTATTTTTTCATGCCACTTGTATAAATTTCTTACGGAGGAGGTTTTATACTGATTTATATAACATCAGCAATCAGCGTTGTCTGCGTTCCTGCAATTGAGTTTATGTTGGAATTATGTTGAAGGAAGAAATAAAAAATAATCTTCACTTCTTTTCCAAAACACGATTCTTAGTTGAATTATTTTTAGTTGCTTTTTCTTGCTAAAAACTCGGAAACACAACATGACAAAGGTTGCTTATTGCTTTCATTTTAATACGTATTCCTACTAAACATTTGACTTTCCAACTCTACATTCGTAGAAACATGAATTTCCTTTCTCGGCCAAGTCAACCTACGCATTGCTGAAGTCTAATCGATAGCATGCTAGCGTTTCCCGGGGCCCTAGTATTGATCTGTTGAAGCTGAGGCCACCTGTGGGAGTTTTCCCGAAACTCCTCGCGAATTCTCGAGAACGTTTAGGTCACCTGTTGACGGAAACTGGATCTGGTTCGATGGCTATCCGCTAGAGATCGCTCCTGGCACCGTTTGAATATAAATTACAGAAGATACAATGACAATAAGGATGTAAGATTAGCGAGTGTAAATGTAACAATTACAAGAAAAGGTGATAATGGGCAAACACTCAAAGTTAACAAAAAGAAAAAACTAGTAGTGCTATTTGGCAATCATCAGTACGGTGTTCATCAAAAGATAGGCATGATTTGGGAAGCAACAAATGAAGTCCAGGCAGGAGCCAACAGCACATTTGCAGCTTCAGTCAGCACATCCCCAATTCGGGGCTTGTACTAACATCGCCACGGAGGCTGCTAAAGTTATGAAAATTTCCACGCAGGTCGCTTTAGCAGCCTCCGTGGCGATGTTAGTACAAGCCCCGAATTGGGGATGTGCTGACTGAGGCTGCAAATGTGCTGTTGTCTCCTGCCTGGACTTCATTTGTTGCTTCCCAAATCATGCCTATCTTTTGATTTGGTTAATGTTACACCGTACTGATGATTGTCAAATAGCATGAAACACGTGTATGCGGTTACTAGTTTTTTCTTTTTGTTAACTTTGAGTGTTTGCCCATTATCACCTTTTCTTGTAATAAATTACAGAGATTCAAATGCTTACCTTTGGTCCTCTTTTACTTTTAACAAAGCTTTGAACGATGAGCATGTAACAAATTACCTTTTTTTTTTCATTCATCAATAAACTAAAAGCTTCTTTAGTGTGAGTTAAATGATTTGCGGGATGTGCCCCACTCTAAGAGCAGTAATAAGTATAAAATGTGTTCCCTGTGTCCAAGAAGAAAACCACCACCCAAGAAAAATGTAAGATTTGATTCCTACGTAGATACCTTTTCGATCTCCGAGACGGCAAGCCACAAGGTATGTTATTAGTATTTAAGAATCTGACAGAAAAACCCTGACCAAACCAATCTTCAAGCTTCGAGTAGGTACACAATATTTAACTCCTAAAGTTGAGACTAAGGAATTGTTTCAGTCACCAAATCAACTACTGTCCAATTCTGCAAAGACATTCGCCAGTATGTTGGATTCTTTTTTTGTCTCACTTTTGTCTCGACAAGTGGAGTCCACTTTACCTCGTATATTGACAGGGATTCAACAAAATAAGCTTCTTTAAGTTTTAAGAAGAATGGTAGAGTATTAATTACAAATAGATGTATGTAGGTATTTCTAGTTGTTTGTCCCAAGTTCATAGAAATAATAAAAGTTTGCTGCATCCCGATTGATAAACTTCATATTGGCGTCTAAAGTTCGCAAACAGGATTTTGCTAAAATAGAAAATAAAAGCAGGCAGCATTAAACGATCACTATAATCTGTCTGTGTCCCTTCTAGATAAGTTAGTTTACTTCTTAAAGTTCATGAAAGGACAACAGAGAATTAATAACGAACTCTGCTGGAATGAAAATTCTTCAGACGAAATCATAAGATTATAAATGAGGAGCGATCAGACAAAACCAGATAAATCCATTTTATAGAGCTTGGAGATATGGACGAAAAACGTGCCAATAACGGGTTCTTAACTTTAACCAAAAATTTATAGTGTACGTGAAAGATATGATATTATAGGCTTCGTAGACAATACTTTCGTTTTTATTTCATAATAAACATAAAAATTATTACTAAGTACAATATGGATTTGTCCGATTTTGCTTGAGTTGAAGATAAATATTTAATTTTATAATGTAAAAGGGTTTATTTTAATGAAGGTATTTTTTAATAGCGTATATTCGTGGAAGTACGCAATGAGTTGTGTCTCACACAGCGTCCACAACCTATACTGAAAACATTTTTCCCTTTAACCACCCGAAATTTTTGTTGGTATAACCCCACTACATTTTTTCATAACACCTGACCTTGGCAAGTTAAAGACGAAATACATTATGTATATGCAAAATATCACGGATACAGTAATATAAAAACTACTCTTGCAGATGGATTTATCCCGTTTTGCTTGAACAATTCCTATGGAATTTTATTTTGTGGATTTTTCTGGTTTTGCTTGATCGGTCTGATTTTAGGGTAGATTTTAAATAGGATTTAAACGGTTTTGCGTGAAGCTGATTCCAACATTGGATTTATCTAATGAAAGCAATAAGAATCAATCACTAACTCATTTTGGATTTGCCTGATAGTGGTATTTTCGTATGTAATATCAGAAGTGCCGGAAATTTTATCGATAATTTTTTCGAAGGCACTATTTTGCCTAGAAAGATCACGAGTATAAATTGGTCTTTTATTTTCTGATAAAATCCCGAGAGCGAAGCTCGTGGGATTCTATCTCTGAAAATAAAACCCCAATTTGTACGAGTGGTTTTGCTAATGGGCAAAATAGCGCTTGAGAATAAAATTATTTAGAAAAATTTCCAGCACGAGTGGTATTTCTCGAGATTATTTCACGAATACGATTTAATAATTTCTGTATTAATTTTTTCTATGTTTACATTTCCAAAACGACTCATTTTGAACGAGTTTATTGGCAGCTTCGACTGTACCATTCGAGTAAACAAACATGACGCTTGGATATCCAAGGCAAATGCGATTATACCTACACCCTGTCAGAGTTGGTTTATTTTCTGAATGTGTGTCACAAATTTAAACGGAGACCGAGATCTAATAAGAACAATTTAGCAGTGTAAAAATTATATAAATTCAATGATACAATGCTTAATAATACCGCAAAAAATTTTATAAGCTGCATAATTTAGAACAGTGTAAAACACCAATTCTAAGAAGTACGTGTTTGTATCGAACAGATTCGCGGTTGCTAAGCAACGAAGTGGTAATTGCACTAGTGGTATTACCGCGATAATTTGCACTAGTGCAATTATCGCTAGCAGAGGCATATGATTGGTTGGATTTTTATGGAAGGAGCTACTTTATTGGATGCAAGCAGTATGAGGGAAATAATCGCTGAAATTCTACTCTCTTAGTTACGCCCTAGTTACGCTAAACCAATATTGTGGTTTGTGGTAGCTAAAACTGATAACCCGATAACTTCACATTACCAAATTTAACATAGGACTAGAAGATTCACTTTCAGTTAATTGATCGTTAAATATCTATTAGCACAAAATTATATTCAAAACCAAAGGCTCATCCTAAATGACAGCTGTCAAATGGACTTCAACTTTTAAGCATGGTAATTTAATTTAAAAGAGATAAATTTTACATATAGAAGCTCAATGCTCTGGGGCCATGATTCTCGTTTGGGTTCGAGAGGTCCCGGGTTCAAATCCCGGTGATGGCTACTTTTTTTATCTTTTAAGCTACATTTTTGAAAAGGCAAAATAATTATTATTTTTCTAGTTAATTTATTCCTAAGAAGTTAACTTGTTACTAACTGAATAATTAAATTATATGCATCAGCTGTTAAATTCTCTTCCTAACTAAAACTCATGCATGGTATATTTCTAAGAATCAGATAATACCTTTCGTTAATTTATTTACTCATTATAATCCCAATGCTAAGAAAATATCAACCACTCCTGCTGCGCAGTCCTGCGGTATTTTCAGCTTTGAAATTATAATTCGTAAAATTAACGAAAGATATTATCCATAATGGGCACACCACTAGTTACATTACCACTGATTGTTTCTTATTATTCATAAATAAATTTTCTATAAAATAAATTTTTAATATGTAAGCAAACTTGACAGAACTTTTGTAAAATTTTGAGACGTCGCTTTATTTGAGATGGATTACCTGCAATTTATTTCCGTTAAATTGGCCAATGGGGGGGGGGGGGGCAATTTAGCGACCCTCCAAGGCCAAATCACATTTATTTATTTATTGTCACTTCTAAATATAACCTCTATTAATCCCTAAATAGGTACGGGAGGACATAGAAATCTCGCTACCGAAATGGCTACATTTCCGCTGACGAAGTCTTTTGGTCGAGCTTTAAGGAGGGCGATTCCGCTCGGGAAATGAAAATTAAGTATTATAGGGGCGTTGCGAGCCAATAAAGCAAATGTATTTCTTATCCAGCCATTTTATCTGAATTCGCTGTAGAGGTTGTGTCACTAATGGTTGGGACGACTTTCGAGGGAATATCGGTTTCTTTGGATCTGTGTAACTACCAATGACTACCTACCTTAATGTTTTCCAGAGATAATTATTATATTTTGTTATACCTACCGAATTTATACAGAATCATCCCTCATGAAATAATAACATGGCACAACTAACTAATTAATACGTACTGTTTGTGAGATATCCGCACTTGGCCTAGCAATCTATCCAAAAATAGAGACCTTTCATATTATTTCTAGGAGACCACAAACAAATCCTAGAGGACACTTTGTAGATTATAGTGTACGAAATAAAGGCAAACATAACATTGTTATGGGGTCCTCATGTACGTATTAATGTATTGAATAGACGCACAAAAGTGAAATTTTCAAAAACGGTACATTTTTCAAAAAAGTCAAGAATAGTTTTTTTTAGAATTGATTGGGAAAATTAGAGAAGGCAAAAAGATTACTTATGCAATGGCCTACTATATTTTATTAAAAAAATATGATGGTTGACCCCGGTCTCTCTGGCACTGGTATAAATAGATGTGCTGAATTATTTTTAATTTATAGTATTTAATGCGTATCTAAACTGTACCAAATATGTTTGCCTCACCTGTCTTCTCTTAGGAAAAATAAAAGAAAATTAAAAAAAAAATTCGATAGATATTTATATGAATATGGCGTTTTATATAGATTCCTATAAAGTTTTGTGACTAAAAGATGGAACCTTGTCCTTGTCTAAGGGTAGATTACTTGATTTGCGAACTATGTACTTTCCCCCCCGTTGTCTATAGAATAAAACCGTTGACTGACGTATTAATAAGACTTCTCACGGCTATAGTTTCATGTCATGGAAAGTAGATGGCGCCTATAGTCAACAATGTATTTTGCATTGTATTTTGTCTCCGGGAAGCGCATGGTGAGCCAGAAAACTGTCAAACATGACAGCCGTGAGCAGTCTTTATTAATACGTCAGTCAACGATAAAACTCTAGCCAACGGGTATATCCAGAAAAATAATACACACAAAATAAAACAAAGTCGAAAAGCCACTATACATCCAAAGCACTATAACTGTGTTCAAAAAGAATTGATAGCACAGAGGAGGTTCCAAGGCCATAAAATGATCATAAACCATAGGCGGCGTTATTCTCTTTTATTTTCAGTCATCTGTAAAATAGAAAAATTATCTTTAAAAAATATGGTTAATAATAACACACGTTAGGAGCGAAGATGGATTTCTAGAGGGCGGTTTATTAGACTTTCGATTCAATTCTACCAGAGATTATCACGAGGAAATGACGACCGATGTATTTGAAGAATATATTTTCAGCAAACGATAGAGCGGATACCAAATAATTCCATACTTGTAATTGATAATGCAAGTTATCATTCTAGGCTAGTGAAGAAGCTTCCAACGAGTTCTTGGAGAAAAGCGAAAATTATTGAATGGCTAAACGAGAAGGGGCTGCAATTTGAAGAAGGAATGGTCAAAAAATAACTTTTAAAAATAGGCAGTCAACATAGGTGAGGATTTAAGACGTATGTAGTCGACCAAATGGCAAAAGAACGTGGCATTATTGTGCAACGCCTGCCGCCAGCATTTTCATATGTTACCGACAAAAAAAGCGCTCGGCTTGCCGAACACCTCTGCATAAGTTACAGACGTATTTATTCGTTTTCGACTGTAACATAGAATAATATCGTAGCCCACATAGGAGACAAGTATAGATAACTGGGTTTGATGGCGGGAAGAAGTTTATAGTAAAGTTAAGATTGTTAAGAGGTAGGAAAACAGGTCATTTTTATTTTTTTATTGTAAAATAAATATACCTACACTCTAACATAAGCAACCGGAGTGATACGCAGGTATTCATCATTTTTTTCTTTTGTTATCACCCAATCCTATATTTTTGTCCACACATACACTTAAGTTATGAGGTGTCTGACACCATATTCGAATTCTCCTGAAAATTCTAGACAAGCTTAGTTTTTGAACCATAAGTTTATCTTTAAAATTACCGAGAAACACCTTTTTAACGATGCCCCTGTAGGCATATTAAGTCTGACGTCATATTAGAATTCCTCGGAAAATGCTACACAGGTTTAATTTTTGAACCATCAATAATTTATCTTTAAAATTACCGAGAAACTTTTCGTAGCTGAAAAACGTGAACGAAATATGACGTCATGCTCGGGTCTTTAATATAGTATGTCGGTCCAGACTTATCTATTTAAATCTACCACAAAATATCTGGTCAACTTTATTTTTTGCAAAATCTGTCTCCTGTATCTACTGTCTTTCTGACATATTCTTAGGCCAGTGTTGACACTGTTGACGTTATGCATTAGCGTATTCTAACCTATAAATTTTAAATGAAATAAAAATATGAAAATACTTATTTCAACCTCGAATATATTCTTTATATTTCACTAATGTATTCAAAATCTTCAGGGAGATTATCCAAGCTCATTTTTTATTTTTTAAATATCTTAACTAACGACTAGGTAGGTATGATTAGTAATTATGTTACACAGGAATACGAATAAATACATCTGTAAGTTATAAAGAGGTGTTCGGAAATCAAGGCCCGAGCGCATGCTCTTGGCGGTATATTATGTTACAGACGAAAACGAATAAATACGTCTGTAACTTATGCAGCGGTGTTCGGCAAGCCGAGGGCTTTTTCTTGTCGGTAACATATGAAAATGCCTGCCGCCATACCATTGGGAGTTTAACTCCATAGAGCTTATATGGGCCCAAATGAAAGAACATGTTGCAAGACATAACACTGCTTATAAGCCTAAGGATGTACGACAGCTGATGATCAATTCACTGGACATTATTACTGCAGAAAGTTGGCGAAATGCGATACATGTTATTGCAGAAGAAAATAAAATTTGTATTATTGCCTTGGAACATGACGACTCTTCCGAATTTTCTGAAGACGATCCTTTATATTTTGAATTGTAATATTATTTTAATAAATTATAAATAAAAATTGTATCGACAACATTATTATAAATATCAAATAGTTTGTTTTATTAGTGTCTTACTATTTAAAAATAGTAAGACACTATTAAGACAATAGTAAGCAAAATGGTTCGATTGGTTTCAGGAACAGGTAAAAAAAAAAAAAAAAAAAAAGATAATAAATGAACAAACTTTTTATTTTCCTAACCTGTCCCTTAATCCAAACAAACCATTTCGCAACGGACCCTCCGCTTATGGCTATTTGAAGATTACGGGGTGCGCCCAATGAAGAATGCAGATAAATACATTGAACAAATGGCAAAGCTTTTTTTGTTGGACCCAGATAGTCTCTTGAATTTATAATGAGGTCAGCGTGCTATCAATTCGATTTGAACAGAGTATACCATAAAGAATTGATTGAGCAAAAACCTCAGGAAAATAAAACCAAAATAGTCAATAAGATGGGTAAATAGTTATGTGATAGATAAGTGATATTTTTTATGTGAAACGAATGATCAAATGAATATTGAATGTCTCTTGGGGCAGCTTTGTTTTATATAAGAATGTTCTTTTAACTAGCACTAGTATTGTTCACATCGGCAGCACTTTGTAATCAGAAAGAACACGAATTATGCTAAAGAAAAATTAATAATAACAACGTTTCCTCAGTGTCAAATAAGAGCCGCCCAATAGACGAAAATTGACAAGAACTTGTTAACCGCAGGGTGAGAGCACGCGACTAGTAAATCGTAGGTCCCAGGTTAAAGTCCCATACAAAAGCCAACTTTTTTATTTATTTTTTATTATTGCTCATTCTGCCTCTTATAATCACTGATTATCATTTTTAGTAATTGAACAATGTAGCTACAATATGAAATTAACGGTAGCAGGAAAATGTAATACATTATTTCGATGCGTAAGCTCTTTTTTTGTCCCGGAGGTACTTTTAAGGACCAAGGCAACGCACACTATCATCGGCCAAAGAAGCGCATATATGCATCTCGCAATGTAAATAACTCAGTGGCGCAACGAGCGGGGGGCTGCCGGGCTGCAGCCCGGCAGCCCCCGAGCTCGTACCAACCAAGCGAAAAAGCGCTAAACAATGCTAGATAAAAACAAGACCGAATGATTTGCCTTTTGTTTAAGTTTAACCTGTATTTTTTAAGTTTATGTTATGATTTATCAAATTTACGATATTGAGGATATCGGATATCGGTGGGACACATTAGTAGTTGACATTTAATGGAAAGATTAGTTGTCTCGCCGGCAGTCGGCACAGAACAGAAACAAAAGTCACTGGCACTCGCGCTTCGCGCCGCTGGCCTTAAAACCTAATCAAACCTGCGCCGAACTTGAAACTAATCTGCCCTGAATTGTATGCGCCTGGCCTTCTGTTTTCTACTGTCCTTCATATACGGCAGGGCCGTAGTTAAGGGGTGGGGGTTGAGTGTTCAAACCCTTTCCACTGAGAATAAAAGAAGAGGAAACATATCATGGTGATGTAACTTTACAATTTTCTACGCCTCAATTAAATTCTTTGTCCTTAAAATTTCTCATTAATTTCGCATGCTGGGCATTTTAATAAGCTAACACCTCATTTTAATTCCTGCTTTTAAAAATCAATAATCAGTATGAATGAATCCACAAGGAATAAATTTCTATAAGAAGATACCTATACCTATTTATATACCTATTCTACATTTGGCCCTTTGAGAGGACATGTTAATTTATAGAATGTGGCAATAAATTTATAGGCACTAACTAATATTTTTACTTCCCCATGATTCAAGGAATTCTCTCTCGGGTTTTTTGTAAAAGTAAAAAAAAGGGTACCTACTTCTAACAGTTACTGCGTAGTTAAATTAATATTATTATTATGGTTCCACAGTTAACAAAGAAAAAACTACAATCAGTTGCCTAATATTTTTTGCTAATATTAGGTTACTCAATTTTTTTTAATTCATTAAAAATGTTTGACCTTGAAAATTTGAAAATGTTGTCAATCAACCCCCTCCTGACAATAATTTCTGGTTGCGCCACTGAAATTACTATTGCGTGAATGTCCACAAATCGGAATCGAACCAGAATCAACCGTACTCTCGCAGTTTCGTGCATGTTTTACCAATACACCTTCTCCAATCGATTAGTACGTATATCACGTCACGAAAGCAGAAAGCAGCGAAGCAGCCCATTCGGCCGCCGACTTTTGTTGGCTTTAGCTATTCCCTTATCGTGTGTACGGTATGTTTTCCCAGAGTTCGGCAGCTCCTTTCCCGCACAATGCCCTTTGTACAACTCGGAAACGGACGTTGCAGCGATGCGTTTTCAATTAACGTGAAAGCACATGCGCGAAATAAATTTACGAATGCATTGGCGCATTCTGGAATTCGCTAATGGCGTGCGTCTACGAAGAAAGAGAATTTCTGGAATTGCGCATTATGGTAGGTGGAGTTTTACTGCATGTTGCATTATTTAAAACGAAAATTGTATGTACATTGTACACGGTGTCTCAAATCGGACATTTTAAGGGGTTTCTTCTATTTCCTGAAGAGATAGACAATAAGTAACTAAGGTGTTCAATGCTCGACTTTCGAGAGAAATTGAATGCCGCAAACCGCATCACGATATAACGATTAATTTTAGAGATACAGGCCGTTTAGACGTGCCATAACATTTTTGTTTGTTTTTTTTACTTAGAATTCAGTGGTGTCGAGAGACATTTTTTTGGTAGAGGTTTAAAAATTTCCTGGGGTTCAAATTCGACACATTTTTTAAGGAAAATATCTCTCTGCACCAATGAATTTTGCGTAAAGAATAAACAAAAAGCGCTCTCAAACATAAAGAACGACTTTTCGGCGTAAAGTGAATAATTTTTCGGAGTAGATATATATTTTAAAAAAATATATGTGTAAGATAATATCTTTTACAAAAGTTGTAGAGAATGGAACGGCACTGCACAATAAGTAGGCGAGATTTTCTGTTTTCCCACAATAATATGATAGTATTTTATTTAAAGCGGCTTCATGACTGATACATATTTCTATGTTTATATAGCTTTAAATATTTACAAGAGCAATCGCTAGGCGATTGCAGACAAGTGGACTTCGCCTGACCGAGGCGGTAATTAATATTGGGATATTTTGCTATGGGGAACTTGCAAAAAATAAAGTTGAAAAATGTTACTCACAAACGAAATTTATTTCCGTTCACAAAAAAAATTATTTTTTCTTTGTTTTCATGTAATAAATGTAAGCAATTCAAAACTGCATAATTCAAATCATTCTTGTAACGCACCGTCCTTGATTGTGGCGTCAAGCTGTTCGTTGGTGGTGGCACCTCTGGTGGGCGGCAGCACCATGTAGATACAAACTAATATGGGCCGCACGTTTATAAAAACTACAGCCGTTGACTGACGGAGTTTCATCTTAAGTGCGAACACCCACGTAAAATTTGTATTCTCCATCCGATTTTAGCCGAGTTTTTTTCTAAAAATAGGCCACAAAAAAACTCTACGTTGGTTCAAAATTTCAGGTCTTAATGTCAATTTTCAAGGCCTACCACAAATTTTTTTTTCTAGTAAAAAATGACAAAAAATATTTAGCGATTTTTTTATTTAAAATCTGACACCACAGCGTTAATCAGAACAACCTAAAAACCCCCGTATACCAAATTTGAACAAAAAATATACAGGGAGTTCCATTCTGCAAGGTGTCAAAATTGAGCAAAATAGGAATTTTAAAGGCATCTGGAGAGTCAAGTGTGCCATGGAATCCCGTCAAAACAGATGAATGATCAATAGGACTACTCAAAGTGTTGGTGTGCAAAGATTCGATACAAAAATGTACAGGGGCTTTTTCTCTGGGCGATGTCAAAATGCTGAATTTTTATTAAACTTTATATTGGTCAGGGGTGCTCTGGAATCATTGAATAAATATTAATAAATACAAAAGCAATTTATTTCTTTACATCATCAAACCAACAAATAAAAACAATTCAAATTGTTGGACCTTTATCGATATAAAGTCACTGTCTAAGATGATAGATTTTCTGTGCGTTTCCTGTTGTGGCACACCAGCCACCTTAACTCATATGGACTTACTGACTGGCAGGCTTCTGTTTTTTTTTATAATCAATAGTTTTTTAATTGAAAGCTGACTTAGTTCGTTTGTAATGTCTGGGGTGGTTTTCATATACTCGATTTTTGACTTGTATTAAGTTTAAAAAATTCAGCATTTCGAGTTGCTACAGAGAAGAACACCTTGTATATTTTTTATTGGATCTTCGCACATCGATACTGTGAGTGGTCCTGTTCATCGTCCAACTGTTTCGAAATAATTCCATGGCACACTTGACTCGCCAGATGAGTTTAAAATTCCTATTTTGCTCAACTTTCACAGCCTGCAGAATGGAACTCCCTGTATATTTTTTGTTCAAATTTGGTATACGAGGGTTTTAGGTTGTTCTGATTAACTCTGTGGTGTCAGATTTTAAATAAAATCGCTAAATGGTTTTCGTCATTTTTTACTAGAAAAAAATTGTAGTAGGCCTTGAAAATTGACATCAAGACCTGAAATTTTGCACCAACGTAGAGTTTTTTGCGACCTATTTTTAGAAAGAAACGCGGCTAAAATCGGATGGAGAATACAAATTTTATGGGGGTGTTCGCACTTAAGTTGAAACACCCTGTATATCAGTCAACGCTACAGCACCGTGCACGCTTTGTTTAGAAATGGCAACGAAAACGTCCTGTCTATTCGTTTCATTATAGTCTATCTCAGTCTTGATATTGTTGATTACGTTTGAAAAGTGTGTTATTTACATTGCGAGATGCGTAAGCGCACTATTTTGGCCGAGGAGGTTGTTTAACGCCCGCGTTGCCTCTGGCCTTACAACTATCTCCGACGCCAAAAAGAGCTTACGCATCGAGCAATGTATTACATTTTTCCTCCTACCGACAATTTCATATTAGGTAGGTAGGTACTCTGAATTTAAATACACTATGAAGTAGGTTCTGAGAAATAATCTTTATAACAACCATTGTCCAATTATTACTAAAGATGATAATCAGTGACAAATATAAGAGGTAGAATGCAGTGATAATAAAAAAATAAATAAAAATAAACTTGGGCTTTGTGTGGAATTGAAACCGGAACCTACGAATTACTGGTCCCGTAGCCTCACAGGAGTAAATTCAGACTTTTAGGCGGTTTTTATTTTTGACCTAATGGGTCACCGATCTGTTTATTTCAACATTCAATTTTCATTCTCCCTTCTCTAATTCTGTGTAGCTGTCACTCCTGTCATTTAGACCGTCAGACAGTGACAGATTTTCCTTACTGATTTTCTCATTTATGCCTTGGAGAGGGTTGAAAGGTAAATCGTTGCTGAGTCGGAAAATAGTAATTTTAAGTTTGGCCCCCGGGGAAAACATATGGAAAATTCGATTTTTCAAAACAGAAAAAAAGGTACTAATTCTCACTTATTCCATATTCACCGTATGATTTCTTATACTATTCCGACCTCGAAAACCCAAAGGCATAAGTGTAGCGTGTGGAAAAAGGGTTGAATTAAGGGTTTGGCAGATCACACAAAAAATGACTTGGTTTACTGACTCCGTCAGTTATGCCGTTGGAAATGGTGAAAACTTATATCCTCACTAGCCCAAAAATTGATTGGCAGAAGTGACGCGTGGGGAAAAATGCACTTTTGGGTCGGAAAATAAATCGGAAATTTTTTTTTTCGTCAACTGATTTTGTCAGGGTTAAAATGAATTGTAATAAAACTTTCTATAGTTTCAGAGGCATAAGTGCAGAAATCAGTTGACGAAAAAAATTTTTTTTCCGACTTATTTTCCGGCCCAAAAGTGCATTTTTCCCCACGTGTCACTTCTACCAATCAATTTTTGGGCTAGTGAGGATATAAGTTTTCACCATTTCGAACGGCATAACTGACGGAGTCAGTAAACCAGTCATTTTTTGTGTGATCTGCCAAACCCTTAATTCAACCCTTTTTCCACGCGCTACACTTATGCCTTTGGGTTTTCGAGGTCAGAATAGTATAAGAAATCATACGGTGAAGTGAGAATTAGTACCTTTTTTCTGTTTTGAAAAATCGAATTTTCCATATATGTTTTCCCCGGGGGCCAAACTTAAAATTACTATTTTCCGACTCAGCATCCATTTAGGTACCTTTCAACCCTCTCCAAGGCATAAATGAGAAAATCAGTAAGGAAAATCTGTCACTGTCTGATGGTCTAATTGTCATTGCCTTCCAAACGACCGAGCGGCGTGTCGTGATACTCGGTACGTGCTGTTTCTATATAGATTGGCAAATATATTAAAGAAACAAAAAAAAAATAAAGTTCCCCATTACACGTGGAGCTGGAATAAATGCTTTTACAAAGTGTTATAAATAGAAACACTCAGCGAAACACCTTAAAAACATCTCAACCAGACATACATACGCAGGAGCCAAAACCTTTTATGTGCCCACGAAGACGTGGAGGCGGCGGCTCGCGTAGCCTCCGTGTTAATCCCGCGGGAAATTATGCCGTATTACCGAAATCCCACATTCCCCAGAATTAAGCTACCCCATTTGTAGCTTTGTTTTGGCGCGCATGCATGCACCGGGGCTGGGGTGTAGGAATCTGAGATTACGGTGCGGTGTGGGTGTAGCCGTGCTTGGTTTCTTCTCATCCGAGCATAGGCGGAGTCGTGCTACCGAATTCTTGACGATCAAAAATGACCTGTAAAATCGAAAAAAACCAGTTGTAAATCATGAAATATTTCTTGTCCACATTTGGTAGGTATATGGAGGTTTTGGACTGTTCTGATTAACGCTGTGGTGTCAGGTTCGCTAAATGGTTTTAGTGAAAGTCGCCGGGTATGAGAATATCTACAAATCTACAAAAATAAAATCATTGAAAAATCTCCGTCATCCCTGGCAATCAAAATTTAATATTCTAATGCGTTTTTGAAGAATAACTTTCTAACGGAAGAGAATAAAGAAAAATGGATATAATGAAAAAAATGGGGGCTTCGACTGCTGGAACAAAAGTGGCATGTTGGTGGGAAAACAACATAAATACATAATTATAGCGTCGTATTTGCAAAGGGGTAAATGGACCACTTTATTCCTTTATACACCCTTTATCATTTCCCATAAATAATATTCTCATATATCTTCAAATTATCACCCTGTAAGAAGAAAATGACGTATGCAAAAGTGATCACGTAATATTCCGTAAGTTTATGTGACAAGAACGAACTCTTGCGAATTTTTTTGTCTCCAATACTTAATGATTTACAGGGTATTGTAATTTAATTAATTTTTGTCACATAATGTCCTGTAAATCATTAAGTATTAGAGACAAAAAAAATATAAGAAAAATTTGACCAGAAGTTCACCCGAATAAAAGTTGTAGTAATGAACAATTTTTCCTCATAAAATGTTTGTATCTCTAATAATAGGTTACATGCATCGCATTACTTATATGACAAAAATTGAGCTTTAAAACAAGACCCCATAAATATAAAACATGTAACATTTCTAGTTACCTACAGACAGATTTAGAAGAACCAACGCGTAGGTATATGTAGGATGTAGGTTAGTTAGTTTAGCAATCAATAAAGTATTCAAATATTGTTAAAATAAAATAAAAATAATTCTTCGTAGATATTTTGAGTTTATTTTGTTCATTATTATAAAAAACAGGTGAGTAGTACCACGGGCGTAGCCAAGGGGGGGGTTTCGGGGGTTCAAACCCCCCCCCCCCCCCGAAATAAGCAAAATATTACCTAATATTATCTATCCTTGTTAAGGATAGAGACGTGAATCATTATTACTGTCGAAAAATGGAGGGGAAAAAAAGGAAGGGTGGTAAACCTAAAGGTATGGACTACTGGAAAAAATGGTGTAGTCAAGGTCAAGGGGTTTCTAATAAAGAAACAAATTTGGATTTAGCTATCAAAGCTTCAGCTACCTTGCATGCTGATAAGAAGACTGCCTACTCCGAAATCTAGTTTGGAATGCCTAGATATGTGCGATAAAAACCTTTATCCTAATATTTACACATTACTACAAATCTTGGCTACCATTCCTGTATCCACTGCTACCCCAGAGAGGTCTTTCTCGAGCCTAAGGAGACTGAAAAACTATTTACGAAACACTACAAGTGAAAACAGACTTAATGGTTTGGCTCTAATGAACATTCACTATGGAACAGAAATTCATGCAGATGAAGTAGTAGATATATTTAAAAGAAAAAGCCGAAGATTTGTTCTTTAATGGTTTTAGATTTAGCGCAGAGGAACGAAATTAATTTATCCATTTCATTTAAAGTTAAGAACTTTATAAATATATGTCGTAGTTTTTCGGATGGATATATAGATATTAAATTTCATATAAGTATATTTTTATTGTTTTATTTACTTCTCAAACTAAAACCCCCCCCAAAACTAAATCCTGGCTACGCCCGTGAGTAGTACCTATCAAGGATATAAAAGTTTAAGAAATTAAAATATATATTCAGATTCAAAACAAAACAAAATAAGTTACTTCACTTCTTTTCTTGAAGTAATTCCAGACTATTGAATTTTGTTTGACCATTTCAGCATTTCACAAAGTAGGTATACTAAAACTAGGAAACACACGCAAGTTCACGTTCACAATATTCTAGGTTAGAAATGGTTTTTGTAGTTTTATGGGTTAGGAAAGGAGGGATTTTTTAGAAATGACCATAAATGCTCATAAGTGACCAAACATTCTTATTAATTCTCTAACTGACCACATTTATATAAATGATCATAAATACTCCAAAATTGCCGGTCACTGACCAAAAATGACCAGACACTTTTAAAAATGACCTGCTTTAAAATGCTCAAAATGTTTCTGCTCATAAATGCTCCAGCTGCTCCAGCCATCTATAGGTATATTTTTTTACAAAAAATAACCTTAATAAATGTTTTAGAGGCTGAACTTCTGGTAATATTTTTTTTCTAAATTTTTTTGTGTCTCCAATACTTAATGATTTACAGGCCATTATATTTTTAATTAATTGTTGTCATATAATTGTTGTCATATAATATATAAAAAAAGTTGACCAGAAATTCTTCCTCGAACACTTTTATTAAGGTATTTTTTGTAAAAAAAAATTTACAAGACCACCTCTGCAACGTGCGGAATTTTTGTCATATAAGTAATGCGATGTAACTCGTTATGTATTAGAGATATAAAAAAATATATAAAGTTATTCATACTTCGATCTCCTACAACTTTTATTAGGGTCATTTTGCTCTAAAAAATGTTTAGGAAACCACCCAAATTGTTTAGGAGACCACCCTATAGCTCAATTCGTAACAGGAGTTCGAGTGTGATCTTTTGGTTGGACACTCAGGAGGCCGTCCCCAAACAACCCTGAACATGGATGTTTTTTGCAAAACTGACTTCTTTATTGGACTAATATACAGTTTTTATTTATTTGTAATTTTCCACAATGTTTTTGTAGTAGTAGTGCTTGTCATTATTTTAAGAACTTCAAATGACTCGTTTACAACGCCAATAAATAACACACGAAATTAAAAAAAAATGAAAACTTAGTACTCCTATCTAAGTGTCTTGTAATATTAAAATTATATTGTCCATTAATCAATACTACCAGATACAAATTTAATGTAGGTATCAGGAACACTGCAACAAGCTGTACCCATACACAAATCTTGTAGATCAGTTTCAATCCTTTAATACCAGACTATCCCCGCCCATGAATAGAAGGTAGTAAACGTCTGAAGTTGCATAGCTGATCTTAGTTGGGGAAGTGCTTGGCTAAATGCATTTAACTCCGGATTTAGTCGCCGCCGGGCGATAGAATTCGCCTACTAAATTATTCCGAACAGATAAACTGTACACCAGAATAGACTGCGAGGTGACTTGGCGGAATGGGTTTTTTATGTGCGCCCTTCCGCAAATTGAAAGCTCTTTCAACGCTGACAGACGATCGAAGCATGCGATTATCCGAGAGTAGATTCACTTTGGAGACTGAGGAACATTATAAATAATTTACAATTTTAGAGACAGTTTGAGAGTCACCAACTTCGTTATTGAATCGATTACTTCATACTACAGCGTTGCCATACCGTCAAATAATTCCTTTGAAATCTGTAAAAATCTGCAAATTTCCACACCTCTCATTTGGTATAGCAGCAGTGCGTTACTTTCTTATAAGCGGATGTTCGCTTGTAACCCTATCATCCGCATAATAATATTATCAAGACTCACTTAGTACAGAAGCACTCATAACCATTGAGTAAAGGAATAATATTATTCCTTTACTCAATGCCATAACTTAGTAATAATCACATTTACTACTTCACTCATTTGTTTTCACTTTTCATAATAATACATCCACAACACAGCCCACAGCCCACCACCGTTGACTGAAGGTTTAAATCACCCAACGCCACCACTTCTTACCGACGTAGCTTTTTCATATAAGTTGTTCGAAACGTTGTCCTTCATTACTATTACAAGCTTCAACTCTTAGCTGCATAGATTGTTTTATTTTAGTTGTATCCTGGCTATTTTTTATTTCATACGCAGCGGCTTCTACACGAACATTTTTTGGAGTGCTACGCACAAACTAAACTTTCATATATTTTTTGTTATTAATTTTTTTAAATAGAGTAAAGAAGATATATACAATATGTATCCACGGTAAAGCGGTATTATAGGTGTATATGACAATTTTTTTTGCATTACAAACACAATTCTTTATATTCTGCTCTTGCTTCACCCAAAAATTATTTTTAGTATCTTGGGCTTCAAAAATATTTAGTTCTGTAATTTGATACAAGGTCATATTTTTTAATTCTGAGCAAGTTTTTCTAATAAAATTTTTCAATATTTCGCACAGAACAGGCACTTTACCTGATGCGATTTTTATTTTTAAGCTGCGCCCTCTATAAAATTTTTAAAGTACAAGATAGTAAAAATAGTTTTTGGGTGAAGCAAGAGCAGAATACAAAAAATTGTGTTTGTCATGCAAAAAAAATTGTCATATACACCTATAATACCGCTTTGCCATGGACACATTGTATATATACCTTGAGATATCCCTCAGACAATTATTATGAAAAATAATACCTAATATTGAGTTAATTCCCAGAATAATTTCACTCACCTTTTATAAATTCGGTAATTATTTCCAATGGTGTAATCCACCCCTGATTTGGCTACCTCCCTTATTCTATAGGTCCCCGAACACGCATCCGGCCTTGGTTTTTCCCGGTCGGACGTAGTTTTCGAGAAAATGAATTTTCAAATTTCCTTTTGACATCCCGGATTTCACGACGATATTTGTGGTTGTATATAGTCGGGATGAATTTTTACCGCACGCAGCTCAAACTTATGACCACACTATTTTGCACCTTTTGCAACATCGAAACTTCGCGAAAACCCGCGGAAAAACCGAAATTTTGAAAGATTTGCCGGACCTTCGGCGCGCGCCGACGTACTCTCTCTACTCTACGCCTTTGGAGACGGTTTCACATAGCACTCGACTGCGATCGCAGTGACTGTTTGGTGGGCGTGGTTCCGCTGTTAAGCGAATATCGATGTGATCGGAGTACACTGTTATCGCAGTTACTGTTACAACTAGAAATATTTTTAATTTTCAGATGAAAAGATGTATCATCTAATCGAATTATATGGATACAATGAATGTCTATGGGACATTTAATATTAATATAATATATTTTTCGTATGGGAGATGCGTAAAATTTCGAAAATCTCCGTCTAATGGTAATATAATTCAGTTAAAACGTGGACTGCTTAATAAAGGCGTTTTACTTAATACATTTTCTTCTTATATTTACGTCTAATTTACTTTTTTAATCGAAAGGCACAAAATAGCATACTTTTCTTTTATTCGACGCCATTTTGTAACTACTACTATTGTCGATACACTTTTGCAAATATTGTGAAACACCACATAACAGTACTGCTATAGCAGTATAAGCCTACCCCACCTAACAGTTGAACTGTGATTGCTGTTGACTGCTATGTGAAACCGCCGCTTAAAGCATACATTATGAATAGACGTCCGTCGACGATTTCGTCATCTAATTGTCTCTTTTAGGCTTCAGAGCGGGCGCGTATGCTGTTGTCTCCGTTTCACATTCAATGCATTTATCCTTGTGGATTGCCATATTAACTCGTGAGGTCAATTTAAAATACGGCCAGGCGGGCAGCGGATAGGAATGAATTAGACATTAGACATTAGTAATCTTGACTCCATTAGTAATAATTGGGGAGTTTTTGCATGGAAATATAATTGAATTTTTTAATTTTAGTTTATTATTAAACATTGAAAAAATTTGAAATAAATTTGGTGGGTCATTGACCAAATGACCGCGCCTGACACGAATTCGTCGAGTGGCAACAGTGGACTGACAGGAAAGTTCGAGCACGTGTATACGGTTACTACTTTTTTTGCTGATTTGAAGTGCTGGCCCATTATCACTTTTTCCTGTATCAAAGTAATACTCTTTTAAAATATAATGTATCCTCTAATGTATGAATATCTATAATTTTTGCAATTTACAAAAAAGCATTTAACATGTGAATCACTTTCGCTTGAAACTCTGCAATAGATTCCCAGAAACTCCACAATAGTTCTAGTTTTCGATGCTTGCTAGTTGCATTTAGCTAGCGATTTAGACGTTGGCTAACGATGAATGCCACTAAATTATTCCAAGCAGGTAAACTTTAAAGCCGAATAGTTTGCGAGGCAACTTCCCGAAATTCCGTTTTTATGTGAATCTCTCCGAAATTTGAAAGCCCCTTCAATACTGCTATACGATTAAGGCACTAGATTATCTGAAAATGGATTGCCCACCTTCCGCCACATAATTTCAGATAAATACGCATATCCAGAGAGCATAAAAAATTTTGAAAATATATTATTTAGAAAAACCAGCCACTTCACCACTACAATGGATTGTATCCTTTGGATTAATTTGGGACAACTCTCCACAAAATTAATACGAAAGCCCAAACTTTCCAGGGGCGGCTCTGTAATATACTCCCTTCTCTGATAGGTAGGTATACGCATCAGTAAAATTAAATTAGGTTTTGACAGGGGAGTAATAAATCACTATATCGTTTTTGACATCGCTACATCGCTTTTCATTATTATTTTAAAGTTGGAACGAATCGCAGATGTAACGGATTGACAAATCACCAGTCTGCCAAATATGGGTAGATTAATAATCTTCCTACCTTTCTAAAATTTCTGGAGATGATTAAGAGGACGCCCGTAATATATATATTGCATGTTAACATCTCGAAAATGGCGGGTATATAATTTTTCAACTGAAATTTTTGTAGAATAAGTAGATAAGAGATATAGATACCTTCCAGGTCATGATTTACTTTTTTAATCTTGATATATTTGGCTATCGATAAATGTATTAGGAATACAAAATAAGCAGTAGCGGGTCATTTGGGAAAGCAGGCGAGGCAACGCCTCCTTTCCAAGAAACTTCTAAAAATATAATGTACAGGGTTAGTCATATAACATTTTTGTTTTTAATTTTGGAAAAAAATGTAAATATGAAAATTGTATAAAATTTTCTTACTATTTCAGTTGTGTATTCAGAAGAACAAATGAATGTCGCGTTTTGGAGATAATGACCAAACTTATGTTTTTTTTTTCAATGGAACATCTAGTTTATTTCTCGATTTTCGAAATCTACGCATTTTTTTGGTTTCAACGATATATAGGGTGAGTTTTTTTCGATGTCCACTATGAGGATCTCGGAAACTAGAAGAGCTAGAACAAAGGTTAAAAGGGGAAAGAATTGCAGTTTTGAATGCTCAATCTAATGCCCCATTTGGATTTTTAAAAAAGTTCATGGCAAACTAGATACTTTTGAAAAGAGTGATTTTTTGCTATTTCGTCAGATCCCTGTTATTTCTGATTATACAGAAAAACTGTAGAGAAAAAATTGTAGATAATTTTGGGCTTAATAAGATAATCTAATCCAATTTTTTATGTTGTTTGTGATTTTTGAGATATGACATAAACTTGTGTTTCTTTAAATGTAATTCATAGTTGGCTGTGGCCTCATCAAATCGGCCATTTTTTGAGTTTTCCAATAATATAATACTCGGCATAAGTAGTTATTATAAAAAATAAATTAGCTATGGCTAATTTTCTGATTTTTTTAAATTTTCACATAGTCAGCCATGGAATATTTTCATAATTACGTTCTATCTTATAATAAGACATAGGTACTTCAAACTTTCAAATATTTTATTTTTAGCTGGTAACAAAATGTAACAAAATAAAACAAAAATGATCATGATGGAGCTCCACCACATAATTATTTGCCCGTAAGGAATTACCTAGATCAGCTCTATCCAAATAGTTGGATGGGGAGAAATAGACCTATTTCCTGGCCGCCCCGATCCCCCGATTTGTCTGTTTTGGATTTCTTTTTGTGGAGAACAGTACAAACTAAAGTATGAGACAATTGTTGAATTAAGATCAGCTGTTTTAGAAGCAATTGCCATCAGTATTGACAGGCGCTCTCTAAGAAAGGCGACAAATTCAGTTTTAAAAAGATGCAATATTTGCATAAATAATAATGGTGGATTGTTTGAACACCTTTTTTATTTTAAAAGGTGACCTTTTAAAATAATAATAATTTGAATTTGTATTTTTTAATTTTTGTTTTATTTTGTTACATTTTGTTACCAGCTAAAAACAAAATATTAGAAAGTTTGAAGTACCTATGTCTAATTACAAAATAGAACGTAATTATGAAAAAATTCCATGGCTGATTGTGAAAATTTAAAAAAAAAATCAGCAAATTAGCCATAGCTCCTTTATTTTTTATAATACCTATGCCGAGTATTATATCTTTGGAAAGCTCAAAAAATGGCCGATTTTATAAGGCCACAGCCAACTATGATTTATATTCAAAAAAACACAAGTTTATGTCATATCTCAAAAATTACAAACAATATAAAAAATTGGATCAGATTATCTTATTGAGCCCAAAATTATCTACAATTTTTGTCTCCACAGTTTTTCTGTATAATCAGAAATAATGGAGCTACAGAGATCTGATGAAATAGCAAAAAATCACTCTTTTCAAAACATCTAGTGAGTCAAGAACTTTTTTAAAAATCCAAAAGGGGCATTAGATTGAGCATTCGAAACTGCAATTCTTTCCCCATTTAACCTTTGTTCTAGCTCTGCTAGTTTCCGAGATCCCCATAGTGGGCATCGAAAAAAACTCACCCTGTATACGTTATATATGTTTGCTCAATTAGTTTGCACAAAATCGTCCGTTGAATTATTGAATGTCGGCCAAAATCAAAATTGCCATGAAAAATTCAAAACAACTATTCGAGTATCTGAGCTTGACTTTGACAGTTTGCAGTTTGTACCAGGTATTAATTGTTGTGTTACCACATCCTCCTGTGAAAATGGAATGTTCTTGTTATAATATTAGTAAAAAAAGGACATTGTTGTTATGTGAATAACCCTGTACGTTATTTAATCGACTGAATTGTTAGGCGCTTACACGTGCCCGATATAAGACTTCTGCGAAGTGTTGCACGCGACTACAGTTGTAGAGCGGGAACTGTAGCGTACCCGACTAGCGTGGATTCCAGCTGCGAGCGCAAATTGAAAAACCGTAATCAAATTTAAGCATTTATTTACAACTAGTCAAGAATTGTCCAGTTATACAATTGTTTAACCCAATCAGAAAGACCTCACCATAAGTCCTGGGCTGGGGTTGATACCCTAGCCAAACGCGGTCCGTGTGTGGAGATCTTTACGACGCCAAACTCTCCTTCAACCTGGCAATAGGTATACTGTCTGTTCCCCGCTACGCCACTGCCAAAACACTCCCAAATACTGTGAGGTGCACCAACGGCCTTGGCGCATTCGGATTACTGCTTCAGTTGACTTCGTTCTCGTCTTCACCGTCGAGGTTCCTGCCAGCCAACGCTCTGGAATCCCTTACGGCGGGCACGCCGGCCACACATCGTACTATCACGAAGAATAAGTCGGTAGTCGGTACCAATCAGACTCCACTTGATTTCCGCGGTCGCGATGTCGCGTCGCCCGCGGTGCGCCCACAGGCACAGGCACTTCCTTGCCCGGCAGCCTCGCTCCGACTGCCCCCCCCCCCCCCCCCCCCCCCCCCCCCCCCCCCCCCCCCGACTTCCCCCGGTCGCTCCGTTGGTTTCGTCCAAGGCGACCGAAAACATCCGCCCCTCTGGGCACTCCGCACTACCACATCTGTGGCTGGGCACTCCGCACCACCACAGCGCGCTCAATATGTTACTGAGCTAAATAACATTCCATGTTTAATATGTACTTAATATATTTTTTTAAACCCCATGTTATAAAGCAAAATATTTACACGGCAAAGGCGGGCAGCAAATTTATCGAGTAAACGGGCCTATATTTTTCGGATCGGGGAAATATTTATCCCAGGGGCTTTAACTTGATCCTATGCATTAAGTATATTGACACTTAAAAATTGAGGGGGAATAAAAATTTGTTTAGGTGATATAAATTTTATCGAGGGGAGTATATCGCTTCACTTTCGATGGCTTATTTGCATATAAATTGACTAAATCAATAACTGAAGAACGAAGTGAAAAAATAAGTAAGCGAGTATAAAATATGCTATATAATAACCATTTCGTGACCGATTTTTTTTTAACTTGGTGTCAAAATAAGGATGTTTGGAAACTCTTTCTTTGTAAGTCTTTCAAGGAAAGGGGAGTGGAGAAAAGTGGAGGGGTGGTCTAAACCGTCGCGTTAACTACTTGCCGAAATTTATACATACGTCCACGGGCGTAGCCAAGGAGGGGGGGGTTTCGGGGGTTCAACCCCCCCCCCCCCCCGAAATAAGCCAAATATTACCTAATATTATACCGAAAAAATACGAGGAGTGAAGAGTTAAATTATTATTACGTTTGAATATATGTAGTAATAGTAGCGCCTAGCGCCATCTTTTGACGAGAGGCAGACGCAGTTGCAGCCGAACTATTTTGTATTGTAGGGACACTTTGCGTTGTTTCCCGATTATTCGCCACGCCCCTCGGTCGAAATGAGCGGAACTTTGTGGAAGTTCGTGGAAGTTTCTGGACGGCTACTGGGCTGCTATATAAGCGGCGCCGCGGCGCGTGACCGCGCTTACGGCAGTATTGTTCCATGCGAACTCGAAGCGAATAAAAGTGAAAAGTGGTGAACGAATAGTGAAGAGAATTAAGTGTATCGTGTAAGTGAGTAATTTTAGTGCGCTGTTATTCGATGACCCTGTTAAGGATAGATACGTGAATCATTATTACTGTCGAAAAATGGAGGGGAAAAAAAGGAAGGGTGATAAACTTAAAGGTATGGACTACTGGAAAAAGTGGTGTAGTCAAGGTCAAGGGGTTTCTAATAAAGAAACAAATTTGGATTTAGCTATCAAAGCTTCAGCTACCTTGCATGCTGATAAGAAGACTGCCTACCCCGAAATCTAGTTTGGAATGCCTATATATGTGCGATAAAAACCTTTATCCTAATATTTACACATTACTACAAATCTTGGCTACCATTCCTGTATCCACTGCTACCCCAGAAAGGTCTTTCTCGAGCCTAAGGAGACTGAAAAACTATTTACGAAACACTACAAGTGAAAACAGACTTAATGGTTTGGCTCTAATGAACATTCACTATGGAACAGAAATTCATGCAGATGAAGTAGTGGATATATTTAAAAGAAAAAGCCGAAGATTTCTTCTTTAATGGTTTTAGATTTAGCGCAGAGGAACGAAATTAATTTATCCATTTCATTTAAAGTTAAGAACTTTATAAATATGTCGTAGTTTTTCGGATGAATATATAGATATTAAATTTCATGTAAGTATATTTTTGTTGTTTTATTTACTTCTCAAACTAAACCCCCCCAAAACTAAATCCTGGCTACGCCCGTGCGTCATATAATATGTATTATTGTACAGGTGTACCAGTTAAAGATAAATTAAGGAGCGTTCGTGCAAAACCAGACGTGTCAATTTTTTTACAAACTTAAGACTATTATAGGCTAGACAATAAAAATTGTAAATTTAACCGTAACACTTCTCCGAAAAAGTTGTTCTTAACACAATATATTATCGACAGGAAATATATTTTTTTACTACTAACCTGAGATATCACCATTATTTACTTCATTCCTTTAATTATTGAGAAGTAATATTTCTCTCCCGAGGTAAATAATGATAATAAAAAAAATACCTAGGTAAATAATGAAAAATTTTCTATATGACATTTAAAAATTAGTGTCATTTTATCAGATTGACAACTGAACTCCCAGGCTAAATCTAATCAAATATGTAAAATATGGCAATATTTCAATGTTAGTAGTAAAAAAATTCTATATACACTTTGAGAAGGCCATTATTTACCTCGCATATTATATCCTTCGGCGCTACGCGCCTCAGGTTATAAAAATGCTCCGTAAGTAATGCTCACTCCTCAACCTAAGTGTATAAATATACTATTTATAACCCATTGTTCATGCACGGGGTATTGGGTAGATCCTATAATATCGGCTGATCCCCTTATCTATTATAGGCTATACAAGAAAAATTGTAAATTAATTCTAATATTTCTCAGCTTCCAAAGTGAACCTATTTTCGGATAATCTCGGGGCTCGATCGTCTATCAGTGTTGAGAGAGCTTTCAATTTGCGGATGGTAGAACATAAAAAACCCATTTCGCCAAGTTACCTCGCAGTCTATCCCGATGTTATCCGTCGAGAATAATTTAGTAGACGAATTCTATCGCCCGCCTTCGACTAAATCCGGAGTTAAATGCATTTAGCCAAACACTCCCCCAACTCGAATCGGAGATAACTACAGTTTCAGACGTTTAGCGTCTTTTATGAAAGGGTGGGGGTAGTTTTGGCTTTAGGAGTTTACTGCACCATTTGTACTTATACAGTGTGGTCATTTAAGTGTGCAACATACCTATGGGACTTTTTTTTTGTTAATTGCCCAACCAAAGGTTATTAAGAAAAGTTGTTTAGAATTAAAAGCTATGCCTAAATACCAAAACATAGCCTCCTAAGAAAAAAAACTGTTCGTCAATTAATTTCCAGTTTCTTAATAAACATTTAAAATAAAAATTTTGCAGCTTAAATGAGAGTTTTTTAATATACACATTATCATTACTAATGTTTTACCTTGTTCAGAAGAATTTTTGCGAAATTTTAAAGTTTTGTTTAATATCGTTGCAACAAAAATGAAGTTTATAATTCCCTAAAAAATTAAAAATCTAAGTTAATTTTACAAATATGCTTGAATTTGAACAAAGTTATGCGGAATTGATTTAATTTTGATTGATTTATGAAATTGTTTAGGGTGAATATTAAAACAACCTTTTTTTGAGGAAACTAATGTTTTTCAAAAAAAAAATTTTTTTTTCTTAGAAGGCCATGTTTTGGTATTTAGGCATACCTTTTAATTCTAGACAACTTTTCTTAATAACATTTTGCTGAATTTTCTAAAATAAGGGTACTCTACTCTTGTACAATTTTTATATTTTTTGACCTACCCTGACTTGCAACCATTCTAAGTGCGCCTAATATGATTATCGAACATGCACCAACTTTCGGGAATATTTGTATTTTCGTTGTGCAATTAATAAAAAAAAATCCCATAGGTATGTTGCACACTTAAATGACCACACTGTATAATATGTGCTAAACCGGACTAATAGTGTACTAACACTACCAAATATCAATAAACAATAAAACTCTTGGGTTTTGACCATACAAACCTTATCCAAATGTAACTCTCACTCTCAACCACTAATAGTCATTTATAGTGAATGCAACTATAATACATACAGGGTGTTCAGATCTGATCCGGAACACCCCTGTAAAATTGTGATGCACTGCACGATTTTGATGAAAACAAACTACAGCACCACGCAAGCTTTGTTTAGAAAGACCAAACGAGAACGTCCTATCCTTGTCTGTCCGTCTTGATATTATTGATAGGTAATGTTTGAAAAGTGTGTGCTGAATTAAATAGTTATTTACATTGCGAGATGCGTAAGCGTACTAATTTTTTGTCCTGAGCAGCAAGTGTCACGTTTCTGACAGCAAATGAAATCCCACGTACCGAGACCTACATCAGAGCCCTCTGTAAATGGGTCGCCGAACTGTTTATTTTAACGTTCGATTTCCATTCTCATCTTCTCTAATTCTGTGTAGCTGTCATTCCTGTCACTGCCTTCTGATCGATCGAGCTATTTGACGTCACGACCATTCCAGCGCTTTTCGTATCGTTTCAAATGAATAGCTCGCGGCCACAACTTTAATTATTTATTGCAAATTAAATATTGCGATTTGAGGGCTAATATTTTTGGTATGTGCTCTTTCTATAGATAGGCAAATATATTAAAGAACTAAAAAAAATTGTTCAAGTTCCCCATTATTGGGACTACTACATAACAGGCCGCCGCATTACCTTTAGTTGACACACTTGAGTATCTGGAAGTTAGAAAACTTAAAAATTGTGAATTATGATGGGAAATATTTTGCCTCCTTTAGAATCTATGGCACTGGCATGTCACATAAAACCTGACGGCAGTTGGACACTGACATATAACATAACCTTGTACCAGCCCACTTATGTGGTCTCCTTGGAGTCAACAGAAAACAAACTTCCCCTCAAGGCTTCACTTTTCCTATGTAATGCACGCTCCGGTTTGGCCTCAAAGGCCGCAACTGACAGTTTTTGCCTCAAGGCGGGAACTGTGCCGCTTTTCACCCTACACGTTCAATTCTGCAGACATCGGTGAACCTTACTTGAAAATCTCCTTAATAAAACTATTAAAAAATGCCAATAATACGCCCTACTGCACTGGATACCTTCCCAAAACCTGAAGCAAAACTGACACTTGCCCGCGCGATCTAGATCTGACACTAACCTTCCTTGTTTTATGCGCTAATTGTCTTAACACGTCTATCTTTGTTTCGATGAGACCTCGGCCGAAGTTCGGCACTACACGATTCAGTTCCGGCCAGGCCTGTGGACTGTTCAGTTAATAGTTATTTATGTACCAAGGCACTGAAGTTCAACTTTTTATGACTCATGTGAAGTTTAGTTGCTGAGGCCTCTGGCCGAGGCAAATAAACCACGTGAGTCATAAAAAGAACTTCAGTGCCGAGGTACATATTATATTTTTCTTGAAATCGGAAAAAAAATGTTTTATTAGGCAAGAAAATAATAATAAGGGATCACTCGTCCACGAACCGACTACGCGCGGCGTTGCTTGACTTTACCGATCGCTCTACCTAGCACAAGCATAATGATGTATGGCACCTTCTGACAGAAAAACCAAACTGCTGCTTCTTGTGCAGCTTACACAACAAATCTATTGATTTTCAAATTTACTAAAATATGTATACTGAAGGATTGCGCTTCTATAGGAAACAATTTCGCAATGTGTACGAAAAGTTAAATGAGCCTTTATCGGCCGGGTTTTGAATATTTGGTCACTTTTGACGGGCGATTTCTCCGCGTCTGACGTTTGATGTTTACATCTCGCCAAGGCCTACTTATTGAAAAAATCGTACAATAATGGGCTACATTATTGTACGATTTCTGTGCTTTTAATGACGATTTTGGGACATTTTAATGCCGATTTCAAGAAAAAATATTTAGCATGTCAAATAAACTTCGATCGCGCCGGAGAGGCCAAATCCGAGACGCGCCCGGCCGAGAATCACCCTTCACGTTGGGTTTTGGACTGAACAGTCCAACTGTACAGTTCAAGACTGATAAAAAACTGAACGTGAAGGGTGGGTTTACATGCTGGGTCCCGATTTTAAAGAGTCCCTGCCTAATACCTATTTTCGAGCGGATGAAATGTATACAACCGCGCTAAGCCGTATAAACTCCCCCTAAAACATAAGATCGCGCCCCAAAACGCACAGATCAAACGCGTAAACACCGAGACACCTCTCTGCCAACGGCGGCGCGCGTCCGGACGCTGAAGGAATGCGCGCCGCGCGCCTCTGAGGCGGCAGCTGCTCTGCCTCCGGCGTCAGTCGTCGCCGCGCCGCCCCGCAGGCAGACCGCGTGCCCGAGCTTCGCGACAGATCGAGCGACACGCGGAGAGAATCGTGGGTCTGGTGGTTGCGAGGATTCTTCTATCTAATTTAAATAGTTTCGGGAATATCGGGCTGTTAACGCAGCAGAAAGCAGAATTGATAGTTAATAGAGTTTTGTGGTGAATATTTTTGTGGAAAATGCAGCACTGTGCCTTTTCTAGTATATTATGAAAAATGCATGAAATTATACTACTTTTTTGTTCCGCATGCAAGAAATATACCGCCTTACTACAGAGGTAGTTAATTTGATTTGAAAAACGATGATACTAATTAAAATAGGAAACCCACCGTAATGTACTAACTGTATAACTTCTGCAAAAATTTATCCATTTGGTTATGTACAATTTTCGTAGTCAATGTTCCAAAAGTTTGCTACTACAATACTAAAAAAATTCAGATGCCTTGCGCTCACATACTATGTGTTCCCGTCGAACGTTGATTAAGGCTTTTAAAAGCATTTATTTTCCGACAAAAAACACATGACGCCACAAATAAATATGTCCATGTAGGTACTATAGTCCAAAGCACGAAAGAAAACTTTTCTAAAGAATGCGGGCAGCGTTGCGAGATTTTTTATACGAGTAGTCGTTATTTATTGGTGAATACAAGTCTTGTCATATTGAAACCGAATTTCTGAACTCTGTTATACCGAAAAAATAAAGCTCGCATCACGGGACCACTTACTCATTTTTGTTTATCATTTATTTTTAACGCGATGTAATAAAACACCTATTATATTTTTTCAACATCGTCGCGTCTACCATCGCCTTTGAAATACGGCAACACAGCACTTCGGCGAAGGAGTCGGCTGACAAAACCAGTTAGCCAACGCGTTTTGTGCCTGTTTCTATAGTACGTAAAGTTAACTGCGTATTTGGGCTACCATACAGACCTCATTTTTTAGGCCGCTGGCAAGTTTTTTCCGCCGGCTCAGAGAGCTCAGTGGCGTTTCGTATGTTCGGGAGTTAACGTGTGCAAAATGAGTAAACAGGGAAGAACGTTGCATTCTCAAGCACGAGAAATAATTGCCAATGTTATAAGGGTTTGCCTTCCTTCATAGTCTAAGGCATCACCGTTAAGAATAATATTAACAATAAATTAAATAACAGTTATATGAAAATTAAGTCAGTGAGTTACACAAAATTGAGGTACGCCCCTGAACTGTGACTAATTCTATAATATTTGCGAGTTCTTCCCCCTTACGTCGCACGCATTCTGCCTTAAGGAGGACTCTATATGTTTTTAGTAGTTTCGATACACGATATCGCTTTTTAGTAAATAATAAATTGTCTGGGTTCGCCCTTCCGAAATACTTTTACCGCTACATGTTTTCGTTATATGTCACCGGAGTTTTTTCCACGGCCCGAGTGATATATTTGAAAGTTACATCGTGAAATATGTGGTTTATTTTTTTTACGATTTCCCGCAACGAATTTATTTCCATTTATGTCGATAAAACAATAAGAATATATATAATAATAATATAATAAATATGCCCGCAAGCGACGGAATTTTCTTCCAGAGGAAACTATATGCCTGGAAAAGTACATTTTTAACAAAATCACACTAAAGATGGCACTTTAAAAAATTATCATAGAGAGTGGTCCAACTTTTATGGATAAAACTTTAAGAATTTATAGAAAGCGTCAAAATAAATATATTTTTATTATACTTTGAAAACACCTTATTTTCATCTGTTTTAGCAATAATGAAAGATGGGGTTTTTCGGGCTAGCGCACGGAAACAGCGCATGGAAAAATTTTCCGTGCGCTGAATAAAAATACCGAATATAGGTATGGCTTTAAAATAGAAATATACAGCAAAGTAAACTAAATTTAAGAAACTCTATATGCGCTCTCTGATATTTAACATATACCTATTTTGTATTTTAATTCGTAAGTGTTTCAATATTTAGATACATTCATGTAATATTTTTGACGTTTTATTCACCTTATCTGACAATAACTGATTTACAACAAAGCACCTTTGAAATAATTTGAGAGTATAACCATGGAAACGCATCATACATACCAAACACTATATTGTCTGCATTGTTTATTTTTTGTCAATTAAATTTATTATAATATGCCGATAAAAAGTTTTAAGTTTCCGTTTTCAAAGAAGCATAATAAAAAATATCGTTCATTACACGTCCAGAAATAGATTTTTCCGTGCTTGCATGACTTCCCGTGTGAGGCGCAGCCGAATTTGTCACGCGCGCGCACCGAAAAATCTTTATTTCCAGACTCGTAATGAAATATACTATTTTTCATATAAACGAAAAACTAACGGTTTTCGTTATACAGGGCGTAAATTTTTTTTTTCAAGTTTTTGTTTAATTTCTCATAAAGGAAGACAGTTAAAGCAAACATATTTAGTACAGTTTAGATAAGCATTAAATACTATAAATTAAAAATAATTCGGCCTGTCTATATCCACCAGTGTCGGAGAGCTGGGGGTCAACGATAAAAAATTTTAATACAAAAATGGTACGCCACTGGAAAAGTAATCTTTTTTGTTCAAAATATCAAAAGCCCAGACCCACTTTGATTTTCATCTGATGCTTCAAAATTTAAAACACAAAAATTAATTTTTCAAAAAATTGTACATTTTTCGAAAAAATCAGGAATACTCGTAGTTTTTTCTTACAATTAATTGATTATGAAATTTAGTGAAGGTAAAAAATATTACTTTTCCAGTGGCGTACCATTTTTTATTAAAAAATATGATGGTTGACTTCCCTCTCCGGCACTGATGGAAGTAGACAATTGTTTTTAGTTTTTAGCACTTAATGTGTGTCTAAATTGTACCAAATAAGTTTGCCTTAAGTGTCTTCCTTTAGGAGAAACTAAAGAAAACTTGAAAAAAACATTGAATTTGACGCCCTTGTATAAAGAAAACCGTTAGAATTTCGATACATGTTTATATGAAAAAATCCCCTTATTTTGACGTTTTTTTAGAAATTCTATAAGTTTTATCCATAAAAATTGCACAGCCTGTAAATAAAACAAAATAAATTGTTTGAGTCTACACCGTGAAATGGGAATAGCTTATTAGTTTTCGTCCAAAAAAATAGCAACACAACAACATCTACGTCAGTTGGCTTTTTTATCAAATGGTACAAAATTTCATTTCAATCTTTTCTGTAAAACAGTAAACACTTTGCCCGACAAACATTAATTGCGCTCACAGTCGAATAAATACTGCGAGTTCCGCTTGAAAAAGCATTTATTTTCCGATAAAAAAAAACACACGTCCATTTATGTTTCTAGTAGTTTCGATACACGACATCGCCTTTTATTCACCTCCAACATCTATTAGTAAATAATAAATTGTTCCTGTTCGTCCCTCCGAAATATTTTTACTGGAACATGTTTTCGTTATATATGTCATCAGAGTTTTTTCCGGCTCTCCAATGATATATCTGAAAGTTACATCGTGAAATATGTAGTTGCTCTTTTTACGATGCTCCGCAACGAATTTATATCCGTTTCTGTCAGTAAAACAATAAGGGGATGTGACAGAACTTCTTCTAGATACTATTTCTGCTTGTGTGACAACCAAAGAATAATAATAATAATAATACTGTTTACAGTAGATGCACCAACATAACACGTAATAAATGCAATAACGGCTTTTAACCCTTATTTGTTTATGATAATTAAAGGCGAAGTTGCATAATTTTGTTCAGGCTGAAATCTACAGTTTCGTCGTTCTATTGTCCAGAACGCCAAACGTGGCAACTCTGCGCCTCTCAGGAGAAACGGAATTGCAACGTTGCCGGTGCCCGTTTGCAATACTTCGTGGAACAAGGGCAAATTGTATACTTTTCTATTCAAATATCTTCAGCATGCCTGTTACTTAATGTATTGCAACTTTTGAACTTTAACTAAAGCAATTGCACGCACAATTTTTTTCACATAATGACTTTTTTATTACGAATATGTTCCGTATATTGACACCTTTATTGCAAAATGGTGTCTGTTTATGCTGCACACGCTGGAAACAGATATCCTTCATCTCTGTCGCAGTGTCACGTGACACTTTGGTTAAAATATCTGTATACGGAACATACTGTAACTATTCAGCCTTCAATAATGTGGAAATATTCGCGTATGTGGCAACGTCACCCACCCACTTAGGCATCTAACCATATTCATATATCCACATCTAACACATGTATGGTTTTCTGATCGGTAGTTGACATCCAGTCATGCCAACTGAAATTCGGTATGTCGCTAAATCAAAACATTAGTAGATAATATCTGTGCGATTTATTATAGTTTGTTATTGATATTTACTATTATACAGGGTGAGTTTTTTTCGATGCCCACTATGGGGATCTCGGATACTAGCAGAGCTAGAACAAAGGTTAAATGGGGAAAGAATTGCAGTTTTGAATGCTCAATCTAATGCCCCTTTTGGATTTTTAAAAAAGTTTATGGCTCACTAGATATTTTGAGAAGAGTCATTTTTGCTATTTCATCAGATCTCTGTAGCTCCGTTATTTCTGATTATACAGAAAAACTATAGAGATAAAAAAAGAAAATCTTATCAAATTTTTTATGTTGTTTTTGATTTTTGAGATATAACATAAACTTGTGTTTTTTTAATATAATTCATAGTTGGCTGTGGCCTTATCAAATCGGCCGTTTTTTGAGCTTTCCAAAAATATAATACTCGGCATAGTTATTATAATAAATAAAATTGCTATGGCTAATTTTCTGATTTTTTTTTAATTTTCAGATAGTCAGCCATGGAATATTTTCATAATTACGTTCTATTTTATAATAAGACGTACTTCAAACTTTCAAA
Source organism: Pseudeuparius sepicola (assembly GCA_963920635.1). Lineage (NCBI taxonomy): Eukaryota > Metazoa > Arthropoda > Insecta > Coleoptera > Anthribidae > Pseudeuparius > Pseudeuparius sepicola. Next base: position 72,837,358 of record OY987300.1, read on the forward strand.
TATTTTATTTTTAGCTGGTAACAAAATGTAACAAAATAAAACAAAAATTAAAAAGCTCAAATTCAAATTATTATTATTTTAAAAGGTCACCTTTTAAAATAAAAAAGGTGTTCAAACAATCCACCATTATTATTTATGCAAATATTGCATCTTTTTAAAACTGAATTTGTCGCCTTTCTTAGAGAGCGCCTGTCAATACTGGCAATTGCTTCTAAAACAGCTGCTCTTAATTCAACAATTGTCTCATACTTTATTTTGTACCGTTCCCCACAAAAAGAAATCCAAAACAGACAAATCGGGAGATCGGGGCTGCCAGGAAATAGGTCTATTTCTCCCTATCCAACTATTTGGATAGAGCTGATCTAGGTAATTTCTTACGGGCAAATAATTATGTGGTGGAGCTCCATCATGATAATTTTCGTTTTATTTTGTTACATTTTGTTACCAGCTAAAAATAAAATATTTGAAAGTTTGAAGTATATCTTATTATAAAATAGAACGTAATTATGAACATATTTCATGCCTGACTATGTGAAAATTTAAAAAAATAAGAAAATTAGCCATAGCTATTTTATTTTTATAATACCTATGCAGATTATTATATTTTTGGAAAGCTCAAAAAATGGCCGATTTTATAAGGCCACAGCGAACTATGATTTACATTTAAAAAAACACAAGTTTGTCATATATCTCAAAAAGCACAAACATAAAAAATTGGATTAGATTATCTTATTAAGCCCAAAATTATCTACAATTTTTGTCTCGGCAGTTTTTCTGTATAATCAAAAATAACGGAGCTACAGAGATCTGATGAAATAGCAAAAAATCACTCTTTTCAAAATATCTAGTGAGCCATGAACTTTTTTAAAAATCCAAAAAGGGCATTAGATTGAGCATTCAGAACTGCAATTCTTTCCCCATTTAACCTTTGTTCTAGCTCTGCTAGTTTCCGAGATCAACATAGTGGGCATCGAAAAAAACTCACCTTGTATATTGTTTGTCTAGTTATCGTGTTGTTGTTAGTTGTGTAGTGTAATAAGTTATCATGGACAAAAATTACCTGAAAGGGCAATCAGTAATTTACCGAAATTATTGGATGTCTTCATATGGTAGCACAATTTTTTTCTAATAATCCGATGTTCGCGTCTGCCGAAATTCAACCTGCAAATATGTACCTATGTTGTAGTAATAGTAAAGTATTATGGGTTTTTATAAACGGAGAACCTAGGGCTAGGCACCGTCTTGAAGGCGCGTTTATAAAGACGCTATAGTACTTAGAAGTAGGTACTGAACCCCAATTCCGTACTTAGGCCCAACCTAACCAAACAAAATTACAGAAAAACGTGACTGAATATTTACGAAAGGCCACTTCGAAATGTGGTTTTACGGGGCATCCTAAGTCTGGGAGTACAAATACTGTTTTTCAATAACAAGTATTACTGGAATATTTAAGTACCAGTAGGTACATTTTATATTTCAAATGAAGACAAGTAAAAAAACTGGTACAAAAAGTCCTGGTTAAATAAACAAAGTACATTTTACACTTAATATCTGCTGCTTTCAGTACCAGTACTTTTTTCTAGTAACAAGAAATACTGGACAATCAAATTAGATAAAAATGTACCAGTACTTGTATTTCAAATGTACTTCAAGTAAAATACTGATGGAAGTACAAAAAGTACTGGTTAACTAAATTCGGTATATTTTTACTCAGTACCGACAGGTCTGATTAAAACCATACAGCCAGACTTTTGTTAACAGAGTTAACAAAGTTAGTTTATTCTTGACACAATTTCAAAATGTGCAATGTTTGAACACCCCGTATAACAAATTAATATGTCCTCAACAAACATTTCGGCCATTTAACCTCTTGTAAACCACATCCGGAGACATCGAGTCCCGATATCGGAGTTTTAAATTTGTTGGACCCGACCCAACTCGTTGACATTTTTGTGATTCAGATTCATATAATTTCCGTTTTGCATTTGCTTACAAAAAAATAAAAATGTTCGGATGCAAATTCTTTTATAGCAAAGTAATTAGAGGGAGAGTAATGAGACCAAAACTTGGCAACGAAGCATTCGTTTCGAATGTCGCATGAATCGACTAAACGTTTTTGTATCCGCATCAACCTTTAAAGTGTCTTTATTGCAGAATCGGTGACGCACGGCGATTTTGTCGTACCAGGGACGGTTCATTTGACACGCAACAACGAAATTACAAAACGATAACTCCCAAAGAAACAACGCTAGTTAGAAACGTATAGTTTCCGTTGGGAATTTGTAATAAATTTCCTCAGCTCGCGCGAAGCCTCAATTTGATCAAACTTTTTCTGTGTTTCCTCCCACCGTTACACGTAACGAACAACTTCTGTAATAAAAACTTATCGTGTTAATATTATTGCCCGTCAAACTTTCTTCCGACGTGTAAAATAGCAAATCGCGGGTATCGTCGCCGGGCAATAAAAAAGTTAGGTACATCTTTTAATAAAGAGCGCGATAATAAATGAGTTCAGTCCCCCTTTAATTTGTATCTAAAAAGAAAGGAGAAGCTCCCGATTTCTGAGCAAAAGACGAAGCTAAACCTAGAGAAGTTTCAGTGATGAGCATAAAATGCAAGCAACAAAGATACAATTAAGACGGGGTACCTATTGTTTTTATTCTAATGAAGCGTTTGAGCAATTCGTGCTTATTTTGGAGACTATTTTAAAGTCTGTGTTTTAAGATTGTTGACGCAGCTGATAATGCAGGGTTAAAATTTTAGGGGCAACATTTGGGATGCATGTTAATTAAATGTAAACTACATCGGCTTCAAATTTGGTATACCTAGTCTGGACCAACACTATATTAAAGACCTGTGCATAGCGCTGTTTCAAGCGATCGCCACTGCGCCACACTACGAAACAAATTTACACGGTGGTTTAATGTTAAAACACCATTGTTGCAGAATCTTTTATGAAATAAAAACATGCAAATTTGTCTCTCACCCACCTACAACGAATGTAATATTCAAAATAAAATAAAATATTTGTTTCATATGTCCCTCTAATTTGACAACTTCACATGGCATATTTCCATACACTCTCTTAAGAAAAGTGAGTCTAAAAAGCAAGCAAGAGCATTTGGTACCTTTTTTAGATTTTTCAGACTATTGGTCCGCCTTGGAGCTATATCTAAACAAAATTTTCTATTTTCATTCTTGCATACGTTACAAAATACTCTTCCAAAATAATATCTAGAATTTTCGCTTCTTCGTCTGGTTGATCAGATTATCCCATAATTCCAAAATAGTGTTTATTCTTCTGCAATTCACCTAATGATCTGTGCAGTGTGCATACCATTTTCTTCATGTGCATGGAAATTTCATGTTATCAAAAACAAATCCACCTATAAAAGCTGTGTTAATAGGATAAAATTGCTAAATACTGGACGCAAAGACAATTCGTTACCGTAAAAAGAAGGCAAATCGTAATAAAGCTGGATATTTCAAATTTGGGACATTTTAAATGTCAGTAACTGGCATATACCAATAACCACAGAATACCCCCCTATAACCTATAAGTCGCCATTTTTTTCAATGACATATGACGTCATGCTCGGGTCTTTAATATAGTGTCGGTCCAGACCTAGTAATATTGCCTACAATAGGACGGATCGGATTGCTTTAGGGTAAAATCGCTCTACACCTAGGAGTGGCAATGCGAGATGAGAATATGTTAATAATATATTGTTTAATGTTTCGCAATACGATAGTTTTTAGCCAACAAAATTAGTACATAATTATTGCTAGAGAGATGCTCTTACATTACTATGAGAGGGAGTGCGAAGAGGTGAATTTGAAAATTGTTGTTCTGGGGCCAAGGAATTCATTTTTAGCAGAAACAAAGTAAATGAGAATGGTGACGAGGGTATGAAAGTCTAAAAATGAAAATATGTATGTCGGTATATTGTGGAATTTGTGTATAATATTGGAGTATACTATTGTTCCTTTTTGTGATTTTATAAGTGGTTTTTATTTAGATATACGAAAAAATATCAAGAGACAAAAAATTTATATTTTTAAAAAAGTCAGCGGCATACATTTTTGTCGATATTATTAGTGAGGCTGTCCCCTAACTTAACGTCTTATTACAATAAACAACACTGCAAAATTTCAACAAAATCGGCAAAAGGATTTTTGAGATATTAAAAAATAACCGATTTTTTTAAAATTTTGACACCCTGTATCTTGAAAACCAGACTTTTTAGGACACAAATTAATATGAACTTTCTACTTGAACTTTGTTCAGGAATGCTCTCTAATAACAATTATGTATTGCATTTATTTCATTCCCTAGAACCTACTATATCGCGAAAAACTATGTTTACTTCTGATTCTATATTTACTGCCCCATAGAAAGTGTATAGCCATATGAGATATTCCGCTGTAAGTATTCAATTTGGATGGTTAAGGGGCATTATGAGTTGCCCAAGGACGATATTTTATAAAGGCAATTTTCCCAGCGTAATGTATCGGCATATTTCATCTTCAAGATCCTGCTAACCGTAATCCCGATATAAATTGCCGAAAGCTGCTTTTAAAATATTTGGATTTAATCTCAGTATCATATAACGGGACCCATCCAGTGATGATGGAGTGGAGTTCTAGTGTATTAAAAAAATAGGTATGCGTGGAACCCTTCCCAAATTGGGAATGAAATAAAATATGACCAGCGGAAATTCGGGGACGGATTAGCATTTGTGGATGTCTCGATAAAAAAAAATTCATTAAAATGCGGGAAATAGGCTGAATTGGTAAAAAATGCATAGTTTTATTTTATACAAGTTACATATTTACATTTTTTTACAAAATTAAAAACAAAAAAGTGAAGGGGTAGAATGTTAGATAAATAACAATTCAATATTCTACCTATCGCATAATGATCTCTATGGATGAGGCACAGGATACAATTACCTGCATGAGTGTCGTATATTTCAAAGCATACAGGAATTAAGAAAATTTTCTTAGCGATAAGATATAATTAGTTGTTAAAAATCGCATCCCCTTCTATTATCGTCGAAATACAGGGTTAACTATCACTTAGTACAAATTTTTTTATAGTAGATAAATAAAAAATAGAATTGCCAAAATATATTTAAAAAAAAATTTGTCTTAAGCCTAAAAAAAATTTTTTCTCGAAATCGGCAGTGAAGTGTCTCAAAATCGTCATTAAAAGCTCAGAAATCGGCACTGAAGTAATAGCCCATAGAAGTACGATTTTTTCAATAAGTAGGCCTTGACGAGATGTAAACATCAAACGTCAGACGCGGAGCCATCGCCCGTCAAAAGTGACCAAATATTCAAAACCCGGTCAATAAAGGCCCATTTAACTTTTCGTACACATTGCGAAATTGTTACCTATAGCAGCGCAATCTTTCAGTATAAATATTTTAGTAGGTTTGAATATCAATAGATTTGTTATGGAGGCTGCACAGCAAGCAGCAGCTTGGTTTTCCTGTTCGAAGATGCCGTGCCTTATCATACTTGACCTAGATAGAGCGATCGTCAAAGTCAAGCAATGCCGCGCGCAGTCGGTTCATGGGCGGGTGATCCATTATGATCATTTTCTTGCCTAATAAAACTTTTTTTTTTCCGATTTCAAAAAAATATATAATATGTACCTCGGCACTGAAGTTCTTTTTGTGACTCATGTGGGTTATTTGCCTCGGCCAGAGGCCTCGGCAACTAAATTCCACACGAGTCATAAAAATTTGAACTTCAGTGCTTTGGTACATAAATAACTATTTTCAAATTGATTGAAACCCCTCAAAAAAACGCCGCCGTGACGTGTCTTAAAATTTCGCCTATGTTAATGGTAGTGACAGGTAGTGAAATAGCGCGGCGTTGCCACGTCTATCAATTTATCCGAGGATTCACCACGAAATTTCGATTTCCTTTTGAAAACGATTACTTTCTAAGGAACATGTAGAATGCCTATGAAACACCTACCTTACTGACATTTCCAGGATTGAATATTGCACCATATTCTGTTTCCTTGCTTTTTTACATTAAAAGTCACACAGCACTACACAACACAACATTCACATTTTCTAAATCTGTTGGGGACCTCTTGGTTTACCTCAGCCATTCCTTTTGTTTGAAGCGAGGTACTCGGCCTGGCGACCACGACGAGGTGGATCCCCTCCGCCAGGAAAACCCCGAAGGGTAACCAAAAAACACAGCTGCACTAGCACACATATTATGCAAAGCACTAAAGAAGTCCGGATACGTGCAACAAGTCCATGATTATTCCGGATTTGATCAGCTGCACCTTCAATTCGTTCACGTAACTGCTGCTCGTTGTCGATTTCATGTTAATGTTGATGGGATTCTCTTTGGTACAAGTCAGTTTATTTTTTTTTAATTTTTGTGCTAAGTGATAGTTAACCCTGTATTTCCTTTCGGAACTTCCTTTCGATACAATCTTGCACCAACTCCGTCAAACTCCCCCTACCGCGGCCAAATTTACGTTCGTTCGGAAATAATTACGTTAGTGCCGTCAGTTGGGCGCGTGTGCCGCGCTTGGTGATTAGAAATTCCTTGTAAACTTAATACGGGCGCTAGTGTCAACATGGGAATTAAGGTCCTCAAGCTCCAGGTGCCTGCGGGGTCTATTCCTGGCCCCGAGGGCCAATATTCGACGGTTATTGGGCAGGAGGAACTTACAGGGAATCGATAATTGCGACTTGATTATGTACAAGGCACATACTGCATGGCGAGTCAAATAGATGAGGTTGGGTGGGGTGAGGGGAGATGAGGTGGTTATGTTTCTATTTTTAGGTTTGGGTGATTTGGGTCTACTTGCATTTTTATATCCCTCCTCCAAGATCTTAAAAATACAAAAAAAAACCATTGCAATCGCTATTTACGTAATCAGTTAGGTTAGGTTAGGCAAGGGCGTATCCAGGATTTCGCCTTGGGAGGGGCAATCTAAAATATTTTTTTAGCATTAGGGGTTTGGTGCGTTCGTAAAAGCAATTTCAACTGAATATGGTGGTATTTTATTACCTACATAAAAAAATACGAAACATTATAGGTATAAAAATATTTTTTCTACAAACGTGCGGAAAAGTACACTTTTCCGCACGCATTTTAGTTTAGAAAGTGTCACTTTTCCGCACTAGTGCGAAAAAGTACTTTTCCGCACTACTTTTTCGCACTAGTGCGGAAAAATGACACTTTCTAAACTAAAATGAGTGCGGAAAAGTGTACTTTTCCGCACGCTTGTAGAAAAAATAGTGTTCCTAACTCTTTCGGAAAGTGTCTTTTCCACACTCGATTTCTTGGCTGAACTCCGCTACGCGTCGTTCAGCGCTGAACTCCGCTACGCGTCGTTCAGCCAACTGCAATCGCGTGCGAAAAAGTGGCACTTTCCGCACTTGTTAGAAAATATACTATTTAAAAATAAATAAAATTCTTTCAAAGAATATAAAACTCTAATTAAAAATCACATCCATATCACAATGGATTATAGGAATAGGAATATAGTTATCTATTATAACATGAAATCAATTTTTCTTTTTGTTTTTTTGGCGTATCGCTCAATAACCCGAGAAACATCAACATCTACATTGATTTCTCTGTGAGTAAATAGCAGTGCCAATCCTACTTATCGCTCTTCGCCCATAGTGGAGCGTAACCAGGTTTTCAGTCTTTTCAATGAAGAAAAGCTTCGTTCTGCTGACGCAACACTAATTGGCAGAACAATTAATATGTGTTGAATTTTTTTTAAAGTAGGAAATATGTCTTCATCACAGTCTTTATAACTTGTAAGGATATCACAAATATTATTGTCGACTCTACATGTTTTTTGCCATAAATCTAACTCTCCTTGCAATTTAATTTTTATTACTTCGTCAGACTCTTGACTAAATTTACTTAAATATAGAGTTGAGAAATTGGACATTTGATGGGCTCGGGGGGGTAATTACCCCCTGTACCCCCCCTTGAATACGCCCTTGAGGTTAGGAGGAAAAGCGTGATTTCATAACGTGGTAGGTACCCATAATATAGGATTTACATCTAATTTTGAAGAAATATTGAAACTAAAACCAGCGTCCAGAGATATACTAATAAGTCCGGGCACTCGGCCTTGTGTAAACAAACGTTTCCCTCTTGCCCTCTCCCGCTATTCTCCTCATCGGGCCGATCGATATCTTATAATATAAGAAAATAAGCTGTACACAGTGTAGCTTTCGTTCGCATGCTACCGGGTGCGCGCAAAATATTACCGCAAAATATTACCGACCGACCCCTGACTGTATTGTAGTGATGCCTAGTAAAGCTTTTTACTGCAGTGCGGATGGCCGTAAAACCAGTTCAAAAGACTGTATTACCTTTTTTCATTTCCTAAAGGCCCTGAAAGGTTTGAGGTACCTATACCTACAAAAATTAAGACATTTTTATGTGACATTTGAATCCAATTGAAGAATAATATAGATATAATATTAAAATATTGAAAATTTGAAGGTGCCAGCAATGGAAAAATGTCTTAGGGTTCATCGGAGAACATAAATTTGCGAATATTCCACCTGAAGAGGCATATAAACCTATAAGAATTTGCAAGGCACATTTTGATGATCAGTCTTTCACTTCGTCCGGAAAACGTTTAGTAAAAACCGCTGTCCCCCCCGGCTGTCCCATTAAGATTATTGCTAGAAGCTTATGGTAAGACGCATGCTTGCGTAATTTTTGTTCTGTATTGTGTATGTCAATTTAAATATCAAAATATTTACTACAGGATGAAAAAGCAGATATGAGTAGTTTAACCAAAGTCTAGAGAATAGTATTTAATAAAGACTACTCACGGCTATTGCTTTATGTCCTGGAAAACAGATGGCTCTGATGACTAAGAAAGTATTCTGCATTGTATATTATCTCCGGAAAGCGCATGGTGAGCCAAAAATGTGTCAGACCGTGAGCAGTCTTTAATAATATATCAGTCAACGCCCTATGTATGTATACAAGGATTTGCAACAACTGTCTTCAAAAAAGCCACTTATTAGTTTGTCGAAAAATGTATTCCTTGAAATTCTTATAAATTCCATTTATTTTTATAATTTTTTTCAAATAAGGGTATAATTTTTTTCTTTCAATTTTTTACAGGTTCTATCTATATTCCTTTATTTCGAAAAAACCCCTAGCTTAAACACATTTTCTTGGCTAAATATCGTTTCAAACACATATTTTACAACAAACATATTTTTGAAACTTAAAATTTTGGCCGAACCTTTTATTATTTGTTGCACTGTGATTAATATATAGTAAACGTTTCTTGCATATCTTAAAATAGGTAGATGGTGCCGATTTTTCAGTTTTAAACCGATTCCCATTATATTTTTTAGTTCAGTTCTAACTGTTGTAAAGGCCGAAGATTTAGGTTCCTATATCTTAAACTGAATCTAAATTCCATATATTCTACAAATTGCTTGCTTCAGTCTACCACTAGCACAGTGAAATACATATAATTGCATGGTCTTATTCCGACGGTGTTCTTTATTTTTGTTTTAGAATTTCCACAAAATCATTACCACCCACACGAAATTCATAATTATCTACAGAAGCTTGCCCATTAATGTCACGGCTTATACATTTTGACATTAATGTGATTATTTCCAGACGAATGAACATAAATTTGCCGGCCTGAACGATCTTCTGACGAAATTGGTGCCCGGTCGGACGCTTTCAGCACTGAAAAGATTGATAACTTATCGGGGAAGTTATAAAAGGAAAATTTTGCCCTTATTTTATATTTAACATTTTCACTTGAAACGGCATTTTGCTCAGAAGCACAACTTAAATAGAATAAAGTTTGTGATAGCACTGCAACCACAATTTTCTAAGTAAGTCAGAAACCTTCAGATTAATTATTCATTCTTTATATACAGTGTCCTCCAAAAAGTTCGCACCATAGGGGGAAATTTTTAATTAACGTTTTATTTTGAAATTTAATTTTGGGGTTATCTTTTGCTTTAAAAAAGATGAAAAATTATTCACTGAAACGTGGTCATGTGACTTTCGTTATCTGACAAAAATGACATTTAAAAAATATATCGCCAAAAATGGGTTTATTTGTTAAAATATTAAAAAGTTTTACTTGAAAAAGTTGTTTGTTTTTCAAGTTTACGTAAGCACCTACTAAAATATTTAGTTGTTTTGCCAATTTTTAATATTTAGGTATGAAATTTCTGAAAATTTTAAAAACTCGAAACTTCGTAAAAACTATTTTATATCACTAGCTTTATCATTCTATTAATTTTTTATTACTAATTACCGATAAGAATAGGTATTTTTCAAAAGAAAATGATATTTAGGCTTTAAAATTCTGTTATGTTTGTTGCAAAGTTGATGTACCGTCTAGCATTTGGGGTATAAATTTAGTTACATTACGTTTCCCAGTTCTAAATTGATGCCAAAATAAGAATAAATTAAAATAATATCATCAAACTATTTTACGCATCTAAGCAAAATTCTTGACTTTATGGAACAAATAATTATTACCTTTAAGTTTAATTTCACATTAATCGATATTGATGAGTAGGCCATGGAGAGAATAGAAGCAATTGTTTTTATTTGACAGTTATCAGTTGTTTTTATTTGACAGTTATCAGTTGTTTTTATTTGACAGCTATCAAACTGTCAAATAAAAACAATTGCTTCTCTTCTCTCCATGGCCTACTCATCAATATTGATTAATGTGAAATTAAACTTAAAGGTAATAATTATTTGTTTCATAAAAGTCAAGAATTTTGCTTAGATACGTAAAATAGTTTGGATAATATTATTTCAATTTATTCTTATTTTGGCATCAATTTAGAACTGAGAAACGTAATAAAACCAAATTTATACCCCAAATGCTAGACGATACATCAACTTTGCAACAAACTAACAGAATTTTAAAGCGTAAATATCATTTTCTTTTGAAAAATACCAATTCTTATCGGTAATTAGTAATAAAAAATAATAGAATGATAAAGCTAGTGATATAAAATAGTTTTTTCGAAGTTTCGAGTTTTTAAAATTTTCAGAAATTTCATAAATAATATTGAAAATTGGCAAAAAACTAAATATTTTAGTAGAACATTCAAATTTGGTACACTTACGTAAAATTGAAAAACAAACAACTTTTTCAAGTAAAACTTTTTGATATTTTAAGAAATAAACCCATTCTTGGCGATATATTTTTTTAAATGTCATTTTTGACAGATAACGAAAGTCACATGACCACATTAGAGTGTGTCATTTTTCATCTTTTTTAAAGCAAAAGGTAAGCCCAAAATTAAATTTCAAAATAAAACGTTAATTATAAATTCCCTCTATGGCGCGAACTTTTTGGAGGACACTGTATATGTGTGACCCATCTGTTTTCAGGTCACCCTGTAAAAGATTTATTCTCTTTAAATCATAGAGCTTTATAAACTGCATTTTTTTAATTAGGTCAAGATTATAAATTGACATTATTTCCGTCTTCAAATTTTCTCTATTAATCACCAAATCGCTGCAAACTAATAATGATTGAAAATGCCACGGACTAAAACATGCAAAATGTGGAATTCCTAAATTAAATTCTGCCATGAGAAGAAGATGCGAGTTTGCCCATTGATGGGAGGGACAAGACAATATGACAATTTATAGCCCAACTTTTCAAACTCCTGGTGCCCGTGTTACAAACTTTCAGAGGAGTTTTCTTTACTTACAACCTTGCAACGGTATTGCAAGCCTTGCGTCTTATATGAAAAGATAAATCGGGATAAAAGTTCCATCTTTTCCCTTTAGAAATATCTCTACATTATTTCTGCATACCTACATGGTGGCACATAGTTACAAAGGAAATATTTTTAAAATGGTACAGGGTTATTCATGTAACAGTCTACAACCCTTAACTTTTTGTTTTTAATTTTGGGGAAAAAATGTAAATATGAAAATTGTATAAAATTTTCTTCTCCAGTTGTGTATTCAGAAAAACAAATAAATGTCGCGTTTTGGAGATATAGACCAAACCTATGTTTTTTAAATGAAACACACTGAATATTTTTTAAATTTCGAAATTTGGAAAAATTCAAAACAACTATTACGAGAATAGGAGCTTGACTTTGACAGTTTGTACGAGTATCAGAGGTGTTAAGTGTTATGTTGCCACATCGTGCTGTGAAAATGGTAATTATTGTTATATTAGTATTAGCATTACGAGTCCTACCTCATCACACGTATTTCAAATATATTTATAACAAATTGAGAATTATTGTAAGTTTAAAAAATAAAGAAAAGAGTAATAAACCACGACATGTTTTAAGTGAGAATATGCAGGAACCTTATCGTCTTATTATACTTCGTGGAAAATGCGAGACAATATATTAAAGATGCATCGAGATATTTACAAATGTCATGGAGCTCAGTCCAGAGAGTGTTGAAAATAGATAAGTTTACACCATATTATTGTTATCGCCGAGTTCAAAAACTGTATGAAAATGATAATAATAGAAGACGAGAATATTGCCGTTTAGTGTTGTAGAGGCAAGCGGTAAATGATCAGTTTATAGGTGCGTGGTGCGTATTTTTATAGCTTGTAAAGATTACAATATACTACTACTAACTAAATACTACTAGACATTACTATTCTATTATTATACGGTTATTACTATTACAGATTCTATATTGTGGAATGATGAAGCCACTTTTACAACATGTGGCGTTTTTAATAGAAGAAACACTCACTATTTGTCATCAGAAAATTCACCCAACAGTTTACTTCAATCAAACGAGAAGGTCGAACTTCAATTTCAATAAATGTTTAGTGTGGTACCTTTCGGAATCACATAAGTGGTCCTGTATTTGTTGAATTATTCCTTCATTCAACGATCAAATGCTGTCAAGAGAGTAGAGCGGATGGATTCAAATTGAACTATTTTATTGTCTGCCAGAAGCCCAGACTTAACCCCACCCTTTTTTTTCTGTTCGGAACTTTGAAGGACCGGATATACATATGCGGATATGTCAAATAATATCGACCAAAACTATCTCAGGAGATCAGAAAGATGAACGAGGCAGGTATCGTCGCTAACTACAAGAGAAATTTATTAATACTTAATATTTACATTTTTGTCCAAAATTAAAAACAATAAACTGAGTAGAATGTCATGTGAATAACCCTGTGCATAGTAGACGTTTATTATTGATATGATAGCACGGCTTTGATTTTGCTATAAGTAGTTGTTGTGGCTTGTGTGGCATTCTCCATTCCATCTACCACATTACAGATCTCGGGCTTCTCTATGCCTCTATCTACACTAAATCCAACTTACCTGTAACGTAACCAGACCCTACGGTATCTCCAATGGCATCTTTCTCGACTAAATAGATACTATCGCGAATTCGCCGAATAGAGAGTCTATATCGGGTGTGAGAATGCGTGTAGATACCACGACAGCCACGTAGCGTTGGCTGAGCAGTGGCGGCGCTCATAGCGAGGCAGCGGCGGCGCCGATGGGATGTCTGTCCTCAGATGGGCTTCAGCGACAGGAAACTGAAGCGACTGCGACGACTCCGCTTCTTTGGCAGAGCCAAAGTTTATCTGATGGTCAGATGGCCCATTCTGGTAGGAAACGTTTTATATTGAAGTGACGCATGCATACGTTTTTGTCCTTTTGTGGTCCTTTTTAATTTATTTATAATTTCGTTTTTTGTTCACTTTTTGGGGTTTGAAACCCACTCCTTATCTACGCCCTTGAATTAAACCCCGATTTGCAACATACAGCATTTGCATAATAAAACAAATTATTGAAAATTGATCAGTCTAATTATTTTATTTGAATTGTGTTCATTAACCAGCGGTTGTTTTTTATAAACAGTAATTATTGTATATTATTCGTTATTTATGAAAATTATCAAAATTAACGTTTCATAACGTTTCATTTAACAGCCCCATTTAAATAAATTACAAACTGCAAAAACGCCGCGAGACTAGCGCTGGCTTTTGTTCTTTGAACAAGGCATAACATTTCCAAATGTATAAAAATATTTGTAATTTCTATTACTCGTAATATGTAGTTCTGTTGATTTTGGGAGGTGCATGCCTGGATAGTTTTTCCTCGATTATTTTAGAATTTTATAATATATGTATTAGTTTTTATGTTTTTTTGCGACACGTTACCCTAAAGAATTTCAGTTTTAATTAAGAGGGGGGGCCAGGAATATACAGTATTTCCCCAGATCGCGTTTACAAGAGGGAGAACTGTTTTACTGATTTTTTGACAAAAACATAACAAATATTTTCTAAAATTAAAAGAACATAAAAATTATATCAGGCAAAATCAAATTTCGAAGTCGAAAATATATGAACACTCTTTTAATAACAATCATAGGATTTTGTGGGATAGTTCCAAACCAATTCTCAAAGAAGAAGTAAGAAATAGACGAAAAATTAAAGAATCAGCATTTATTCTAGGAAATACAGACAACTGTGTTGCTGAATGTTCAGTGGAATTCAGTAAAATATTATTGCCACTTATTCAAAGAGAAGTTAGTATAAATAATTAGGTAGAACACAGGGTACAATATCAGACAGGTGGCTAGGCTATTGTTTCTGTTGTGGTTATTAATCTGTCACTTCACTTTGACGTGGCATGATCTTTGAGAAAGGAGGAAGATATATTCTCCGAAAGCTCAGGAAACAAATTTGTTGAAGATATTTTTTGAGTTACAAGTTCAAAGTTACAAGTTCAAACCTACTGTTAAGAATTTATTAATTTTCCAGGCAACTTGAAAAAGTTGTCTTTTAACCAGTTTGGTGGCGAAAAACCCAATTAAAATTCAATGGATAAAAAGATGACAAGTTTTGCTTATGCCACGAAAATACGAGTTATGTTGAAAATTTTTAGATCAAACATACAGGGCATCTAAAAAACGCCAAAACTTAAAAAGTGTTCAAGATTAAACAGTAATCAGGGCCTACTTTGACTTTGTGCTGTAAAATAGCGGTTATTTGAATGTTTTCATTTCACACTTGAAAGTAGGTATATACTTTTTGGCGTGAGCAAATATCTTTTGGTCTAAAAAATTCTTAATTTTAAGCAAATGATTTACTTAATTATGTGCTTTGAAGTAGGAAATGGAAAAATTCAACAAAAAGTCCAGTTAGCTGTAATCGAACCATATATTGGATGCGCCAAATTTCGCTTAAATAACGCTCGTGTTAGCGATATAAATTGCTTGACATTAATAATTTGTCAAAGGGCCAAAACGCGGCGACTTGTTATATTTTTTATTGAAATTGATGTAAAGCACTTTTCATGGAAAATTTCAACAATAACAGCTCAATATAGCCATTAGGGCAGGTACGGATTTGATCATACGAGGTGTCTACTTTTATACCTCTACAAATCCATAAAATCTGTTTGTTTGATAGGTACCCCCAATTTTCACTAAAACCATTTAGCAATTTTTTGATTTAGCAGCTGACACCCGTATATACCAAGTTTGAACAAAAAATATACCTACAGGAAGTTACATTCTACAAGGTGTCAAATTTGAGAAAAAGAGGAATTTTAAAGGCATCTGGCAAGTCAAAGTGTACCGTGGAATTGCATCAAAACAGTTGAACGCTCAACCAGGTCCCTCAGAGTGTTGGAGTGCAATAAAAAATATACAGGGTGTTTTGCTCTGCGCCCTCTCAAAATCCTGAATTTTTAGGGGTCAGAAATCAAAAATTAAAGTAGACACCCTGTATGTTTGTAAAAGATATTATTCAAAAGAAAAACAAAAAAAAATTACTGCCATACATCATAAAAAAGTGTTGGAACTGACATTATTGCTACGTTTTATTTTACTTTCATCCCTTTGTTCGCCGATCGTCACTAAAACTATGTTTTAAGGGGGGCCTCGCCATTGTATGTTTGGTTGCCTGTATCAATGTATTTTTATTTCCAACTAGCTGGAAAAAGTAGCGAATTTCAAAGGATTACAAAAAACACGGGTATTTTTAAAATATCCATAGATACTAATGACACTAGTTTAAAAGTTATGGGCGAGAATTTTTTTTGAATTTCAAACTTTATGCCGGCATAAATTCGTCTATTTTGTCTCTTGAGCCGGAATTTTACCTTCGTTAAGATGGGCAGAGGTTTCCGAATATGCTCGGAACGAAAACCCGGTAGTAAACATTGTAATTATCCAGTCTTGTTGTAAATAAAAAACATAGGCAAAATACCCTTAAATTATGCAGCGGGAATACCAAAAGTGTAGCTATTGTTTATCAGATGGCGCGAAAAACAGACGATCGATGAACGGTTGACGCTGTTGTTACAGGTCCAGTTTAATAATTACATATATTATGTTCATATGATCAATTTTACGTTTTGGCGATATAATATTTAAGCAACTAAGCTGTCTGATTATTTTTTTATGTTTTTGTATTACTTCCATATTATTATATACTATGAATTGCGAATTTTTAATATTAAAATAATATAAAACTTCAAAAGGTATATTCGGGAGACCCCCGTAGCTCAAAGACTCCGATTTGTGATTTTAACCCCTCTCTTTTTAGCAATGGTTCATTGATTTTTAGCGTGAAAGGTACACGGCGGCACTAAAAACTGCTTTAGTTGACTTTGCATTATTTATACGTATGTCGCCGTTATGTATTTTTCGTGAGGAAAACACAATCGTTAGCATATAAACTGACATTAGGGGATTTTGTGGAGAATGTCATCTGACAAAATCGGGACTTCTTACAGTAATCGGGGTATAGCCTCTGGTCCATGGACCTCTGCCGGAGAACTCAAGACCATCTGCTTCGATAAATTGCCGTCTTTCCGATATTAAATGCGAATTCGCCAGTTGAAGATGACGTAATGATGTCGCCCTTCCAACCGGAAGATAATCCTCCGGCTGCTACTTTATTAGTCGCTCCTTTGTTTCGGAATAATCTCCGTAATGAAATTTCGCCAGGCGCTCGGAGACGATTTTAATATCGTCGAATGATTGCGAAGTTATTTTATTTGGCGTTCGGCGTCTCATAACCCGAGGACGAGCCGCGACCTCTTCATTTGCCATCCCACCAATTCCACCATCATTGCTCTCCGCGATGAACTTCCATGTCTGATGAAATCCACAAATCGCCTCTTCCGCAGCATGCGGGATGCATGGGGAGTTTATGCGAATCGGCTGAAGATATGTACCTACAGGGTGTCCAACTTTAAAATTGTACAAATCCGTAAAATAATCATTTTTGCAGATAATCGCCGAAACCTTTTTTTGCTTCAAAGGCCTTCAAAAACCGCTTCTTTTGAACTTCCTGCCATTTTCAAAATGCAAATCCAGGGCCGGCTGCGATTTTTTTATTTAAAATCTGACCCCACAGCGTTAATCAGAACACCCCAATACCCCTATATACCTAATTTGAATAAAAAATATACAGGGGGTTTCATTCTGCAGGGTGTTAAAGTTAAGCAAAATAGGAATTTTAAAGGCATCTGCCAAGTAGGTAAAGAGTTCCATGGAATCCCCTCAAAACAGTTGAATGGTCAATGGGACCACCCAAAGGTTGTTGGTGTGCAAAGGTCCAATACAAAATATACAGAGTATTCTTATTATCTGTATTTATTTACAAAATGCCAACTAACAAATAAAAGCAATTTAAATTATTGGACCTTACTCAACAAAGTCACTGTCTAAGATGATACATTTTCTGTGTGTTTCCTGTTGTGGCACACCAGCCACCTTAACTGATATGGACTTACTGACTGGCAGACTTCTGTATTTTTTAGATTTAGTTCGTTTTTATAGTGTTTGGAGCAGTTTTGATATACTCGATTTTTGACCCGTATAAAGTTCCAAAAACTCAGTAATTTGGGATGGCACAGATGAGAACACCCTGTATATTTTGTATTGGACCTTTGCACACCAACACCTTGAGTGGTCCTATTGATCATTCAACTATTTTGAGGGGATTCCATAGCACTCTTGACTTGGCAGACGCCTTTAAAATTTCTATTTGGCTCAACTTTGACACCCTGCAGAATGGAACTCCCTGTATATTTTTTATTCAAATTTGGTATATGGGGGTTTTGGGGTGTTCTGATTAACGCTGTGGGGTCAGATTTTAAATAAAAAAATCGCTAAATGGTTTTCGTGAAAATCGGGGGTATAAAAAAACACAGCCGGCCCTGGATTTGCATGTTGAAAATGGCAGAAAGATCAAAAGAAGCAGTTTTTGAAGGCCTTTCAAACAAAGAAAAGTTTAGGCGATTATCTCCAAAAATTAAGATTTTACGGATTTGTACAGTTTTAAAGTTGGACACCCTGTATAGGTACAATAAAGCTGCTTAGTAACTTTTCTTATTGCCTTTCAGAAACAAATGTTGGAGTTGGTCGTCCAAAAACTGGTTACTGTATGTTAAATATGAGTAACTATATGACGTTAGTAGGTAGACAAAGCTTTATACTCGAATGGGAAAGACTTACTATTACTAATCTACGATCTACGAATCAACGAAACGTTTCTGACTGAAAGTGCCACCTGTCTCCGAACTCCCCATACTAACCAGTTGTTGAATAACTTTCGTTAGTATACAGACAATATTTATATGTGTAATGTTTCAGGATTTTTCATCATTGATATGCAACCAAAAGTAGACAAATGTGGTGCTTTGTCACAATAAAATAACCTTCTAGTAAACGTGCCAGGTACCCGACGCCTGTTATAAAGGGAAGCATTCTGTATTATACTTCCCCTTTCTCGTGGATTTTATTAGTGAATTCGTTATTATAGACCCATTTTCGCATACAAGCCTAGAAGAGGGTTGAAAAGTACATCGATGTTGAGTAGAATGAAGGAAAATTTACGAGTGGCCCCTGGGGATAACATAAGAAAAATTCGATTTTCCTTAACAGAAGTAAAAGGTGTCTGTTGCCCACATTTTCAAGCAAGCCGTGTTCACTAAATGATTAATTAATAGAAGCTTACTTTGAAAAACCAAAGGCAGGTTGCAGGTGGCTAAAGGGTTGAAATAACGGCGTAATCTTGTAAGGAAAAATCGAGATTTTGACTGATTTTTCAACACAAGCCCATCGAAAGTATGAACATGTACATACACTAGCCCAAAAAACATAAAAAATATTATACATAATTAACATGTTATACAGAGTGTCTCACTTAAGAGTGAAACAGCCTTATAACTTCTTTAATTTTTAACCGACCAGAACGAAATTTTTACCAAAGGTAGATGGCATTGTTGCCTTTTTATTTTCAAAAAATTTGTTGTCTACATCAAAGTCAAAGCCACCTGTGATGCCACAATCACCACAGAACCCTAAATCCAAAATTTTGTCAAAATCAAAAAATACTAAATAAAAAAATCAAGTAAAAATTAAAAAAAAAATAAAATTTGTTTTGTAGCTTTTTTTATATTGAAATAATTACTTTTTGAAAACAACTAGCCTTCAAAACTTCCATGGCACACTTTTCTAAACGCAGAAAATTCTTAAATTGCTATTTTTGGACTTTATTTTTTTATTTAATATTTTTTTATTTTTACAAAGTTTTGGAACTTTTTTTGAAAAAAAAATGACTAATATGATTTTCGGATTTTTAGCCTCGATTGTGACATCGCAGGTGGCTTTGACTTTGGAGTAGGCAACTAATTTTTTGGAAATAAGTATAGGCCACAATGCCATCTACCTTTGGTAAAAATTTCGTTCTGGTCGGTTAAAAATTAAAGAAGTTATAAGGTTGTTTCACTCTTAAGTGAGACACTCTGTATATGTATAGGTATCTATTATATAGGAAAATCGAATTTTCCTTATGTTATTCCCAGGAGCCACTCGTAAATTTCCCTTCATTCTACTCAATATCGATGTACTTTTCAACCCTTAACTAGGCTTGTATGCAAAAATGGGGCACCTAAATCTGATGTCACTATCTGACGGTCTATTATTGTAAAAGCCGGTATTTTCACAAAAAAATGTTCTCAAGCCTGCGCACCTTAATCCGAACGCGTAAACATAACTAACCGGTAGGAGGCTAACAAAAAATATGAAAATGGTGAATTATCGATTCCCATTCGTTACTTCGGTGTTATTATTATTAGAAAATACAGGATAAAAAATTTAGATTTCGAAAAAATATTTGTAAAAAGTTGCTTTTAATGAGTTTGATACGCGGTTAAAAGTTTGGCACTTATTCCTGGCACACCTTGTATATTTGTCTAATGATGGGCCATGAAATCGGCAATCCCGTGTAGCTTCATTTAGCTTCTAAATATTCTCCTGTCAAAAAATTTATATCATTGCAGAAACGAGGGGAATAAATATAATTAATTAACTTCGGGCTAAAGAAGAGGCCCAGAGTTTAGGGGTGCTGCAAAATTTCAGTTCGTTGCGGAAAGACAAACATAACGGCACTCCCTTGTTATACAATTCACAATCCAATTATAGTTTCTCTTTCCGCCTTTTTCCACTCGATATTTCATCCCATCCAAGTCGGAAATGTTGCCATAATATCGTTAACTCCAAGGGAAACAAGAATTCTAATAGTTGCCTTTCATTTTACCAATTACAATGTAAAAAACATCATTACCTATAACTTGCTAGAGCCTAGAGCCTTGTATGAATGTATACAAAATTGTTGACACCCTGTATATTTCGTTTCCGTAACTCGCCAGGATAAAAATAAATTCGCAATTCAATTTCGTGTTTGCGAATATGTTTGGATTATATTTCTTGGGGTAGGAGTCAGAATATAAACGAAAGTTCTAAAGATCGAAACGATCTGCTCGCCAGATTGAAAATTCATCAGGAAATACTTGTTATCTGATAGCAGATTGGACGAAAAGTTATACAGATAATTAGTCCGTATCTCAAAATTGAAAATCCAACAAGCCACGAAATATTTCTTTTCCGAAATCTATTTTCAGACGTTATTAACATTATTAATGTATATTTAATGTATATAAATGGTTCAATATGTGCAAACAAAGAAAGGCATCTCATATCAATACGTCGTGATAAAGCAAACCTTTTCACACCTAATATTCCATTAATAATTTAACTACCTAATCTAAAGAAAGCACGTGCCAACTAAGGCCGTGATTGATGGCAATTCGTACAACAAAAATTAATAACGCAAGCCTGGCCTTGCGTTTTCGTATCCTCGAAAACGAACACGTTGGTTATTGGGGGAACACAATCTGCAAACATTTTAATTAACTCTTTAAGGGCTTTTAAATTTATTCCGTTGTGTTCCTAGCTGTTAATTAAAAAATCATATTAGCCGGCCGGTGTCGCGTTTCCCATTTTAATCTAGTTTATGTCGGGTAGGATAAATAACGTCCGCCTGGTCGTTCAATTGCGGCTTTGGGAAATTAAGTATTGTTGTCGAAAGTGGGGATATGTACGCCAACGCCAAGCAAGCAGGCATAACCGTCTTCAAACCATCCAAACTGAATTCTGAATTCTAACCGAATCATTTTTTTGTTTCTCTGCTTATATGGGAAGGGATGAATAAAACTTAATAACGTTTTCCATTCTTTCTCCATTATACCGCTACTAACGTCGTGAAAAATTGAGGAGGTTTATAAAACAATTATTCTTATGCTTTGGGGGCAACTTTTAATGACAACAAACTTGGCAGCTTACATATCTGCCATCCAAAGGGTTCGCCCACGAATATCCATTGCAGTTTAGGTTAAGGGGACCCTTTTATTGACTAATCCGGGGGCTCAGACGCCCGAAATTAACCTGCTTTGTGTGGGCGCCACTGTATTATTCTGGGTTTAATGGGGACTCGAACTTAATAATCCCCTCTTATCCGCTGTTGCAGCACGCGAATAAATATCAGATTAACATTGTTGACACTTATTGGAAGCGGTAATAAATTAAGAGCGCTATCCTAAAGCCCGTATATATGAACTACGTTTCAATAACTTGGACCACGCGTGTGGTACCAGAAGTGTCATGTGGTATAAGTTATTAATCAAATTTGACACTTACTCGTTTTAACAGAGGACGGACAATGATCGGGTCCCTCTCCCTCTCCCTCTCCCTCTCCCTCTCCCTCTCCCTCTCCCTCTCCCTCTCCCTCTCCCTCTCCCTCTCCCTCTCCCTCTCCCTCTCCCTCTCCCTCTCCCTCTCCCTCTCCCTCTCCCTCTCCCTCTCCCTCTCCCTCTCCCTCTCCCTCTCCCTCTCCCTCTCCCTCTCCCTCTCCCTCTCCCTCTCCCTCTCCCTCTCCCTCTCCCTCTCCCTCTCCCTCTCCCTCTCCCTCTCCCTCTCCCTCTCCCTCTCCCTCTCCCTCTCCCTCTCCCTCTCCCTCTCCCTCTCCCTCTCCCTCTCCCTCTCCCTCTCCCTCTCCCTCTCCCTCTCCCTCTCCCTCTCCCTCTCCCTCTCCCTCTCCCTCTCCCTCTCCCTCTCCCTCTCCCTCTCCCTCTCCCTCTCCCTCTCCCTCTCCCTCTCCCTCTCCCTCTCCCTCTCCCTCTCCCTCTCCCTCTCCCTCTCCCTCTCCCTCTCCCTCTCCCTCTCCCTCTCCCTCTCCCTCTCCCTCTCCCTCTCCCTCTCCCTCTCCCTCTCCCTCTCCCTCTCCCTCTCCCTCTTTTTCTCCCTCTCTATACACTTATATCTCTTTCTACCCCTGTCCTGCATTCTCTCCCTCTTCCCTTCCCTATCTCCCTCTTTCTCTATTTAGGTACATAAGAAATTACTAAAAATTTGGTTTGAATGATGTTCATTCCACCTAACCACCATTGACGCCAATAGTGGAGATGGAAATAATTAAAACACCACCGATTTTGAGCCATTCAATAGGTAAAAACTCCGGTAAAAAAGCAATGTCGTTATTTTTTCATCAGCCACCCTAAATTTCCAGGGCGCGTAGGCATTTACGCAATCTGGCCGCAATTTCTGCCCCGCCGGTAACAGATAAGCCAATCAAAAAGAACAATTGAAAACTGATGAAGCTCAGGTCGATCGCGGACGTATTTTTTGCGCAACGTTTCGCACAGTAGGCCAGGGTAGATAATTTTTGAGAACAAAAAAATCTAGAACAGCATGATACCCATTGGAAAGGAAGAAAATATAGCAAAAATGACAGAAAAATAATTTAAAGGCGATTTGAGGTACGGGGGTTGTAGGGGGTGATCTTTTAGGGGTGGAAAACGGTTTATCACGATTTCCGGCAAAACTGCAACTCCTATCGAAAAAAGTTAAATGGCAAAGTTGTAGGCAAAAAACAAAATGTTGCAGAACAAATCTAAAAACGCCATCTTAAAGTTCGTTGAAAAGTGACATAAGACAGTGTTTTTCTTTTTTCCTATCTGTAATAACTTCAGAAAAAAATAAAATCGAAAATGCAAAATTTCACTTTTTCAAAATAACTCAAAAACGAAAAGAGATATTAGAAATCTGTTTGTACCATTTTATTGACCTCAAAATTGCGCAACTTTTTCCCCATTTAACCATTGTTCTATCTCCCACCCTTTACAAGATCCCCATGCTGTTCATTCTTATCCGGGACACATTGTACCTATATCGATTTGCAATTTTTTATTTTATCAATATAACATGGAATCTTACATTTTTCAAGTACCTAATTAAAGTGTAAATTTCAATAAATAGGGCAAAATTTGAAACAATGATTTTTTCGAAATCGAGTTTTTTCGTTTTTTTTTGCATTTTCTGAGAAAATTTTTCATAGTATATTTTTTTACACCATCGGAAAGTAGGGGTTTCAGCGAACAAAAAGCGAACCGACTTTTTTTCAAAAGCAGCTTTTTTGACGTGGGCATTTTCGATTAAAAATGAGGTTACTTTTTCGGTTTAAAATCAAAAAAAGAGGAAAAATTTCGAAAAAATTACAGCTTGTTCGGGACATAAGAAGGTAAATTTCCACCAAATTTCGTGGAACAAATTTTTTTTTGTGGGAGATAAAAATTAAAAACCAAAAAATCGGTTATTTGAATTTTTCGCGGATATTTTGAGGTTATGTGAAAAAAGTGTAAATACAAAAGTTTTAGATCTTTTTATTACCTACAACTTTGCTATTTAACTTATTTCGATAGGAGTTGCAGTTTTGCCGGAAATCGTGATAAACTGTTTTCCACCCCTACAACCCCCGGACCTCAAATCGCCCTTAAATTATTTTTTATGTTATTTTTGCTATATTTTCATCCTTTTCCAATGGGTTTCATACTGTTCTAAATTTTTTTCACTTTTTGCCATTTTCAAAGGCCAACAGGTGCTCAAAATTGAATTATCGGCAATAGCAACTGACAGCAATAATGAGTGCCATAATGCACGTTCAACATTTTATGCAATGTTTGCCTGAAATGTATAGGGTAATATTGAAGGCAGGTTTGTAGGGCTTACAGTAATGGGACAATTTCACATAAAATGTTTGCCTATAGGGGTTTTAGTTTTGAGGTATACTGAGAGTAGTCACTTTGGGGGAAACAGGGGAGTTCGAAACCCAATTTAATACAGTTACATTATATTCGTTTTCAAACTTTGGTTCACCGTGTCTCCGAAACAAGTTAGCGCAGGCGGTTCGGTTTTTATAAATTCTCTTTATAATTTAATACAGAGCAAAGAAGTATCCTATCTATATTTTTCTACGATTTCGCGAGAGGGTCGAAGATAGAGCGCATAAGACGTGAAAAATCGTACCTATTTGTGATTTTACCAATGCCTTCCGCTCGGAATCCAAAATGGCCCAGAGAACTAGGTTGCTGGTTTTGTAAAAAAAAACAAAGGTTTTATTCGCAAATTCTCCGCATCACTCCAAACCCCGTCATCAAGTTAAAATCAATCAATCCCTATGTTTGCCTCGTCTGCGTAATTGGCCGTATTTCCCGAGAGCCACTTCAAATTGAATTATCGAATTTCTAGGTAATTTATATCGGTCGGCGGCCTTCGTAGGACATATATCATCGACGGGGGATTTCGCTGACGGCTCCCGCCGATTTGTTCGGGTCGCCGTTTAAATGCCCGCGATATTAATTCGTAATCCGGCCCTGTTGTGGCGCACCTGCCGCACCCTCGGTCTGTTGGACGGTTTCGGGGGTACGGGGTTGTTTCTGCATTTGGCGCCGCCGGTGCCAAAACCAGGGACCCTTTAAAATAAGGGGACCCAGCATTATACTTTCCAAAGTGAGGCCGTTTCTTTCCCCATTCTAATGGTCTCAGTGGTGCCAACTATGCCATTTTATTGGAGAATCTAAGAATATAACAGGTACTTTCATTGTTAGTAAAAATTAATAATGGTTTCCATGAATTAGACTTGACAATGTGGTGTCTACAAACACGGAATATGGCAAATGCCAAATAAATCAAAAATTATTTTATAATTTACATTGATTTCCAGCGAATTTAAGTAGAAATATGGTAAATCAGTGCAGATTTTGCAAAAAGCTTAATTATAAGCACCCCCACTTAACTTTCCACAGGTAAGAACCGATGTAGTTCTAGAGTACAGGTTACAACAATTTTCAGTGGCGTGTTTCTAGTCAGGAAAGTAGGTACGTTTACTCAGGCCGTAAAATAAAGTTTATACATACTTATTTACAATTTGTCGCTAATGCACCATGTTACCAGGTTCCTCAATCTATTTGTAATATGTATAATTGAACTTTCTTCCCTTGTTGAAATGCATCTACCCAAAGAACTTTCACAGATTTCGGGATGGACTAACAAAAGATTATGTCTAATAGTTCTAATAATGTAATTCCTCGGTGTTCATTAGTCCTTATAATTTTTTTTGTAATTTTATTTGTCTCCCAAGGGTACCTCACAAACTTAAAATAAACTCGTATGATAAAGTCTTTCAAAAACTTTGTAGAATGCTGTAGGTAATAAAGTGAAGACCTGACTGAAGCTTCCTGCTTAAGAATTTAAAATTTATGAAATACCATACCACGACTACTACTTTCAGAGTTAAGTCACCATTGGGACAAAAGAATTTGCTTTCGATTACCTCTGAGTTTCTGGAAATTGGGAAACTCAAAAATGATTCGAATGCATATGTTGCTGAGTCCACAAGAAGAAGGTAAATCATTTCTAGAATTAAGAAAATAAATTGAACGACACATTTATAAACACTACTACTTTCAGAGTTAAGTCACCATTGGGACAAAAGAACTTGCTTTCGATTACCTCTGAATGCACACCTGAGTCTGAAGCAGACACTGGTGAACCTAGTAGGAAAAGGTAATTTCATATTTCAGACAATAAATATATCCACATAACCAAATATATGTACAGCGTGTGTCTGTGTGTGAAACTTTATATTTTTGAAATCCATAATTTCAATAATATAATAATCCAAGGTCAATCCGTTCCATCCCCATAGTTCATAGATTTTTTCTTTTGCCTTTTTGTTGCAGAATAAAAAGATGCACTAAAATGATGGACCTACCTGCAAAACCAAAAAGTTACGAGTAAAAGCACGATACAAAAACAGCGCAGGTGGCGCCCTCTGTGAGATACGGCGAAATTGACACTTTCAGCTTATTCTCCATATCTCCATCCCCAAAACACAGCAGTTCAGTTCAGCAGCTTCATTATTTTGGGAGATGTAGCCTTAATTCAATTTAAAAAAAAAGAACTTTATATGACATATGACATATTTTTTAAATTGAATTTGACTTTTTATACTTTTAGAAGCTCATAATGAAATATTATACATGTATATATCAAATTCAAAATTGTATTAAACAGACATCAATTCAATGGGAACTTTTATACGCTATTATTTTTTCCAAACATTTCTTGTTATAAGAACTATAATAAGGGTAGGTACTTAACTTTCTAAGATTTTTAGATCACGTTTATAACTAAATTCATTATTTTATAACGAGACAGCTATAGGTAAATATTCCAAGTCATTTTTATTCTGTAAAATTCGAAAGTTGGATGTGAATTATGATTGGAAATATTTTGCCCCCTTTAGAATCTATGACACTGGCATGTCACATAAAACCTGATGGCAGTTGGACACTGACATATAACCTAGTACAAGCCCCCTTGTGGTCTCCTTGGAGTATATAAAAAACAAACTTCCCCTCAAGGCTTCACTCTTCCTATGCGATAGAGTGTGACATGCTGGGTCCCCTTATTTTAAAGGGTCCCTGGCCAAAACCGAAATTGACGTAGGTATCTCCCAGGGACTCTTTAAAATAAGGGGACCCAGCATTTCACATAGGAAAAGTGAAGCCTTGAGGGGAAATGTGTTTTCTGTATACTCCAAGGAGACCACATAAGTGGGCTGGTACAAGGTGATGTTATATGTCAGTGTCCAACTGCCATCAGGTTTTATGTGATAGATAGTGCCGTTATAGATTCCAAAGGAGGCAAAAAATTTCACATCATAATTCACAACTTTTATGTTTTCTAACTTTCTGATACTCAGATGTGACAATGAAAGAATTTCAACTATACAATAAATTTGTTTCATTTGCCAGTTGCCATATTCTGTAATTGTAGACACAACATTATCAAGTCTAATTTTTAGAAATCATGGAAACCATTATTAATTTTTACTAACAATCAAAGTAGGTACCTGTTATATTTATAGATTCTCCAATAAAATGGCATACTTGGCATCACTGATACCATTAGAATGGTGAAAGAATAGGCCTCACTTTGGAAAGTATAATGCTGGGTCCCCTTATTTTAAAGAGTCCCTGGTACCTCCACAGTGGCGTATTCAGGGGGGGGGGGCAAAGGGGACAATTGCCCCCCCCCCCCAGAGCTGTCGAGATAAACGAGATTTGTAATATCAAAATTAATAATACCAAAAATTATATACTCCTGGCCTAATCTGAAAATGCAGTGAACATCAAACATCTACACTTTGTTGTTTGTTTCATCTTGTCTTCTCGAAATTAAAACCTGTGCAGTAGATTTGAGAACGCGCCGCCGTATATTATGCACACACTCCGTCGGTCGCAGCGCGTAACCGTAAATTAGACAAAGCAACCTACTAAACATATTTTGCACAATTACAATGTGCACCGCCACGCCAGAAAGAACATTTTCAAAACTGAAAATTTTAAAAATTTATATTAGAAACAATATTAGCGAAAACCGACTGTATGGGTTGACACTCCTTTGTGTGTACCCTGAAATACCCACATCTCCAGAGGAGATATTTGACGAGCTCAAGACCAAAAAAGAATACTTGAATTTGTGATATAGATTTTACTGGTTCTAAGAAGAATTATTTTTATGTTATACAGGGTGTCCGGTAATAACTTAAAAAATTAAAAAGAAAAATGGAAAATATGACGAAAAGTTCATATGAACATAGGCACCTGCATCGATGCAGAAATTTGAAAATTTCTCGAAAACGGTCACCTTTGGCGTTATTCACCAAGTATCCCTGTTTTGCTTAGAAAACGTGTTGGAAGAGGATACATTCACAAAATATCGTAGGCGCCCTCTACGGATTGCACCAAAAATAATACCAAATTATGACTTCTCCTCCCCAAAAAAATCCGGCTACCAAATTTTGCAAGAAAATTTTGTCGTCTCAAAAAGTTATTTAAAATCGAAAATAAAATTTCAATTTCAACACCCTGCATCTCGAAAACCAAACATCTGCGGACCCATGTTCATATGAACTTTTCGTCATATTTTCCATTTTTCCTTTTATTTTTTCAAGTTGGTGCATTTCTTTCCGGACACCCTGTATTTATTTATTTTAGAAAATATGTTTTTGTTCTGTTTTTATCCATTAAAATTATCGACAGAGTTTTGTTGTTTATAAGTGATTGCTCCCCCCCCCCCCCCCCCCAGACGTTAATCCTGGATACGCCACTGTATCTCCACCTCCCCACGTTTCGACGCCATTTTGAAAAAAAAATGATCGATTTAACTCGTCTCCTATTGGTCGTAGCAAAAAAGGATGAGGACAAAAATTGTAGTGCTTTGAATTTGTTACCTTTTTTACCATGGGCCGAACTTTCTGCAGTTCATTCCCAAGAAGATAGAGAGCGCAACAAAATTCCAAAAAACACTTGTTTCATTATCTATACCTCTCCGAAAACACCCTGTTTCGAGTCGATTGTATATGGAAAGTGGGCTTTTCCCGCTCATCGTCATTTTCGGTGCACTGCACGGGAAAATGGTGTTCCCGTGCTCTAACCTCCCTCTTCAAAATAACAGTAAATTTAATTAGAAAACAAGAAAAATATTCAGTTCAATGGAATAATATCGTTTAATATAACTTAGTATTACACTACCTACTGGTTAAATTTTAGCCTTACTACTTTTTTATTCGGCCTTGGATACTAAGATTAAATAATTCGTTTTCAGAAATAAGTGAAATCATCATAGCAACTCATAAAACAATGCTATATAGTTACCACGCGCTAGTTTATAAACATCGTAAACAACCCTTTGTCGCTTTTATTAAAAATGTTTTCTCCAAAGGAATTTCAAGAAATTCCTGAGGAAATATTGCATCAAGCAACAAAAATAAATGCCGAGTTATTAACAAAAAAATCAAGAGGTAGATATGAGAGCCAGTACCAGTGAATTATGCAAACAAAAAATATAAACCACGTGAGTGACGACATTCTCGTACTTTATTTATCCGAAAAAGCCAAGACCATTAAGTCTTGTACTTTATGGAGCCGATTTTTCATGATAGAAAATTGTTTAGCAGTAAAAAAAATGTGTATACATTCAGCAATTTAAATGTCTGTCCTTATAGTTTCTATGTTTGTAAAATTGTTAAAATTTAAATATCCTTCATTAATCATCTAGAAAGGATTTTCCCGTGCTAACACGACTAGCTGTTTTCTAGATTCGTAATGAATGATTCCGCATTTTTACCTAGAAATAACCGAAAAACCTGTTAACAAAAATTGTATATCTTGAAAAAATCTATAAAAAAAATATTGGTATCAGTTATCACAGAATTTTTTATGTTTTTACGATGAATTCTTGAATGTTATTCATAAATTATTGTTGAAAACTTAGACCAGGAAAGAGAGAGGACACCGCGCTTGCCTACCCTGCCGTGTATAGATTTTGTTACGGCGTTTTGAATGGCGACCATTTTCGTGATTTTGTAAATTAAAAGAAACAGTAATTACGGGGAAAATATACTCGAATAATTGTTCAGCGCCTGCTTAAAAAAGCAGAAGTGAAAAGCAAGAGCCTGGGATTTCGTTACACAGGTAAATATTCAACAAGCTACCTTTGAAAGATGCCCCAAAATTTTATTTTTTCTTAACATAACTTCTTCAAATTCCTTCTACCTTTTAGTATGATAAAGTGCATTGAAAATTTCTTAATTCATTATGATAGTTTCATAATATGGGCTGGTTTCCATGGGCGTGCATTATTTATTTTATTTGGATTGATTCGAAATCGCCACAAAAAAATATATTTCTGCACTTGACACTAGCTTTACATTTGGGAAATTATCTGCAAATCAATACCAATATTTCAAATTACATGTAAGTCAAAATTAACAACCTTTTCATTTTTAACATTTTTGTGATATTGGCTAAGAACGCGTTTCATGCTACGCCACTGGCCTGTCGGGCTCTCTCTTTCCTTGTCTAAGGTTGAAAATGTTATTCATAAATTGTTTATACAGCTATAAAAAAATTCGAAAACTGATTTTTGGAAACTTTTGCGCCCTTTGTCATTTTGTTAATGAACAATAGAAAGTTTGGTCCGGAATGTTACAAATTCCAAGCCCAAATTTTGTTTGCCCTCATACTTTTTTAGGAAACGGGATAAATCGTTTCCAAAATATTTTCAAGATGGCGGCGAAAGGGGGAGGGGTGGGGGTACGATGCTAACGTGGGTTTTGACCTTTCTAACCAACAGTAACCTGGACCAACACTATATTAAAGACCCGAGCATGCCGTCATATTTCATTGTTGTTTACGGATTGGGGTGACGCTACACGACGAAAATAATGGCGACTTATTATAGGTTATAGGGGGGTATTCTGTGGCTATTGGGATGTCAGTTTCTGTCGTTTAAAAAAATCAAAAATTTTAAATATCCAGCTTTATTACGATTTACCTTATTTTTACGGTAACAGATTGTCCTTGCGTCCAGTATTTGGCAGTTTTATCCTATTAATACGGCTTTTCGAGGTAGATTTGTTTGTGATAACATGAAATTTTCGCGCACATGAAGAAAATGGTATGCACAGACCATTAGGTGAATTGCAGAAGAATAAACACTATTTTGGAATTATGGTATGATCTGATCAATCAGCTGAAGAAGCGATAATTAAAGATATTATTTTGGAAGAGTATTTTTTAACGTATGCAGGAATGAAAATAGAAAATTTTGTTTATAGCTTCAAAGCGAACCAATAGTCCTCCAGATAAAGAATAAACTGAAAAATCTAATGCGTTTTATGCTTTCACATACTACAACTAGCCATGGACTGCGTTTCAAACCAAAGGTACCAAATACCCTTGCTTGCTTTTTAGACTCGCTTTTCTTAAGAAAATGTATGGAAATATGCCGTGTGAACTTGTCAAATTAGAGGGACATAAACAAATATTTTATTTTATTTTGAATATTAACTTCGTTGTAACAGACATATTTGCATGTTTTATTTTATAAAAGAATCTGCAACAATGGTGTTTTAACATTAAACCACCGTGTAAATTTGTTTCGTCGTGTGGCGCCAGTGGCGATCGCTTGAAACAGCGCTATGCACAGGTCTTTAATATAGTGTTGGTCCAGCATATGGAGGGTAGAGGTAAGGAGGACCATCTCTGTGTTATAAAATTGTCCCTCAAAACCATTAAATTAAGATGGCGCTGCTGTTACCCCCCGTGTACCAAATCTACACTCCGAACTTTCCTACTTTCCACTCTGCTAGAGATGTTTCAATCGTGAATCACTGTGATTCGATCACTTTAATATATTGATTGACCGAATCTTAACATCGAAACGATCCAATCATGAAGCAGTAGGTTATTACCGACACTCCACAGGCCACACATCGAACGGTCGATGATCGAACGAACTGAGACCGAATGAAATGATTCGATATTTTTTGAAATCGATCACCGATCGATTTGTAAAATGAACGAATTACCCATCTCTACTACAACCGCTAAGTTCGGGTCATACCCGGGGAGAACACGAGCGCCATCCTTATTTAATGCTTTTAGACGACAGTTTTTGAGCCGAACACCCATATAAGATGGTGCTCCTTACCTCTACCCTCCATAGTCCAGCAGTAACAACATATCAAAAACATGACAACTGGATAATTTTGTAGTTTGGTCAAGAAATTTGCTTTTTAAGTTTGTTGCGCCTCCGTTCCTATTAGTTATTTATATTGTAACATATTCCCGCTAAACAATGTGCAATTTCCTCCGCCAAGCCGCTTCCAATCAAATAATGCCGAACGATTCCAAACCCAACCCGAACCCGCCGCGGCTTACGGGCATAACTAATGTCAATTATGGGGGTGGGAGGGTGTTGGCGCGCGCCCCATTAAATGATATATTCGGAATGCGCAAATTTGGAGCAGCATTCCTCGTCCGTCGGCCAGCGATTCATTATCGGTGATGTTTAATTAAGAACACTTTGGGCGGAGACCGGTAACGTAGTGCCTCCCGCAAGCCGGATGCTCCCCTGAGGTAATGTAGGTGTAATTCTGTCCAATCCAATTCTATAGGTGACGATTAACTCTAACGACCAAAATAAATCTCTATCATAAGAACAAATAAAGGGGGAGAGCAGAGATACCTAGACCCATGCCATAATGGTGACAATAGTCAATGTACAGAGGTCCCGCTCCCCCAACTATACTCAAATTATTTTAAGAAGTCCTTACTGGGACTGTCAATTGGTAATTTCGATATACTAAGTTGGCATCAATGCAGCAAAAAATGCAACCGGGTCATAAGTTGAGGTCAGTAACTAGCCCATTTGCACTAATAATACGAAAAGTAACAACAACAAGAACAACTCAGATGACGGTAAAACTCACAAAACGTAGAAAATCCGCGAATATTTTCATTACCGAATGTTTGAACCAGTTTGAACGATCTGGAAAACCTTCACTGTCACTTTGACACACCGAAGCTAAATTTGCCTGAGTCCGCCCCTAGACGCTGCCAAAAGCAGCTGATTATTACAAAATACCAAAACGAAAGTGTTTCCATGACGTTTGAAATTATTATTAAAATGAGTTGTGGTCATAGTTATTTTTATTTGTAGCGGCATAATCGTGATTGCAATAGGGTTTTTATTTTATTATGCTCTTTTTTTCGTATCACCTGGGTAACTTTTCACATCATAAATCAACGAGTGACGTCATTAATTGGTTGAGACACATATACCAATGTTATACCCATGGTTAACAAAAAATTCCTAGGGATTTTGTGGAGAATGTCATCTGACAAAATCGGGACTTCTTACAGTAATCGGGGTATATCAGGGGTAATATAACAAGTGGTGTGCCTATTATCGATAATAGCTTTCGTTAATTTTACGAATTATAATCCCAAAGCTGAAAATACCACGACTACGTTAATACCCCTGTATATGATTACCTATCCACATAACATTCTATCCCCTTAACTTTTTGTTTTTGAATTTAGAAAGAAGTTGTAAATATGAGAAGTGTAGAAAATTTTCTTGCTATTACATAATACAGGGTGGACCAGTTTTTTGTAGCAGGACTTTAACAGGTGATAGATCTTCAAAAAATAACGGCACTTTTTCGTATAAACTATATCTTTTTAAGGCTTTAGAAAAAAGTTACAGGGAGTTAAAGTGGGAAAAAATATGCGGACTTTATTGAATATTTACCAAACCAGTTGAGATATTTAAGTCATATTTGGTATACGTTAAAACGACATGGGTTAGCATAAAACCTGTTAATATTGAACATCTTGAACAACCAGTGGCGGAGAAGTGGGTAATTGGTAAAATTATGTTTACGAAAATAAATGAATCACCTTGTATTTTAACAAAAGGTATTGAATTTTTTATGTAGTTTTTAATTGCAGACAAAAATGTCCTCTTGGTATTTGTTCGCATGTGTTATAGTTTAATGGCAAATTTCATTTTTTTGTATTATTTCGGGGTATTTCTGAAAATTATCAAAAAAAATTGCTCCATAAGTCACACTTAAAGTAGAAATGATGTGTTTGCTACTTTAAATAAAGTAACTTTTTCCAATAAACTTACCTATTTAAGGCTATACTTTTGAAGTTACAGGGTCTACAGGATACAATTAAGGTTACGCTCTGTATTTTGACAAGTAAAACCTTGAATGGGTTAGTTTATTGGAAAAAGTTACTTTATTTGCCATTAAACGATAACACATGCGAACAAATACCAAGAGGACATTTTTGTCTGCAATTAAAATCTACATAAAAAATTCAATACCTTTTGTTAAAATACAAGGTGATTCATTTATTTTTCTAAACATAATTTTATCAATTACCCACTTCTCCGCCACTGGTTGTTCAAGATGTTCGATATTAACAGGTTTTATGCTAACCCATGCCGTTTTAACGTATACCAAATATGACTTAAATATCTCAACTAGTTTGGTAAATATTCAATAAAGTCCGCATATTTTTTCCCACTTTAACACCCTGTAACTTTTTTCTAAGGCCTTAAAAAGATATAGTTTATACGACAAAGTGACGCTATTTTTTGAAGATCTATCACCTGTTAAAGTCCTGCTACATAAAACTGGTCCACCCTGTATATGTATTCAGGAAAACAATCAAATGTCGCGTTTCGGAATTACAGAACAATCTTATGTTTTTTAATGTAACACCCTGTATATTATTGAATTTCCAATGATATATAAAAATGTATATAGTATGTCATATGATTGCTTTAGCCGTTTTTACAATACAAAAATCGAATTTCATTTTTTTTAGTTTCCGCGTAAATGGCCTTTAAAGTCAAATCGAAAGTGAAAACTCGAAGTTCGTTTTTTTTCTACAACTTTGTTGCTGCGTCCGGATTAAGCGTAATTCTACCGTGAAATGGAACTTTTCCTAAGTAAATCGACCGGCCGAATCGATTTAGCATGGTCCCGAAGGCGTAGGGCTCGCCGGTTTCTAGCAAATAATTTTTTCGTAAATTCGACCCCTCGATTTTGGAGGTGTTGGATAATTTTGGACATTAAATACGAAATCTCGAAAACGTCTGGACGAAATCGAATTTAACCATTTTTTCAGTCATCTACTGGTCGAACTACGTCGGAAAACCTAGCAGGTTAACATTTTTGGGAATTCGAAAAAGTGCGCTGGCCGGGCACTTAGAAATTTTTTAGAGGAATTTGGAGGCCTGATCCGTGTTCTTCGGGTCAATTTACGTCAGATAGGCTGGTTTTGGTCTCATTCTGAGCTCGTTTAAAAAGTTGAAAATTTGGAAATTTTAGGTGTTTTTCGAAAAAGTGCGCTGGCCGGGCATTTAGAAACTTCCAAGTTTCAATTTCGACGGATTTTCGGTTTCTACGGGCCAAACTGCGTCGGATAAGCCTGTTTGATATTTCCGGTCCAGTATATTATGAAAATATGAACCTTGATTCGGACCGGGTTCAAAATAATTATTATTCTCTTATATTCAATTTAACCGCAAACGTTTCGTTTCTTAGATACAGGGTGTGAAAACATGAAAAACGCCCCTGTTTGAACTCCTTGTATTGTAAAAACTGCCGAGAACATAAATTGCTGAAACCTCAAATTTGTAGCCCCTGTGGATTCTAAATGATAATATTTTTCGATATTGTCAAAAACAAGAGTACTTTACTCTTGGTGACTAACTAAATTTTTCGAAATACTGAACACCCTGTATAAAAAATCAAAAATATTTTAATGGTTTTGGGCGTTTTGGAACAAGCAGGAGTTTTTATA
Organism: Pseudeuparius sepicola; assembly: GCA_963920635.1. NCBI lineage: Eukaryota > Metazoa > Arthropoda > Insecta > Coleoptera > Anthribidae > Pseudeuparius > Pseudeuparius sepicola. Next base: position 72,873,258 of record OY987300.1, read on the forward strand.
AAGAGTGACTTTTTGTCGTAAACCCACGAATAAAAAACCTCTTCCGGACATCAGAGCGGGACACGCTGTATACTTACACAATCGGTCGATACCTGAGTAGACGAGAACTTTTCAAGGATCCCAACTTTAACGGAATAACGAAGCCGGGTATCTGCTGTCAAAAGTCTTTTCGCTTTACAATGTTGCCGCCAGTTGGGCTGAAAGGGAAGCACCGGGCGCCCCGTTAAGTTGGTCGGCAATTACCATACATTACAAACTTACGAGGTTGAAGTTTCCGCCGAAAGTACTCGGGCGGTAGTTAAAAGTTAAATTCGCCCCGAATTGCCGCACATCTCGCTATCAATGTTCTAAATGGGGGATTATTTGTCATTTACATCCTGCGGTGGCTCCCGCTCAAAGAGCGTCGCTTCAATTTTTGCGGAATGGCCTATAAAGGAGAATTATGCGGGAGACGCAATATAAAAGTTAGATGTGCGGGGGGTGTTTAAACGCGTGTATGTTCCGCTTTTTGGTTTTGATATCTGCAATCTGGGACTCGCTGGCATATAGAAGGTTGAGTTTGAGAGTCTAGATACTAACTTGTGCCTCCTTCGTTTCTATAACTATTATTATTATTATTGTCACCAAACTGGTGATACATCATTAAAATGTACCTAACAGTGCACTTTCATATCTGAACAATAAATAAAATCTACATTAAACCGAATACCGAATAACCGAAGGGGCAAGGGGGTGAGGACCAGCCTAACTGGCAGTTAGGTTGGTAATAAATAATCTTGGTCCAAAGTCAATGTATTTTTAGTAACCTTTCTACGACATCGAAAATAACTATATTAGTGTTTTTTGCAAGTTGCTAACATCAGATAGGGAAAAGGGTGGGGGGGACCAGTTAATTATGAAGGCATAAAGATGGCGTAATTCCAAACCTTCCCTTTATACCATAGAGATCATAATATATTATATAAGTAGAGTGCTGGACGATGTTTTTGTACATAGGATGCGCGGAAAATCTGTGACGAATTTAGAATCATAAAATAGTAAAAATAGCGCATTTGCAATTTGAGGTAGTGTTTTGTGAAACTTGACACTCTTTGACAGACATTTGACAGCGACAAACTAAGTATAACCTACCGTTGTTTGCATCATAGACGCTTTGTGGCATAATTTTTTCGATTTTCAGCTAATTATAAATAGTTTCTTCGCGTTTTAGTTGTTTGAGTGTTTTATCTAATTAAGTGATCATTTCGAATATGTTCTGCTCATTTTACACCAGAGTGTTTAAAAACGAAACGAGTCAAAACACAGCTAATTGAAAATGCGGTACCAACTCTTCTATTAAAACCACCTAAACCATCATTTAAGTAAGTATATTAACATGATTGTGGTGTAAGAAACTATTAGTAGCTTATTTGTTTTAGTGTTAAAAGTTATAAAGGTACATGAATACAAGTCAAGTTCTAGCATCAGTGAAGCAAATTCTAGTAGTTTGGACGAAACTAGTTTTACAAGTATAAACGAACCTAGTTGTAGTTATCGAAGTCTTGACCAGTCCACGTTGAGGTGAGCTTAATTTATTATCAATATACAAGTTTGTAGGGAGATAGTAATTCAGAAAAACAACAACTGTTTTGAATTGCGCGGTCTGAAGGTCTAATGCGCATGTTCCATAGGCCCGTTTGTGACCAAAAATTCTAGAGACCTTTTCTGTCGCGAAAGACTTTTGACAGCAGATATCCGGCATCGTTATTCCGTTAAAGTTGGGATCCTTGAATAACATTGTGAAGAGAAAGTTTAATGTTTTTGCAATAGCGTAGCGTTCAGTAGTTTCAAACTTTTAATGTGAACTCACCCTTAGCGGGCGTAATACCCCCACCAAATTTCAGCGAGATACCTCCACGGATTTCGCCAGAGTTAATAAAAACACTTTTTTGAGAAATATCAATGTCTTATATCATGAAACGTGTAGTCCGCCGCTGTAACCAAATCAACCACCATTTAATAGAATATCAAAAATCTAATCTGAAATCTGAAAAACATCCCCCATAAATTAAAAAAAAAATTGATTGATGACCAAAATAATATTGTGCCTATGTTGTAAAATTAGTTCCAAACTTATCTCCCCCAATATAGTTTGACTTGTTTATGGAAAATGAAATAGTATTCTATAAAGGGCTTTTGGCTCTAGGCCAACACAGTCGAAGCTTGGAACAGGCCTTGGAGGCTCGAAGGTCCAATATAGAAACTAGGAACCATATTTTTCATTTCTAGCTGAATATAAAATGAAACGTTTACTTTAGATTAGGTAAACGATGTTAGAAATATTGAAAACAATTTTGTTTGAAAATTTAAATTTAATTTTTATTTCAGGGGAATGACAGTTGGACAGGCAACGACAGCGACCAGGTAAGATCTTTTTTATTTTCACAAAACAGAATCTTCGCAATATTCGAAAATTTAGAGCGAGCAAATAAATTCTCCATATTGCAACAAAGTAAAAAAATAAAGAGTCAACTCTGCAGGAATTTCCATATTTTGGAGCTTCGTGTCAGGGGAGGAAACCTTATTGGCATACACATTTATATTTCCTTCCCCCCGTTATTGCATTCATCTATTCTACAGGAAATATCAGTATTTACCACATTTTCCCCGGAATTTCTGGTCCCCAAAGATATTCTAATGCGTATACAGGTGGTGTGCATGGAATGCTTTTACAGAAAATAGAAAAAGGAGATCGGGGTTTCTAGAAGCAGGGGCGTACGCGTAAACGGAATCTAAAGATAGACACACAGAAAATAAAATGCTCTTTGTGACAACTATCAATCACGATACACAGATTAGGTACGGTACCTATGCCAGCTAGGAGAACGAAAATTAAACTCTTGCCCACCTACGTCACTTATAAAAAATAGTCCTAAAATTAGTTAGTTTAAATTGATAATTGACGTATGTCAGCGTCAATCAGTGGCGTACTCAGGGGGGGGCAAAGGGGGCAATTGCCCCCTCCCCAGAGCTGACGAGATAAACGAGATTTGTAGTATCAAAATTAATAATACCAAAAATTATATACTCCTGGCCTAATCTGAAAATGCAGTGAACATCAAACATCTACAATTTGTTATTTGTCTCATCTTGTCTTCTCGAAATTAAAACCTGTGCAGTAGATTTGTGAACGCGCCGCCGTATATTATGCACACACTCCGTCGGTCGCAGCGCGTAACCGTAAATTAGACAATACAACCTACTGAACATATTTTGCACAATTATTACAGTGTGCACCGCCACGCCAGAAAGAACATTTTCAAAACTGAAAATTTTAAAAATTTATATTAGAAACAATATTATCGAAAACCGACTAAATGGGTTAACACTTCTTTATGTGTACCCTGAAATACCCATATCTCCAGAGGAGATATTTGACGAGCTCAAGACCAAAAAAAGAATACTTACTTGATTTTGTGATATAGATTTTACTGGTTCGAAGAAGAATTATTTTTATGTCATACAGGGTGTCCGGTAATCACTTAAAAAATTAAAAAGAAAATTGAAAAATATGACGAAAAATTCATATGAACATAAGTAGGTCCGCAGATGTTTTGTTTTCGTGATGAGAGAGGAATCGAAATCTTATATGGGATTTGTTTAAGTAACTTTTTGAGACGACAAAATTTTCTTGCAAAAAAAAACAAGTTAATTAAACTGTCAAAAAATAAATGTGCTTGTTTATTTAAATTTTATTTTGAATTTAATTGCAAACGAGTGTCGATATGCACCTGCATCGATGCAGAAATTTGAAAATTTCTCGAAAACAGTCACCTGTGGCGTTATTCACCAAGTATACATTTTTTGCTTAGAAAACGTGTGAGAAGAGGATACATTCACAAAATGTCGTTAAAGTTAGGGCAAATTAAATTAAATAATGATAGCGTACTCTACGGATTCCACCAAAAATAATACCAAATTATGACTTCTCTTCCCAAAAAAAACCCGGCTACCAAATTTTGCAACAAAATTTTGTCGTCTCAAAAAGTTACTTAAAAAATCGAAAATAAAATTTAAATTTGAACACCCTGTATGTAGAAAACCAAACATCTGTGGACCCATGTTCATATGAACTTTTCGTCATATTTTCCATTTTTCTTTTTAATTTTTCAAGTTGGTCCATTTATTTCCGGACTATTTATTTTAGAAAATATGTTTTTGTTCTGTTTTTATTCATTAAAATTATCGACAGAGTTTTTTTATTTATAACTGATTGCCCCCCCCCCAAAACGTTAATCCTAGATACGCCACTGGCGTCAATTATCAATTTTAATCCAAAAACAGTAGGCACCTTGAGACACCTTGGTGTGTATGTGGTTGCCTAGCTCACTATAAAACGAGTAAAGATAGCCATGATTTTGTCAAATAAGCGTCAACGTTGACGTAAACTGTCAACTTGACATCACAGCACATACCGTTATCGGTGTATCGTGCTGTCAATGAGTTCCAAATTTTAAACTTAATATGATCTAAATGTGTTAAGTGTGTAATAATAATAATAATAATAATTCTCACCCTCACAATACTCCCACTATAACTTCCTATAATTATTCTACAAGTTGATAAGATACAATAATTCCATCAGAAAATAGTTATTTGTCTACCAAGGCATTGAAGATAAACTTTTTATAACGAATGTGGAATTTAGTTGCCGAGGCCTGTAAGACCGAAGCAAATAAACTGCATGAGTTGAAAAAAGGAAAGTTATTTAGGCATCGAAGTTCATCCTTTTATGACTCGTGTGGAATTTAGTTTCCGAGGCCTCTGGCCGAGGCAAATAAAACATGAAAACCATACCTATTATATAAGTTCTGAAATCGGAGAAAGAAGTTTTATTAGGTTACTGGCGATGATCATGTCTGACGTTTGGTTTGTGTACAACTCGCCAATGCTTATTGAAAAAAATCGTACAAAAACATTAAAGAGGATCACCAATTCATGAGCCGACCGCGCACGTCGTTGCTTTGGCTCTATATCGCTCTACCTACATCGAGCAATAATAAATGAAAAATTCATATTTGGCGTTTTAATCACGATTGTATAATATTCTTTATAGAAAAGAGCAAAAAAATTATGTTTTTTAGTAAAAAGGACCATTTTCAAACTCCCTTCAAAATTAAACATTTCTAACGCCAACTCGCTTTCATCATCCAACCAACTCCACTTTTAATAATTCCTCGTTTTTTACGGAAAAATCTCATTCGCCCAGGCGTCGGCGCTTCGTGCAACAAAACGTGTTTCCGCCACCTATTCCCTTCACAAAGGAACTCATTTCGGTGACTGATGTAAATGTATTACGTCGGCGCGAGTATGAAAAATAATACATCGTCGATTTATTTTGATGGTTCCCGTTGCCTTACACACACACACACACACACCCAACCACGGATGAAGGCGAGAACGCGGCAAATCCATATTTCATATTTTTCGCGCCGAGCGCTGCATCTGGGAAATCGGATTCGGGCGCTCGGGGGCCCCATTGACGTGCACAATGGGGCCGTCGATGGGGTCTTCTTCTCCTTTTCAGTGGAGCCGGGATAGAGGCAAGTTGATGTCTATGGCGCGGAATTGACGACTAAATTTGCTAGCTCAGATACAAAATAAATGAGGTGTGTACGAATTCAGTGGCATGGCACGGTCTATATAAAGGCGGAAGGGGCAGTTTTTGTTACTCAAAAAACATCAATATACTTACTTTCAGTGGCGTCAAGATTGCTCGAGCGGCAAAAACCATCCCTCTGGGACAGACTACATTTTTCAATTTTATCACGTCACAAAATGTGGACCGACCATAGATCGTAGTAGATTCTTATATGAAAATACCAAGTATGTAAGTATATTTAGAGTGGAATGAAAATGGAGAATTTTTTTTATTAATATATTGTAATGGTGCAGAAAAGTTGCCTATCGGGGTTTCATATTATGCCTCAAAAAATGGACGATAACAAATAAAAACTTCCACTGCCCCACACTGTCTGAAATTTGACAAAAATAATTTGTCAGTTTACGTAATGCAACTCTTGGCACATTTTGTTTTTGAAATAGCTGAGGAGCCATTTTCAAGTTATCTGTTACCTTCCTTAATACAGAGTTCAGAACAATCCGTTCGTAGAGAAAATCCCTGCCTGAGAGCTCCGACAAAATAAGAACCTAACCGTATAGACACCACTTGCTAAGTGTGGACTGGCCAAAAGTAAGAATCTTTATTGTTCGTAGTAGTGGCGTCAGTAAATGACAATGGAAAATGGAATTGGTTGGATTTACGCCAAATTAACAGATTTCTCTTATTTTTACATTTGTCGACGTTTCGACGATATTTATTTCGTCATCTAAATTACTCTTATATGTATACATTTTTTAAACCATTGATTTCCGAATTTTACCTGTAAGTACCTGATGTCTCTTTTTGTTTGTTTTTTCTTTGTTTCTGTGTTATGTACCTGTTCCAGAGTCCTTGTCATAATGTATTTAATTTATTGTTTAACTATTTAAGACTAGATTTATATCTATATGTTAACTTCCAGTGTCCTGAATATGACGAAATAAATATCGTCGAAACGTCGACAAATGTAAAAATAAGAGAAATCTGTTAATTTGGCGTAAATCCAACCAATTCCCTTTTCCGTTGTAGGAATCTTTGTTTTTTTTGTTTGTTTTCTTCATGTCTAATCTGCCCTTTTATTTAAATTGTTGAATTTTGGTAACTTTTATTGGGACTTCAATTAATGTTGGTAAGTTATTTGGATATTGTTGAGTTGGGAAAATTTATTACATAATATAATATAATAATAATAATAATTTTCACCCTCACAATACTCCAAACTAGGAGTACCCCAGAAGCAACCACATGCTTGCGCGGGGGAGGGGGGCAATTACTATTATTTTGTCTTCGTTGCCATTTGCGGCTAGGGCCGACTTTTTTCCGATAGAACTAGGATAGCATTTGCTCAAGTACTACGGGGAACCCTACAAAACCGTAGTAATCCCAGTGAGTGTAGGACAATTAGTAAATCACACGGATAAAGCTATTTAGGAGCAATACCGTGAACCCACATTTGTCCAGCGCTCTTGGCCACAGCGGTGTTTTTCTTTAAAGACATATGCATGCGCCTGCCTCGAACCAAGGTCGATCGAAAGCAGAAAAACATGCAGTCTAAAAAAGTAAGCGCCGGTACGAGCGACGCCACCGCGGAAACTTAAAACATTTTTAGTATTTGACGTGATTTAATTTCAGGAATTTAGGTTTTTCTTTGTTATTATTTTAATGCTACAGATTTGTGCCTATTGATACTGGTACTGTTTTGTATTATATTCTCATATTTTATTCTCAATATACTTATTACACTACCCCTGTATTTCACTCGGCAACTAACATCTAACCTGGTGGGTGCTATACCGGTTATGATTGATGACGTAGAAGGCAGTGGCGGAGCATATAGAATAGTTGTAGTTTGTGCAAAAATGACTCGTTTTTGAAAGGCTTTGGGCAGTGAAAAGGAAACTCATATATCCACCAAATTTTGAGAGTTCGATATAAGATCCACACAGAAAATTTTGTGCACTATTACACTTCTGAAAATTTTTTAAGGATATAAAATTTTTGTATTTTATTGAAAATCGTTTATTTTTTAATATCTTTGGGGCACCGGAAAGGATTCTCCATATTCTCCAGATTTTCAGGTTTACATATGTGACCCAAAAGGAAACTTTTAAACGCTATTACATTTTGAATTTAAAAAATATAAATTTTCGTTCCAGCCTAATGTACAGGGTGATCTAAACTCGATGCTCGACGCCCCAGGCCTACAGCGGGAACACGAAAACTCAAAATAAAATTTCGAAAAGGGGTTCTTAAATGGGACATACTAAGGTCCAATTATGACCGAAAATTACCTTTTTTGATGTTTGGGAAAATGACCGCTGTGACGTCATCGATATTATTTTCCAAGAAACATACCAGTTTTTTTCTATATATTGAAAGTCCTTATCATTCTCAACAACTTTTGTAGGGAAAGATTTTCTGTATCTTTTATTGTTCAGAATATACAGGGTCAAATATGTTTAAAAGCATGGCATTTTTTCTAATCATTTTTCGAAATCTAGATAGCTATGGAAACAATTGATAGTCGGAAATTATTTAAGAGCATGTTAGGGTGCCTTGCGCATTCTTAAATTTATTCAACTGGAATATTTAAAAAAAAATTGTAACAAACAATAATAACAAACAAGTTAGTAACAAGCACAATTCAGAAATTTAATATGAATAAATTGTTGAATAAATTTAAAAATTTATAATTTAAAAATGAAAAGTTCTACGTGTTTAGCTGCTACACGGATATTTTGATAAACTGGAAACTGTGAAAATAATTTGTCAGATCACAGTAACGTTTTGGAAGAAAATAAATGCAACGGTTGCTTGATTTTCCAACAGGTCAACACGCGCCGGAAAAAGCTTCACTGAGATTGGTTGACTTCGATTCATATCCGTCCTAGTTATAGCAAAGTCTAGAGAATTATCTAGACTTTGGTACTTTGGTCCTAGTATGGATATGAAATTATATCCGTTCAGTTAACTGGAATTGCCTCCTTGAAATTTTTTGTCACCTTTTTTACATGTTTGAACTTGAAACACTCTGTTAAAACATATTTATTTCCGTCTGCCAAAAACAAAACTTCAAAAGGCCAACTGAACCATGAATAACCCATTCCAGTTTTTTTCTTGACTTCCAGGCAATCAATTTTATATAAGACCGGGATCCTTGTCTTCCTATATCTACACGATATAAAAAAATATCGGGCTCTCCTCAATACTGCGTATCAATCCGTGTTTTTTTACCGTCTCCTTTATTTTTACGACTCCCGCCCTCTATGCTCTGCGTCATCCGTCAACTGTTTACGTAAAAACGAAATAAAAAACGCAATAAAGGAGGGCAGGTATGAAAATCCGATTTTATCGCCCGTAAAACGCAGAGGGAAGATGGAGACCATGTGTTGGCTTCAATTTTGAATTTTTCGTTTAAATTATTCGGCCTGTCGTTTTAAGGAAGTCGTTCGATTTTACGACGATTGAGAAAAATATTCTTGCTCTATGTCATGTTGAAAATATGGCGAAAGTGCCGGGAAGACTAATCTCGAGTACTTAGTACCGTGCCGGCATATATCACGTCTGGATGTAGCACGATTTTCTATTGTTGTTCTGAATATTCACCGAAAAAAAAACAAGTCTTCTAAAAAAAATTAGCAAATATAATTTGTACTTATAAGAAATATTCGAAAATAAAAACTGCATATTTTATACTGCTAGTACTTAGTGCTTAATGCTGGCCTGCAAGAAATGAATACCTACATAAATATCTTTATCGATGAAATCTTTATCAATGCGTGATTTCCTCAAGTTAATAATAGCTTATCGAGATATATAGTATTTATTGTATAATAATAAAAATGAGTCGACATGTCATGGTGAACATGAGTATAATAGTTGTAGCAACCAAACAATGCAATTAACTCCGATAGTGAATGAGCTAGACAGTACCTAGGGAAAGCTTTGCAAACAACTAAAACCTAACTCTTAATTACTTCAAGAGAATTTATAGTTTTCCAACTTTAACTGTAAAATATACTTTCCCATTAATTTACTATTCTGCTTAGTCCGTAAATACACACAAGTTGCTAAAAATACAGAAGTTTACCAGGAGAGGAAGCACGCCAGAGCGTATATCAGTGCCTCAGCTGGGTGTTTTTCTCTAGAATTCCTACTTCCTGCCATTTTTAAAGAACGCCCTTCAGTTTTTCAAACAACCTCCTTGACCTTAACCTAAGTGCTTACTTATCAGCTCCTCGACAAATTGTTTCGGGCTTCTGGTATTGTACCTACTACCTACATTTTTTGTTCTTGTATAAAATGTAGGTTGTTGAAACGAAAAATGTTAAACATATTTGCAAGGTCCCCGTTTCAAATTGGCAAAATTTATTTCAATGCACGAACTTTCTACTGCGAGCGTGACTGACTCAAAATCTTGAACAATAAATTTCAAACTGCGCCTAAAAGTCTCACGTTTCATATATGATTTAAAAGAATGAAGCCTATATGTATACCGAATCAAAACTTTCATAAATTATATTTACCTCATCGATAATCCAAAGATTTAAAAATTTCAGTTTTTTACTGAAATACATAGTACCTACCCAAGAACGTTAATTAACGTTCTTGGTACCTACCTATCTAACCTAGTAAATGGAACGGTATACAGTGTTGTCATTTAAGTGTGCAACATAATAATATGGGACTTTTTTAATTAATTGCACAACCAAAATACAGACATTGTCGAAAGTTGCTGCATGTTCAATAATCGTTTTTGGTGCACTTAGAATGGTTGCAAGTTAAACAGCATACAGGGTATACTTAGGTAAAAAAATATAAAAATTGCACAAGAGGATAATACTCTTATTTCAAAAAATTCAGCAAAAGGTTATTAAGAAAAGTTGTTTAGAATTAAAAGCTATGCCTAAATACCCAAAACATAGCCTCCTAAGAAAAAAATTTTTTTCGTCAATTAATTTTCAGTTTCTTAATAAACATTTAAAATCAAAATTTTTCACCTTAAATGAGAGTTTTTTTAATACATATACACATGATCATTACTAATGTTTTGCCTTGTTCAGAAGAATTTTTGCGAAATTTTAAAGTTTTGTTTAATATCGTTGCAACAAACATGAATTTGTAATTCCCTAAAAAAATAAAAATCTAAGTTAATTTTACAAATATGCTTGAATTTGATCAAAGTTATGCGTAATTGATATAATTTTGATTGGTTTATGTAATTGTTTAGGGTGAATATTAAAACAAAACTTTTTTAGGAAATTATTAATGTTTTTCAAAAAAATATATTTCTTTTTCTTAGGAGGCCATGTTTTGTTATTTAGGCATAACTTTTAATTCTAGACAACTTTTCTTAATAACATTTTGCTGAATTTTCTGAAATAATAAGGGTATACTTTACTATTATACTATTGTACCTTGTACCTACAATTTTTTTGACCTACCCTATATGTTATTTGAATTGCAACCATTCTAAGTGCGCCAATATGATTATCGAACATCCACCAACTTTCGGGAATAATTAATATTTGTATTTTCGGTGTGCAATAATTATTTAAAAAAATCCCATATTATGTTGCACACTTAGATGACCACACTGTATAAAAAAAATCATATGGTTTTATTAAAAATGTTTTTTATTGTAAATTATACCTAGATCTACTTACATAGTCTTTTAGAAGTTAATACTTCATATTAGGTATCTGATCCCCCCCCCCCCCCCATCTCATCTTGCGTAGATATGCACATTTCATCAAAGGTCTGAAATTATATTCATATACCTATCAAATCGTTTTACAACTTACAACAAGTCGTTTTGATAATATCTAAGTAGGTAGACATTTTGTAAAACGACTGATTGACTTTACTTAAGTATAGGGCTAATAATAATGTAGATAAGGAAACATTTGAAAAAAAATCGAATAGTTATCTACCAATGTTGCAATTACCTGTGCATTTTTCTGAATATGGCCGGTACCAGATTTTTACCAATTCAGCTCGCAAACTCTGTAGGTATAATGAGAGGCAAAATTTGGTAATTATTGAATATAGTGTATGCACCGCCCGATTTTCTTGAAATTTTGGCTACCCCCCTATTTTCGAGGTCCCTGAACATGAATCTGACCTCAGCTTCTTGAGGCCGGACGTAGTTTCCGAGAAAATGAATTTTCAAATTTCCTTTTGACACCCCACTTTTCGCGGCGCTATTTGTGGCTCTTATCGGGATGAATTTTTACTGTGCGCAGCTCAAACTAATCACCACACTATTTTGCACCTTCTGCAACATCGAAACTTCGCGAAAACCCGCGGGAAAACAGAAATTTTCCAAGATTTATACAATGTTTTTCACGCGGTTGCTCTGTCCGGTATTTTGCTTGACGTTTGACGTTTGAGTGGGACTAGTGGGAGGGGCGTTGACTTAAAGTGCCATCGATATTAAGAGCAGAAAACTGGAGCGCTTGCTCTCATAATCCACAGGAGTGAATAAAAATGTTAAAAATTAAACATTAAATTTATTAGGGCCCAGCTTTGTCAATAACATTATTTAAATTGGTGTTGATAGAAGTCCCCAATCTAGCATAATATGGGTAAATGCTCTTAAATCTGTTTGCGAATCTCTATCCACTTCCAAAGAGAAAATGTTATTGTTCGGCAAAGACCACGAGAAGGTGTGGGCCCAACCTTTTGGCTACCTCCCTATTTTCGAGGTCCCTGAACACGAATCTGACCTCAGTGTTTTGAGGTCGGACATAGTTTCCGAGAAGATACATTTTCAAATTTCCTTTCGACACCCCACTTTTCACGGCGATATTTGTGGTTATAATCCGGATAAATTTTTAGTGTACGCAGCTCAAACTGATCACCACCCTACTTTGCACCTTCTGCAGCATCGAAAGTTCGCGCAAAGCCGCGGAAAAACCGAAATTTTGAAAGATTTATGCCGTCGGGCGAAAACAGTGGCCGGGCCGGGCGTAAACACGGCATAAATCTTTCAAAATTTCGGTTTTTCCGCGGCTTTGCGCGAACTTTCGATGCTGCAGAAGGTGCAAAGTAGGGTGGTGATCAGTTTGAGCTAAATTCATCTCGATTATAACCAAATATCGCCTTGAAAACTGAGGTGTCAAAGGAAATTTGAAAATTCATTTTCTCGTAACTACGCCCGAGCATCAAAAACTAAGGTCAGATTCGTGTTCAGGGACTTCGAAAATAGGGGGGTAGCCGAAATTTCAAGAAAATCGGGCGGTGCATACACTATATTCCATAATTTAATTTTTTTACTTTTTCATAACTTCTCTAGTTCTAACCTCGCAACATCGTGTATAGCAGCGCCAGCTGTCGCTCTCCGTCTCTCCCGCGCAATCGCAGCCGAATGTCGAGGGAAAATGAGTATGTCCCAAAACATTTTATAAATCTTGGAAAATTTCTGTTTTCCCGCGGGTTTTCGCGAAGTTTCGATGTTGCAGAAGGTGCAAAATAGTGTGGTGATTAGTTTGAGCTGCGCACAGTAAAAATTCATCCCGATAAGAGCCACAAATAGCGCCGCGAAAAGTGGGGTGTCAAAAGGAAATTTGAAAATTCATTTTCTCGGAAACTACGTCCGGCCTCAAGAAGCTGAGGTCAGATTCGTGTTCAGGGACCTCGAAAATAGGGGGGTAGCCAAAATTTCAAGAAAATCGGGCGGTGCATACACTATATTCAATAATTACCCAAAATTTTTCGAATATATACAAGGTCGGTGCACTACACTAATAAATAACTCATCGTTCATGGCTTCACCGCATTCCACGATTCCAACGCTGCCTTTATTAGGGCCGGGCCGGCCCTGGCGCAGGTACCGCTGCGCCGCGCGTGACGTAGCCGGTCGCTATCTCTGCCTGGCGACCGCCGACGCCATGCAGGCCAACGTCGAAATGCCAACGTTTTCGGGGCTGTGCCGCGGACGCCCAGTTTCCCGCTTTTGACGGTTTTTCCGCCGGTGATATGCCACCGATTCCCGATCGGGTTTGCCGTGTACGGGGTGTGTTCCGCGCGCCGCTGGCCGTCCGTTTTCTGTGATACCCAGTGCAGCTTTTTCGGAGTTTTTGTTTTTGTCACCATGCAGCTATTTTGCGATCAAACTGAGATAATGTGTATGAAGCACGGGGAGGTCCGGTCGTTTTTGCCTGGGTACAGTAAGCTAGAACGCGAGGGAGTTGTTTTTTTGGCTTAAATTTAAAGGGAAGTAAACATAACCTATAAATTCTTTCGGCGATTGCATCCGTTTAGGCAGTGTTGCTCAACAGGTTGTTTGCATCAAGCGTAAAACGTTTGTACTTTCATTATAGTGCAATAGTGCATAATTCATATATGTTGTTATTTTATTGCATTTACGCTAGTAATTTGCACGTAAATACATATAATTATACAAAATATTTAGTATTAGTAAGTACGGTACCTACTTAATACAATAATAGAATAGAAAGGTTTATTGGTATTTTAAAAACAATATTATTGTACCTACAATACTTAATATTATGTCGTTTCTGTTTTGTGAAATTTGAACCAAACGCGCTAACGCCTACAAACCAAAACTTCAAAATTACAATTTTAGAGGTGACTGTACTTTCACCTAAACGCAGATCCGTAGTAAGGTAGAGGCGGGCTCTACGAAAGGTTATTAACATGAGAAGAACCACTTCACCTTCTCTACTAGCGGAGTTTTGAAGTTTTATGTTGCATGCACTAGACTGGAGCCGCTACAAAAGAGGCTTGAGAATCGAGCACAGGAGCGCATTTTTTAATTTTGTAGGTGTATTGTTATATTTTCTCTTTATTATAGTAGGTCTTACGTTTTACCGAGGGTTTTACTCCCCCTTTCTAGGTGTACCTCGAGGTGTACCTACCATCACTTTATTTAAGTTCCAAACTGCCAAGAATACCTCGTGTTTTACCTACTGCAGGTACCTAATTAAGACGAATACCTATGCAGAGAATGATATTTAGTCTGCCCGTTTGCTCAAGTTCTTATATTGAATATATTTTGTGAAACTCAAAAACTAGGTGTAGAAAAAGGAATTCGTTGGAACACTATTAATTATTATATAGTGAGTGGACAATGTAAAATTTCAACATGACAACGAGGAGGAAGAAGAGTAAGCAAGAAAAAGACGGATTCATGAAAAAAGTGTCGTCTCTCTTTAACCTGGATACGGTAAGTAAGTAGAGGAGGAAAATAATATTCTTCTGTTTTCCAAAATATGTAACTTGGGACAATGCTATAAGTTATCTACTATGTAGATAAATAAGATAAAAGAATATAATTACAAGTCTTGCGGCAAGTTGTCATTCGAATTTTGCTTTTGTTCGCTGTTGCTATAAAAATGGACACAATCAATATTTACCGGTCTAAGTTAGGAGCCATTTTCTGGCAGTCCATTTTTCAGCAGCCATTTCTCTAAAATGGCTGCTCTAAATGCGAAGTAGCAGCCCTTTTTGAACAGTCAATATTTTGGCAGCTAAACAGCTGCCATTGGCGTGGAGTTAGCAGCCAGTTATTTTAAAGGCAGCTAAAAAGAATGCCAAAACCGATAAAATTAATTATTAAATGAATTAAGAATGTTGTGCCACCATCGCTTTTGCAACAAAGGTATAGCCTGTACCTAGAATTCAACAGCGATCATAGTGAAATTATTCCATCCTCCGTTCAACCCATTCTAGAGGGTCGAAATGACCCCACCTCGGACCCCACGCTGTAAAAATTAATTATTTCACCTCTCGTTTCACCTGTAGGAAATCTTGTGCCACCATCATCAAAGACGATGGTAGCACGACATTTCCTACAGGGTGAAATAATTGATTTTTCGCGCGTGGGGTAGTCTCGACCCTCTAGAACGGCGCGTAAGGTTATCTCACTATAATGCCTGTTATTTTCTAGGAAGGTACAGGCTAGGGTACAGGCTTACCCTCCGGCTTACCTTTGGTGCAAGAACGATTTTGACACATTTTTTTACCTAGTGAAATAATTAATTTTATCCGATTTTATCGCTTTGGATGAATTACAGAATTAAATTAACTATCTTTAAGACTCAATGTACAGCACGTGCGTGGTGATTCAACATTTTGACCCATAAAATGGCTTTTTTAGATCTGTAGCGAGTAACATGCACAATTTTAAACTTTTGGTCAATACAAATTTTAATCTAAGTAGGTACCTAATTACTCACATTTTGAGACAAAAATTATTTAAAAATATTTATCACAATGCATTTGCGCAAAAAGCCTAATAACGGCCATTGTGATAAATATTTTTAAATAATTTTTGTCTCAAAATGTGAGTAATTACGTAGATTAAAATTTGTATTGACCAAAAGTTTAAAATTATGCCTGTTACTGGCTACAGATCGAAAAAAGCCATTTTATGGGTCAAAATGTTGAATCACCACATACGTGCTGTAGGTACATTGAGCCTTAATGGGGGTTTTGGTTTTGGTATTTTTTTAGTTGCTCTTGCCTAAAATAATTGGCTGCTACCCTCACCTCAAAAATACAAAATAGAGGTGCCTATTTTTACCCATCCACAGAATACCATCATAAATAATAATTATTTAAGAATGCTCAATTATTGAGTTTTCTCATGGGTCTTAGCTGTTACTGGTAACAAACGTTTTTCCGAGCTTTTCTAAGGTAAACTTCGAGGGTAAAGTTATTAGGTAAATAGTCACTGCTAATAATAGGTAAGTCTAGAGGTACTTAAGTCATCGATTTGGTGCTCGGGTAATTGTCTTGCCCTTATATTGCTGTAAAGTTAGCCGAAGCCCAGGCACTAGTGAAGTAGGCTCGGAAGTAGGTAAGTATTTTTTCTTGGTACCTACCGAGGTACCTACCTACCTATCTAGCTACCTACCATCTTCTTTCAATGTCTTAGTCAAAATGGAAAGCAGGAAAAACGAGTCAGCAGGGTATGATCTTTTAATAAATCAGTTACAGATTCAGTTACATACCTAACCTACATAACTATAGCGTTGATTGATCGTGTATTGATAATGACATAAGATTGTAGATTGGGCTGTTAACATTCATCCT
Source organism: Pseudeuparius sepicola (assembly GCA_963920635.1). Taxonomy (NCBI): domain Eukaryota; kingdom Metazoa; phylum Arthropoda; class Insecta; order Coleoptera; family Anthribidae; genus Pseudeuparius; species Pseudeuparius sepicola. The sequence continues at coordinate 72,889,960 of OY987300.1, forward strand.
AGCGAATTCACCAAATTAAAACTCGATTCTTATGATTCAACCTCGGATTCAACCGAGAATTTAATAACATTTAACCATTATTCGACTGCTGCCTCGATTGTCCCTTTATAAATTAGTAGTTACCTTCAACCCTGCCTCTAAAGGCTATTCAACAATACCTATCAACTTCAAACCCTTGTCCCCACCCCCAAAAGTATTCCCTGCCCCCTAAGTGTGGTTGACTCTCGGGTTGACTGGGTGGTTGGTTCAACCTTCCACGATAATAATGTTCATTATTCCTATAGCTTGTACTTATGTAGATTGGGGTCTCGGATAGGTAGTTTCGGGAACGCAAATGTTTTGGGGATTTTGCTTTGATTCGGCCCAAAACTGGAATTTGAATTACAAATGTCCCCCTTACTCGTTTGCAAACTTTATTAGGCTCCGTTCACGCAAGAGTAGTCTTATTTTCCGATAATAAACTAGGGTCGTAATTCAAATTCTACCTGATGGAAGGGTGGAAATTGATATATTTGGTTGTGTTATTTCCGAAGTAGGTACCCATACGAGCACAAATCAAATGAATTATGGAAATTGATGTTACAATAGACTTTAACCTGCTAATTGAATGCCTCCCACCAGCGTATTTAATTTAGTATGTTCGGCCGGGCATTTTGGTCATAACTAATTAACGATAACTTGATAATAATGTTTACGGCAGTCATGTTAAATTTGCTAAATTGAACTAGTTTGGAATTTAAAACATTTATTGTGCTAACTAGTGAGCTACCCGCAGGGGCAAATATTATTGTTAATTTATTTAATATTCATAGTATATTTTGTTAAATCTTTTTGGTATGCTGCATAAGTACATATTGCACAGAGTGCTTCCACATTAAATACCTAGGTACAGCCGCGGCCACAAAAAACTTTCAGGCTGGTCCTTGAATCTCTCTCCGAAGCGCGAAATCCGGCAACGTGGCGGCCCGCCCGCTCCGCCCGTCCCGCTCGCCGCCGTGGATCGGCACGCCGCGGCCGGTCGTCCGCGACCGGCCGGCGGCGGCGTCACGAGACGGACAGCCGCGGCGTTGCCGAGTTGTGCGCTCATTTGCACGGATTTCCACCAGCCTGAAAGTTTTTTGTGGCCGCGGCTGTACATAGAACACTGAGTAATAGGTACGATTCTTGGGCACTACACACAGCTCGACACACAGTGATTTTTTTAGTAAGTGTGCACACAGACCTATAAGCAGAGCATATAAAACAACCAGCAGTATTACTCCCCATGCGCACTTGTTCGCGCAGCCGCCATTTGGGAATAGATTCTGTCAAATGGATGCAGTGTCGCGTCGGGGCGATTGGGCATTTCTTTTTTGGCTGTATAAGAGATGTTACAGTGCCGTGGAGTGTGTTTTTTTGTAAATTGTGCTTTGTACTAGTATCTTTAAGTAAAGAATCCCAGGAAAGAGTCAAAGCTGCTTGTGCTTACTACACACAATCCTCGGACACAATCTATACTTTATTAACACTACTCTGTATTTCTGAATTGATTTTCCCGGATACACCACTGACTTCTATTTCCCCAATATGGCTCAAGGTCGTTGAATTTGCGGATGATTTCTCAAGAGTAAGTTATACTGCTGGTTGTTTTATATGCTCTGCTATAAGGCCCACAATGCCCCGTGTTTTGTATTACATTGTGCCTGTAAAATGAATTTTACACAACGAAGCTGGACAGGTATAGTAGGTGGTGTATGCTCGGCTAAGCCTTTGTTTTATTTTTTAATTTACCGCTCAGCTTATCTAAATTAAAACATAAATACCAACATATAATGAACCCATGAACCCATTTATTTCGAAGTTTGTTGCGATTAGAGCCATTCGTTGGCTAGAAACAAATGCGCAATTTTGACTGTATCGCGTCGTACGTAATATCCAAAATATAACGCAATTTCCTTCGACGTACACCTACGCCTATACGGGTCCATTAAAAGTTTGTAATACAGTTTGCTAAAACTGGCTTATTTAATCTGGAAACTAATTAACTTTTTTTGCTATGTGTATGAAGTGAAATTAAACGGTTTTTTTTCGTCGCTTCCCTCGGTATACTCGGGTCCCGACCCAAGCGGAAAATTGACTCATGTCGCTACTGAAAATTTAAGGGGTTTTCAGGGTGGAGAAATTGCCGGAAAAACCTTTCGGGCTGGATTTCAGAGAATCTTGAGTCCAGATAATTTATATTATCCAGATATCCACACGAGAAAAAGCATGGGAAAAAGCTCATGCAAAACATTCGCCCTAAAATACATGAGTGATAGATTTAAATTTAGCGGGTAATACGAGAAATTCTTTTAAAACGGTACGCTACCGTTTGCGGAAAGGCTTATTAATGATAATGGTGAAATATAATGGCATTCTTTTGTGATTACGGTTTGAATAAGTTTTGCAAAAAGGTGAGAAATAAGTCCCGAGCCAAGGAAAATATTTATAAATTGCAAACAACACGCTAAATAATCAATTCTCTCGCCCCAGAAAAATTGATATGCCAGCCGCAGCAGAAAGTGCTTACTTTCTGCTTGGTTAAACAAATAAAAAAAATTAAGGTTCTGGCAAATTTATCAAATGTTGAATATATCTCAAGATCCTCCATGGATGCTGGGCAGTACTCGAGGGGGAAATCACTGGCAAAATTTGTACACTAAAATGCCAAAAAATGCAAAAAATACCAAAAATTCCAGATTTAGCTTAAAAAATTCTAAAAAATACCAGTAAATTCCGAAAAATACCAAAAAAATACCAATAAATCACAAAAAATTCCAAGAAAATGCCAAAAAATTCCAAGAAAATACCAAAAATTTCAAGAAAATGCCAAAAAATTCCAAGAAAATGCCAAAAAATGCCAGTGTAAAGACTTTGCCAACTTCAAGCCCGGACTGCACAGTCCACCCTTGTACCTTCGCGACAGTGCATGCGCATGCGCATTGTTTAAAAAATACGAAAAAATTCCAACAAAATGCCAAAAATTCCAAGAAAATGCCAAAAAATTCCAAGAAAATTCCATAAAATTCCAGGAAAATACCAAAAATTCCAAGAAAATGCAAAAAAATGCCAAAAATACCAAAAAAATGCCAAAAAATTCCAGAAAATACCAAAAATTCCAAAAGAATACGCGTGTACACTAAAATTCCTCAGTGATTTCCCCCTTGTCAGTACTTGTCTTTACTGAGGTCTTGACAAGACCTAAAGAACATAACAATAATTTCTTTCCAAATTTGTTACTCCACCATTCCTTCTTCCAAGTATCGCTGACCCCATCCAGAGTGCATTTCCAGAGTTTCCTTTTAAATCTCGCCGGAAGGGGCGGCGGGTTGCGTCTAAGTATAAAATAAAAGTAGCATTTAATGCCAGCTATAAAGTCTGGGAATACGAACTCGCCCCAAGCCAAATACGTGACGTGACACTAATAGTACCTTATCCAGGTACATTAGAGCCAGATGCTTCCCGGCCGCCAGTCTCAAATATTGAATATAAATTACGAGGTAATCAGCTGAAGCGGAGTCTCGCCGGTGGCAGCGATTTATGGCAATTATTATGAATGGACAATGTTATGGCGGTAGGATGTACTATAGCGGAATTGTAGCGGAGACCCATCTGATATTACGATGGATTGCGTGACTCGAGTAGTAATAAGGTCTTATGAAACTTCATGTGGTAATATCAGGGTACTAAAAAATCATTTTATTCATTCATGGCTTTTACCCAGGCTTTACTCTCTTTTCATTGTCGAAAGGATCAATGAAGTCATCCATCACATTTAATACAAATCAAAGTTGAATAGGTACTTTACGTTTAGTATCAAATTTGAAAATTAATATTTTAAACGGTACCCCTTTTAAGAAATGCCCTGTATATTCAGAGTATGAGTCAGGAAAACCTGTTTATAATATTCTAAGTGTGAAAAGTTTTTTTGTATCTCAAAACTTGGAGATAAGGGGTGGAATTGTTACTTGGGACTCCCCTCGGGACACCCTGTACATTCAAAATGACAAAACAATTCTGTGAGATATTAGGAGAGTTGTAAGAACACCTCAGAAAATTAGTTTCTAGTTTTTAGTTTTGGAAACGTTGATATATACATACACACATCTTTGATAGTAATATTCCTCTAGGTAGGTACATTTTTGCAAGTTCTAAGGTTCGACGCTCAATGTTATATTTATATTTGTTTTCAATCTATAGAGTTGTGTGTTTTGTTTCTGTGGCTTCTATCCTTAGACAATAGCGAGAAGAATAGGCGGAAAATAAATTTCTGTTTAAATTCCATAAATTGCCTTTAAATTAAATCTGTGAAATAAAAAAAGAGACAATACTTACCTATCTGCTGTTGAAAAAAAAGCAAAAAGTAGATATGTATAGTATATTCGCCTTTATAGAGGTACAATATAGAATTTAATAAAATACTACATACTTAAATTTAGATTACACACTAAAATTACTGCATGGGTGAGTTACATCTACCTATAGGCCAAGGAAATTACGGTAAAAAATAACGAAACCTAGACAAAATTCATAACTGCATTTTTATAATGCCATCACAAAATATTGGTAATAAATGAACGCCAGAATTGTTTTTTATACAAAATAAACATACACCTGTGGACGTTTTTTAGAAAAATACATTTTCTTGTTGTAATAAAGACGACATAAATATTAACTGCGAATTTTAAGCTGCATTTATTAATAAGTAAGGTATCTATATAAAGTTGAGATTGATAAATTAAACAGATTACGTTTGCGCAAGTATCCGAATGATGTAAAAATGATATTTTGCGTAATATTTTGTTGGGCAAAAATATTAACTGCGTTTTTATTATTTATAATTACTTACCTTAAAAATCAAGTATTAACGGTCTGTTCTTAAATTAAACATATTGTTTAGCCGGAAATCGCATGTTGAAGCTGCGTCTTTGAGAGCAAAATTATTAACTGGCTGATTTTTGTTAAACTTTGTAAGTGGATACCTACTAAATCTTGTTAAATTTTTTGAAATTAAACAAAAATTGGTAACGGAAGTATTTTTTTCTTTAAAAATAAATATTAATCGATTGACCTACATGCGCCCTAAATAAATGTTTAATTTCGCTACATGTGATTTAATATAGTTATATTGTAAAAAGTTAAACAAAAAAACAGTTAATATTTTTCTTTTCCTAAAGAAATGACAAGTGACAGTTGACCTATATGCGCCGTAAATAAATGTTTAATTTCGCTATATATGATTCAATATACTTAGTTATATTGTAAAAAGTTAAACAAACAAAAAATAGTTAATATTAATTAAATTAATAGTTATAATTAATAATAAGTTACATTCTATTTGTAAAAGGGAATGATCATCTGCAATAAAAACGTAGTTAATATTTTTGCCTTTTGCCGAAATAGAAAATTATCCGATTTTTATCTCTCTTTGTCGATCTAAGTTACTTCCATATTCTTAAAATGTTTAATTTCTTAATATATGTTAGCAAGGGAAGTTTTTTTGCCTAAAGAGTCTAAAAAAATCCAGTTAACATTTTTGCTCGAAATTTCTAACGAAAAATAGGTGTTTTTTGAGGTAACTCAAGGTTCCGTTTTTTCAAAATGTTTAATTTTTGGTTTCTACCAACGTATTTACTTATAACTTTGATATGGTAAAACAAAATTGCAGTTAATATTTTTGTCTAGGTCAAATTATATTTTCCCTGACCTACTAAAGGCCGAGCCGAAAGCACAAAGTTGAATTCGCTAAAATAAGCACATATACTTAATAAACATTATCTCAAGAACCCTTGATTCTCCATATTACTTAGAGTAACTATTTGTATCTACGCCTCTAGTCATCTTTCGGCTCTGCCTTAGAGGTGACTTACCCTGTATAATCCGACCCTGTCCGAAATTTGAGGAATTTTATGGTCAAAGCGATAACGACCGTTTTATGGTAGGCAAAAGACCAACGGTATAAATGCGAATATACTATACCTGTATTCGTTTATAAAACTTGTTGCATAATATAGTATTTGAGAAGTAAAAAAATCTTGGAGAAATTACTAAAAAAGAAGCATTCTTTCAAAAAAACACGCATTCGTATTGGCTTCATAAGAAAATGATGATTTTCCCCCCTCCATCCAAATGTTTCATTTAAAAACGCGAACTTAAACAGGAGTCGCAAACGCCGAACGGGCTCCTAACTTTTGTTTCCGAACTTTCCAAAGGGGAAATTAATTTGTTTTCAATGGAACTTCGAAAGTGATTTTCATGTTTTTCGAGTGTCCCGAATTTTTACATAAAACTGGATGGCAAGTGGATTTTATTTTCTGCTTTAGTGGCCCCGCTGAAGTGTTCGGGGAAATTTATGGAATATGAAATTAGCGGCGCAAAAAAAGTAATCACCGTTCTAGCTGGTATATGAAATTCTCTAGTCCTGACCGGCAAAATGGGATAGTCCGCCCCCAGCGGTGTTGAATACATGAACTAATGTGATGGCATGAAATGATATGGGGATGAATCGAGGTAATGGGGTTTCATTGTCATTTTTCAAATTAGCGAAATTAGTCATCTAGCCTAATGGGACGTTGAATACCTACGTTTTACCTTTTTAGAGGTGAGCAGATGTTTCAAATTAGGCTACCTGTATTTATTGAACACTTCTATACTAAAATCAAATAACTCTTACGCCTGATGTACCTAAACAAGAACGCGTGCGTTGAGATTTTCGCCAGAGCCGCACTGAGGCACGACTTTTATTTAATTCTACTTTTACAATGGGGAACTTAAACATTTTTTTTTATTTCTTTAATATATTTGCCTATCTATAGAGCACGTACCAAATATCAACCCTCAAATCGCAATATTTTATTTGCAATAAATAATTAAAGTTATGACCACACGAAAAGCGCGGGAATGGTTTTGACGTCATATAGCTCGATCGATCAGAAGGCAGTGACAGGAGTGACAGCTACACAGAATTAGGAAAGGAAGAATGGAAATTGAATTGAAATAAACAGTTCGGCGATCCATTTCCAGAGGGATCTGATGTAGGTCAAAAATAAGAACCGCCTAAAAGTTTAAATTTAACAAGCACTTCTTTAACTGAATGGAAGGCCACGGGACTAGTAATTCGTAGGACCCGGGTTCAATCTCACAAGAAGTTTTTTTTTAATTATCACTACCTCTTATTTTTATCACTGATTATAATTTTTAGTAATAATTGGACAATGGTTATTTTGAAGATTATTGCTCACAATCTACTCCATAGTGTATTTAAATTCAAAGTACTTACCTACCTAATATGAAATTGTCAGTAGCAGGAAAAATGTAATAAATTGCTCGATGCGTAAGCTCTTTTTGGCCTCGAAGAGAGTTTTAAGATACGAGGCAACACGGGCGTTAAACAACCTCCTCGGCCAAAAAAAGTGTACTTACCTACGCATCTCGCAATGTAAATAATTATTTAGTACAGGAGCACACTCTTCTCAAACATTATCAATAATATCAAGACTACGATAGACTATAATAAGACGCTTAGACAAGGATGGGACGTTCTCGTTGATCTTTCTAAACAAAGCTTGCGTGGTGCTGTAGCTTTTATACATGTGCCGCCCATATTAGTTGATACATGGTGCCGCCGCCCGCCCGCCCACCAGAGGCGCCACCACCAACGAGCCGAGGCCAACGATAAAGACAGGCCACGGCGCTAACGCATAATCGCGTAGTCACGTGACCAATTTAGTCCTATATAATGAAAGGCATTTTTGGAAATAAGTAGAAAAACAAATTTCGTAACAATTTGGCAAGTTTTCTTTCATTATTGGTTTTGTGCATCCAAGCTTTCTCTAATTGTTTTTTCAAAATTTTCAACCTGCCTCAGCTGTTTTAGGATGAGAGTTAAACGGCACTGCACTCACAATATTTTGGCACATTCTCAAAAATTGTTCCTTTAGCTTAGGTGATATTCTCTATAGGTATTTTCCTCCCACAACACATTTGTCCACTTTAATTGTTTCACTTTCTTGAAAATGTGTTAGCCACACATACTTAAGGATTTTTTAGAAATTAAATCTCAGTTGGGGTTTGACGAATCCATTTTTGGCGGAAATTTTCATCCCGACGCAAAACAAATGTTTGTTATGGCGACACTTTCTTCCTGGCTTTTGTAATATGAATAAATATAATATAAACAGACCCAATATTTGGTATTTAGGTTATTTTTTTAAGAAATAAAAATGAAAACTAACCTCAGTAGGTATACTGTAAATATTGACGAGGTCTCAGTTGATCGGTAGCGTGAAAGACCGAATAGAAACCGTATCAGGGCGTGGGTCGACAACGAAAATCCTCGAGTACGTTATAACACTGATTTATTTCGCACAAGGTGAATGGTGAATACAATAAATACACAAACCCGAACGTGGTCAACGGAAACGGCTTCCAGCCACCCGGACCGTCTGAACTCGCGGATCTCCCGTAAGCAGTTCACCCCTCTGTGTCTCAGGCTCCACTGTCCAATACTGTCCCATGTCCCATGTCCATAATAGTCCATTCCGGGTTCCCTATTCTGTGGTTCGGGGGAGAATTCCCCTTACAGCGCTCACGCGTCGCGTCGCGTCGGTGCGAGCGGCACCAATACTCTTGGACGGCACGACTCGCACCCAGACACCCAGAGGCCATAATAACACCTGAGCGGTTCCCCTCCGCCAGGACACACGCGCACTAGACACAAACTTGTTTCTAAAATATAAATAAAGACGTTTAAAAACACTTTAAACATTGAAAACTTCTCAAAACCCAAGCTGCCTCTTTCAGTTATGTGACAAATGACATCTAACGTCGGACTGAAATGGTCACGAGATTTTTGTGCGCAAGGGCTTGTCTTTATAGTAGGCCTTGCCAACGAGCTAGTTGACTTCACAACCAAGGAGGGCGCGCGGTTCTGTGGTTCATTTAATGGCAATAAATTACGTTTCAAAGCATAATTTTTGAAATTTAATTTTTGTGCAAGTTCCCCATCGTTTATGTCAAAATATTTCGGAAAAAAATTATTGGCTTAATTAAAATGAGTCAAAATATCCATAAAATTATTTGTGGCAGTGACTAAATAGCTGAAAACAACAAGATACAACCGCATAAATACGCTTTAGCGATCGAGTACATCCCTGTTGCCAGACGCGCTGATATTTTATGGCCTATTGACCAATCGCCTTATTTCGCCTCATCGATGCATTTATTTACGCCAGGCGTAAGAGTTACTTGATTTTAGTAGGTATAGTCATAATCTTAAATTGTATCAATGGGGAAAAGATGCACAAACCGGCAACAAGGTACCAGCATTCGCCTGTCGGTGTGTACAGTAAAGTTGATCTGACTGCAGTGCCATCTCTTATAGAGAGTAGCGTTAGCTGCATTCAAATTTGCGTGAATAAATAAATATTACGACAGCATCTGCTTTGGACCATTTTAATTCACTTTCATTAAACCTCAAGTAGATGCAATAATTGTCTGAACTTCATGTGGTCATCTGGCACAGAATACTGCCCGGCAGGGATGCAGTATTTCTGGGTTATACTGCCGCCAACCCTCCAGGAATTGCGTGCCGTTGATAGTTTCTAGGGTTTCTCAAATAAAACGGACATGCTGCGGATATTGGGGATTTCTGAGACAAACACTATCGAAACGCTAGATTAATTCCAGATGAGGAACGGTTACGGTCGCTGAGCCAGGACAGTTTCCTGCATCGGGTAACTACAGCCTTCGTATAAACACTTTTGGTTAGTTAGTTTTCGCCTTATACCTAGAGAAGTAACCAAGGATAAAGGGAGCAAAAGCATCAAAATGCACACGTTTGTAGTCGACCAACATATAACGGAAATTTACCAATGTAAACAAACATTACGCCCGTGTGTACAACGTTTACCTGTGATAGGTAATTGCCCCCCCCCCCCCAGAGCTGTCGAGATAAACGAGATTTGTAATATCAAAATTAAAAATACAAAAATTATATACTGCTGGCCTAACCTGAAAATGCAGTGAACATCAAACATCTACAATTTGTTATTTGTTTCATCTTGCCTTCTCGAAATTAAAACCTGTGCAGTAGATTTGAGAACGCGCCGCCGTCGGTCGCAGCGCGTAACCGTAAATTAGGCAAAACAACCTACTAAACATATTTTGCACAATTACAGTGTGCATCGCCACGCCAGAAAGAACATTTTCAAAACTGAAAATTTTAAAAATTTATATTAGAAACAATATTATCGAAAGCCGACTGAATGGGTTAACACTCCCTGAAATACCCATATCTCCAGAGATATTCGACGAGCTCAAGACCAAAAAAAGAATACTTAATTTTGTGATGTAGATTTTACTGGTTCGAAGAAGAATTATTTTTATGTTATACAGGGTGTCCGGTAATAACTTACAAAATTAGAAAGAAAATTGGAAAATATTACGAAAAGTTCATTTGAACATAGGTCCGCAGATGTTTGGTTTTCGAGATGCAGGGTGTTGAAATTGAAATTTTATTTTCGATTTTTTTAAGTAACTTTTTGAGACGACAAATTTTTCTTGCAAAAAAAACAACAAGTTAATTAAACTGTCAAAAATAAATATGTTTGTTTATTTAAATTTTATTTTGAATTTAATTGCATACGAGTGTCGATATGCACCTGCATCGATGCAGAAATAATTTGAAAATTTCTCGAAAACGGTCACCTTTGGCGTTATTCACCAAGTATACCTTCTTTGCTTAGAAAACGTGTGGGAAGAGGATACATTCACAAAATGTCGTAAAAGTTTACTGTCAAAAAAGTTAGGGGAAATTAAATTAAATAATGATAGCCCTCTACGGATTGCACCTAAAATAATACCAAATTATGACTTCTCTTCCCAAAAAACCACGGGTACCAAATAATTGTGCAAGAAAATTTTGTCGTCTCAAAAAGTTACTTAAAAAATCGAAAATAAAATTTGTTCCTATGAACTTTTCGTCACATTTTCCATTTTTCTTTTAATTTTTTTATTTATTAAAATTATCGACAGAGTTTTGTTATTTATAACTGATTGCCCCTCCCAGACGTTAATCCTGGATAGGCCACTGCCCTGAGAAATATCAGTTTAGCCACACACACACACACACACACACACACACACACACACACACACACACCCTCACACACACACACACACACACACACACACACACACACACACACACACACACACACACACACACACACACACACACCCTCACACACACACACACACACACACACACACACACACACACACACACACACACACACACACACACACACACACACACACACACACACACACACACACACACACACACACACACACACACACACACACACACACACTTTTTACGTCTTACTGTATGTACACAATATCCTAAATACTAATAGTCTATAAATTCATAATTGCAATTGTCCGAATATCGAGCCGAATATTTAAAAAAAAATGTGCTGCAGTTCGCCGTCCTTACCCTTGTATCTGGCTGACCCTTATCCCCATGGTAACCTTGTAACCTTAAACTGAAGGAGTTGGGGGAGCGGATGTGTCCGAAACGATGCTGTCAGACCTGCCCGTTGTGCTCGCTGGGCATTTAATTCAATCATGGTCTCGGAATTACAAAGTTGAAGTTCATCTCTCGCAGATCGCTAACTAAATGTCTCAACAGTTAATAGGTTCGGTACGTACAGTAGTGCAATCGCCGTATGGGTCCACGCTTCTACAGGGTCATTCACATAAAACTCTCCATACCAACAAAAGTAAATATTCCAAAGGCCTGGAACATGCGAACACCCGCCTGCATTTAAGTTTCCCAGAAAAAAAGAAACAACTGCCCCAATTCAGATTAATGAGACCAAAAATTCCGGCTTAAAATGTTTCCCCAACGGCGACCATTCTTCAGATCAAATTGGGAGAAGAAAAAGTAATTCGATAATAATGACGTTAATAATGGGGAGAATTTTTCGGGGCCCCCGCCTCCGGCCCTGTAATTCCTGCGAAACTTTTCCTCAATCAAAGTTGTAATTAATATTGGAAAGTTCGGGAGAGCCGCCCGTTAGCATTTTGAATTTTTCACGGAAAATTGACTTCGGGTTATTAAAAAACAGAGTTGCATATTTCTCATTTTAAAGATAACGTGACATGTTTTGATAATAATATGAACACCTCGGCCATGGACATGGCAAACAAGGATATTCTCGAGTAATACCCTAGTATAATGTAATTTAATTTTTTTGTAGGTTAAAAAGTTGCCCAACGCAGTCGTATTGAAAATATTTTCAAATAATCAAATCACAGTACTACGTTACATCTGTTTTATTGAACTCAAATATTAAAAAGTAATCAGCAGCTATGCAGCTTTTATTTCCGGACACATTTTAATCGCCATCATTAAAATATTCTATATAAAAACAGGCAGTTGAACACGGGTTACATGTTTTAAAATTAATTGCCCACAACAGAGCCGACATCTCTTTACAAGTTTTTAATAGCATGTACGTATTTGTAGGTCGAATCTTGCAAGCTGTATTAGAACCACTTCTCGACATCCGATTGAGCTGAAATTTTGCATACACCTTTAGTTCTGGTGACAATACAATATGCAATACTCAATATTGTAATAGTTTCAAAATGGCCGTCGCCACAAGATGGAGGATGATGTATTTTTTTGCCAACCCTCTTAATATTGGTATCAAATATCAAATGATAGGGCTTGAAGAATAGAAAAAGATGAGGTTAGTGACATCAAACTAAATTCAATACGGCCGCCGCTCCAAGATGGCGGATTACATTTTCTTTTCAACCCCCTTAATATGGGCATCAAATGAAAGGGCTTGAAGAGTAGAAAACGCTAAAGTTGGTGACATCACACTAAATTCAGTATGGCCGCCGCTCCAAGATGGCGGATTACATTTTCTGTGCAACCCCCCTAATATGGGTATCAAATGAAAGGACTTGAAGAGTATAATACGATCATGTTAGTGACATCACACTAAATTCACACTTGACCTGGGTATCAAATGAAAGAGTTTGAGTAGTACAAAATAATAAGGTAAGCGACGTCATACTAAATCCAATATAGCGGATGCCCCCAAGAAGGCGGACTAAATTTCTTTACCACCCTCCTGACATGAGAGTCAAATAGGTACTAAAAAGCACAAAATTAAATAAAAGGTAAAAAAAAACCTTTTAAAAAAAGCTTTTATTTAAGCCATGTGCTAAAACGAATAAAATACAAAAAAATAAAAGATAAAAAAACCTTCTTAAAAACAAGATTTTGAGCCATGTACTAAAAAGAATTAAAATAAAATAAGTCTAGGTTTTCATTAAGATAATTCAATGCCAAATTGCGACGTTATTTTGTAAATCAAAAAGCTTGTCGGGCGAATTGTAAAGAAAATACATATTTTCGCAAGTAGGTAGGTACTTGCTTATCAACCAATCACAGTCCAATAAAATTAATTGGTAGGTACCTACTTTTATGAATATTTCGCGGGATAAGCTTTTTGATTTACAAAAACTTGTCGCAATTTGGCATTGAATTATCTTAACGAAAACCTAGACTTATTTTATTTTATTCGTTTTAGTACATGGCTTAAAAAGCTTGTTTTTAAAAAGGTTTTTTTTTGTCTTTTATTTTTTATATTTTATTCGTTTTTTAAGTTACAGCATTTCAAAATAGACAGGTTTAATAATGGAATTAAATGAAGACCCACATTCCGTATCATTAAATTAACAAATATAGTTATTAATTCCTTGTATGTGACAAATTAAAGTAAAACTAAATTGCGCTGTAATTATAATATGAGCTCGAATATGACAATGATAATTATAACTTTAATAAAATCGCCAACAGACACTTCAATTCGCTCAACATGGCAGCACCGCCGTACGCCGCAGCATTCAATCTGTCTGCGTTGTTTGTGTTGTTTACCCCAGTTTGTCGTTTTCTCCGATTGTTTACGTGTGTATTTTCGTGTTTTCAAGTGTTCTTATAACTATTTATTCGTATTTAGGATATAGTGACTGATTTTGTATACAATGGGACGCAAAAAGTCGGTGGTGTGTGGCCAAATTGATATTTCTCGGGACATAACCTATCACAGGTAAACACACGAGCATAATAATAATATAATAATAATAATAATTCTCACCCTCACAATACTCCAAACTAGGAGTACCCCAGAAGCAAGTACATGCTTGTGCTTGTTTACTTTGCTAAATGTCCCTTAGATGTTGGCTGACTACAAACGTGTGCATTTTGATGCTTTTGCTCCCTCTATCCTTGGTTATTTTTCTGAGGTGCGGGTATAAACATTTGTTTCATTTGCCGATTTAAATTTGTTTTGGAAATACACGTATAAAATCCGTAAATTTCGAATAAATGGATTTAACGTCTATAAAAGGATTAAATAATATTATTTAAATTATTATTTTTAGAAATAAAATTTTGTCCACTATAGCTGCATCGAATATTTTTACAAACCGTAAAAACATTTCTTTCATGTAAATGCATACCGAGTGAAGCTTTATTATTTTAAACAATGTTGGAATATTCCGTTGAATTTTTAAGCGTTTACCTACCAGTTCGATAGAACTAAAATTAAACACGGTCATGGACATTATGGACATCCAATTTGGCGTTAACTTCGTTAAACTTTATACAGTTCCAATAGGTACGTATGAAGTTCTATATTTGTATACAGAATCGGCCTGGAAATGTTGATGTTTTTTATACATTTTTATTGCTGCGTCAGAGTTTTTGAGATTGTACCACATACATACATTACCCCCTCTTAACTTGTTTATTTTGCAAGTTAATGAAAAAATTGTATAAATTTTAAGTGCATGCTTTACTCCCATATGTGAGAGATTATGTAAAAGGTCAATATCGTTACAATGAGAATTTGCCAGATGCATGATGCCACAGCCGACTCTAGGAAAGTTGAGAAAGCTGGCAACATGGCTTGCGGGTCTGCGCGGCGTGGCCTGTCACTCCCTGTCACTGTCAGTTGATTTTACAAGAAATTGACCGGAATTAATTTGTGTAGTGCGGGTAGTGCTATCGTCGCCAGATTGCTACGACGAGGCAGTGTGTCTCTGGGTGGAAACAGACAGCCCGAAGTGCTGGCGACAGGTTTTTTATATATTTTTTTGTTTGTGAAATAATGAAACATTTCTCTAAAAGTTCGAAGTGAAGAATCGTTCCTTTACAATTTCAAGCCTCAAGATGCCTAGAACCGTCGAGGGAAGCTATGACTTAGTTATATACCTGGCTGTAAGTCAAATCGTAATAATAATTTGAAGCAGCTAGGTTTTCTTTGCTTGACGGAAAGCGGTCAACTTGTATTCGTTATTTTAGAATAAAATGATTAAGGGCCAATTGCATAGACAAACTAAAGTACCCTTTAAAATTAAAGGAGCTTTCTAACAATCCAACCATTGTTTAGTATTGTTGCAAAAGTTTCTTTACCTAATGTTAAAGTCAAAAGATAATTTAGTTGAATGTATTATGAAATTGACCCTAACTGCCATTTCAATCAGAAGAGATTACTCTCCTTCACAACATGCTATTCTCTGTTCGCTTGTTGTTTGTATTTTTAAGAAAATTTAACCATAAGGGGAGATAGGTAATCACCATTTGCCCGATGGCGCACTTTGCGAAAAATTCTCACAAAAATTCGACTTACTTGCAATAAATTGTAGTCCCCTCTATGGGCCCAAATTTACCATATTATTGTGTATATTTTGTTACTTGCTACTGCTTTTATTGACTGTTAAACAAACGTACCTAGTTACTTAGGTACCCAATTATTAAAACAAAGTTCACAAATGTATATAATTGTAATTAAAAAGAGGGTTGAACATTTATTAGAAAAGTTAAACTAAGCCAAAGTGCAAACTGCTCCATACTGCATAGACCCGTTGAACCATCCCGCTGCGTTGTTGCCACATGACCAAAATGACGTCTGACAGTGTTTATGTCATCTGTGACCACATCAAAATTTTCTTTGAAAGTTAAAGATTTTAAAAATCGCCTCTGGACACTCTCAATCCTATTGATGTATACAGCAATAGACAGGATTCAATGATAAATTTCCCTGCTTTTAAGATATTTTGATTGTCTATTGATACTTAAATCCTAACATTTTGAAGCACTAAGCAACGAGAGAGTTCACATGAGAATCGAATAGTAGCATTGAATCGAATAGCACCTCCAGATCCTTGACTTCCTTAACCAAAAGCTTCTGGCAAAGTCAAATCTTAATAGGTCTGCAAACAAAATTTTTTTCTCGAATGATACAGACATTGTACGGTGTTATAAAATCTTAAATTTAATTCCTATACAGATTTAAAAGCTGCATAAACACCAAAATTTCCTGTGGTCTTCATTCTTCAGCTCCAGGCCATTTCCGATGAGCTCTGAATATGTTTCCTTGAATGTGTAGGTACCCTATTCCACGCACATTGTTGAACTTACGGAACAGGCCGTGGTAATAATGGCTTGTGAAACCTCTGCACGGCACATTAATATGGCCTACGTATCCCTTCTCGAGCTTCAATATCCTGGCAATCCTGGATAATAACATCTCATAACAGACCATAACGAACATCATACGAACCTATTTCCGGGATTAGGCCGGCCCACGACGCGGCGTTTCGAGCGTTAGGGGGCACCATTCTTGTAGGTAATCTCTGGAACAGAATCATCCCCCGCCGTTTTGTGTCTCATTTCCTCTTGGGTCATTATCGTTCGATAATTACGGCTTGCGGACGTGACTCTAATTTCGCCGGAGTGTTGACTTTATCTGGGAAGTGTTTGGGAGAATTGCGTGCCATCCAACGGCCGTGCCTTCTGGCGGAACGCTCAGAAGAAAATTGTTGAGGGGAGAAAGCTCGTTTGTGTTTTAGAGATCTCTGGTTAAGGGTTTTAAAATAGCGGCGTGCAAAATTAGCCAGATCGGCTGAGCGCCTTTTTTTAAAGCGCCAAAATAGTAAACGCCATTTTTGTATTACAGATTTGGATCAACTAAGTAACGAGAACGTTTTTTGTCCCGAATGTAAGCAAAACTTTATATCAAGTGACTATTATTTTAAAATGCGAAAAATAATTAATATAACTCGACCAGGGTGAAGGAATACTTAAAAACGGTTTTTTATAGTATAAAACAAGTTTCATTACTGTTGCCGGTCCCATGCAAAAACTCTTCCTTTGTTGTAAACATTAATCCTTTATCTTTGGCACCGAAAAATAAATCGATTAGCCTTTTTTTCCGCCGCGTTAACGAGATTGGTTGAGGATCTCCTATTAAAAGCTTTCTCCTAAATTGCCCAATGACAGCTCCATCCACAAAAATAAAATTGATGTCTTCGTCTCGATGACGCGATCTTGCATGGAAATAATTTCGAAGGTCACATCTTTATTTAAACTGTTGTTTTTCTGCTTTCGACATTTTGTTTGGATTTCTAGGTTAGGTATACAACAAGTCGTGAAGAAATTTCCATATCGAATTCGAACATGTGTTCCAGATATTACCTCGGATTTTGTGCAAATCTCCATATAAACACCTTTTATTTTAGTCTGCATTGAAGATCGCCAAAATTGTCAATAAAATACAAGTCACTACGAGTCGATACATTCTTTATTATGGAATAATGTACTCGATCTACATCCAAGGTTGTCAAATTGGCACAAAGTTTACTCAGATGGGGCTAAAGCTATGAAATTTAATAAAAAAAGAGGTGACCTATTTTTGAACTCATTACAACAAACTAGATGAATGGTGAATCTGAATTTCTTCCGGCCGAATCCTGCATCAGCGAACCCAGTGTTGCATGACGATAGTTTTTTATAGTGGTTTACTTGGTAAACTGTATGCCCAAGTTAAAGTTAAAGTAGCAAGACAAAGCCGTGAGGAATAATCAATAAAATAACATAAATATTGACAATAGAAAGGTACCAGTTACATAAATGTCCCGTATTGATATTTGATATGAGGGGTACAGTTTGTTCAGCGAATGTTCGGCCCTACGTCACAACTCCCGTCCTTGTCTGGCTCGTGAATATACGACCGATATCCACATACCTGTATATTAACATATACCGCTTTTGGCCCTATTGCGCACCACGGCAAGGCGCAGGGAACGTTAAAAGAGATGAAATTCGCCGCCATTTTTAACCCTATATTGACAATTTGAATGGTGGCTACTTTATTCCTTGTTTAAATTTTTTTATACTGTATGAATGAAATTGCATTATACTTTTTGAATGCGTCCGTAAAATCATAAAAGTCAGCGTGACATGCTTTTTTGAGAGTTTTTTATATTTTGTACGGTTAATAGCTTTTCGTTTTCATATTTACAAGATGAAAAAATATCTTGGTAAAGCATTGTAAAAATGAGAATAAGAGACTTTTACATCCGGATTATGAAATTGCATTCCATATTCCATAGGTAAGTAGGTAAATAGGTGTGATATTTTCTGATTTCTTGCTGATTTTTAGGTTTTCAAGAGAAAAAACTGAATTTAGAAAGTGGCTTAGTACTCTAGGTGTCATCGACAATAATATTCTCTGGAAGGACTCTATGTATGCGTGTTCTATTCATTTTGATGAACAGGATTTTTTAGAGCAACACGAAAGAACGCGAAAAGTGGCGCTCTACCATATAGAAACCTAACCGAAGAAGCAGTGGCGTCAAAATTAGAAAGACCACCAAAGAAATTCATTCCTGTTACTCATAGAGATGAGGAAAATGGAGACATTGTAATTCTGTTTTGTATTGTAAAATAGAAGCAAACAGAAGCAAGTAAACCTGTTAACTGCAGATCACCGCCAGCAAAAATATTGAAGCTTATCAAAGAAGAGTGTACCTAATTAGAAATCACTTCACTTGCATTTTTGAAGCAAAGATTAAAGTGGTAGAAGTTACGAAGTTTTCTTTCGCTTGTATTTTTTAAACAAATAAAAAGAAAAAGTTCTAAGGAATAAAGCAAGCCGCCTAAAAATTCAGAAATAGCTATAGATATGTTCCTGGAAAACAGGTTACTAGTATTCAAAGAAATAATTGTCCCAAGTAATATTGTATGAAAATGTTAGGTAATAAAAAATATTTTCATGTTTTTTTATAAGTAATTATTTAGGGGAGTGTAATGTAGCTATTGTATAAGGTATAATGTACAATAATAATTAAATTAGTTCTGTGATTAAAATATGTTGTTTTGTTGTATAATTTCTCAACCTACAAAACCAAAACCAACAAAAATCTTGGACCTATGTTGTACTTTGAACTAAAATAATTTCCATTTTACACAAAAAGACAACTACGTTATTTATGGAACCCACCCGTATAAATTATTTCAAATTCCCCGCCTAATGTACGGTTAAAAATGGCCGCCAAATTATTCCCCCGGTCGGACGTCTCTCTTGCGCGGTATAGGTTGCTATAGGTATATGCCGATATCACAGACATATATAGCTTCGCATAGGTCTGTGCCGATATCCATCGTATATTCACGAGTAAGACAAGGACGGGAGTTGTGACGTACGGCCGAACATTCGCTGAACAAACTGTATGTAAAAACTCTCCAATACAGAAATTACAAATCAGGTTACCTCTGTCTCGACGAATTTAGCGACTGTCAATAATTTCTTAACGCAGAGATATTTCCTCCGTTTTTGTCTCGGAGTAAATAGACAAAGCGGACGTCGTTTTAGATCAATAGCATCACTTTCGGTCCATACATCGAACACATGGAGTCCCTTATCCATTTGAATACCCCTAGGAAACAAATTGTAATGCTCGACTGGGGCTCCAATATATTCTTTTAGCGTTTTCCGGACTTGCCGTTTGTTTTATTTTGGGCACGTGACGATTTGCGTTTTCCAACCTTCGTATGTTTACATGCTGGAAATTTTGATGACCACGCAGTTATATTGCACACGTTTGCTTTCGGTTGAAAGATGCTTGGGCTTCTGTATTGCGATAGTTATGGCATCAATGTTGAAATATACTTTTACAAAAGTCTCGAAAAAAGTAATATTAAATAAATCATAGGAAGATACAGCTGAGCAAGTCAATGAGCTGACAGTAAATTTTTTCCAGAAACTCTCCTAACTAGAACAAACAGCATTGCGAATATGCGCATTAAAATTTCATGTTTTCCTTTTGGCTTCCCATAACTAGTGGGTACTAGACATTCAAACCGTGTGCTCGGTGTATGGATTTAAAATAATGCCATTGATCTGAAACGATGTCCGTTTGTCTATGTACTCTTTGAGAACAAAGGGAATATCCTTATCAAAGCAACACAGACGGGCAAACGGCAAACCGAACAGAGTCGGTCGTTGTTTTTTTAGCTCGTATTGTCGCTTATTTCCTTGTCTGTTGAACCTCAAAAGTTTTTCGGGTGTACCAAACATCGGTCGCAAAGCAATAAATAATACAAGAATTTAAACAAATGGCACACGTACAGTATGTAGAATGTTCTCTAATTTCAAAGTGTAAACACGGGATTTGTTTTACATCGGATTCGGTGAAGCGGAGGCGTGGCGTCCTCAAACTCAAATATAGATAATTTGCAAGAACAGGTGTTCCACAACCGCACGTGCGAGATAGAATGTAAATCGGCGTTCACATATCTGGACCACCGGCCATGGCAAACAATGCGAATGCGAGGACGGAAGCTTCGTGCCGTATAACGTACCGAAATGAATTCCGACACAGCGAAAATATACGAATCCAGCTAATCGTCACGTTCCGGAATAAAGCAAAGCTTATGAAACGGGGGGAAAACGCCAAAAGCATACCTGACACCTGTAGGTGTTTTAACTAGATGTCTGAATTGAAGTTCTCTATATGTATAAAAAATTTTATTATACGATTTGAAATAGTATATTTCATTACGAGTCTGGAAATAAAGATTTTTCCGTGCGCGCGTGACAAATTCCCGTGTGAGGCGCAGCCGAACACGGGAAGTCATGCAAGCACGGAAAAATCTATTTCTGGACCTTGTAATGAACGATACTTTTTATTGTACTTCTTTGAAAACGGAAACTTAAAACATTTTATCGGCATATTATAATAAATTTAATTGACAAAAAATAAACAATGCAGACAATATAGTGTTTGGTATGTGTGATGCGTTTCCATGGTTACTCTCAAATTATTTCAAAGGTGCTATTTGTTGTAAATTAGTTATTGTCAGATAAGGTGAATAAAACGTCAAAAATATTACAGAAATGTATCTAGATATTGAAACACTTACGAATTACAATACAAAATAGGTACATGTTAAATATCAAAGAGCATAATATAGAGTTTCTTAAATTTAGTTTACTTTGCTGTATATTTCTATTTTAAAGCCATAAGTATATTCTTTATTTTTATTCGGCGCACGGAAAGTTTTTCCGTGCGCTGTTTCCGTGTGCTAGCTCGAAAAACCCCATCTTTCATTATTGCTAAAACAGATGAAAATAAGGTGTTTTCAAAGAAGTATAATAAAAAAATAATTTCGGGATATGTTGGAGCATATTGCGCCTAAAGAGAGTCTTGACGTCACAGTCCATGCCTGTCAAATTTGACTTTTAAAACTAAAAATTGGGAAAAATTGGGTTTGCCTTTGGAAATATCGGAGAAAAATTTGTTACATGCCAATTTTCAGAAAAATATCAGGATATTTGTTTTTTATTCATTATACAGGGTGCCAAACTTTAAAATCCGTAAAATCTTCATTTTTGGAGATAATCGTCTAAACTTTTTTTTGTTTGAAAGGCCTTCAAAAACCGCTTCTATTGACCATTTTGCCATGGGCCCAAAAAGCTGATTAGCTGCTGTTTTGCGACGTTGACACGATTTGCGGCAATATCGATATGTTGCTATTTGAGATTTGTGAAGACTGAAAAAGAAGAAAATTTACCTAACTTATATTTTGTGGCAAAAGCCAAATAGACATAGGTAACACATATCATAATATCAGGGGGCGGCGCGGCGGTGCACGAGTGGGTGAGTCTTTCGTGCACCCCACGCTTTGGCACCGTACGTCGCCCCATAGTGGCTAGTGGCTAGATTGCTCGAAAAGAGCAGAAGCCATAAAAAGAAATAAAAAAATAATCTCAATATCAATTAATTTAATATACCGCACAATCGCAATGTTTTCCCTTTTTTTGACAAAAATATTCCTTTCTCTCAATTACGGGATCTATCACTTTCTTCAGTTCTTCAGGGAGGTAACAATACTCATAATGCTAAATAAGTGCCTAGCACCATTCTTATTACAACCAATTAAATTTAATTTCAAATCGACATACGGTTTACACTTTAACTTTTAACTTTTGCAGGTTTTCAGAAAAACATTTAGTTTTATTAGCTCGGTTTGCATTAAAGAATGACAGAATGACATGACAGATTGTTATAGACACGACACACGACCCACAAAACAACTATCTGTGTCTGTACGGTCGAGTTCGGACAACCGCTTATACAACTGTCTTTCTCTAGAGATTCAATGTGCACGTCTGAGATTCGAACATAAATCGAATTTGTAGGGCTTTGATTACTAGTATAACCGGCAACGTCGAGTTTTTCTGAAAAATGTGATATTTCCTACGTATATCGTATTATGGATATACGTATTTGGAAATTACCTACACCTATTTACCAGTAGAAGGCAAAGTGTTCAATGAAAGATATTTTTATTATACTTCTTTGAAAACACCTTATTTTCATCTGTTTTAGCAATAATGAAAGATGGGGTTTTTCGGGCTAGCGCACGGAAACAGCGCATGGAAAAACTTTCCGTGCGCCGAATAAAAATAAAGAATGTACTTATGGCTTTAAAATAGAAATATACAGCAAAGTAAACTAAATTTAAGAAACTCTATATTATGCTCTTTGATATTTAACATGTACCTATTTTGTATTTTAATTCGTAAGTGATTCAATATTTAGATACATTTCTGCAATATTTTTGACGTTTTATTCACCTTATCTGACAATAACTAATTTACAACAAAGCACCTTTGAAATAATTTGAGAGTAACCATGGAAACGCATCATACATACCAAACACTATATTGTCTGCATTGTTTATTTTTTGTCAATTAAATTTATTATAATATGCCGATAAAATGTTTTAAGTTTCCGTTTTCAAAGAAGTATAATAAAAAATATCGTTCATTACACGTCCAGAAATAGATTTTTCCGTGCTTGCATGACTTCCCGTGTGAGGCGCAGCCGAACACGGGAATTTGTCACGCGCGCACGGAAAAATCTTTATTTCCAGACTCGTAATGAAATATATTATTTCCTATCATTTCAGTGATACAGCAAATAGGTAATGTTGCTTGTGAAAGTATTTACTCCACTATTAAGTTTTCTTGGGATAACTCCTAAGAAAACTGTGTTATATCCAAATTTGAAGAGATAAAAGCCGTTGACATTGATTTAAATTGCATTTGGTATCTTTCTGAAAAATTAAATTCAGCAGCAGCTATCCAGCTATCTAATCTCGATGAAAGGGATAAACGTTAATTAAAATTGAAGCTGATACTAACTAAAATAGGCTTTTGATGTTTCTGAAGATATTTAATGTCACCTACTTAACAGAACATTTTTGATCGTTTGATGCTGACGGAAATTCCATTGTGCTTTTTGCTCATTTTGAAAGATGGAGAATATTTTTTTGCACTGGAGGTCCTACCCCAACTGAAATAGTTATTTACATTGCCAGATGCGTAAGTGCACTTTTTTGGCCGAGGAGGTTGTTTAAAGACCGAGGCAACGCGAGTTGCCTCGGTCATTAAAAGTACCTCCGACAGTCCCAGACAGGTATCCCATTCGCCACCTTCTAGATTTCTCGCACGCGCTCTCCTTCTGCACGTTTTTCAGCGTGATTGACTGTGCAAAAGCTTTCACTCAGATTCCAGTCTCCCCAGAAGATGTGCCCAAGACCGCCATCATCACCCCGTTTGGCCTGTTCGAGTTCATCTTTATGACTTTTGGCCTGCGCAATGCCGCGCAAACATGGCAGCGTTTCATAGACCACGTCCTACAAGACCTACCATTCTGCTTTGCCTACCTGGACGACATTCTTGTGTTTTCCAAATCTGAAGAAGAGCACAGAGACCACTTGCGCACGCTGTTTGGCCGTCTCAACGAACACGGCATCATTATAAACCTAAAGAAGTGCGTGCTGGGATCCGACGACGTCATCTTCCTGGGCTACTCCGTATCAGCTACCGGTTGTCGACCTCTGCCCGACAAAGTTGCTGCCATCGAGACTTTTCCGCGACCTACTACTGTTCGTCAGCTTCGAAGGTTCCTAGGCATGGTAAATTTCTATCGCCGCCATCTTCCTCACGCTGCTGCTGCCCAGGCGCCTCTCCACGCTATCCTCTCTGGTCCAAAAGTAAAAGGTTCACATCCCATCACTTGGACTGCAGATTTAGATAGAGCCTTCAAGGATTGCAAGGCCGCTCTGTCAAATGCTACTCTACTGGCCCATCCAGATGTTTCGGCGTCCTTGGCCCTTGTCGTCGATGCCAGTCAACAAGCCATTGGTGCGGCACTCCAACAGAAAACCCCGACTTCTTGGCAGCCGCTCGCCTTTTTTTCGAAGAACCTCAGTCCCTCGCAGCAAAAATGGAGTGCTTACGATCGCGAGCTCCTAGCCATCTACGAAGCCGTTAAGCATTTTCTACCAATGTTGGAGGCACGCAACTTTACCATCTTCACGGATCACAAACCATTGATATTCGCCTTCATACAGAAGAAAGAAAAGTTCTCCTCGCCAGTTTAATCATTTAGATTTTATTTCGCAGTTTACTACCGACATCAGACATATCTCCGGAAAAGACAACGTGGTCGCTGATGCCCTGTCACGAATAGACGTTGTCACTGCTCCTCTGGACTTCTCTGCACTCGCCCGCTCTCAGGAGGAGGACGAGGAACTTCACGATCTCTTGGATCACGGCTCCTCTCTCCGGCTCGAGAAGTTTCCCATCCCTGGTGGTGACTCATCAATCTTCTGCGACGTTAGCGGTACCCGACCTCGTCCATACCTTACACCTTCCTTCCGGCGTCAAGCTTTCGATAGCCTGCATCAACTTAGTCATCCAGGCACCAACGCATCTCGCCGCCTTGTATCTCAGCGCTTCATCTGGCCGTCCCTGAATAAGAACTGTCGCGATTGGGCTCGTTCCTGCATCCAGTGCCAGCGCAGCAAGGTATCCCGTCATGTTTCTACGCCACTAGGTGACTATGCTCTTCCTCCGATCCGTTTCGCCCATGTGCACATTGACTTGATAGGCCCACTTCCTTCGTCAAACGGATTTCGCTACTGCTTGACAGCCGTGGATCGTTATACTCGCTGGCCAGAAGCCGCACCTTTGCAAGATATCTTCTGGATTTCCCGCTTCGGTTGTCCACTTCGCATCACTTCTGACAGAGGACGACAGTTTGAGTCTCAACTTTTCAAATCACTTGCTAATTTGTGTGGTATTTCCTTATCTAGAACGACGAGTTATCACCCCCAAAGCAATGGTATGGTAGAGCGTTGGCATCGCAGTTTGAAGGCCGCCATCATGTGCCACGAAGACCCTTCCTGGACAGACTCGCTTCCCTTGGTTCTTCTCGGCCTGCGCTCCGCTTGGAAGGCGGATATCAGGTCATCTGTCGCCGAGCTGGTTTATGGTGAACCACTGCGCGTTCCTGGCGAGTTCCTCTCCCCGTCGCCCTCTTCCCTAGAGCCTTCAGACTTCGTGGAACACCTGAGGGGTCTTATGTCTAGACTCCGTCCCGTCCCAGCATCAAGACATGCTTCACCCGGTGTCTTCATCTACCGTGATCTGGCTACCTGCACCCACGTCATGCTACGCATCGACGGCCTCCGCACCTCCCTGCAGCCCCCATATACTGGACCCTACCTAGTGCTGTCCCGAGCTGACAAGACCTTCGACATCATGGTCCAGGGCAAGCGATCAACAGTGTCGTTGGACCGGCTTAAGCCCGCTTACTACCTAGCCGACCAGAATAAGTCTCCTCCGTCCAAGAACAAGAACCAATCATTGTCGACTCCATCTTCACTGAGTTCTACACATCCAGATGGTAGCACCAAGTCTTTATCTCCATGTCCTCTAACGAACAACTCTCGCCCTACAGTCGTCACACGTTCAGGCCGACGTGTTCGTTTCACTGAGTTCTACAAGGCGTAGCAACTCACTCCGCAGGGGGATGGTGTGGCGACCCTCGCTGGTGTGGCGATCCTCGCCACAACAATGAAGATTTGGCCGGTTACAAAAATAACAAAATATTTTAGTAACTAAGTAAACAGTTGTAAAAGGGTTTAATAAAATTTGTCAAATCGACAACATAGTTATTATTTTAAGTGGAGTTCGTGCTTATTATTCAGCACCAACAAACTCCATAGGTACTTTGAATAAAGCTCTAAATACATATGAAGTAGATTGTGAGTATAATGATCTTCAAAATAACCTTTGTTCAATTACAAAAATGATAATCAGTGATAAATATAAGAGGCAGAATGCAGCGATAATAAAAAATAAATAAAAAATGTTGAGCTTTGTATGGGATTTGAACCATGGATCTACGAATTACTAATCGCGTACTCTTACCCCACCGGTAGCGCGGTACTTGTCAAATTTGTTCTGTTATGCGGCTCTTATTTGACGCCAGAGAAACATTTAAATTATTAATTAATTATAAGTATAATTCGTGTTCTTTATGATTAAAACCAGTTTGTAAAACGATTGTTGTGAAACCTATTAAAATTGACGCAAGATTCGGGTTGCTACATATATTTTATTAATGGTTTTAAGGTCCTTGCTGCGTAAGGGTTGCTAAGCAATACTTTTTGTACCTACCTAGCAACCACTTTCGCAGCTAGCAACCAAAATAACAGGGCACCTCGAACATTTTTTGACTTTCGCTTTCGGGCCTGTTGGCGAGTATATAAAGTGAACTTACGAGGGAGGGAGCAGGAAAACTCTTTACCGTGTTTCATTCGGCATCTCGAGCATCCATTATGATCTATAAAGATATAATGATGGATATTTTGCCGAAACCTCCAACTCTGTCGACAAAATAAGAAGTGTAGATGCTAATATACACCTCTTTTCCTGAAATCTCCAGACTTGCTCTGTTAAATGCAAAGCATCGTCCACGGGCGTAGCCAAGGGGGGGGTTTCGGGGGTTCAAACCCCCCCCCCCGAAATAAGCAAAATATTACCTAATATTATCTATCCTTGTTAAGGATAGATAATATTACCTAATAGGTATTATCTATCCTTGTTAAGGATAGAGACGTGAATCATTATTACTGTCGAAAAATGGAGGGGAAAAAAAGGAAGGGTGGTAAACCTAAAGGTATGGACTACTGGAAAAAATGGTGTAGTCAAGGTCAAGGGGTTTCTAATAAAGAAACAAATTTGGATTTAGCTATCAAAGCTTCAGCTACCTTGCATGCTGATAAGAAGACTGCCTACCCCGAAATCTAGTTTGGAATGCCTAGATATGTGCGATAAAAACCTTTATCCTAATATTTACACATTACTACAAATCTTGGCTACCATTCCTGTATCCACTGCTACCCCAGAAAGGTCTTTCTCGAGCCTAAGGAGACTGAAAAACTATTTACGAAACACTACAAGTGAAAACAGACTTAATGGTTTGGCTCTAATGAACATTCACTATGGAACAGAAATTCATGCAGATGAAGTAGTGGATACATTTAAAAGAAAAAGCCGCAGATTTCTTCTTTAATGGTTTTAGATTTAGCGCAGAGGAACGAAATTAATTTATCCATTTCATTTAAAGTTAAGAACTTTATAAATGTATGTCGTAGTTTTTCAGATGGATATATAGATATTAAATTTCATATAAGTATATTTTTGTTGTTTTATTTACTTCTCAAACTAAACCCCCCCCCCCCAAAACTAAATCCTGGCTACGCCCGTGGCATCGTCACACTTGTGGCATGGGCAGCTTTATTTCCACGGGCCGCCTTCGGTCGAAACAGGGAAAAGTCCGCATCCCAGGCGCTGAAATCTGGAGGACAGGGCAAACTTAGGAATTCAATTATCCAGGATTAGCCGATGGCGGGCCCCGTTCCAGACCGAAATTCTATTTGCATAGTAAACGGCTTCGGCCCGGTCACTCTTCCCCGGCGGTCGGGAAAAAGAAAAAGAATGCGGCTGGATTACGGATTTATTTGTCGAACACTCTTGCCCGGTTCGGGTCCAGACGGGACCTGATTTTATTGGGAATGGACAGGAATTACTTTTTCTATGAGATACGCGCTATAGTCCCGATGCGGGGAAAAAAGTATCTCCGATAGAGAAATATCCAGAGATCGACATTTCCGTTTTAAATTTACAAACTTTGGGAACTTTGAAAAATAATGCCACTTTCTCGTATAATAGGTTAACGGTTTTATTTGCAAAACTATTTAAAATCTGACTTTGCTAGCAGTTTATTCTTGTCTCAAATAAAGTGTTAAGTCCCATTATTTCCGTTTTTTGAGATAAAAATACCAACTAAAAACCGGGGTGACACAGTTTTTTCCCGGAAATTCGACATTTTTTTGTAGGTTAAAATGCATTAAATAAATAATCCTGAAAATTACCCTTTCAATGATATGTAACATATGAATCTCTTATACTTGAATAAGCACGCGTCTCTTATGGACCGGGAGATAGTGACAGATTTTTGGACGTGATTTTACTCAGTATGCCTTTCAAAGGGCATTATGTGGCACATATTCTCACAATAATAAGGTATGAATCAGAGAGTCATCCTGGGTTCTTCATGTGAAAAACTGAGTTTTCAATTATTCGAAAAATATGCGTTTTGATATAATTTTATACAGGCTGCCATGTGTTTTATAATGAACTTCAAAATAAAAAATTCCTCGGAAAAAATAGGCATACCGTTAGGGTGGGTCCAAAGGGCTATTATTGCCACGTGATCTTGTATTTTAATAATTAATTTTTCCACGTTTCTGAACAGGCTGCCAATGAGAAGTATGCAAGTTCTTATTATGAAAATGCTGAAAAAAAGATGGCATACCGTTTGCGCATGTCCAAGTACACTTTACATCGAATAACCCGTTAACTTGGACATGCGCGAAAGGTATGCCATCTTTTTTTCAGCAGTTTCATAACAAGAACTTGCATACTTCTCATTGGCAGCCTGTTCAGAAACGTGGAAAAATTAATTATTAAAATACAAGATCACGTGGCAATAATAGCCCTTTGGACCCACCCTAACGGTATGCCTATTTTTTCCGAGGAATTTTTTTATTTTGAAGTTCATTATAAAACACATGCAGCCTGTATAAAATATTTTTCGAATAAATGAAAACTCAGTTTTTCACATGAAGAACCCAGGATGACTCTCTGATTCATACCTTATTATTGTGAGAATATGTGCCACAAAATGCCCTTTGAAAGGCATACTGAGTAAAATCACGTCCAAAAATCTGTCACTATCTCCCGGTCTATTATTATTACAACTCATTATATGAAACAAATCCAAATGCGATATTGACATTCATTCCACTCGAAATGTTTTACTTGTTATAGCTGCAAACGGCTATTTGGATAAACGGTGGGAATAATTTGACATGACACCTTGGGTGACACCAGGGACTCTTTTATAAGGGGACCCAGCATTATACTTTCCAAAGTGAGGCCTATTCTTTCCTCATTCTAATGGTCTCAGTGATGCCAAGTATGCCATTTTATTGGAGAATCTACGAATATAACAGGTACTCTGATTGTTAGTAAAAATTAATAATGGTTTCCATGATTTCTAAAAATTAGACTTGACAATTTTGTGTATACAAGTGCAGAATGTGGCAACTGTCAAATGAAAGAAATTTATTTTATAGTTGAAATCGATTTCCAGCAATTATTTCCACGAATTTAAGTAATAAGTATGGTATAAGTCAGTATAGTGCCGATTTTGCTTATTTAAGAATTTGTCGCTATTGCACCTTGTTAGCAGGTTCCTCAATCCATTTGTAATATGTATACTTGAACTTTCTTCCCTTGTTGAATATATCTACCCAAAGAACTTTCACAGGTTTCGGGATGGACTAATAAGATTAGGTCTAGTAGTTCTAATGATGTTATAGTTTTTCTCGGTGTTCATTATAAAATTTCTGTAATTTTATTTCTCTCCCAAGGTACCTCACAAACTTAAAATAAACTTGTAGTCGTAGATAAAAACTCTTTAAAAAAAGACCTGATTGAAGCTACCTGCTTAATAATTTAAAATTGTCGAAATACGATTTGTTTTGAACTACCTACTTATACGTAATGCCCACGCAATGGGAATTGTAGGATTACTAAAGGTGATACAGGAAAAATCTGGTTGCAATATTTGGGACTACTACAGCGGCCGCATTAATTTTACTTGACACATTTGAGTATCTGGAAGTTAGAAATGTTAAAAATTGTGAATTAAGTATGATGGGAAATATTTTGCCTAATTTAGAATCTATGGCACTGGCATATGTCACATAAAACCTGATGGCAGTTGGACACTGACATATTAACATAACCTTGTATCAGCCCCCTTGTGGTCTCCTTGGAGTCAACAAACTTCCCCTCAAGGCTTCACTTTTCCTATGTGATAGACTGTGACATGCTGGGTCCCCTTATTTTAAAGAGTCCCTGGGTAACACTAACGTTTTGGAAGAAAATAAATTCAAGGGTTGCCTGATTTTCCAACACGTCAACACACGCCGTAGAATGCTTTACTGTGATTGGTCGAGTTAGATTCCATATCCGTCCTAGAATACATGAAATTGTCTACCTTTCCACATTCTGTATATAGGTTGTGAAGAAAACTGCAAATAATATGGGTACAATGTGGGAGTGGAAAAAACATTAAAAAAATCGTTCCCTTTGCAATAATTTTTTATCTGCATATAAAACTCATATTAAGGCGAGTTGTTGTTGTTGTTGTTAATAATTCTATTAACTCTGCTTATAGCTTCTTCTTATTTCCAACGGCGCGGCGGATACTGTGATATGCTGAGGTTGTAGCTATTTACTTGGTTTATAATTTCTCTTATTATATGGAGATTGTGAATGCAGGAAGTCAGTGCTCTAGTAGCCGAAACTATTTAAATGAATGCTTTACAATGCGCATAGAACTTAATGCATCGTTTTCAACCTCAAGCTGATGTTTTGTTCCCAACTCAAACAATAAGGAAGCCATTTAGAATAAATCTCCTATTCTCCGAAATCCCCCGAAAAACAAGTGGAATAACAGGAAGCGGAACGAGTATTCCCCGAACTCCTAGTTATAACATACGCCAAACGCATCCATTGAAAACAATGAGATTGTAATGCCGAGGCGATCCTCTCGTTTTCTGGATATTTCAGCGAGACTGACGGCCAATATACAGAACAAATATCTTTAATTAAAATTGACAAACAAAGGCTAAAATTAGAGCATGGCTTCGCTGGGATTGGTTTGTGCACGAACTCAACCGCGGCGATGTGTATGTGTGCATGGTGCATATATATATTGGTTGCATAAAGGGATCGTTTCGTTAATTATCCTTTGATGTATATTCCAGGAATTTCAGTCTAACATCCAGGTATCCGGCAGAGACAAGAAACTAATTTTTTAAATGTTTGTTTAGCAACAACGAACATGTTAAGTTAGAATAATAAAATAGAATAATCTTTTGCATTTTTTACTGATCGTTGGCATTTCTCATTTCCTAAAATGGATGGATACCTAATCCTTTTCTACCGCTTAACGAAATTTACTATAGTCCAAAGCACGAAAGAAAACGTTTCTAAATAATGCGAGATTTCCTATACGAGTAGTCGTTATTTATTGGCGAATACAAGTTTTATCATATTGAAGCCGAATTTCTGAACTCTGTTATACCGAAGAAATAAAGCTCGCATCACGGGACCACTTATCCATTTTTGTTTATCATTTATTTTTAACGCGGTGTGATAAAACACCTATTATATTTTTTCAACATCGCGTCTACCATCGCCTTTGAAATACGGCAACAAAGCACTTATGCGAAGGAGTTGGCTGACAAAATCAGTTAGCCAACGCGTTTTGTGCCTGTTTCTATAGTACGTAAAGTTAACTGTGTATTTGGGCTACCATACAGACCTCATTTTTTAGGCCGCTGGCAAGTTTTTCCGCCGGCTCAGAGAGCTCAGTGGCGTTTCGTATGTTCGGGAGTTAACGTGTGCAAAATGAGTAAACAGGTAAGAAATAATTGCCAAGTTATAAGGGTTTGCCTTCCTCCATAATCTAAGGCATCACCGTTAAGAATAATGTTAACAATAAATTACATAAGAATTATATGAAAATTAAGTCAGTGAGTTACACAAAATTGAGCTACACCCCTGAACTGTGACTTATTCTATAATATTTGCGAGTTCTTCCCCCTTACGTCACACGCATTCTGCCGTAAGGAGGACTATACTGTTAGTTTTAAACCACCATACGCACCCAACGGTATGTCAGCGGTGAAACCTACCTTATAAACATTGGTGACCCTATTTTATTCGACAAAAGCATGGCTACCTGTTATTTTTAATCTGAAATTTGACTCTTATAGTGAGCTAGGCATCCGCTTAACATTGCCTACATTGTTTATCAATTTAAAAAGTAACATTAAAAAAAATCGAAATTATTAAACTAAAAAAAGGCATATAGTAAGGCATGTGAATGAGTATGTTTGGTTTATATCTACAGCATTTACATACATTTAACTCTTTCCCTATCTAAGAAACAATTACAACCACTGTTCACTCAGTGAATTATGGACCTCAGGATCAGTATTAATAAAAAAAGTAGCTAAAGTAGCTGTATAAAATTAACCACGAATGGTTTAACGAATGGTTTAAAAATAAATGATATATTCTTCATAATACTTATTATGTTGGTGGTCTGATCAACCTATAGGTTTTTGATTTAGCTCGACATTTTTCACCAAGGCAAGGCATCTTTTTAAAACATATATTTTTATTTACTTACATGTAGGTACACAAACATAATAAATAATAATTATGTAAATAAAATAAATATGATTTTTTATTACCTACAACATACGTGCGTACCTAATAATGCAATATAATAATTATTTCTGAATAATTACAAATACATATAAGCACCTACTCTACTTCTACTACTTGACACCATTAAGAGTAAAGGCAGCAGCATAGGGGCATATTCTGCTCTTGGTCACTACAATTTTCGAAGCACGAACCTAGATGGAAAGAAATTAGAGCATATATGGAAGCAAATCCAAATATCTCACTTCTTTTCTCACATATTTTCTGTTGTTTTGGCCTCATTCCATATCATCTGTAGCTCTATTATCATCAGCTTTTAGATTTTGTAAAGTTCTGTATCTTGCATAAATATGAAACTTTTTTCGAAATGTTTAAAACATAATATCTTCCCTAAAATTTTAATTAGTTGTATACAACACATATTTGACAAATCTAATTAGATAATTAATCAGTTATTATTTTGCAACAGATGATAATAATGATACTATAAAATAGGTACCTATAATTCATTATAAATTTTCCGCCATGAAAGCTTCAATCCATCTCTCTGTTAATTCTGCCTGTTTGGGAAAACTACAGGTTTACGTTATATGGCTTCGCCTTCAAACTGCAATTTTTATGGTTTTGGATCACACAAGTCGTCATGTTATCTTCATAACATCAAAATTCAAATATTTTCAATTTAACTTGACGTGTATGTCAGGTATACAACAGGGTGATTCAGTTTTATTCTGCGACACTTCAACAGGTACTAGAAAACCAAAAAATAACCGCAGTTTCTTCTATATACTGTATCATTTAAAGGCTTTATTAAAAAGTTACAGGGTGTTAATGTTTTAAGAAACATGTGGTCTTTATTGAATATTTACCAAACTAGTTGAGATATTTAAGTCATATTTGGTACACGCTATAACGGCATGGGTTAGCATAAAACCTGTCAATATCGAACACCTTGAACAACCAGTGGCGTAGAAGTGGGTAATTAGTATAATTGTTTTTAGAAAAAAAAATGAACCATCTTGTATAGCAATAAAATGTATTCAATTTCTTATGTAAATTTTAATTGTAAACAAAAACGTTCTCTTAGTATTTTTTCATATGTGTTATGGTTTCATAGCAAATTTGATTTTTTTGTATTTTTTCGGGATATTTCTGAAAAATTATCTAAAAAATTTGCTCCATAACAACTATCACTTAAAGTGGAAATAATGTGTTTGCTACTTGAAATAAAGTAACTTTTTCCAATAAACTTACCTATTTAAGGCTATACTTTTGAAGATACAGGGTCTAATACATTTAAGGAAGATACAATTAATGTTACGCCCTCTATCTTGAAAAGTAAAACCTTGAATGGGTAAGTTTATTGGGAAAAGTTACTGTATTTAAAGTAAGAAACACATTTTTTCTGCTTTGAGTGTTACTTATGGAGCGAAGTTTTAAGTTAATTTTTCAGAAGTACCCCGAAATAATACGGAAAAATCAAATTTGCTATGAAACCATGACACATATGAAAAAATGCTTAGAGAACGTTTTTGTTTACAATTAAAATTTGCCTAAAAAATTGAATACATTTTATTGCTATACAGGGTGGTTAATTTTTTTTTCTAAAAACACTTATACTAATTACCCACTTCTACGCCACTGGTTGTTCAAGGTGTTTGATATTAACAGGTTTTATGCTAACCCATGCCGTTATAACGTGTACCAAATATGACTTAAATATCTCAACTAGTTTGTAAAATATTCAATAAATTCCACATATTTCTTACAACTTTAACACCCTGTAACTTTTTTATAAAGCCTTAAAATGATATAGTTGTTTATAGAAGAAAGTGCGGTTATTTTTGGTTTTCTATCACCTGTTGAAGTGTCGCAGAATAAAACTGAATCACCCTGTATATCAGTGCCACTGTTTTTACGACTATTTTTTATAAGTTGCCGCGCTTTTGTCGAAGTGACGTAAGTGCGCAGAAGAGTTTAATTTTCGTCCGCCCAGCTGACATACCGTTATGAGTGTAAATATTGACACTTTCTGGCGCACCATAAAAAAATAATGATAGAAAGAGTATACACCATATAACAGTGATATTAATTTACTAAACAACCCTTCGCAGAGTGCCGGTTGGGTGGGGGTAGGACGTAGGACTATGGACCACACAGGTGATTCCCCGTTTAAACTGTAAAGAAATTCATGGAAAATAATACCATGTCAGAGAACGTTCCCCAACTTCTATAATCTGCGGCGTAATTTATGAAAGAAATGTTTTGTGTGTCCGTAGTCTGTACTCGAGAGTAATGCATCCTATAACTTCCATCCAGTACCCGACTCACCCGCGAGTGTTCAATCGGCACAAGAGAATTGGAAAATTCCAGGAAAAACGTCGACGCATTGTGCCTTCCGCCATTGCCACTATTGTCCTGCTCCTCCGCCGGATTTCCATACGACCTCCGGTGAACTCTGCCTGGATCAGGATCCCGCGTTGCCCGGCATTGCGAATTAAAACCCAATCCCAGTTCGATGGGTTTCCCCTCCGACCACACATAAACTTTTCAGACTCTCCCGCGGTTTTGCGGTGGAAACCAAGCCTAAAAAGAAAGAGACAATGCGACCGCGGCCATTATTATTCTGCAGAGTTAAAGCCGCGGGATCCAGGGGTATTCGCAGTTGAAAAAGAAGCGTGCTTTTTGTGTTCCAGAGCAAGTGCAAAAGTGAAAAATAGCATTTCTTCTTAAACTTCAACAAAACATGTACAGGGTTGCTTACTATAAATTGACACCCCTTAACTTGTTAGTTTTTGAGGTAAGAAAAAAGTTTCTTGTGACGCTATTGGACCTTATACAGTGTGTTCTACAAAGCCGTGGCAGACATAACTTTTATGTTATGTAACAGTTTGTATATTTTTGGATTATTGAATTCTATGCATTTTTCTGATTCCAACGAAGTATATAGGTATGTTATACAGGGTTAACTATCACTTAGTGCAAAAAATTTTAGCACGCGCGCAGGGTGGCTTAAGAAAACAGAAAATATTTTTAGATTTTTTTTACGATCTTTAAAAAAAAGGGGTAAAAACCCCTATTTTCCCTGTAAATCTCCGCCTCTAATTAAGTCATCCAATATGGCTTCGGAACGTACTGTCAGATTTCCGCGGTGTTGCCGTTGTTTTCGGAAGGATGAAAATACCTTTTTACTCAAACAAATCTCTGTAATCACTCACCCGCCATGCATCAAAAACTTTGGTGCAGTTGATTCCCTCGCTTGGATGTTCACTAATCGTGCCGCTCCCTCGTACACAACACTCCGAGGTTTTTGGCGTGGCGCCGAGTACCGATCGCTTGGGCCCGGTTGGTCCGCCGAGGCAACACCTCTTAATTTCCTGTATCCGGGGCACAGGGCGTCTCCAAATTCTCCACAATTTTCCTTCTCCTGCCTCGGGCGATGCTCGAGGCTTCTCACTACACACCAGCTTCCATTTTCTCCGCCTTTTTAGTCCCAAAAACCATGATACCCGCGAAAGCGGGCTGCTGCACGTGTGCCGTTTACTCCACTACTCACTACTATACCCCGATTACTGTAAGAAGTCCCGATTTTGTCAGATGACATTCTCCACAAAATCCCTAGGAATGGGTATATATGTGTCTCAACCAATTAATGACGTCACTCATTGATTTATGATGTGAAAAGTTACCCAAGTGATACGAAAAAAAGAACATAATAAGACAAAAACCCTATTGCAATCTCGATTATACCGCTATAAATAAAAAAGACCATGTCTATAACTAATTTTAATAATAATTTCAAACGTCATGGAAACACTTTTCATTTTGGTATAATCAGCTGCTTTTGGCAGCGTCTATGGGCGGACTCAGGCAAATTTAGCTTCGGTCAAAGTGACAGTGAAGGTTTTCCAGATCGTTCAAACTGGTTCAAACATTCGGCAATGAAAATATTCGCGGGTTTTCTAAGTTTCGTGAGTTTTACCGTTATCTGTGTTGTTCTTGTTCTTGTAACTTTTCGTGTTATTAGTGCAAATGGGCTCGTTACTGACCTGAACTTATGACCCGGTTGCATTTTTTGCTGCATAGATGCCAACTTAGGATATCGAAATTACCAATTGACAGTCCCAGTAAGGACTTCTTAAAATAATTTGAGTATACTGTCTTCCCCTCCCCTCTTGGCTCTCCCACGCCAGTCAGGACGCGATGTTGAACCTGTGGTTGAACAACGCGCAAACTGAAGTATTCCCCTATCCCCCTAAACTAAATCAAATAGGTTTCCCAGTGCGTTCACCTAAATTTCAAATCAGCACTACCCATACAACTTATTGGAATACTGTCGCTATGAAATTTTTAATTTAATTTAATTAACCGAGTGAATGTGTGCATCGAGGTGAACGGCGGCCTCTTTGAACAGTCACTGTAGTGCTTTGCATATGCAATGTGTGCTAGTGCAGTTGTGTTTTTTGGTCGCCCTTCGGAGTTTTTCTGGCGAAGGGATCCTCCTCCGTGGTCGTCAGGCTGAGTACCTCGCTTCAAACAAAAGGAATGGCGGAGGCAAACAAGCTTGAGGGGTGCTGAGTTGTCGCCTCGCTGAAACCGCGGCAGACTTACAAACGCCTAAGCGCAATACTCCATTTATTAAAGTTGTTTCACAAATAACAATTTTCCCCCAACAAATCCCCCAATAAATCGTACAGTTTATTGGTATAAATCGTAGAATTTTTTGTTTTCAATTTAATGGTAGGTATAAATTACAAAATTGGCGAAGAAATTAAAATATTGAGATGACGATTTACAGATTAAATTATTCCAAAATTCCAGAGCTGTCAACACAAAGCATTCTGCTGTTTGCGGCAACTTGTGGCTAATTTCGAGATTTTTCTATTTTACTGTATAGAGGTTTTTTTTTAACGAATTTTGATATTAAATTTTGAATTTCTACTGGGAGGGAATTTTTTATCATTTATTTTACTTTGACGGGGCTTATCTTAATTCAAATGTTGTATCAGTTTCCATAGAACTAAGATGAGTGCCATGGAAAACCCAAGTCGTTTGTATATCGCTAATAATAATAAACTTGTTAACCTCCAAACAATTCTGAAAATAAAAAATTGTTAAATTCCCTTATACATTCCAAAGACAATGCAAGTTGTTCCAAATTTTTATCTTTAATAATAAAAAAAAAGTTACGCCTCTTTCGAAAAATAATTGAAATATTGACCGTTCGGATTGCTTTCTGTCTATAATAATACACTAACTTCAGAATTTTTGCGCTTACCATCGATGAAATAAAAAATATTTTTCAAAAACTATTCTTTTTACGGTCGTTTTCTTCCTTTTGATATGTGGGGTCAAACAAAAAAAATCCCATGTCTCTACCTGCTCTATTAATAAAAAAGTGATTCACTTCCAAAAAATCCTTGGTGGCCATGAAAAAAATTTGGTTCAATCCCTTTTTACATTCTCAACACAACGAAAGTTATTGTCTTAATTTCTATCTTCACTAATAAAAATAAGTTAGATTTTTTTGTAATGTCATGGGATGTTTTGTTGATCGACATTTAAAAATCGCACACTTTTAATTGAAGATTAG
This sequence comes from Pseudeuparius sepicola, assembly GCA_963920635.1. NCBI lineage: Eukaryota > Metazoa > Arthropoda > Insecta > Coleoptera > Anthribidae > Pseudeuparius > Pseudeuparius sepicola. The sequence continues at coordinate 72,928,675 of OY987300.1, forward strand.
CGGTACTTATATCAAACAAGTCTGAAATAAAAATATAGTTTAAAAAACTAAAAAAAAACACGCTTACGCTTAGCAAACTGAACTAAAAAGTAAAAAATACTAATAGCAAACCGAATTTTATTGTAAAAAAGAAGCGTGGGGTGCATGATATCAATTATTGTTATAAATATTTCATTAGTAGCTATTGATAAAAGTAGAGTTATCATAAAAAAAAAATATATAATAAAAAAAGCACCCAGCCCGCTTCTTTTTTACAATAAAATTCGGTTTGCTATTATTATTTTTTACTTTTTAGTTCGGTTTGCTAAGCGTAAACGTGTTTTTTTAGTTTTTTAAACTATGTTTTTATTTCAGACTTGTTTTGAGTTGAATAATTTTTTTTATAATTGGGGATATACGTACATGAATAAGTGCCAAAAAATTCAGGAGGTGATTGCCTTTTTAAAAATAAGGGGGGGTTCTCGTATAAAATTTTTCGATTTGGCATTTCCCTGCAAAGTTATTCGGGTTACAGGGTGACCCAAAAGATTTTTTTTTATTTATATCTCTAAATAATCAAGTTGCACAGCTGAAACTTTGCACTGTTATGTTTTTGGCGATGGAGAATAAGCTGAAGGTGTCAGTTTTTATGTATCTCATAGAGGGCGCCGCTTGTGCTGTTCTGTGATCGTGCTTTTACTCCTAACTTTTTTGAGGTTATGTTTTTGGTCTTGAAGGTTCGTCATTTTAGTGCAACTTTTCATTTTGCAACTAAAATGTACTCTTTCATGACGATAGAATCAACCGTTTGCGTTGAAATTGGCAAAATGTGAAATTGGCAAAATGTGCAACTTGATTATTTTGAGATATAAATAAAAAAAATACTTTTGGGTCACCTTGTAGACCCGAATAACTTGGCAAGGAAAGCCCAAATCGAAAAATTGTATTTATTTTATACTATTTATTTACACCCTGTATATTTAATAAATGGAGTATTGCGCGTAGGGGTTTGTAAGTCTGCCGCGGTTTCAGCGAGGCGACTACTTGGCGCCCCTCAAGTTGGTGGCACTCCGAGGTCTGTGCTTGTTTTGAGTTGAATAAATATTTTATAATTGGAGATAAATGGAGTATTGCGCGTAGGCGTTTGTAAGTCTGGCGCGGTTTCAGCGAGGCGACTACTCGGCGCCCCTCAAGTTGGTGGCGCTCCGAGGTCTGTGCTTGTTCTTCTGTGACCATTAAATTTCCATTGATGCAATGTGAATTACACATAATTTCAAATAGAAAATTGAATTGAATACTTATTTTTTGTATCTATGGCGAATGCGCTGGGATAGTTAAAAGAAACATTAAATTAATTACGTGAACGATATCTAGTCTTACTTTTCTGTGTAATTTCATTTGGAGTATTTTGTATATTCCATCATTAGTGTTAAATTTTTCGTAAATAAATAATACTTCCAGGACCTCTTCACTGCAGTTTATTTTAAATAAAGTACACATTGCATCAGTTCGATAACTTCTCGACAATCGTAGGGTAAATACTCCTGCAGCTGTGGTCCATATCTGAGTGTACTAAAAAGGAAATTATATTTAGGTGATTATTCACAACTACTGAGCCAAGACCTTGTAGCTTTCCATTAACCCGCCTCGCCGATAAGGTGCTTTCAGTTTTTCGTTTAAACACGTATAGACAACAATAACAAACTTTGAGGTTATGGTTGGTTGGCCGAAGGATTGAGGCCTGTCATTTCTGGCAGTTCCGTCTAGCTGTCATTTCTGGCATTCAATATTTGCGTTCACTTTTAATACAGAAAAACAGAAACTAAGAAATTGTCTCCATGTCTCGTCAATCTCTGTCGCTACTTCGGGAGATCTACATGACCCAGGGGCCGCTGTACTTTACGGTTAAACGTTTGAGGTCCTTAAAATAAGATAGAAACTGACGATGGTGTTTCGTAGCCATAAGACTAACTAATCAAAACTACCCCACAACTTTTCCGCCAGGGGTTCTTTTGAGCACACATTGACTGTATTACAGGCGAAGACTTCCAAAGCAAGAAGAGGGCTAGTGCGAGCGTTCTTCACACCTGAAACAAAATTTATGTATTGAGATATAATTCTGCGACAATTAAGCAGATATTGAACGTAACATAACCCATATCGACAGAAACAGGTTCGAAATATGTATATGTGCTTTTTTAAACGGTAAAAACATATCTAGAAATATCTACTTACGACAAAGTTTTCCGTCGGGTTAGACTTGCCAAAACCCATGTAAAAGGACATTGTCTAAGAAACCCTTTCTTCGGCACAAGCATCGATCAAGTTTAAACGGCAAATTGATACCCCTCAGTCTTCCGCATATATTCTTTTAACGGTGCATTGTCCTCGCTTCGTTTCGCAGGATTATTAGACGGCAACAAAGACCCCAGAGTACCTAAAAATCTGAAATAGGTGAAGCAAATCGTATCTAAAAATGCTCTCCATACCTTTCTGTACAACTCAGTTTTCCATTATTCCTGTTAAGCCGGAAAGCGCCAGATGACCACTAGAGGGACAAGGGCACGGCCATAAGTTCGTTCTAACACGGGTTTCTGAGTTTCTCAAGCCTGATTTTCCAAGAAAGGCAAAGTAATAAGTGGATCTCTCCCGTGGCGTTTTCTAAAACCGAAATTTTACATAAAAACCTACATACATACATACCTAACCTACAGTGCGCCCGTACCTGGAAAACTTACCCATGGAATAACAGATGGGTTTCTGAGCTCCCAAACTCCCAAACCACTACGAATGTTGGAAATTTGGAAATTGTCCACACCAAAACCAAACGACAGCTGATTACCACCATTTTGTTTCTGAATTCTAACTAATCGATATATTATCTAGCGCGTGCGCCTCGGCCACGATGAATATACAAGATGTTCCCGGGCCCTTTCTTTCCAAACTAGTCGAAAAAAGTCGGAAAAAAAATCCGGGGGGCCGAACGGCTCTTTTAATCCGGACGCTTTTCAATAGTCTCCTTCCTCATGTACTCCCGCGGACGTACGTGAAATTTGGGCTCGAAAAATCGAAAACTGCGTCCTGTAGAGTGTTGCCAAGACAGCCCGGACTAGCTAGAGGCAAGGGCCATAACAAGCGCCTTTCAGGCGTTTGTTAACAAGAGGTCCCCAACAGATTTAGAAAATGTGATGAATGTTGTGTTGTGTAGTTGTGTGACTTTTAATGTAAAAAAGAAAGAAAACAGAAAATGGTGCAATATTCAATTCTGGAAATGTCATTAAGGTAGGTAGGTGTTTCATAGGCATTCTACATGTTCCTTAGAAAGTAATCGTTTTTAAAAGGAAATCGTAATTTCGTGGTGAATCCCCGGATAAATCGACAGACGTGGCAACGCCGCGCTATTTCACTACGTGTAACCAGTGACTATAGAAAGATATAGTCACTGCTGTAACTCCGATTGACATAGGCGAAATTTTAAGACACGTCTCGCGGGCCTCCATAGGCGGCGTTTTTTGAGGGGTTTTAAACAATTTGAAAAAAAAAATTTTATACTTAAGACAAATGTTAGAAAATTTTTGAAAATTTATTTTGGCAAGTCTAATTTTTCTTTATCTGCCATAAAATTTTTTGTACTAAGTGATACTTAACCCTGTATGTTCGCTCCAACCGTTCATTCAGAAGTGAGCCTTTTTTGTGAGGGATTACTCCTTGGGTCATAGGTTGCCATGGAAGACAAATGCCAAATAATAGTAATAATTATTGAGAGTTTACAAGTATATTCGGGCTTTGGAAAACAAAATGGGCTATTTTAAGATTTCAGGGAAAAATGAAGAAGGAAAATTGAGAAAAATTAGGAATTTTAAGTAGTAACATAGTTAATAAACTTCGTCAGATTTATTGTTTGAAATTTAATTTTTATTAAAAACTACAATAACGTTTGGGTTATCGGGTTATTTAAGAAACAAAATTTATTTTGACAGATCGGGAAATGTAGAAACACTGAAAGGTATAGAATTCGGGAAGAAATCCACATAGTAAATACTGAACGAACACAGCAATTTTATCGTTGACTCAATAAACAGAAAGTTAGTAGCAAATAGTGCATTTATTGCTATTTGATTTGGGAAGCAACAAATGAAGTCCAGGCAGGAGCCTGGATTATCACCTGCATTATCACCTTTTCTTGTAATTGTTACATTTACACTCGCTAATCTTACATCCTTATTATATATATATATATATATATATATATATATATATATATATATATATATATATATATATATATATAATATCTAAATTTTTGTAGTACTATTTTATATTTATTTAAAAAAGTTGATAAAGATCGTTTACAAATTTTACAAAATAAATCAATGAGAATTATTTTAGGGTGGAATAAGTATAGCAAAATTTTAGATATGTTAAATAAATTAGAATGGCTTAACATAGAAAATTATTTAGAATATAAAACTTTAATATTTATTCATAAAATTAAATTAAATTTAGTAGCGCCGTATTTTAGTAACATGTTAACAAAATTTCAAGAAGTACATCATTATCAAACGAGGAAATTCAAATTTTTTTCTGGACCAAAAAAATTCTAAATTTGCTCAAAATTCGATTTTTTTCAAAGGATTAATTTGTTACAATAATTTAGCCCCATCATTAAAAAATTCTTCATTAAAACAGTTTAAGTTTAAATTAAAGTGTAATTATTTAAATAACTAGAATAGGATATTAATATAGTAGGTTTTATTTATCAATGATGTAGTTGGATAGCAATTTGTTGCTAAATAAATTTGTTTATTATTATTATTATCGTTTTCAATAAAAATTAAATCTTAAAATAGCCCATTTTGTTTTCCAAAGCTTGAATATACTTGCAAACTGTCAATAATTATTACTATAATTTGGCATTTGTCTTTCATAACAACCTATGACCCAAGGAGTAATCCCTCACAAAAAAGGCTCAGTTCCGAACAAACGGTTGGAGCAAACATATAACATATAAAATGCGTAGAATTCAATAATCCAAAAATATACAAAGTGTTCCATTTAAGAAAACATAAGTTGTCTGCCACGGCTTTCTAGAACACACTGTATAAGGTCTAATAGCGTCACAAAAACTTTGTATTAGTATCTAAAACTTTTATAAAGAAACTTTTTTTTCTGACCTCAAAAACTAACAAATTAAGGGGGGGTGTCAATTTATAACGAGCCACCCTGTATCAACGTAACAAGGTTGTACTCATGTGATGTTGAGAACAATAATTATGCTCGATGCAAGATAGTTATATTTATCTAATAGTAGTAAGTTTTGTTAATTATCTGAACAATAGTCCATTTATTTCTGTGAATAGGACAAAGACAGCTACAATGTAGTATAGTTCTATCTCTGTTGCCGCTGACTCACTTATCCAGCGATGTTATCATTGTCGGAACCTTTCCAGTTAGTATAGAGAGTTCGTTGCTTATTTGAGACAAGCACCACTCCAATCAGCATTGGCCCCTCTATTGACAAATTTTTAAGCCTACACTTGACGACTTCTTCTGCACCAATAATAACAACTTAGCGATACAACCTTCTTTCCCTACATTGTGACACAGACCTTAAGTTCTTTGGTTTGTATTAACCTAAAATAAACAGTTCGCACTCAATTTCGCTATGGGTGCGGGAGTCGCAGTCGCGCGGATTTTCTCTAACTGCCGAACAAATTCCGATTATTTCTAAGGAAGACGTATACGGCCGCTAAACGTGTTCTAAATTTCAAATTTTATCGCAGCGAATACGTGCATCCCATCAATCTATAAATTTCCCACGCGCTCCCCCAAAATTTATAGTCGGTCTATTCGGGAGATGGGGATTTGCGGTGAAAAGAATTACTGGGCACATACATACGATATTTTGGCCATTACGTTATAGTAGTGTTACCTTACGCCCATTATCGATCAAAGGTTCCCGGTATTCAAAGGAAAATGTTTGGCCTATAACGGAACGGGGATAAAATGGGCGGGAAATGATACATGGGGTTACAATATGGTAGTAAATGGGGGAAGAGTAATAAATACTTTTTCCATTACTACATTTAACAGTTGATAATAGTATGTTACATAGCGAGAGTTGTAAACAGCTTATTACGTATGAGTGGAAAAGTTGCGCACGAGCCGCGCAGCGGCGAGTGCTGTAATTCCACGAGTATGTAATAAGCTTACAACTCGAGTTTTGTATTATAATTTTTCTTCGATGGAAGAAAAACTATTATAATAGATAAACTATACTTCTGATTATCTGACAGGCAACAATTAGTATGTTGGTTAGTTGCTATGGTGACGCGGATGCCGCGCTAACAAGGCACCCGTGATAATTGCGTTTTAATTAAGGTATATTAATAGGTATATTACTAGCATAGGAGTAGAAAAATAACATTATTCGTTGTTATTTTACAGTGAATTGTAAACTCCTACTTCATCATCATCCATAGCCTCTGGTCACTCAGAAACGTCAAACTTATTTACTTAGTTATAGGTAACAAAAATTATGCACAATATTGATACAGCATATTCTACAGTTAAAAACAATTACACTCCTTCATATATTTGTTTCATGATAACAGGGAATTGAAATTTCAAAAATATAATTTTTTATAACTGGCAAAACCTGTGGAGGTATCTCGCTGAAATTTGGTGTGGAGTAATACACGCTAGTGAGGGTGAGTTTAAATTAAACACTTGAAGATGCTTCGCCACTGGACGAATTGAGCTTCCTCTTCACAGTCTTATTCTATGATTTGTGCGTGATAAGAAAGGTCTCTTGAGTTTTTCTCTAAACTTTGGTCACAAACGGGAATCGAATAAAATTCTGCATCTTCGCTAAAAACTGCTGCCTGTGTGTTTGGTAAGGATTTGGCGTTAACCGTGTCATATTGTCAATTAATTGCTCTGAGAAGATAGTCATATTAGACAAAATATAGTCTTTTACTATTGAGTTGTCGCCTTTATACTCAACTAAGTACACTGTGCAACCAAGACCTATTTTGTTATCGTTTCCTCGAGCAGTTTTGAAAAATAATTATGCCAGGTCGAGATTGAAAAAGTAATTGCGTCCATACTAGTATTAGCAATCAATTTGAAGGGTAATATAATTTGCATGTAAATAACGCATTTGCCACACACCACTATGAGCAGGCTCACCGTTCGAACTTCGATTAGCATCTTCCATTTACCCCCAGGTCCCGCAAGGATGTCAACAATTAACCCAGTGTTAATCAGAAATCGTCAGTAATTAGGTACAGGTTATGTTATGTACATATACTTAAGGGTTTAATATTCAGGTAATTATAAACTTGCTGTACGTACAGTTATTCGAGTAGTATTAATTTGTATCTTTCAGTAAGATATCGTAAACTTATTACTCATCCGATAAATGTCTAGAAATGTAATATAATATTACTGGATAAGTACCAGTAGGTTGAGATTTTGTACTAACGGTATCTCCACATAATAAACATAGTATAAATAGTGCCAGTAATCTATCTACCTTATAGGATTAATTCAACTTTTATGACAGCATAGCGACTTCAGTTTCCCAACAAATATTAAGCAATTTAAACATTAGTTATGAACGGCATTTTCTCTAGTCATAGTCAAACTTTATTGAACGACAATAATGTTATATTTGGGATAATCTCAACGCAAACAAAATAATAATAGAAATATTAAATAATAACGGTGCTGTGTCCTTAAAATTAAAATTCGCTAATTTTTTTAATTTAAAAAATCGTACTAGCAGGGAATTGCAAATGAAAGCTTGCTTTATTAGAGCAACAAACCCTTTAAAATTTATTGCGGGAGCTGCATGAAGCTTTAAATTTCCTTATTTACCTACAACATATATTTAGAGTCAGGCGAACAAAAGCTGTGAAAAATTTATGATAGGAACGTGCCCTCCGATCTGGAGTTTTTCGGTATTGTGTGTGCAACAGTTGCAAAAAATTCTGATATACTTCCAACCACTGGTGTGCACTTATAATGGTCTTATAAGCAAAAATACCAAAATCCTTCTTTGAAGACCCTCACAAATTCATGGAAGTGTTTCTCAGCAAAGAACTAAATAATTATTCTTGTTTGTCAACTTCCTATCTGTACGATAGGAACCACAATGGAAGGGACTAAATGCTGCTCTGTGAGTTGAAGAAGAAATTCTTTAGCGAGCAAACACCTTCGAAATGTCTAGTGTAACGACTCAAAACTCCATACAAAATTCCACACATGAATATTACGAGTAACCTAATGCAATTTAAAATCTACCAGACAGCAATACTTAGGAATTCAATTATCCAGGATTAGCCCGCTTTTGGTGGTGTTGGAGCTACGCGAAATCTTATTTACATAGTAAACGACCTCAGCGTGGTCACTATTCTTCTGCCGGCCGGGAAAAAGGAAAATAAATGACAGATTTATTCGACACGCTTTTCACGGTGAACGTTCGCGGCCACAACAGGTTTTTCTTTGCTCGATGTTTAGTTAAATCCTAGAATGGGGAGGGGATATATGGCCGGTTTATATATCGTGCAAAATATAATGCCTAAAATCCAAATATAAAAGCGGGAATACACCTACAAAAAGGATTTATGAAAAATATTTTCAGATAATACCGACCTTATTTCAACATGACGTGCTTTGTAGATTCTTCCTTACCCATGTCATGTTTGAATGAAGTCTTCCTTGAGAATAATAATAATCTAAAACTTCATATCTCAACAACGAAATGGAATATTTTAGTTCCGAAAAAAATGCAGGTAGAGCTCGTGAAGACCTTATTTGTAGGCTCAAACTGAATTTTTCTATTTCAAATTTTGGGCTATAAACAAATTTTGAAAAACCTGCAATTTTTTCGTTATCGCGACGTTAGTTGATATACCTATTACTGGAACATTGGAATGTCCAGTGCGAAAAATATACTAATTTGACTCGTTAAAATATTTAAATAACGATAAAAAAAATCATAATAATTGTTTGTCCTCGCCGTTCCCTCGTGTACTAGATTGCCGGTCCGTTTAAGTTTGATGTCAATGGGCTATATGAATATAAATGAAGTATTTGCTTAAAGGCAAGTAGGTAGTAAAAGGAGAAGCATCTTATTAGGTACTTCAAGTGAACGGTGCAAATAAAAGCACGTCCTTTTAAATGAACAATCAAAATGCTTTTAGTGATTTTATATCCTCTTGAAAATAGCAACTGCACACGATAGAAATTAAGTAAAGCAAAACCTTCCAGTCGAAACTCCACAAACAGTTTATATTCTTAAAAAACTGTACATGTTTCAAACCACCAAGGGTTTATCTTCAGCAGCGAAAATTCATTAAAGTGAGGTATAAAAAGCTAGAAACAGGTATAAATATGAAAAACCAACATATACTAAAAATTACCTTACCTTCCAAGCATATTTAAAAAAAATTGTATTATCAAAATACGTAGGAAAACTTCAAAAGTCGAGTTGTGACCATGAAAACCCAAAATTAAAAATAAAAAGCCACCAAAATGCTTTAGTTAAAGTTCATAAAATTCTGAAAAGAAAATAAAACGTGGTAATCCAAGTTGCACTGTTAAGATGTAAAACATACCTTCAAAAAACAAGCTTCACTCTAAGCATCCGGTAAACCAATAAATCTACTTCGTCAAATTAACATTTTAGTTTGTAACGTGAACGTTTTGGGGTTCCAAAGAACCAAAAAAGCATAATTTTGTTAAAAAAATTATTATAGATATTAATATTTATGAGGAATGTAGGGGAATGTAGTTTCCACATTCCATTTTCTGTCATGGTGACCTGATCGTTATATTTTTTTAATAAAATTATGCTCTTTTTCTTTGGAACCCCAAAACGTTCACGTTACAAACTAAAATGTTAATTTGAGGAAGTAGATTTATTGGTTTACCGGGTGCTTAGAGTGAAGCTTGTTTTTTGAAGGTATGTTTTACATCTTAACAGTGCAACTTGGATTACCACGTTTTCTTTTCTTTTCAGAATTTTATGAACTTTAACTAAAGGCTTTTGGTGGCTTTTAATTTTTAATTTTGGGTAATGCTTGCTCGGCTTGGAAGGTAATTTTTAATATGTTCATTTTTCATATTTATACCTGTTTCTAGCGTTGTATACCTCACTTTAATGAATTTTCGCTGCTGAAGATGAACCCTTGGTGGTTTGAAACATGTACAGTTTTTTTAAGAATGTAAACTGTTTGTGGAGTTTCGACTGGAAGGTTTTGCTTTATTTAATTTTTATCACATTACTCCACTGTAAGAAGATGGACTATTTTTTCTTTTTTTTTTTGCACACGATAGATTTATCGAAGAGATTGAAAAAACTGTTGCCAATGGAATCACAAGGTCTGCAAAACTTTTGTTTCGCTTGTAATAAAGTGGGCCAAAAAAACTAAGAATCTTACTTTTCTTGATGTTCAACAATTTTTTTAAGTTTTGTTCTTGAATGAATTGACAAATGAAGGTTATTATATATTCTGTAAAGTACAAAATTGTTAAACTTTGAATAAAGCTGGCTAAATCAAATTTTGTTTAATTCTTTTCAGTGACAATAGTAGGTATATTCAATATTATGGATATCAACAAAATTGTGGGATGTACGATATATGTATAATTGAAAAAATTAAAAATTGAAAATACTACAAAGGAAAACAATTTACAATTTTCAGTTGCTGTTTTGTCGACCTGAAAATCATTGGAAAGATTTTGTATCAACATTTTTTTTTCAAACGCGACTATAGACAACAATGAAAATATAAATGAAAAAATAAAAAAAAAAACATTTTTTCTAGCCCACCTTATATTTTTTACGACATGTCTCTCGAATTTAAAGGGTTTTGCTTTTATTTGCAGCTTCAAAATGACACTTGACCTGTCTAATATACCAGTAGTAGCCCAACTGGAATCGACGATCCTTTGTTCTCGACCCAACAAAATATCTATTCGTCCGTTGCGTCGTAGTCTTCTTACTCAAGATCATTCTACATTGGGGGAGTTGGGCTACTGGTTATACTGTGCTAATAAGGCGAAGGTTATAACAATCCTAGGTCTGCTATACTTGGGTCTGTCCAATAAAATCCTGTTACCTTCGTTAAATATACAAGATTTATTTATCACATTTTGTGATGTTACAATTTTGGATTGTACAACTTTAATGATCTAAAATGAATCGACTTTAGGATAAGGTTAATATTGAACAAATATTTAAATACAATAAATTAGGAAATAGAGTTAAATTTTTAGTTAAAAATTTAAAGTTAAATTTTGATAAAAATTGATTTAAGAACAAATAAAAAGATTAAATTAGCTTTACAATTAAACTGACTGTTCAGCTTCTATTATGCTTCACTCTGAATCTTAAGTTTGAACTGCGTCTTCAGTCGCTTACGCTCAAACGAGGCTCGTAGAAGTGTGGGGCGTGGCTAGGGCTTCCTCCGGTCCTTGTCTGCTCAAATAGGCGTTGCAGATGTTGAGGCTAGCAGATATCTCAGGGCGTCGCCGAAGTAGAGCTGACCAGGAGTCGACACCTATGCCAACGCAACTCCACTCGATGCCTACGCAACTCTCGTCACGTTGTTCCGCCGTCAGAGGGCTGTGATCGTAGCGTCCTCAGAGATGGTGTGCAAGCATGAACAGATCAGAAAGAAAGTAGCATTAGACAAGGTCTAAGCCTTTTACAGAAATTTATAAACCAATAGGTTAGATTAATATTTAAAATTGAATTATGATACTAAAGTTATTAAATATTGACAAATGATGAAAATTAAACGATTAGAACTATACTAATTTAAGGGGAACTATGCATAGTTTTTTTTTCAAATTTTATAGATAATGTTATTGAACTGTCCAGAATAGCAAAGTGCTTAATATTTAATAAGAAAAAATTTTGAGAATGCTCCAGCCCGAATTCTTGAAATTTAAGATATTTTAATACTTATTTAACGCGGAAAGTTTATTTGAGACTTGAACGGTAAAATAGAGAAACTAAGAAAGCTGATAAACTAAAGGCAATATGAATTTATTAGGAAAGTGAAAATATCGGTATCAGATTTACTTGAGTGGCCCGGTACCACAGAATCGAGACCTAACTCGAAAAATAAGGAAGTAACGTGTGACCAATGTGACCAAAACTTGAAAATATTCAACAAGATAACAGCCGCAAGATGGTGGGTATTCAAAAAAAGGACAATGCTATGTTTCTGAGTTAAAGATGGCCGGGGCCTTGGACGAAATGAGTCCCTCAAAAAAATAGCACGTCTAAAAAAAAACGCCACAGGTGAGTAGTAAAGTTGCTGAACTAAGCAAAAATCAAAAGAAATTACTCACCTGTGGGGTTTTCCAGGAGAAACAGCCACCACCTGCTTGCTGTGTCCCGCGCTTCCTCAGCTACGCAGCCAAAAAGGAAATGCCTCGGGCAAGCGTCGCTGCCTCACGACGCCGTGGACATAGAAAAGAGAAAAACGCAAAAATATTAGTCACACGAAGTCAATCCCCGATATTAAGACACAAAACCACTCAAATAAATCACCGATGGCAAAAATTCAACTAGATAAAAGCCGAAAATGCCGAAAATTTGGCGGGAAATGGGCAGATGCCTCTGCGCGACTCGACACACACGAAGACGGGAGCAAACTCTGCCCAGGTCGGACCCTACCGGCCGATCGCTGGCAGGACCTACGTCATGCGACCAATCAGGTTTTAGCAAGACACGCATTTAATCAACTAAACAGTATTTATGTTCACATTATGCATCAACAGAACCGAAAAATCGAGTAATTCATAATACAGATCTTTAACTACATACCTGCTGAAATGTAAACACACACTTGAATTTTTGCATTTTGAATATGCCAGGGTTCGAGGCTAGTACACGGCCATTTCCGTATATAGCGCGCGAAAATTTGAATTATTTGAAATTTTAAAATTTGAAAAAGTGGTAATAAAATTGAATACAATGTTATAAATGAATTGAAACTGTACGAAGAATAAATTAGTTATTTAGTATAAGATATTATGAGATATGTTCAAAAATAATGACTTTATGTTAATAACAAAATATAAAAAAACGAGTAACGGATTTTGAAATGGAAAAATCCGTTACAAGGTTGAGATGTTACTCGCCCTTTTGCCCCTACCGAAGTAAGCCGTTGCAAGGGATCTTTGTTCCGATTACACACATCGATCGTGGCTTATATCGGGTAACCCGTAGCGTAGTATAGTTTCCCGACACCCGCCATCTACACCCAACCCTGCACCGCGTTCGCCATTCAAAGTTTATCTCGACGGTTCAACGTCGACCGTAGGAACTTCGGTCTGTCTGGCTGTCGGGCCAGATAGAGCCGTCCGGAACGGCATAAAACAATTGACAGCTTAGAGCTTAATACATTTCATGCCGGCATAATGACTTTATCTTTCTTGTTGCAGGCGCATTCTCCGTTGCTGGGCTCCGACAATAAACCGGTAAGTAAACGACGAATGGACGGTGGGCAGTGCCTCTGCCACCGACAAAATTGTTGTGTTCAATTTTGACCAATGGGAGTCCGAAAATTGAATCGCGGAATCTCTAAATGCGTTTTGTGACGGCCTGTCTGAATCTAATTTATATTTAAGCTTTATATGTAGTTCATACCTGGATGCAATGGAGTTCAGGCTAATACTGAAATTTGACACGGATGTGTTTTTGCGGATAGATTTTAGCCATTCTGAGCCGTTCAAAAATAGCAATTTTATATCACACAAGTGCATTGACAGGATATTTGGATATAATATATATAATTTTCGATTTCTGTGGGTCAAACTGCGTCAGATGTGTCGTTTCCCAACAAATTAATATACAGGGTGAGTTTTTTTTATGATCAGTGTGTGGATCTCGGAAACTAGCGGAGATAGAAGAAAGGTTAAATGAGGAAAGAATTGCAGTTTTGTAGGCCCAATTTAACGCATTTTGTGGATTTTTTAAAAAAGTCATGGCTTAGTAGATATTTTGAAAAAACGAAATTTTGGCTATTTATTCTAATCAGAGTTCTGATCCATCTAGCTTCGTTGTTTCTGATTTCAGATAAAAACTGTAAATACAAAAGTTGGAGGGAATTGTGTCCCCAATGCGGTTGTCATGTCCTACTTTCCGTGACAGCTGCCATTTTCGAGATATGACACAAACTTGTGTTTTTTAAAATGGAAACCATAGTTATTTCCGTTATTTTTCAGAATAACCATATCGAGTATTATATCGTTGGAAAGCTCTAAAAATGCCCGATTTTTCGAGACCATCCCCCAACTATGGTTTCCATTTAAAAAAAACACAAGTTTGTGTCATATCTCGAAAATAGCAGCTGTCACGGAAAGTAGGACATGATAACCGCATTGGGAACATAATTCCTTTCAACTTTAGTATTAACAATTTTTATCTAAAATCAGAAACAACGAAGCTAGATGGATTAGAATAAATTGCCAAAATTTGTTTTTTCTAGGAAGCCATGCCTTTTTTCAAAAATCCACAAGGTGCATTACCTCTGCTAGTTTCCGAGATCCCCATACTGATCAAAAATTCACCCTGTATACCATTAAGTAAATGATATGATATAATATAATATCCTGTAATCAATGTTACTACTAAATTATTTTCTACTCGGCTGAAGTTAGAAAATTAGTTCTGCCTTTTAATGGGCAAGTTGTTAGAGTTTTTTTGAGTTTGCACATATAAGATTCGTTAGCGAATGACACATTTCCTAATTTTGTTCGTCACTGGCAAGTACAACTTTTTATGAAGAATTTGTTTCGGAAAAAATGTGAAATAGAACTAAAATCTCGACACGCAATCCTGCGGAACACACTGTACAGGGTGTCCCAGACTGTAAATTATCCTATTTCCCTTGTAATAAAATAGTATATTACATAGCGAGAGTTGTAAACAGCTTATTACGTATGAGTGGAAAAGTTGCGCACGAGCCGCGCAGCGGCGAGTGCTGTAATTCCACGAGTATGTAATAAGCTTACAACTCGAGTTTTGTATTATAATTTTTCTTCGACGAAAGAAAAACTATTATAATAGATAAACTATACTTCTGATTATCTGTCAGGCAACAATTAGTATGTTGGTTAGTTGCTATGGTGACGCGGATGCCGCGCTAACAAGGCACCCGTGATAATTGCGTTTTAATTAAGAACAGATACTTAATTTTTTTTCTTACGTGTCAGTCATTACGTGTCAGTGTTCGTAACAATGAACTTACTTATAACCTAAACCGTCACTTAATAGGTATGTTACTAGCATAGGAGTAGAAAAATATATTTACTATACATACCCTACAATATTTTTCTATCTAAAATACTGTGGCTAATATACCATGGCATATTTTGGGAATGCTGTGTTTTCGTTGGTCACAAGTACCTATACTTATTAATTTTAAAAATAATCTTGTGTGAACCGCGAAATGTATTTCCTCACCTTAATATTCTAACGGCACTGATAAATTATTCGAATTTTCCACGCTGGCAACGTAGAATTGGGCATTATAATTTTAATGTAATTCTATTTTTGAGGCTCAACTTGTTTTAATTAGCTATACATAACATAAACTTAAAGGTCACCTATATTTATGAGCCTTGAAAATTAATAGCCATTGTTTGACGTTACCCCAACATCAAAAATAAATCGGCGCTATATCGCATATTATATTAATTTTAATAGTTTGTAATAACGCCAAGTTGGTGTTCCAACATAAATCTAAAATTAGTTGAAGCAGAACAATCTTTCTTTCAGCTGGCAAATTAAAATTGCAAACTTGTAAAACATCCGACATTCTGGTATTCTAGTTTTACATAAATTTGAGTGATTGTCTTGCGTGATTGGGATTGTTGCCAAAACTATTTCTGAAAACTGTAATACTTCCCCATATGTTTTGAATACAATAGTAACGAAAATAAAACTGACGATATTTTTTATTGGATGCCACCCGATCTTTACGAGTTTGAATTAGAAAAAAACCGGCTTTGACTAAATTAGACTGTTTTCTAATTAGTTTTATAACACAAATTCAAATGTTAGAATAATTGTGTGGTAGATCTTGGTTCTTACTCCCAGTGGGTCTCTAAGTCTGTGATATACAAAAATCAAAGAACGTCTTCTGTAGAAAAAAATGTGTTTTGTAGAAAAAAACGCCTGTACTCAACAGCGTATTTCAAGCGGTTCTACAGGCTTAGACCTGTCGATAGTGAACACAATGTGTCCGATTCTCCTTCCCCCAAGTCTCGTTGTCTCCCCCCAATATTATCTATAATTAAATTTGTTTATGGACGCCCGTGGATCCCCTCAGTCCGCCCTCCCTGTGTCGGAAAGAATTGGGGATATCTTCCGGGGGAGACAATCTCCGGAGGCAACCGGGACGAGAGCTGTCAACAATGCCGACAGCTCTCCCACTTAAGTTCAACCCGCCTATCCAGTGTACAGAAATTCGAAGTCTCATCGTCAAACGCCCAGTTGAGGTCGAGAGTCGACTGTGTAAGCGACAATGTGATAGATTGGATAGATAAACCAGATACCTTTGGCAAATCTGTACATACAATGGTTACCATTTATTTGCTGGGAATACTGCACGGTTTCACTTGTTTTAGTATCCTGAATATTTGGGAGATTGGTATACAGGGTGGGACATCCAAGCGGAAAAAGTGGGTTACAAGGAAGACAGGTTGACATAACATCGTCATTCAAAAAACGATACTGTAGTAAAAATTAAGGGGAATTCGGATTTTGTATACGGTCGTCGGTAAAAAAGTTATCGCCAAAAAACATTTTTTTGCAAAATAAAAAATTATATTTTTTTACCTACACAACCATTAGAGAACCTTATCAAGTAGTATTCCTGGATATTTAGTTTTTTTGAAATAACGTCTGGTTCTAGCGGAAATGAATGTACTTTTCTCTATTTTACAACTTGGACATTCCATTATAGGATTCCTTTTTTAATTCTGATTCCAACGATATATAATTTGAACTGTTTATCTCCAACCGTTTCCGAGATATTTATCAGAAAAGCTCCATTAAACTATATACACAGTCTCGTGGTCAGTGTCTGATGTTCTATCCGAGTAGGTCAAACAATAAAACCAAATTTATGACAATCAAGTCAGCCATGATAATAAAACTGACAATTAATTAGGCTGTATAAGTTCAATATTTCTATTTACCTGTCAGATTAGTCTTAAAATTTTGTTACTAAAGATGTTACTAGTTACAGTTTTAAAAAATGTTTTTTCTACAAGCGTGCGGAAAAGTAGAACTTTCCGCACTTGTTAGGAAATATACTATTTGAAAGAAGAATGCTGTGATATTTTAAAGGTATTTATGAAAAATGATAAAAGACAGGTAGAAACTTTGAGGGAGTATTCTCGCAAATATCCAAGTAGGAATGTTCTGAGTGCTTCATTTATATGTAAGCTGTATCGAAGGTTAAGATCGACAGGAAGTGCATGTGATTAGCAAGAGAAAAATTGGGTTTAGAATTAGTGAGGACGGGAAAGAACGAATTTTAAATTATTTCAGAAGAAATAACGAAAAATCACAGAGAGATGCAGCGAGGGATTTATTTAAACTGTAACTAGTAACACACGGAGAAAAAAGTATATTAATTTTAAATATAAATATAATACTTTCTAATATAAAATATAATACTATTTGGGACAATTATAGTAAATATTACAAGGAAATATATTTTTATTTTTAATTTTTTTATTACCTTTAATTAAAAATATATTAAAAAATTATTATAAGCGAATATTAAAACCAAAAATATATTGTTACAATTTTTAAAATCAATTTATATTTAGTTTTAAGATGAAGCGCATATTAAAGCTTAATATACTTGAATATTTAACCTTATAATACTCTATACTAAATAATGGTAATATATTTGTATTATTCTTGCTAATATTCTATATTTTAAACCGTAACATATCTGATACTTCATATTATAATATATTTTGTTTAATACCATTTAATATACTTTGTAAATTAATGGTAGGCCATTTTCTCAGGTCCGGGGCTTATTTCATCCCCCCTCGTGTATTAGAGGAGTTTGTCTGGCTCTAAGCCATCCCCCTACCAACTTAACAAATTTCAAAATTGGACAAACACAACACCCAGGGCGTGGCCACCACGGTGGGAATCGAACCCACGACCGAAGGTACCTAAAATTAGGTCTGCGTGTTTCACACCTCGGCTAACCCAATCGTACACCGTCGCCTTGTTAATATTCTTCGCAAAATACTCTATCATTTCTTGTCTCAGAAGAAACACCAGAAGAAACCTTGATGTTTATTTATTTCCTGAAAACATTAAGAAGGTGACTGCTGAGACGTTTAATTTTTGTACCTTAAAAAAAGTTACAAGATGGAATGTTTCATTAATAACCTTAGTATTGATAAAAAAAATTGTAGATAATGAAAAAATATATATTACACTACATACACTATAAACTATAAAAAACAAAATTTTCACTCGGAAAGTTTTTAATAAAAAAACACTATATATAATACTATATTCTATAAATACATAGCCCTTATAGGCTAGCTATATAATGAATGATATACCTAAATAATTTTATATGTTTGCAATAATTCCATAAAAATGTCCTGGCAGTAAATACATATACGCCGAAACAGGCCGGCGGGATTCTGCGCTGTAATATTGTGTATATTACGGAGTAAAATCACTACTTTTACTAAATATTATTGGCATATTTTATTAATCGAATTAAATATATACGATTTATAAATTGTAATATATACATGTATTATTAATTATTTGTTATTTTGGTATTTATTAGGATGTATTTTAAGAAGTTAAACATATAATCCATATTCTACAGGTTAAAATACAGAGTTATAGTATTAAATTTCTTATATAATAAATTTTTGTAAAATAAAAATATTTTGAAAGATAAAAAAACGTTTTTTATATACTTCCATAAATTATAATGCCATTCAAAATATTTTCTTTAATATACGGGAATTTTAAAACTACTGTCCCGATTTTTTTCCGTGCAGCCTCAGCAACAAAATTTTAGACTAATCTGACTGGTAAATAGAAAAATTGAATTAACAGCCTACTTGATTTCAGTTTTATTATCACGGCTGACTTGATTTGTCATAAATTTGGTGTTATTGTTTAGCCTACTCGCGTCGAACATCAGACACTGACCATTAGACCATGTATATGTAGTTTAATGGAGCTTCTCTGATAAATATCTCGGAAACGGTTGGAGATAAATAGGTCAAATTATATATCGTTGGAATCAGAATTAAAAAAGGAATGAAGGAATTAAATGGAATGTCTATGTTGTAAAATAGAGATCACTTTCATTTCCGCTATAACCAGAAGTTATTTCAAAAAACTAAATATTCAGGAGCACTACTTGAAGGTTCTCTCCTGGTTTAATATTAAAACTAGAAAAAATATTTTAAATCAGATATGAAACTTGTGTAAATGAGTACCTAATGAGGTTGTACAATAAAATTTAAATAATAAAAGGGGGCTTACCTTCCTAGACATAATCAAGTTTAGTATGTGAATGCGGAAAATTGATGTATGAAAACAGCTAAGATAAAACGGCTTCGTAACAACTCAAAAAATTTCAAAACCTAAAGGTAATATAAAATGGCGGAATCTGAAAGAGAACAAGAAAATTGATAAAAAGGTTCAAGGGAGCTCAGTAAAATAACATGCATCTTACCCTCAAAGTTATTATGTAGCATTAATCTCAAAACTATGTGGAAATTTATACCTAGATTTCTTAGGGGTTCCGAAGAACCAATAATTCATATTAATGAGATCAATGCTACATAATAACTTTGAGGGTACGATGCATGTTATTTTACTGAGCTCCCTTGAACCTTTTTATCAATTTTCTTGTTCTCTTTCAGATTCCGCCATTTTATATTACCTTTAGGTTTTGAAATTTTTTGAGTTGTTACGAAGCCGTTTTATCTTAGATGTTTTCATACATCAATTTTCCGCATTCACATACTAAACTTGATTATGTCTAGGAAGCCCCCCTTTTATTATTTAAATTTTATTGTACAACCTCATTAGGTACTCATTTACACAAGTTTCATATCTGATTTAAAATATTTTTTCTAGCTTTAATATTCTTTAACTTCACACTGCTGATGATGTCTTCCTACAGTACAGTTGAAAATTAAAAAGAACTGTGTTTGTGGAGCAGAGACTGTAAGTTTTACGTTTTACCCCTTCGTCATCAACTATTTCTATCTGGCATGAATCAACAACTCTTGACACGCTCGTAAATAAACTATCACTATATTTTCAGCAGACAATATTCAATTCAACTGGCGGCGGTGTGTTTTTCTGTCGAATTTATTCCGAAGTATGAGAATAAATCTTTCTTTTTTTCTGGCGGGCGCCGAGGCGAGAGCTGTCACCAGTGTCAACCCCCCTTCCACTTAGGCCTTAGCCTCCGTTTTTCCAGTCTACAGATATCCGACAACCTCCGCTAAATTTACATAGTCGAGGTTTGGGATCCGTCGACGATAACAGGCGGTGCTGTTATAGATTTAGTTGAATGAACTACACACTATACATACACTCGGTTATATACACATATTCCTTCCGCCCTAATTTCTTGAGAGAACTTTTTCAGATTATCGTTTAAGAATATTGTGTGATTATGCTTTGATTCATTTATTTTCTTAGTCACTTTTAATATACGGAGCGTGGTAAATGTGTTTTGTCAAAAATTTCCGTTTTTCATCGGGTTGGAGCGATGTTATTTCAGCTTGGCGTTCAAGCTATCCCCAAGTCTTCGGTAAGGTTCAGATGCTTTCGGCGCCAAAAAAATTAAAACCGACTTCAAAAATTTGCCCGTATGCACACTACACTAAAAATTAAAAAAAAATAACAAAAAAAAAACACTGACTTCACAAATTTGCCCATATGCACATTTCAACAAAATTTTAGAAATATTTTTCTCTTTCTAAATTGAGTTATCTTTGGATTTGGTGACAGTCAAGGCAAGGAATTTAAATCTATTTAGATATGAATACATCATATCCTACATACATCATAACTTACTGTCACCGACTCCAAAGATAACTCAATTTAGAAAGAGAAAAATATTTCTAAAATTTTAGTTGAAATGTGCATACGGGCAAATTTGTGAAGTCGGTGTTATTTTTTTATTATTATTTTTAGTGGAGTGTGCATACGGGCAAATTTTTGAAGTCGGTTTTAATTTTTTTGTTAAAAATTTTTTATTTCTTATTTTTTTAGTGAATTATTAAGAATTATCGAAATCGGTCCAATATTAAATTCCATCCCCTATTTGTTCACCCTTAGGATTGAAATTTTTCTCTTCAAATTTAAATGTGACCAAGCCAAGGTAACCCCTTTCTGATAAAATAAGAATCATCCGAATCGGTCCAATATGAACTTTCATCCTCTATTTATCTACCCTTAGGGGTGGAATTTTTTCTTTAAATTTAAATGGAACCATACCTAAGGTACGCCCTTTCCAATAAAGAAAGAATCATCGAAATCGGTCCAATATGAAATTTCATCCCCTATTTTCCACCCTTACGGGTGGAATTTTTTCTTCAAATTTAAGTCGGGCCACTCCTAAAGTAATCCCTTTCTAATAAAAAGAGAATCATCGAAATCGGTTCAATATGAAATTTCATCCCCTATTTTCCACCCTTACGGGTGGAATTTTTTCTTCAAATTTAAGTCGGGCCACTCCTAAAGTAATCCCTTTCTAATAAAAAGAGAATCATCGAAATCGGTCCAATCTGAAATTTCATCCCCTATTTTTCCACCCTTAGTGGTGGAATTTTTTCTTCAAATTTAAATGGGCCCATTCTGAAGGTATACACTTTCAAATAAAAAAAGAATTGTCCAAATCGGTTTATAAATGACGGAGTTCTGAGGTAACAAACATAAAAAAAACATACAACCGAATTGATAACCTCCTCCTTTTTTGAAGTCTGTTAAAAATGAGAAATAAGCAAAAACACTCAATTTTCAAGAGTGGTTCGCGGGGCTTCTCGGACGAATGTTTTCGAAGCCTAAGGATATAAGGATTTTTATACTTTCAAACCTTGACTGACCGAGGTTGGAATATCAAAGCGTATTGTTTTATCTTTGGAACAGCTTGTTTTTATCTGAATAATTTCTTTAAAAAAATGCAAAAAAAAAATTTTTTTAGTAAGACGTGGGGCAAATGAACATTAATAGTTAACTCGACGCTTATGCTTCAATGTAAATCGTCAAGGTTGGCACTGTAGAGCTATGTTGCCAGATTTCAATCTTTTTTTTGTGGAAGGTGAAACTGAAGAAATAAGAAATACCTACCTCTCATTCGCATTATTGGTGTATACGGTCTTGGTTCTACAAAGGGAAGGCTTTATAACAATTCAAACGTCTTAAGAAAATGTGTTCACATCATAAGCACCAGTATTTGCTTGAGGCCTTTTTGCCAATTTCCGCACACACATTTGTATCACAATTTTTAAATATAAAGAGGGGTTTGAATTAAGTCTTACTTCTCACAACTCCTTTTTTTATTTTATTGGGCCTGAGCCGGACGATACAGGGCACTAGAAACCCTTCTTGTGGGTTTTACGACACAATGTTATTAAGAAAAGTTGTTCAGATTAAAAACTGAGTAGGTGTGCAAAATTTCAAAAACCTAGAACTAATTTGATTTTCTTTTGCTAAAAAAATTTAAAAGGCACCAAAAAGGAATTTTTCAAAAATAGTTACCTACATTTTCGAAAAAAGGCAAGGATTGTTTCTTAGAATTGATTAGGAAATTTTGTGAAGGCAAGAAAATATTAAAAAAAGTTTATAGAACAAACTGGTACCCTACTGATCTTACGAGTTTGTGCATTTAAAACTGAATCTCTGTAATTCGTTTTTGTAATTTAATTTTTAACATAGTTTCCACTTAATCATTATCGGAATTTCAAGCAGGCTGCAGAAAAATAAACTGGAATCGAACTGAAATATTTATTTTAATCATAGTTTTCACTTTTAACCAGTAACTGGAAATATACGTTTATAAAGTATTTTACGGCAATTTGTCAAGAGTCATTTATTGTCTGAAACTAAATGTCCGTTCCTGAAAAAAAAATATCTGTTCTAATTTTGTACAGGGTGGTAATACTTTTCTTAGAAAATTTATCTAACTAATTACCCGTATCTCCGCCACTGGTCAATTTAGGAGCTTAATATTTTTTACACTTATGGCTCTCCGTCAGTGTAACACGTCTGCCGAATTTAGTTATCTTTAAAACGTAGGAAATAAGAAAATAAAAACTATATTTTTTATCAAATTTTAACGCCCTGTAACTTTTTTTGATATGCATTTTAGGGTACATGTACAGGGTTATTCACTGAGAATAGCCCCCCACCTAACTTTTTTGTTTTTTAATATAAAAGGGTGATTCAAAAAACAAAATCAATGGTTGGGCGAATACTTTTTTATGCCATGACCGTTTAGTGTACAGGGTGTTCCAAAAAAGTAGGACGAATGGCAACTTAATTTTTTCAAATGGAACACCCTGTATATTATTGGATTTTTGAAATCTGCTCATCAAGGCAATCAAAATGATATAAAACTTTGTGGCATTATCTTTTTCCGTTTTTGAAAAATTCCGTATTCAAATTTTATACTAAATTTATTTAACTCGAATTTGTGGATCTGGTGATAAAGATAGACGATCAATGTAATAACGAAAAATATTCGTTTTAAGCAAGAGAGTAATATAGTGAAACTCCAAAATGTTTGTACATACGAACTTTTATGCTTAAAATTAGTTTTTCTACCATTGTTTTCATTTATGACATTTACAACCGGGACACCCTGTATGTGCCTAGGGAAAAATAACGCACAATGTCAAGCTCCGCCCGGGTAGAGGCCAGTTCCAGTTCCAGCCATTATTTGTGGTCGGAGTCGATGCGCCAAATTCAGCTAAGTTTTTCAAAGAGAACTAAGGCTCAAGTAGAGTGTACTGAGAAGTCTACAAAAACGTAGCAATCCCCATGAGGGTAGAAGTTAGTAAACAGCTATAAAAACTGTATTTTTTGTGAAAATTTTTAAATTCAACATAGTGACATTTGTTTACATATTCAAATTACCTTTGCGTCACGCTTGACATCCACACCTGGAATTGCTCTGGATACGTCCGCTTCTTGTTAAACCAATGCTATTTTTGACGCACGTATATACCGGAGCCCCTATATACTCCTTTATAACATTTCCAGTGTAGAATTGCTGGGTTCAATGTGCCTGTTGATGCATTCATTCGTTATAAACGGGATGTTATTCCTCCATCATACCTATTTTAAGCAAACTAAAAACAAAAGTTCGGCTCCAGAAGGCAGTAATGGCTCTTCTGGGAAATGACTATACCTCCTCGAATGTACAGGGTGTACTATGTTGGATAGTGCAGCAACTTGGAATAATTTCAACTTGTCTCTGTAAATATTTCTACCCCTGTATTCCGGAACGTTGGCCGTTTGGAATTGGGGAGCTTTGTGATGGCTATTATATCTCGGCGTGCCAGAGAAGTTGGAAATGCCTGGACACGGGGGGTAATAAAGCGGCCGCAGAGTCATGGTGGGAATTTTCTCGTCAACTGGGGCTAAGCGCCTAACTCCAGAATACTGCCTTGTAAGTATTATTAGGGGTTTCCGAAGAGAAGGCTGTCGCAGAAATGGCCTCGGTGGTTGCGTGGCTCTCCTTTTATTCCTATTTTTATTGGATGTGGAAAGTCACACTTAAACATTTCTTTCATTTATTATCGGTATCAAGGCAACCCAGAAAAAATCAACCTTGTATTGGAGTCACAATAGAAATTTTTCTGGCAAAATCAGATGGGTTGAGGTTTATGCTTTTTTTAATCAATATAATATACACACAAGTCTTTACAAAACCCTACTTCAAGCTTGTGTGGCAGAAAAACCCAAGTTGTACGACTATGGGCCAATTCGCTGCACTCTGGCTTTTAAGTCTTTAACAGTAATGACATCATACCAAATTCTATCAAAATGGTGCATCGCGTACAAAAGTTATAATCCATACCTAAAGCATTTTAAAATAAAAACTTCATGGCCGGATTGCGCCCAAACGAAGCAAATTTGTACTTTGTACTAAGGTAAGTTTAGCTAAATCGATTTTTCTTGGACTAATACTATAAGGGTTATGCATTCGTTTACAGTGGTAGATGGTTACAATTTGACCATCACTACAGCTTATTTTTGAAAAAGCGAAAAGTGCCTATATTTGTGTGAACCATCTCTTGATGACAAAAATTAAACAAAAGATCATCGGAAGTAGTCAGAAATGCTCGTCACTACAATTAAAATCGGGGGTATTCAAAACTGAAGGCTCATCCTTAAATGACGGCTATGAATCTATCGAATAGACTTCAACTTTTAAGAATGGTAATTAAATTTAAATGCGGTTAGTTAAGTAAATTTTATATGAAAGCACAATGGTCTAGTGGCATGATTCTCGCTTTGGGTGCGAGAGGTCCAAGGTTCAAATCCCGGTTGTGGCTACTTTTTTATTTTTAAATCACATTTTCTAAAAGGTAAAATATTTACAATTTTTGTAGTTCATTCATTTAATAAGTTTGATTATCAAATTACGCCTAAACACTGATTAATTAAATTGATTGCAGTCGTTAAATTCTCTTCCTAAATACAACTCGCGGTATGCCAAATAATCAGAAATCAGATAATACCTTTCGTTAATTTATTAACTCATTATAATCCCACCCAATGATAGCTTTGGGATTATAATTCGTAAAATTAACGAAAGGTATTATCTTATTACCTTGAAAATTCCCTTCGTTTCAATTTTCCACCGAAATTTTATATGGGATGATACAAATTGGGTAACCTACCATCGAAAAGCAGATTACATTTGAAAGAAAAAATGTGAAAGATACAGTCCGATATTTTCATTAATTTGAGAGTTATCGCCAAAAAATATGGTTCATCCTGGCCTTTAATAATAGATGTGGATAGAGTATAAACACAGCTTACAAGGCTGGAATTCCTAAACCTTACGACAATTAGCTATCAATCAATCTTAGTAAGAAATATAGTGCAAAATAAAAAAGTAATAGGCGTGGGACACTAAACACAATGTACGAGTATTTATGCAAACTTGTAATACATAGGTTCTAATGAATGTTAATTTTTCCATGTCTATATGTAATTGGGTTAGGCTAAAACTGTAGCATGGATAACAAATAGTAAATAAATAAATAGTTTGTTGTCATATTTTCAAGTTAATTCATTTTTGTTCAATCCCGTGCCGTTCTGGAGCTAGTGAATTTTTTTTGTACTAATTTATCCATTTGGTAAATGTTAGTGATACTAATCAAAATAATCCTATAAAGTCTCGCAAAACTTTTCCCGTAAGTTTCATGCAAATGAGTTGAACTTATTTTGCCGTTGAAAATTTCAATTTATGTTTTATAGCAACCAAAATTTTAACGAAATCTGTCAATCCGTTCAAGAGTTACTGCCAAAAAAACATAAATTTAAAGCCATTTTGCTGAACACAATTTAGCGTTACGAAAAATAATAAAAGTAACACATTTCGGAAAGTACCTTATATTAATAGAATTTCTGTGAAAGCTCCAGCAATATTCGTAACTTACATAGTGCTTTGCTTTAGATTTGCTCATAATAGTATGTTAATTATTTTCGAGTATTTTAATGAATTTCTTTGGGTAAGATTCATCAAAGTTCGTAGGGTCAACGCTCTCCAGAGATTTGCACAAGGGTCCATGTTAATTAGACTCCTTGTACATAACATAGGTATATTGCATTCCTGTTATTATAACTATTATTGCAGTGCAGGCAGCGGTCGCCAGGAATGACAACACGAACGCGTTAATTTGGTTGCTGAAGCCGTTAACTGGAGGCGACTTTGGTAGAATGTCAGGTTTCGGCGTCTACCGTAACGCGAAATCCGTTCCGCCGTTTACAATACCGACTCTAATAAAACCCGACATAAACCGAAGTTATTGGGCTATTTTTTGAAGTTCGACTGGTTAATTTTAGATGTACGCGCCTACTGTATATTTATATTGGGCATAGGCGTGCACGCGTGTTGGATTTTACTCAACAAAATATAAATGGACCAATAATAATAACTTTAAAAGAAATGGCTCGTGGCATATGGGACCAAATGCTTTGGTAATTGGCAACACCAAACTAGTTTCCAATATCTAATGGAAATTATGTATGGGTCTTTCGGAGGGTGCAGACCACGACAGGTACCTGTTTCGGGCTTGTTGGCCCTCATCAGACAGACGTAGCGCACCTCACCGAAAAACCCAGATTACGTTGGCTAAGTGGAACAGGAAATAGTATAATGCGGTGAGCATTTACCATCCAACGCCATCTAGCTGGTACTGCCAAAACCAAAGCAATGTGAGTGTGTATATATATCGACCGGTCGATCGACATATAAAAAGAACTCGGCAAAGCGGTGCGGCGCGGTGGAAAAACCAGAAGAAGCATACATACGGGGAGCCAAGAAACTCGTTTGATTCATCACCGAGTATCTTCTAATATATAGAAATCAACAAGGATCGAATCGTGAGTTTCAATCCTCGTGTGCTTACGTCTATAGCCAAACGATGATTAAACAAAATAAATATTTAGTGTCCCCATTATAATTTTAAAAGAAATGGCTCGT
This sequence comes from Pseudeuparius sepicola, assembly GCA_963920635.1. Classification (NCBI taxonomy): domain Eukaryota; kingdom Metazoa; phylum Arthropoda; class Insecta; order Coleoptera; family Anthribidae; genus Pseudeuparius; species Pseudeuparius sepicola. Next base: position 72,956,430 of record OY987300.1, read on the forward strand.
GGCATATGGGACAAAATGCTTTGAAACTAGTTTCCAATATCTAATGGAAATTATCTATGGGTCTTTCGGAGGTGTGCAGACCACTACAGGTACCTGTATAATGTTCCCCGCATTATACTATTTCCTATTCCACTTAGCCAACCTAATCTGGGTTTTTCGGTGAGGTGCGCTACGTCTGTCTGATGGGGGCCAACAAGCCTGAAACAGGTACCTGCGGCCCTACGTCACAACTCTCGTCCTTGTCTGGCTCGTGAATATACGACTGATATCCGTCGTATAGTCATGAGTAAGACAAGGACGGGAGTTGTGACGTAGGGCCGAACATTCGCTGAACAAACTGTACTTATTGAACCGTAGAATCGTCTCGCATAATATAGTCATTCCATTTGAAAAAAAGTTATAGCGTTTTCCAAGTAACAAAAAAAATAGAGATCATAATCAAACACCCTGTATAGCTAAATTCAACTTTGTCTGTACATACTATAGGGGGCGCTACTAATTACTTCGGAGAGTAGGTCGCAGAAATGGGGATATCAGTGATTTTCCAATGGCTGCAATTATTATTATAAGAAATATCTATTAACTTGCCAACGCCGCAACCGATTTTTAAAAACAAGAAGGAATCAAATTCTTTTATAAAGATGTGTAACATGGTGTATAATAAAAAGGGCCATTCCATTTAATAAACGTAATTTTGGTGTTTTTCACTAATTTTGCAACACTCTGTATATACTAAACCTTAAAAAATAAGAATTTCCCTTGATTACAAATAACTTTTGTATGAATCTTTTTTCCGTAGCTTCCCAAATTCTCGAGATAAGGTGGATAGGACATGATATGTGGGCCACACTGTACTTATATTTTTATTATTCAAATGAAAATGTTACCTACATAGTTTTGTGAATAGTATAATGTATTGAAGACAAAAAATTAGTTGGTCATTATATTTGATAAAAATGTATCTAAAGTAGATATTTATGACAATAATATTAAATTACAAGAAAAGGTGATAATGGGCAAACACTCAAAGTTAACAAAAAGAAAAAACTAGTAACCGCATACACGTGTTTCATGCTATTTGGCAATCATCGGTACGGTGTAACATTAACCAAATCAAAAGATAGGCATGATTTGGGAAGCAACAAATGAAGTCCAGGCAGGAGCCAACAGCACATTTGCAGCTTCATTCAGCACATCCCCTATTTTGGGGCTGCTAAAGCGACCTGCGTGGAAATCTTCATAACCCAAGATACAATGAAGATTTCCACGCAGGTCGCTTTAGCAGCCTCCGTGGCGATGTTAGTACAAGCCCCAAAATAGGGGATGTGCTGATTGAAGCTGCAAATGTGCTGTTGGCTCCTGCCTACCGATGATTGCCAAATAGCATGAAACACGTGTATGCGGTTACTAGTTTTTTTCTTTTTGTTAACTTTGAGTGTTTGCCCATTATCACCTTTTCTTGTAATTATTACATTTACACTCGCTAATCTTACATCCTTACAATAATATTAAACTTTAAATAACAAAGCTCATTTAAACCCTCAAATGAGGGATAGTTCCTAAAACAGGCTGCATTTCCCCTTTGGATTGCCAAGCTAATTCTTTGGGCTCATTGTTGATGTTTGCTAATTAAACCCCATCGCGACATTTTAATTTTTTCTAATATTTTTGGTGGTTTAATTTTTTTTTTCAAAAATATACTTTCGATGCTTGCTCTGCCAGTAAAAATTTATGTAATTAAAGTTGCACCTGTTAAGCATCGTTGCGTCCTAATTATAATTTTTATTAGCTATGTTCCCACAAGAAGTCATATCGTAAAAAAACATGTTAATACTTGCGGGAACGAACCCAATTATAATAATTTTAAAATGTCGAAACTGAGAAGTCGCTCGCAGCCGCGTTTCGGGCGCCCATGGCCTGCGTAGACCCGCGCGCCCCGACGCGCCGCGTCCGCCGCGAAGTTTTCAGTGCCGCCGGCCCGCTAGATTTCGACGGATTTCGTTCGTTTTCCTCGGCCGCGCAACAATTGACAATCGCCGCGCCGCCTGTGCGATGGAGTGAACGCTTCCGCGTGTTCTCGTGCTGTTGTCCGGTGCCCCTTCGAAGGAAATGGGTTGCGGCGTCAAGCCGCGGAAGAACGGATCGATTCCTTCGATGCGTATGGTACGTACGTGTGGGAAGCCCCGATTGTTCTCACGCCTATAGTTGCCCGGTTCCCGTGCAAATCGGCCATTAGAAATTCGGGCGGATTATAATGTTTCATTTTGCGGCCGCAGGCCGTCGCCATTGTTCTGATTAATGTACGGAAACGTGTGTAATGTGTAATCATCCGGGGATCAACGGACTGTAAAGAGTTGTAGTTTGGCCCCGAGCTAGATGATGATCGTGACTTTTTTTTCGTAAATTGGCTTACTTTGACAACCTATACTTATTCGTTTCTTTGCTAAATAACAATATGTAGAAAGTGCAAAAGAGCCCAACGTGATATTTTTTTGCCGAGGCTCATTTAAATAGCCGAATTCAACATCAGAAAGTTTGGTGGAATTCTTCATAGACCAGAGTAAGAAGTAGGTGTGTACTAGCGGTTTACCGTTCTTGCGTGAACTTTTATCAGCATAGTGTTCCCAGAAGGGTAACCGAAATTGATAGATTTATCGAAATAAATGCAAAATAGAAACAAGGAATTTGGCGCAGCTGTAAAACGGCAATTTTACGATGTCTATTGTGGTAACACAGAAAATATAACCCATTTATTCTGCGATAGTTAACTATCTACTGTGCAGTATGCACAAAGGACAGCAGCTTGATGGACGCGCGCACATCACAACTGAGAGAGCGTTCCGAGAATTGAAACGAATGCAGATATTTTTTCTAGAGAAAATATTGTTATTTTTTTGTATTTCACATTTTTAATTTGGAGGTTATTTACGGACTTTATTTGGCCTTGAAATAGAAATTCATTTTTTGCGATCTTCCCTATTCATGGAAGGTGTATGTTTTGAATAATCTGAAAAAGTTTTCTCAAGAAGTTATGGGGTATAACTTTGAATCAGAGAGTTTCTCATAAAAATAATATGTACTACCTACTTATATTAATTTTTTTTCTTAATAATGTCTATACCTAAGTGGAAAATTAATGTGGAACTTTATATTTTAGAACAATAGAAGTTTTATAGAATTTTATTGTTTTATTGAAATCGTATTGCGTTTCTTTACAAATAATACAGTCACACGTAGATTACAGTTTGAAAACCGCCTGTATTAATTTGATTCATATTATTCCAAGGAGTTTTAGTTTATACAACTATTCACTTCCACTCTCTTACTATTGCTTGTTGCTCGCTAAAGAAATATATGTGACTTATACGATGCCCGGATTTGTGTTTCGTAAAGGGTCCCACACACACAGAGGGAAAACCGCACAATTAAGTCTTTGCGTTTTCCGTTTTTCCTCCGTATACTCAATTCATCCCACAGTCTGTGCGTCTTCCACCTCAGTTTGCACGACTAGTTTGTCAGTGATAACGTCCAGAAAGGAGCTTTTATTTTAAGACAATAGCGTGCGCTTGTATAATCAAGAAAATAAATTGTAAATCTTCGATCCCGGTAGTTATATTTTAACTATTTTCTGTTTATGTATATTGATAAGAAAAATGTACGGGATGTGAAACAATATATACCAAAGCCAATAGCCCAAACGTAAAATCGCCAGGACAAGTAAGGTCAATTGGACGGTCACAGCAGTTCAAACTATACATATTTTCTAAATGGTTCTGAATCGAACGTAATATATTTACTTTTACCTAAAACCGAGCCTAACACAATCTATCAATCAAAAGTATTAGAAAATTTGCAAGTTTGTTGCATATATCTTGACAACCACCTATTTATATAATTATTTTTAATATTTGTACAATAGAAATTTGCAAGGACAAACATTTTACATATTATTTATCTATGTGTACTTATATTTACTATCGTTGGTGGGAAACATAATACCTAATTATTATCGATGGCACAAAACTGCATTTTTTTTACTTAAAAAAAGTTTCGGAAAATTAAACATTAAACAGTATTGAAATTAATATTCAACGTTACAAAGACGTACTATTAATAACTTAAAGCCGATAGAAATGCATAATTTTTTAAGGAAATTTATAATCTAATACTAAACTTTTTTTGGGAATTTGGATTCGTAAATTTCTCCCAAATTTTTACATCATGTCACTAGTCAAGGTTGCCATAAAATTCAAAAACAAACAACGTTTTGAGACATCATTGGTGACACTATCCCGCTCTAAAAAATTTTACTACATTATAAACATAAACGAATAACATCATACTTTTCCACAGCTGAATCCCACATTTTCATGTATTTTGAGACATTAAAACTAAAAACCACAAACTTTCAGTAGTAAAAATTGCAATAAATGTTTATCAAGGCAACCCTTATTAAAAATATACATTTCTTATTCTTACAAAGCAAGTAAGTATAGTCCTGTTTATTTTCATCTAAATTATCGCCTAATAAATAAGAGCGCAGGTCATCTCTGATGTTGAGGAATTGCTCCTTAATAGCTTTATCCGCGAGATTTACTAATTATTGTCCTACACTCACTGGGATCAGTGCGGTTTTTCTAGGGTTTTCCGTAGAATTTGAGCGAATGCGATCCAAGTTCTATCGGAAAAAAGTCGGCCCTAGCCGTAAATGGCAACGAAGACAAAACTGGTAGTTGTCCCCTCCCCCGCACAATCATTCAGTTGCTTCTGGGGTACCTACTCCTAGTTTGGAGTATTGTGAGGGTGACAATTGTGGATATCTCTAAAAATTTGTAATTTTAGACGGCTATGTAAGTGGGTGTACGGAAATCAGCGAAATGGCTTCTTAGTTCTTAGTATTATGCCGTTTTGATGCAAACAAATAAAAATATCGATTTCAAATTTGTTACACCATCTGGTCGCGCCCCCAAACAGCCTCATCACAGTATTTCTCGTTCCGAAAAACCGGCTCCCTTTTATATACCCCCGCTCCGGAACAAAACAGATAAAAAGCGGCGCGCAAAAAAGGACTTTATCGCGTTCCGAAGTCATCGGACTACATTTTTACTGCCGTAACTTTTCCACTAATGGATGTTTTATAGGTGGAGCGAGCCGTAACCGAACGAAGTCGTCGGAAAAACACGGCCCTGGATGAAGCTGTCATTGCGTAATTTGGGGAAGAGCTTTAATAGCGGGATTTGCCAACCAACCAATCGCGTTAACGGACCTATTGGGTAAAAACGGTGATCGATTCATTTCGGGCGCTGCTAGACTAGCTTCCATGGGGGATCAATCTTGGGAGGCCAAGTTAGTCTCCTTCCCGCCAAAATATATAGAAAAAAGAGTACAAAAATACCAAAAAGCCTACAAGCGTGTATAAAACTCCAATATGAGTACTCTGTGCGTTTCCTGTTGTGGCACTCCAGCCACCTTATATCACATTATTATATATATTATATTATTATATTCTGTATTTTTAGACTTAGTTCGTTTATAGTGTCTGGGGAGGTTTTAATATCCTCAATTTTTGACCCGTATAAAGTTCCACAAAATGCTGTAGTTTGAGTTGGCACAGAGAAAAACACCCTGTATATTTTGGATTGGATTTTTGCACACCAACATTTTGAGTGGTCGTGTTGATCATTCAACTGTTTTGCGGGGATTCCATGGCACATTGACTCGCCAGATGCCTTTGAAATTCCTATTTTGCTCAACTTTGTCACCCTGCAGAATGGAAGTGCTCAACTTTAACACTGTGTATATCCCGATTACTGTAAGAAGTCCCGATTTTGTCAGATGACATTCTCCACAAAATCCCTAGGAATTTTCTGTTAACCATGGGTATAACATTGGTATATGCGTCGCAACCATTTATTGACGTCACTCATTGATATATGATGTGAAAAGTTACCCAAGTGATACGAAAAAAAGAACATAATAAAATAAAAACTCTATTGCAATCGCGACTATACTGCTACAAATAAAAATAACTATGTCTAGAACTCATTTTAATAACAATTTCAAACGTCATGGAAACACTTTCATTTTGGTATTTTGGTAAAATCGGCTACTTGCGGCAGCGTCTATGGTGCGTACTCAGGCAAATTTTATTTCGGTGTTGTGAAAGTGACAGTGAAGGTTTTCCTGCTCGTTCAAAAGGGTTCAAACTTTGGGCAGAGAAAATATTCGCGGGTTTTGTACGTTTCGTGAGTTTTACCGTTATCTGTGTTGTTCTTGTTCGTGTTATTAGTATTAGTAGTTATTCATTGTGCAAATGGGCTCGTTACTGACCTGGACTTAAGACCCGGTTGCATTTTTTGCTGCATTGATGCCAACTTAGGGTGGCGAAATTATCAATTGACAGTCCCAGTAAGGACTTCTTAAAATAATTTTACTATAGAACCGAACACCCTCTATATTTTTTGTTCAAATTTGGCTGTGGTGTCAGATTTTAAATAAAAAATAGCTAAATGGTTTTCGTGAAAATGGGGGGGGGGGGTATAAAGAATCGTAGCCGGTCCTGGATTTACATTTTGAAAATGGTAGGAAGGTAAAAAAGCGGTTATCGAAGGCTTTTCAGACAAAAAAGTTCAGGTGATTATCTCCAAAAATAAGGATCTTATGGATTTGTACAGGTTTAAGTGGACACCCTGTATGAAGAAAATTACATGACTGCTTTTGAGCACATCCTCCAGCATCATTTTTTATCCAACATTAATAATTGGCAACATAAAAAATCGAATAATAATAAAAAAGTGCACTGTATAAGGCACATTAAGTACCGCCGCCTATGGCTTGGCATAACAAAAAAGGCTCTTATTTTATACTCTCTTATCTCTTGGTAAAGGGACGTTCGAAGTCGACAATTTGAATTGCAAAGCAGTTCTAAAGCGAAACTTCGCGACACAGAGGATTTACTGCAGTTCCATCATTTTGTCACTACACAAATTTCTTCGTAGCGGTAATTATTTCAGCACCTCGATAACGTTCCGAAATTCCCTCGAGCAAAATAACAACCAAAAAAAACGCTTCAGTTAAATAACTGCCATACACCGCTGAATCGGTTTAATAACGAATTTACTGCTAGCCGAAAGTAGAATACACAAAAGTTTCGGTAACCTTCAGGTTCGGGCAAGTTGTTGGTCTTTTAATCGCACGTGATACAAACAATAATTATTGTTTGCGTTAAAACGGCTCGTTACGGTGTAATTGTTTCGTAAGCGTTAGAAATCGACAATATGTCACTCGAACGGAAACGAGGTTGTTGCAAATTTATATTATATAGCGACTGTTGCGACTTTTTCGCCACCAATCATGGAAAACGGAATTAGTTAATTTATTGCGGGTTTAATGAATACACATATAATATTATGGTTTTAGTTCAGTACGTAAACAAGATTAGTAGGATAGTCGCACTATACAGGGTGTCCCGTAAGTTATGGATCAATCGGCTCTGTGTGACAGGGGAGGCCATTTGCGACAAGAAAAAAACCCAATATGTTTTTATCCAATTGTTAACCAAGATTCGGGCTGTTGACATTTTCATGAAAAAAAAAACAATTCAACATGTCGTATACCTTTGGTTCAAATGTCTTTTCTAGTCTCGAACATGAAGCAAAAATTGTTTTTTTTCGTGAAAATTTAAACACTCCGTATCTTGAAAACGGTTAACAATTAGATGACAACATATTGGGTTTTTCTTGTCGCAAATGGCCTCCTCTGTCACCCAGAGCCGTTTGATCCCTGACTTACGGGACACCCTGTATATATCTAGAGTGGCTTGACTCTCTCGAATATTCTCAGACTCCCGCGCTTCCACTAAGGCCGACTCAGCTTTATTAAGCTCGCACCTTTTTTTTCGTGAAAATTTAAACACTCCGTATCTTGGAAACGGTTAACAATTAGATGACAACATATTGGGTTTTTTTCTTGTCGCAAATGGCCTCCTCTGTCACCCAGAGCCGTTTGATCCCTGACTTACGGGACACCCTGTATATATCTAGAGTGGCTTGACTCTCTCGAATATTCTCAGACTCCCGCGCTTCCACTAAGGCCGACTCAGCTTTATTAAGCTCGCACCTTTTTTTTCGTGAAAATTTAAACACTCCGTATCTTGGAAACGGTTAACAATTAGATGACAACATATTGGGTTTTTCTTGTCGCAAATGGCCTCCTCTGTCACCCAGAGCCGTTTGATCCCTGACTTACGGGACACCCTGTATATATCTAGAGTGGCTTGACTCTCTCGAATATTCTCAGACTCCCGCGCTTCCACTAAGGCCGACTCAGCTTTATTAAGCTCGCACCTTTTTTTTCGTGAAAATTTAAACACTCCGTATCTTGGAAACGGTTAACAATTAGATGACAACATATTGGGTTTTTCTTGTCGCAAATGGCCTCCTCTGTCACCCAGAGCCGTTTGATCCCTGACTTACGGGACACCCTGTATATATCTAGAGTGGCTTGACTCTCTCGAATATTCTCAGACTCCCGCGCTTCCACTAAGGCCGACTCAGCTTTATTAAGCTCGCACCTTTTTTTTCGTGAAAATTTAAACACTCCGTATCTTGAAAACGGTTAACAATTAGATGACAACATATTGGGTGTTTTTCTTGTCGCAAATGGCCTCCTCTGTCACCCAGAGCCGTTTGATCCCTGACTTACGGGACACCCTGTATATATCTAGAGTAGCTTGACTCTCTCGAATATTCTCAGACTCCCGCGCTTCCACTAAGGCCGACTCAGCTTTATTAAGCTCGCACCTTTTTTTTCGTGAAAATTTAAACACTCCGTATCTTGGAAACGGTTAACAATTAGATGACAACATATTGGGTTTTTCTTGTCGCAAATGGCCTCCTCTGTCACCCAGAGCCGTTTGATCCCTGACTTACGGGACACCCTGTATATATCTAGAGTGGCTTGACTCTCTCGAATATTCTCAGACTCCCGCGCTTCCACTAAGGCCGACTCAGCTTTATTAAGCTCGCACCTTTTTTTTCGTGAAAATTTAAACACTCCGTATCTTGGAAACGGTTAACAATTAGATGACAACATATTGGGTTTTTTTCTTGTCGCAAATGGCCTCCTCTGTCACCCAGAGCCGTTTGATCCCTGACTTACGGGACACCCTGTATATATCTAGAGTGGCTTGACTCTCTCGAATATTCTCAGACTCCCGCGCTTCCACTAAGGCCGACTCAGCTTTATTAAGCTCGCACCTTTTTTTTCGTGAAAATTTAAACACTCCGTATCTTGGAAACGGTTAACAATTAGATGACAACATATTGGGTTTTTCTTGTCGCAAATGGCCTCCTCTGTCACCCAGAGCCGTTTGATCCCTGACTTACGGGACACCCTGTATATATCTAGAGTGGCTTGACTCTCTCGAATATTCTCAGACTCCCGCGCTTCCACTAAGGCCGACTCAGCTTTATTAAGCTCGCACCTTTTTTTTCGTGAAAATTTAAACACTCCGTATCTTGGAAACGGTTAACAATTAGATGACAACATATTGGGTTTTTTTCTTGTCGCAAATGGCCTCCTCTGTCACCCAGAGCCGTTTGATCCCTGACTTACGGGACACCCTGTATATATCTAGAGTGGCTTGACTCTCTCGAATATTCTCAGACTCCCGCGCTTCCACTAAGGCCGACTCAGCTTTATTAAGCTCGCACCTTTTTTTTCGTGAAAATTTAAACACTCCGTATCTTGGAAACGGTTAACAATTAGATGACAACATATTGGGTTTTTCTTGTCGCAAATGGCCTCCTCTGTCACCCAGAGCCGTTTGATCCCTGACTTACGGGACACCCTGTATATATCTAGAGTGGCTTGACTCTCTCGAATATTCTCAGACTCCCGCGCTTCCACTAAGGCCGACTCAGCTTTATTAAGCTCGCACCTTTTTTTTCGTGAAAATTTAAACACTCCGTATCTTGGAAACGGTTAACAATTAGATGACAACATATTGGGTTTTTTTCTTGTCGCAAATGGCCTCCTCTGTCACCCAGAGCCGTTTGATCCCTGACTTACGGGACACCCTGTATATATCTAGAGTAGCTTGACTCTCTCGAATATTCTCAGACTCCAGCGCTTCCACTAAGGCCGACTCAGCTTTATTAAGCTCGCACCAGGGTTCTGTTGGATTTTGTTTATAAAACGTAGGTACCTATTACTGGTATCGGTGGTATATAAATTAGATCACTCTTCTTGCAATTATAGTAAAAACGTTATTTGTCGGTCCCTAAATATTGACAGCACGCGTTTTCATGTTCTTATTAGATTATCACAAGGACAGTACCTAACATTTTTTGGAAACTTTAAACAATCAGACTCATCATATTGAAATATTTATGAACCCATATTGATTATCAAGTTTTCGAAATAATTTCTTCTGATAACAATTATTATTATTAAAGTTGTGCTATCAGATTCATTCACACCCATCCCGCAATATGGCATGTCAATTATATTAGTCTAGAAGCTTTTAAAGCTTTTATAATTTTACTAATTATCACGTAGTGTCTGATGTAATCATTAGATAAGTATCTAACAAAAATATAGTTATCATGCACATACTAAAGACGTTACGATTTTCATGTTGAAAACAAAATACAAACGTGACGCTAAAGAATTCGGTAGTAAAATACCAAATTTTGAAAATTATTTACTTCTGGCCAAAGTTTTTGGTTGATAGTTATTTACGCGATAATTTTAATGACATATATTATATACTTATCTTTGGAATGCTTGTTATCTGAATGAAAACATATGAGTTATAGTAGAATGGGTGTGGGCACTGTCTACGCCTCTGGCTGGAAGATCTATTTTTATTTTTGAAATCCTGAAAATTCCAGTAATCATCAGTTTCAACTTATTGGCCGAACTGGCATGGTAGGTATAAACTTTGAGTATGTATTCGTTCCCTCCAACTTAAATTCTTCTAAAATACCTCCACGCCATGGAGAGAGTCAAGGAAATAATGTTTTAAAAACAGCGTTTATTTATGTTATTTTAGTATACCCACATAACTACTTTTTTATTTGTTTTGCATCGGTTAAAAAGTATCTAAATTCTAAAAATATAATGTCTTAAGAAAAAACATTCGATTTGTGTTCACCTCTTAAGCATTATAAAAATGCTAAGTTTGTTTTAAAACAATACAATTATTGTCATGAATAATGAATTTCCATAATGAAATTCATGAATTAATCAACAGAATTTCCTCCTGTCAGCGTAAGCCCTGAAATAATTACCTAGGTTTACGTTAAGAATCTGTGTTATTTCTAGGGTCTAGTGTCTAGTATACTATTAAGGAAGCTCAAAAATTTGCAAATATTTTGTTTCTACGTGAAGATAGTCTAGTATGTTGTATTTCGTTTTTATAAAAAAAATAACCGATCCTTATTTTTACTCGTACCTATACGGGTGGCGAAAAGCCTTTCTCAATATTAAAAAAAATTTAACAAAAAAATTAAAACCGACTTCAAAAATTTGCACGTATGCACATTTCAACTAAAATTTTAGAAATATTTTTCTCTTTCTAAATTGAGTTTTTTTTGTTCAAATTTTTTTATTTCTTATTTCTTAGTGAATTATTAAGAATTATCGAAATCGGTCCAATATTAAATTCCATCCCCTATTTGTCCACCCTTAGAATTGAAATTTTTCTCTTCAAATTTAAATGTGACCACCACTAAGGTAACCCCTTTCTAATAAAATACGAATCATCCAAATCGCTCCAATATGAACTTTCCTCCCCTATTTATCTATCCTTGAGGGTGGAATTTCTTCTTTAAATTTAAATGGGACCACACCTAAGGTAGGTACCCCCTTTCCAATAAAGAAAGAATCATCGAAATCGGTCCAATATGAAATTTCATCCCCTATTGCCCACCTTTACGGGTGGAATTTTTTCTTCAAATTTAAATGGGGCCACTCCTAAAGTAATCCCTTTCTAATAAAAAGAGAATCATCGAAATCGGTCCAATATGAAATTTCATCCCCTATTGCCCACCTTTACGGGTGGAATTTTTTCTTCAAATTTAAATGGGGCCACCCCTAAAGTAATTCCTTTCTAATAAAAAGAGAATCATCTAAATCGGTCCAATATGAAATTTCATCCCCTATTTTCCACCCTTACGGGTGGAATTTTTTCTTCAAATTTAAATGGGACCATTCTGTAGGTATACCCTTTCAAATAAAAAAAGAAGAATTGCCCAAATTGGTTTATAAATGACGGAGTTCTAAGGTACCAAACAAAAAAAACATACAACCGAATTGATAACCTCCTCCTTTTTTGAAGTCTGGTTAAAAATGTACCGCCCTTGCCCAACTGTCTAATCTATAGCTATAGAACGTATATCACAAGAAGCAAAATGATAAGGAGTATGAAGGGAGCGTGAAGGGGTTTATGTTTATAGCCTTCTTGATTATAATATTTTTTCGTCAGTTTCTTAGGGAGACTCGGCCACCGGTCTCTGGTTTTGTCGTCGAATGTTAGCTCGAGGGGCACTTCGAGTAATTCTTCACTCAATGGTTTTAATCTAGATTTAAAAAACATCCCTATAATAATTACCTATTCTTTTCTACGAATTAGAACGTGCCGCGCACATCAACCTAATACCTAACCTAACTTCTCCTTATCCGTCCCGTTGCAGGTGAACGGCGATGACGAGTGGGAGTACGAGGAGATCGTGCTGGAGCGCGGCGGCGCCGGCCTCGGCTTCAGCATCGCCGGCGGCGTCGACAACCCGCACGCCGGCGGCGACGACGCCGCCATCTACGTCACCAAGCTGATAGGGGGCGGCGCCGCGGCGGCGGACGGCCGCCTCCAGGTCGGCGACACCATCCTCAGCGTCAACGGGCAGCCGGTGGTGGACGTGCCGCACGCCGCCGCCGTCGACGCGCTCAAGAGGGCCGGCAACACCGTCAAGCTGGTGAGGGGGAGTGGTTTTGCGCTTTTGCCAGAGACATGGGGGAGGAGAATGCGCTTTGACCTACTGCGCATCCGATTTTTCGGCTACACAGAGGGCGCTTAATAGATCGCCGCCATTTTAACCCAGCCTTTTAAGGTCTTTTTCGTGTGTTTTTAGCGTTTTTGCTGGCGTGTTTTTGTAATCGTGTTGTGTTCATTAACATGTCTTGCTCTGTAAGAACATGCACAAATTGCAAAAGATTTAGACCTTCCATTGGTATGTTGCATTATTTAGGATAAAATGTATTGGTGGTGCTTATTCTAGAAATTCTAGGTTTCTCAAAGACCGGGACCTTTATTTGGAATTGTTAAAAGCTTTAAATTTGTCCAGCAATGTACTATGGTCGAAGAACAAATTCATTTGTTCAACACATTTTAAATCTGATGATTTTTTTGTTGGTGGGCAATAAGAAATGCCTCCAATCAACTTCTATAATGTCGGAAAATGAATCTGACCAACAACAAAGTGGTCCGAGCCTACCACAAGCTTCAACTTCAACAGATTCAATGATTTCTCCTAATGAGGCACCAAGGCAGATTCGCCGAAAACGGTCCAGGTAAAAATAAACTTTTTTGACTAAAGTTGCTTCCACATCAATATAAAATTATACCTAAACGTAAATAAATGCAACAAGAATTTGAAAAAGCAAATTATTTTGAATTTGTCGCACTTTCGTGGGTTAAAATGGCGGTAGAAAAATTAGCAGTCTTGCGAACGTTTACAATCATTCTCCCCCTTTTATATCTCTGGGTTTTGCCCACAGTCAAAATATATATCTATATTGTACTCCAAAGGAATTGACAGCACGCTGCCCTCATTATAGATTCAAGAGACTACCTGGGTCCGCCAAAAGGCCCTGCCATTTGTTCTATATATTTTCCAGCGTTCTTCCTTGGGCAATCTCCAAATCGCAATAGGAAATAAATTGATAATAAAGGAAATTGTAAGCCCATAGGCGGGGGGTAGGGTAGTTAATGTGTTGCAAGTAAAATCAGGCCATTGTTAGTCTCTTATAAAATGGTTTGTTTGGGTTAAAAGTCAGGTAAAGAATATAAAAAAGTTATTATCGTTTTTAATAATGTTGGCAATAAAATTTAACATATAGAGAATTTTATTTGTTAAAATAATATTACAATTCAAAATATAAACGATCGTCTTCGGAAAATTCGGAAGAGTCGTCGTCTTCTAAGACAGTAATAAGAGGCTCAATTTTCAGAGTGTCGCCAATCAAGTCATCAAAATTCCACATTTTATTTTCTTCTATAATATATACCTAAATAAATAATGTCCAGTGAATTGATCTTCAGCTGCCGTACATCCTTAAGCTTATAAGTAATGTTATGTCTTGCATTTGGGCCCATATAAGCTCTATGGGGTTAAACTCACAATGGTATGACGGCAGGCGTTGCACAAATTATGCCTCGCTCTTTTGTCATTTCGTCGACTACATACTTCTTAAATCGTGACCTATGTTGCCTGGCTATTTTTAAAAGTTCTTTTTTTACTATTGCTTCTTCAAATTGCAGCCCCTTCTCGTTTAGCCATTCAATAATATTCGCTTTTCCCCAAGAACTCGTTGGAAGCCTCTCCACTAGACTAGAATGATAACTTGCATTATCCATTACAAGTGTGGAATTATTTGGTATCCGCTCTATCATTTGCTAAAAATATTCTTCAAATACATCGGCCGTCATTTCCTCGTGGTAATCTTTAGTAGAATTGCATTAAAAGTCTAATAAACCGCCATCTAGAAATCCATCTTCGCTTCCACCTATTATTAACCTACGACCTTTTATACCTACCTCTTGACCACTATTCCATAAATGCTTGCCGAGAACTTTGAATATTCTTGTCTTTCCATACCCGTATGTCCCTCGTTTAACCAAGTTTCATCGTTGACTGAAATATTTAATATTTCGGTCAACGGTTTCATCCAAGTAAAAAAATGTTTCTTCCTTAATTTCGAAAACTTCTTATCGCCCGTGGGTATTCCCTTCTCCAACAAATGGTTTGGAGTTTGTCTATGAGAATAGACTTTCGGTTCTGTTGCTCTCAGCATACGCTACTCTTTTGTTGGACAACAACCATAATTTTAAGGATAATTTTTCTATTTTACACATCGAAAATGAAGGAAAATGATGCCCCCTGTGGTTTACGATTATTTCATGGCCCTGGAACTTCATCTGTGCTACGAATTCCTTTCGAATACACTTATATAATGTCTATTTTTCCCGGAGAAAAATATGTCGTAGTAGGCCTAGCGTAAAGCCCTGACATTTTGCACCAAAATACAATTTTTTGTGACCTATCTTTAGAAAAAAAACCTGCTAAAAATCGGATGAAAAATAAAAGTTTTACGGGGGTGCTTCCGCTTCAAATAGCTCACCTTGTATATGAAAATAACATCCACGTATTTGCATCCAGCGTGTTTCTAATTAATCGGTAGGAATTGGAGAAAACTGCGAAATTTTTTAAGTAGTCGAGATAATAAAAAAAAATGTATGAAACAGAATTGTAGAGCATTTACCTACTCCTCTCCAACTTTTATTAAGGTCATTTATTTGTAAATAAATTAAAAGTAAAAAAATATTTTTAAAAAAAGCTTTTATTTAAATGCGCTAAAAAGAATAAAATAATCTTTTCTTTTAAAACTTTTACTATCAACTTATAACGTCATTCCACAATTTATATGATATAAAAGCTTGTCGCGAGATTTAAGTTTTCAAACTAAGTAAATACCACTACTTAAATCTCGCGACAAGCTTTTATATCATATAAATTGTGGAATGACGTTATAAGTTGAGAGTAAAAGTTTTAAAAGAAAAGATTATTTTATTCTTTTTAGCGCATTTAAATAAAAGCTTTTTTTAAAAATATTTTTTTACTTTTAATTTATTTTGTAATTTTTAGTTTGGCCAGGTGTCTGAGTCTATTCATCTCAGTTAACGCATCATTGTTGCAAGGTCGTTTGCCGGTTAGTTTAGAACAGTCTAGCTCTTCAATGAGGAGACCTTCTAATGACCATCTTGGGTGTTCCGCCATGTTGGATTTAGAATGACGTCACACATATAATCATGCATTGTCATCCAAATTAAACGTGTGTACAAAATTTCAGCTCGATCGGTTGAAATTTAACTAGTCCGCCATCTTGAGTGTTCCGCCATGTTGGATTTAGAATGACGTCACACATATAATCATGCATTGTCATCCAAATTAAACGTGTGTACAAAATTTCAGCTCGATCGGTTGAAATTTAACTAGTCCGCCATCTTGAGTGTTCCGCCATGTTGGATTTAGAATGACGTCACACATATAATCATGCATTGTCATCCAAATTAAACGTGTGTACAAAATTTCAGCTCGATCGGTTGAAATTTAACTAGTCCGCCATCTTGGGTGATCCGCCATGTTGGATTTAGAATGACGTCACACATATAATCATGCATTGTCATCCAAATTAAACGTGTGTACAAAATTTCAGCTCGATCGGTTGAAGATATCTGCTTCAAAATTGAGTTGCAAGATTCCACCCGAACAAATTACATACATACATACATACATACATACATTGCAAGTTAAATAAAAGCTTTTAAAAAATATATTTACAAGAACAGTCCTGTGGTAAACGAATTTTTTTGTCATATAATGGCCTGTAATAAGAGACTTAGTGAAGTCATGTTCTCAGAAAATGAGTGATAATATGAGGATAATTTTTTCGGGGTTGCTTGGGGACTGCCTCCTGAGTGTCCAATTAAAACATCACTCGAACTCCTGGTTGGAATTGTTCTTTAGGAGTGGTGGCCTAAACATGGGTGGTCTTGTAAACATTTTTTTACAAAAAATGACCTTAATAAAAGTTTTATAGGATCAAATTCTAATTAACTTTTCCTTAGAATTTTTTTTGCATCTCTAATACTTAATGATTTATAACAAACGTAAGTTTCTACACCTCCTCGGAGACATGCATATGCCCAGAAAGTTTCATTGTGTCGAAAACGCCGCCGTGACAATAGTAAACTGCTTCGTAGAAATGGAAGAACCAGTGCTCAGTCCGCGCCAGCCGTGACACTATAAACATTATTAAAAGGCTTTTTATCCCCGAGGCGACTTACCATTTTTAAGGTTTAAAAAGGTCTTGCTTTAAGTCTTAAGTGTTTCAATTTTAAATTAAGATTCCGTCCGAGGCGTTTTCCCGGATTATGTGACCTAAATTGATTGCATTGCAGTTTGCAGTCACTTGCAATTAGACAGGAGTAAAATGCAAATGAAGGAGAGCGGAGTGGAGTGTTCTTTAAAATAGAAAGGAGCAAAAGGAATTTTGCTGGACTCCTTAAGAGATTTGCACATTTAACTGATTGGCAGCAATGCCGGCTTTTGTAAAATCACAAGTTTTCCTGTAATAGTATACACAGTAACACAGTGTGCTTGAATAATTAATTATTGTAATTGTTCCAAAATAGTGGAATTGTGTACTTTCTAATCACCACTGTCTAGTGATTGAAAAATATAATATTCCAGCTAACGAAACTGTCAAATACTAATATTTCTAGTTGCAAAAACTATAATAAATAATTCCATCTGGTTACAATCGTTGACAATGCAAAGAGGAGACGAGTATGAAGTCATTTCTATTTAAGCGCCATAAGATGGCTGTAAATAGCCTCCAAATTATACAGGGTGTTCGAAAAATAGACGGAGATATTTTAGAGGGTGATTCCCTGTTAAGAAATATGAAAAAAAGTTTCTATAAACATGGGTCCGGAAATGCAGAGTTTTCAAGATACAGGATGTTAAATAAAAAAAAAATAAAACATGAAATTATTAATGTCTTAAAAATTATTTACTCGATTCTGTTGAAATTTGGCAATGTTATTTGTTGTATTAAGAGGCTAATTTCGCCCTAACTAGATTAAATTTATTAAGTCCAGTGGCGTCCCGGGGGGCACCTTAGCGAATATTATTATCAAAAAAATGTACGCCACTACCTTTTTTGTAACTTTAATATTTTTTGTTTGATTAAGCATCTAAAAATACAACTTCTTTCCCTCTTGTATTGTTTTCCTATCTCACTTCGTTTTCGAGAAAAAAAAATAAAAACCGTTTTATTGCATATCACTGGACAAAATTGGTTGTAGTGTACTTTATGTTATGATATTGGAAAAGTTGCAATAAGACTCTTTCCTAGAAATGCTTTTGATTATTTGTTTTCCAAGGCACTTGTGATTTTTTTTGCAAAAATTGATAAACCAATTTTGTCCAGTGACATGCAATATATTTAACATCCTGTATCTTGAAAACTCTGCATTTCCGGACCCATGTTTATAGAAACTTTTTTTCATATTTCTTAACAGGGAATCACCCTCTAAAATATCTCCGTCTATTTTTCGAACACCCTGTATAAATATGTGAAATTCAAAATTCGCTGTTTTCAAGAGTTTTCTTAAAGCGATTTCTTGACATGTTAGGTTAGCTATTATGTTTCATTTTTGTCGAGAAGTAAGGCTTCAAAGCAAAACACGTGGATATTTTCTGTGTGAAAAAGACATGTTTTGTGTGTTGCCTAACGTTTGAGGTTTGTGTTGACTGCGCCCTTCAAAGGCTTGAAAGGCAATTCCAAATTCAATGGGAATTTATACAAATAGTAGTTTCAATATAGGGTTACCTAATACTAGATGGATATACACTACGTGTACAATTGAATATGGTAGACGTTTTCAAGTAAGTTCATAAGTAAATGGAACGAATGATGGACTAAATATCTGTCAAATATTAATGTCATCTTTGTCATTGTAAGATGACCTTGTACAAAAATTATAAAACCTTATGTACTTCGATTTTAGAACTTGAAGGTTGCATTATAAATACTTTAAAAAGAGCTTTTTACTGATATATAATCATCTCGTCCTAATACTAAAAAAGTACGATAGTGACGGTGGCGGACCCCGTACCTATATCTGCGGAGACACAAGCTACAAAATTAAATTTTACTTTTTATTATTCTAATCTATTTCCCAGCTTACACAAAGGCGAACTAACTAACGAACAAAAATTAGTCGACAGCCGACGAAAAAACAAAGTCTGTTTTCACAGGGGCTCGTCCGAAATCACACCTCTGGCCGGGGGTCTGCACACGCAAATTTAAAACAAACCGCGGCGTTTTCACGACTGCAAATTAAATTTTATTGTCTCCGGGGCATGTCTGTCGGTTGCAGCGCACCGGTGTTAGGTCTTTTCTTGCTTGTCCTGATTAATTTCGGAGAACGGCAGACCGGCGCTGGCCGGACAATACTAGAACCTTTTTTGTCGCCTGACAAACGGGGAAAACTCCACCCTGGATTGGATAATGCCAAGAGGCATATGGAGTGACATCTTTGAAACGGCGCGGGGTTGTCGCATGTGAAGTTCTCGTCTTAGAAACAAAAATAACCAAATAATAAAAAAATAGTCATTGTCTAAACCTGCTCTTATAAATAACTATTCCCTGAGCTGTAAACGAAGGAATCACATTCATTATTGCTACTTACTCGCCTTGTCTGGAGAATTTGGGGAGCTGGGGAAAAAAGTTTCATACAAAAGTTGATTGTAATCAAGGACGCTTCATATTTTTTAAGTTTTGGTTTCGAAATTTGCGAAAAACACAAAATCAGTTTTTAAAATGGAGTTGCAGCCTCTTTTTTATACACTATGTTACTTACTTTTAAGACAGGATATGATTGCTTTTTTGTAATTGAAGATCGGTTGCGGCGTTGCCAAGTTATTAGATATTTCCTATAATTGCAGACATTTAAAAAATCAGTGATATTCCGGTTTCTGCTACATACTTTCCAAAGCTGAGTTATTATGATGACAACTACCAGTGTCCTCTATAGTGTGGTGCCGCCAAAGTTGAAATACAGGGTGTTCAGTTACGATCGCCATTTTTCGTTATTTGGAAGAGGCCACATACCTAACTTTTTTTTTTAAATGGAACGACCGTATTTTTATTATGCGAGACGATTCTGCTGTCGAAGACCTACAATTGAATATAATATCAATGTTACATTTAAATTTTTTTATAGTTTTTGAATATTATTAGTAACTATTTGTCTGTTCATCGCTTTATTCTGTATCTTCATATTGTGTTGTAGCTTTTTTAAAATTGTGTTTATTAATTCTTTTTTGTGGTTCTGCAATTTTTAAGATCCCAAAATGTGATTTTTTTCTATCGATAATTCCTCCAATTCGACTTTTGGGTGGCACCCAGGAAATAACAAAGAACTCTTGGCTGAATTCCTTCATGGAAAATTAGATTTGGGTTGTTTTTGCGAAGTAGAATTTTTACAGAAAATTTTTCACTTTTGGCGAATTTTTACTAACGTTCTGAGCTGGGAATGTCTTTAAAAAATAGATCTTTTTCTTCAAAGATAGTATCTCTAGTTTTACCTATAGATCTAAATTCTATTCTTTTTTTTGTCCAGTGAAAGATCTATATACATTATGTTTTTTTTTAGATAGGTACTTTGAAAAAGGTATGATATTGTATACACGGTGAGTTTTTTTTATTCCGTTGGAAAGCTCCAAAAATGCCTAATTTTTTGAGACCATGGCCAACTATGGTTTCTATTTAAAAAAAACACAGTTTGTGTCACATCTCGAAAATAACAGCTGTCTGTTACGGAAAGTAGGACATGATAACCGCATTGGGAATACAATTCCCTCCAACTTTGGTATTTACACTTTTTATTTAAATCCAAAACAACGAAGCTAGATGGATTAGAACAAATCGCGAAATTTTCGTTTTAAATAGGTATCTAGTAAGCCATGACTTTTTTCAAAAATCCACAAGGCGCGTTAAACTGGGTCCACAAAACTGCAATTCTTTCCCCATTTAACCTTCCTTCTATCTGCTAGTTTCCGAGATCCCCATACTGATCATCGAAAAAAAAATCACCCTGTATATAAAATTTAAGTATCGTAGTATCATTTTAAGGATATAAGATAGTTTTGAAAGATCTAAGATTTTCTTTAAAAGGTGGGTAACTATAAGAGACCTTTAAAATTCTTATAGATACAATAAAATATTTTAGAGCCATGAAACGATCTCAAATAATGATATTTTTAAGAATCTGATCTCCTGGTTTCAAGTTTTTTTCTCGAAAACTAAGGAAATAGGCGGACATAATACTTTATGAGAAAAAATGTCTCATTTTTTTCGTTCTCTTGTAACACCTAAACTTCTTTCATAAAAACCTCTCTGGAGGAGCTTAGCATAAAGCGGAAATAAAAGTGTAAAACAATAAAATCTGCGACAAATAACACCTGGTAATAAAATCTCTTTCTAAAACTAATAATGAACCATTTTTATGTGGAGCCGTCTCACCACAGACCTGTGCGTCTCACGAAGGAAATAGCACCTGCAACCGGCCGACGTGCTGGGTATAAGAAATTCGTGTTATGAAAGATTCATTCTTTCGTTCTGGAGTGCGCCCATCGAATGCAAAAAGTTTAAATTATCTGCCGTTTAAATGAAAATCCTCGGCGAATCGTCAAAAGTTGCGAGAGGAGCCGTAAAAATATGCAAACGCCGAAACCAATTCGAAAGGAATTCCACCATATTTTATTGGGAACGAACCCGTTTCAAAACTCTGAAAACTTCCCAACTGGCGTGCATACATAACGTCGCTGTATTTAGAAGTTAAAGTAGAAATAAATTCCAGATAAAAGCCAATAATTTCCGGCAAACTTCAAAGATTTATCTTTTTATTCCGAACGGAAAGGGGAAGTTGAATATTCCGCTGAAATATTTGTTTTTGGATGATGTATTCGTTGGATATCTGTAACGAGAAGTCAAGGCAATAAATATGTATATCCGGTGATGGACTGGCAACAGCCGCTGGCTAAGCACTTCCCTATCAAATATTTTATTTGTTTCCTGGACGAACTGCTTTGTAACCATCGATAAGAAATCAAAGGTATGCAAGAAAATAAATAAAGGCAAAAGTAACATAGATTTCCATACTATTAGCGTTTCGATTAGGTATAATGCATTTAACTCTAGTGGCCATCTCCATTAAAAATGTCAGTGTAACATTTACAACACAATTGCATTTGAAAAAATCGGCATTTGCCATAAAATACGCACGTTGGTGCTGTTTTTTTTTTTAATTATTCAATAGGGTAGGTACTTGGTCATTTTTTAAAAGTAGCTTTTAGCTGTCGTTGTTTGTCGCAGGTACTAAGATAACTTTAAACAATTTTTTTCGCTTCAGTTTTGAAGATTTTGTGGTTTTATTATTTGAACACCTCTGACGTCACTGATTTGGAAATAGGGCACCATTGGCAACATAGTCAGTCCTGGACCGACACTATACAGGATGATTTTTTTTAGGTCTACCACCGCGATTTTCTCGCTCATTTTGCGGCCTACAAAAAAAAACGTAAGAAACAAAAATGTGGCAATTTTGAACAGCTGAGTGGTGCTGCAAAAGAAATCGGCATCCATGGCCAACTTGTCGCGCATTATTAAAAAAAACCTAAAATTGAGCAAAACTATTAATGGCCGTGGAATGTTTATTTTAAGAGACAGAGGAAAAATTTTATATATAGAAAATTGATGGCACTGAGAAGCTTTATCCACCCAGGTGCTCAGATAGTTTCAGCAAATTACACAGGGTCTTCGGCTCTCTTGAGATCATGAAAATTTTTGTCGATTTTAGGTTTTTTTAGTACACCGCGAAAAGTTGGGTATGGAGGCCCATTCATTTTTTAATGTCGCCTCGCTGACTACAATTGACATATTTTGTTTTCTTACATATTTTCTGTGCGGCCCAAAATAAGCGAGAAAATCGCTTAATAAGAAATAAACAAAAAAAATCATAGCCTCAAGAGAGCCGAAGACCCTGTGTAATTTTCTGAAACTATCTGAGTACCCTTTTGCATAAAGCTTCTTAGTGCCATCAATTTTCAATATAAAAGTTTTTCTCTGTCTCCTAAAATAAGCATTCCACGGCCATTAATAGTTTTGCTCAATTTGAGGTTTTTTAATATTGCGCGACAAGTTGGCCATGGATGCCGATTTCTTTTGCATATTTTGGACAGCTAAGTGGTGCTGCAGCACCACTTAGCTGTCCAAAATTGCCACATTTTTGTTTCTTACGTTTTTTTTGTAGGCCGCAAAATGAGCGAGAAAATCGCGGTGGTAGACCTAAAAAAATCATCCTGTATTAAAGACCCGAACATGACGTCATATTTCATTGTTGTTTGCGGACTGGGGTGGCGCTACTCGACGAAAAAAATGGCGACTTATTATAAGTTATGACAAGGGCATTCTGTGGTTATAAGTATGTAAGTTTCTGACGTTTTGAATGTCCCATATTTTAACTATCCAGCTTTATTACCATTTCCGTCCTTTTTAAAGTCACGAATTTTCTTTGCGTTCAATATTTTGCAGTTTTGACATATTAACAGAGCTTTTATAGGTAGATTTGTATGTCATAACATGAAATTTTCATGCTCATGAAGAAAATCGTATGCACAGACCTTCAGTGAATTGCAGGACAATAAATATTATTTTCGAATTGCGGGATGATTTGTTCAACCAGCTGAAGAAGCTAGAATTCTGGATATAATATTTTGGAACAGTATTTTGTAACGTATGCAAGAATGAAAATAGAAAATTTAGTTTATAGCCCCAAAGCAAACCAATGGTCCACTATATAAGAAGAAACTGAATAATCTAATGCGTTCTATACAACTAGCCATGGACTTTATTTCAAACCAAAAGGTACCAGAATACTCTTGCTTGCTTTTTAGACTCGTTTTTCTTAATAAAATCTATGAAACAAGCGTTTTATTTTATCTTGGATTTTAAATTTGTTGTAGCATTCATTTTTTTTCGTCGTGTGGCGCCAGGTGCACAGGTCTTTAATATAGTGTATTTTATGTCTACGATCTCAAACCCCTTTAAGGTTATGTTACAATAACAATGATGACAGTAATTGGGAATTCAAATTAAGATCGCAACGCCAAGTGGCCATTAGTTGAACTAACGTTGATGACATTGTTTCATAACCTCACATTTTCGGTCGACGATTTTTATCAATTTATTTAATTTTCCTGTGTATTTTTGTAATTGTTTTGTGTGTTTATGGTTTATATGTTGTTACTTGATAATTGTATATATATTTGTTATTGTTAATTTTGTTGAGATAGGTTCGTAAATCCAACAGTGGTTATAGATGGTTTTTAGGGCAGGTGTGTACTCAATTTTCGTAATTCATCCTGTCTTCGAGAATTTTTAGAACAAAAATGGCTCGGATAACCCTTAACCTTGAAGTTTGTGGCAATATTACCTAACAATATTAACTCTAGATGAGTGGTTGAAGGGGAGAAAGACGGACAAAGTGTTTGCTGCAGTCCACATTATTTTGCATAAACGAATGGGATACCTATTTTTATTAAACTCTTGCCTATTGCCTGCAAACAAGTGCTTTGCAGTCAGATTTCCATCAGATAATTAGCGCCTTAAAGATTCGCACTGCTAAAAGTCAGCAAAAATGCATTATTTATACAAGACATGAGCTGGAGGGCAATGCAAGCATATTTCGGCTTTCGTAACACTCTTATTGACAGGTGTATAAGGTTTCCAAAAAAAATGCATTATATCGAGCCATGTTCATTGAAAAATGAACAGGTACTACTACTTCTTTGTTTTGTAGCTGTTTTGTTTTTTGTTAACTCTTTTATCACATTATTAGTCTCAAGTTCTGCATAAACTTTTCCTGCGTTTTTCCTAGGAAACGCATAGATATAGCTTAACTTTCTCTCAGTGTTCTTTTTGGCCCAGGAATTGCACTGGTACACACAATAACCCTTGTTAGAAGCCATGTTCCATAGCTTGGTCTTCATTCTACTATCCAGGTAAAACCAACTTCATATCACATAGATATTAAATTTAAACAAAGATGTAACACAGCTCAACAAAAAAAAAACAATAAAAAATGTGATAAAAATGGTGACATTCACGGCCGGCAAATGTAAACACATGAGACAGCAAAAAACTATGAATAAAGAGCCCTTATTCATTGGCAAAAAACGAATATCATCGAGACTAGTTCTACATTTGGCCACCAGGTGGCGTATCGCTTAGCTTGAATTCCCAATAGGTCTGTTTCAGCTCAGCAGAACTTCGAACCGTTTGATATTGTCAGGAGCATGCGCGGTTTTGTTTGTCAAAACGAAATTGCGCATGCTCCTGACAGTCTCAAACTGGTTTGTTACGGTGGCTATTCTGTGCTAATATGTATAACCTGAAAGCTAACAAATTTTAGAAATAGGTGGAAATAGTCTATCAGTAATGACAGATTGTATGAACAGTACCTAGTTCGTTTGTCCCGTGGTAGGTACACCTGTCAACTTCTCAAACTATTTGTGCTTTTGCAATTTCAAATAGCGCAAGGCATTCAATTTTCCCATAATTTTCAGTCCTAAGCTGTCCGACTTCAGTTTTATCAAGCTTTTTAAATACCACGTATTACAGCAGACCGATTTATTATATATTGCAGATGTCAGCATTCTGACATCGCCAAGCCAGGCACAAAATTCCATTCCAGCAAAGCGCGCTCCGCATTCACAGAGACATGCACCACATTTTTGTCGCACCTCCAGTTGCGGCATCAAATTGACAGTCCTCTCTTGTCTCCACAGGGCGTCCGGCGGAGGCGGCATCCGCGCAGCATGCGCCTGATGGACATAGACCTGGCGAAGGGCAACAAGGGGCTCGGCTTCAGCATCGCGGGCGGCATCGGCAACCAGCACATACCGGGCGACAACGGCATCTACGTCACCAAGGTGATGGAGGGCGGCGCTGCCCAGGTGGACGGTCGCCTGATGGTCGGCGACAAGCTGGTTGCCGTGCGGGATGACGTGGTGAGCACATAACCCAAGAACGTTAATAAACCAGACAGGATAGCTCAATCTGAATGGTGTAATGTTCCCGGCGCCCACCGAGGGCGTGACGTCACCGTTAGACGTCGTTAGGTGAAGGTTACATCGTACGCCCGTTGTTTACCTTTGTTTTTCTAGTTTTCTATCGTATTTCTTTCTGTTTTACTTTATTATTGTGAGTTTTTTGAGTTTTACCTGTTATAAAGTGTGTCTGTGTGTTGTTTTTATTTGATTTTTGTGCCATGTTTATTTATTATTCAGAGACTTGCCTGATACTTGAATTTCTACAGAAGGGAAGGTGAGCATTTCTTGACATATTATTAATAATAAAAGTACTAGGTTGATAATATACTACTTTACAGAATAGTCCTATTCACGAAAATATGCCGGGGACTAGGCCAGGGGGAACAAGGTGTGCCGTGTATGGGTGTAATAACACTTATGCTACAAAAGCCCAAACTGGGCAGAATATCATATTTCATGCTTTTCCAAAACCAAAGGACCGTTTCTCTAAAACTATACAAAGTGAGTGGATATCAAGGTGCAAAAGAAAAGACAAATTCAACCCTAACACTAGCCATATATGTTCACAACATTTTGTAGACAATGACTACGAAAGAGATCTTCGAAATGAATTATTAGGTAAGTAAAATTTTCTTCGCTAGCTAGCCATCTAAAAAGTGCAAAAATATAAATATTTATATATTTTTTTTAATTTAAGGCTTACCTTTAAGAAAGCATTTAAAAAAACGCAGTTTCTACATTAAAAATACCTCCCACAAAAACTATTACTGCAACAACCTCGGTGAATAGGACTCGGCAACAACTATAATACATCACGTTCTGATAGACTTACCGAAAGACAAAGAAAGGAAGAAATAGAAAAATTACTTGTTGATTTGTCTGCAATAGAAGGTGGGGAAACTGCAAATTTAGAAGGCAATTTTTTCCCCAGCGACACTTTCTGAAATTGGAATTCCCCGACAAGCAATTATTCAGGAATCAGATGAAGTTTTTAAAAAAGAAGTTAACATGCCTTTTGTAGTTATAAAAGATTTTTTGTAAATTAAGAACTATTATTAGAATCAATTTTCGAAATTTAAAAGCACGACATAATAATACTTCACAAATAAATAGTTCTGTGGATCCTCTTCGGAAAAAAAGCGAAAATTAAACAAAATTATAAATTAGAATATTTATTATTTATGAATTATGAATAAATAAATGACTACCTATGTTTTCAACTGTATATTAATTTGTCTTGGAGCATTTTATCAGTGTTCTATTTTTTATTATTGATTCACCATTCACATATTATAATATGAATATCATAAACCAAAAATGCTCTTCAAAATCAAACTAATCAAAGGAGGAACACAATTATTAACAGAATAATTCTGTATATATTATAATCTGTGTGCCATAATAAAAACTATTTAAGGCAAAATTCGCACCTTCTGAAAACACATTTGCTGCAATAATGCGCTTTTTTCTCGTATTGGTTGGAGAAATTGTCATAAAAAATTCGTGTTCAAAAAACAAGAGTGAACTTTATTGACTTCCATTTGTTTACAATCCTTAAAAAATAAATCCGAAAAAGCAAAAGCATCTAAAGCTCACTTTTTGTTTTTATGAACTTAAAAAAAAAGCACAAGTCGCTTTCTGAAGGCGCGCGATTGGGTGTTTCGTGGTGCGAGTTTACGCAGTACGTCTAACTGTGACGTCATCACGTCGGGCGGCTCGGCGGACAGATTCGCGTGATTGAGCTATCCTGTCTGGTTTAACGTTCCTGACATAACCCCCACATAACTGTCGTTTGGGCCAGGTGACATAACCTCAAAATCTGCCGAGGGGCGAACAAACGAAATGAACTAAACTCCATTCGAACTAAACGCAAGTGAAACATAAACACAAGTTGTTGCATGGCTAGAGCGCGATACGCATTTGGTCGGCTAGCTATTGGCTAGCCGGCAATAAAATCTGACCCGACGGCCGAGTGGCAGCGAGTCGGTGTTTCTCACAGAGGTGTATTGAGTTACAAGTGGACCTTTATTTTTTTCCGATATAATTATTTTGTTGTTTATTAATTGTTGGAGCTACGATTTGTGTTAATAGTAGAAATTTGCAGGTAAGTGAATGACTAGGTGTGCCATAAAAGTTTGTTTTTAAAATTCTTAATACTGGGGTATATTATTTTAATATTTTATATTATAAAATTCATACAGATCGTCCTTAATGCGGCCCTGCCTCGTATTAGCCCTCAGAATTGTTCACGTGCTTCGATCGTGTAAATGTTTACGGGCCACTTGCATTTAGTTTGAATAGAGTGTAGTCACAAAATCGTTGGGTGGTTGCCACCACACAACAGAAATGCGACATATGTTTGTAATAAAACCATGAAAATTTGCAGATTTTCATAATAACAACCGGTGTAAACAAAGAGAGATCCTGGTTTGTTTGCCCCTCAGCAGAATGATAACTGTCAAGTGACGTCACACTTAAATGGTCCGGAAAGTTTGCTGACATTTTCAAATGAAAAGTTCAGTTTTTGCGTTATACATATAAGAAGAAGTATCTCTACCAAATTTCAAACTGATTCATACAAAATTGACAATCAATAATTATTGTGAAATTTCAACTTTTAATGGAAGCGTTTTTGTAAATACTTTGGTAATTTGGGCGAAATTGTCATATTTTGTAGCTAACGGGATGACCCGACTAGTTGAAAAGATTTAAAGGGGGTTTAAGTTTTTGTAGCAGGACTTTAACATTGGATAGGAAATGATATTTTGAGACGAAAAATTCCTATCAATGTAGGTCCACGAACGCTTCATTTTCAAGATACAGGGCGTTACAATTTTCAGGCTTAAATTTCAGATTTTTTTATTCCTTGTTAAGCGAAAAACGCTCAAAAAATCAAAAGTCCACCAAATCATAGGGTGGATTTTTTGCTGGTTTCTCGTTTCATTTTTTCTCATTAAATGAAACACAAAATTTTGATATTTGGTGTCAAAATGACATTAGGCGATTTGGTGATTTTTGGTATTTAACTGTCATTGGGACATCGATTTTTCGATCTACAGGGTTATTGGTAATTCGATACATTCCTTTGGAGATGTGATAGGGGAGGAGGTAAGGAGTAAATTTAATTCTATATGCATTATGCAAAACTCAATTTATTTTAAATATTTTTGACAACTTTTTATTTAAAATTTTCCTATGATCTAAATGTTTCCGGAGTTTTTTCATTCTAAACATAAGACCATAGTGTTGGGCAAGTAATCCACTTGAAAAGTTTTAAAAAAGTTCTGTACATTTTTTTATCTACTAAGAAAAAGTGAAATATCTCAAAAACTATTGAGTTTTGCATAATGCATAAATATTAGGATTAAATTTACTCCTTACTTCCTCCCCTATCATATATCCAAAGGAATGTATCGAATTACCAATAACCCTGTAGATCGACACAGCTGAACACCAAAAGATATTAACTGTTGTATATACATACAGGGTGTTTACTTTTAAACATATACAAATCCATGAAATCTTTATTTTTGGAGATAACCGATCGATTTTTTTTTGTTTGAAATGCCTTTAAAAACTTCTTTTTTAGACCTTCCTACAATTTTCAAAATGCAAATCAAGGGCCGGCTAGGATTTTCTTTATACCCCCAATTTTTGCGACAACCATTTAGCGACCTCAAAACCCCCACATACCAAAATAGGCATCTATGGCAAGTCAGGTGTGTCATGGAGTCTCCTCAAAATAGTTGATTGTTCGACAGGGCCACTCAAAGTGTTGGTGTGCAAAAATCCAATACAAAATACACAGATTGTGGTTCTAAAAAATATAGAAGCCTGTCAGTAACAAATCCATAAGTATATGAGTTATGAGTTAAGGTAGCTGGTGTGTCACAACAATTATATCATTTTAGACTGTGATTTTACTGAGAAAGGTCCAATAATTTAAATTGTTTTTTATTTATTGGTTGGCATTTTGTAAAAATAAATTGCTTTTGTGTTTATTAATATTTTTCAATGATTCCATAGCACTCTTGACCAGTATAAAGTTTCATACATATTCAGCATTTTGAGATGTACATATTTATATCGAATCTTTGCACACCAATATTTTGAGTGATCCTGTTGACCATTCAATTGTTTTGAGGGGATTTCATGGCACATTTGACTCGCCAGAGATGCCTTTAAAATTAATATTTTGCTTAATGGAACTCCCTGCATATTTTTATTCAAATTTGATACACAGTGTGTCCACGGATGGACTTAACTATACTTGTAAAAAATTTTATTTTCAATTCTTCGAAAAGTCATTCTTCATAAAAAAGTCTGTACTTAAAATAAAATTGGCATGGAAAAAGTTGACATTACTTATACTGGGTGACCAGAAAATTGAAGAAACGTTAATTCGCATAAGAGTAAACTGCTTCTATTTGTAGTGATATTGAAAAAAGTTATAAACAAAATTTGTTCAGAGTGATGTGTTACTTAGGTGCACAAAATTTAAAAGCGTTAGGCCTACTTCGATTTTTTTGATTTTTTTCTCTTGATTTTCTTCTCCAATATTTTCCAAAATACAAAGTTGGCCTAGAATCGTAAAATTTTGTCATCATGCGCAGTTTTCCATTCTGGGGAAGTTTTCTTAATACAGTTTTGTCGTACTATTTACAGAAAACCATTTATTTGACAAAAAAAGAGAATACAATCAAAAAATCAAAGTAGGCCTAATGCTTTGAAATTTTGTACACTTAAGTAGCTTACCACGCTGAGCAAATTTTCTTTATAACTTTTTTTCATTATCTCTACAAATAGAGGTAGTTACTCTTATGCTAATTAACGTTTCTTTAATTTTCTGGTCACCCAGTACAAGTAATGTCAACTTTTTCCATGATAATTTTATTTTAAGAACAAGCAGACTTTTTTTTTATGAAGAATGACTTTTTTCGAAGAATTGAAAATAAAAAACTTTACAAGTATAGTTAGGTCCATCCGTGGACACACAGTATATTGGTATGTCCTGATTAACGCCGTGGTGTCAGTTTTAAATAAAAAAGTCGCTAAATAGTTTTTGTGAAATCGAAATTGAAATTGAAAATGGTAGGAACGTCAAAAGAAGCGGTGTTTGAAGGCCTTTTAAATAAGAAAAAGTTCAGGCGATTATATCCAAAATTATATACATATACATATATATCGAAAAATCGATATCCAAATTTAATGCACCAAAAATAAAAAATTTGGAGTTGATTTCACGAGAAAAAAAGTGAAACGAGCAAAGCAAAATTTCGCACTAGGATTTAGGAAAATCCCGGTGGTAAACTTCTCCCTTGGATTTATTTCTTCTTCCGTGTAATTTAATTAAAATAAATACGCTATTATTATGTGTGTAATATGTGAAATTTACACAAAATAAACGTAATACTTTCACGAAAAACATTTTTGGAGAAAAATTATGGTTCATTTGTCAACCCCAAAATTTCTTTTAGCCCCTCCCCACATTTTTTAAACTACATTAACACGTAACTAAATACTCGTTTCGCCTCACCCTCATTAATTTCAAGCCTCTCCCCCTTTGAAACCCCTAACCCTCTCTCCATCTTCCCCACACACCCCCTCATCTAATTTTTCTCCGTGTTTTCTTTGTATTTGTAAAACCACTTCATCATTCTGATGTGGGGGCAATTGATGTGGACAGTTACCAGTTATTTAAAAATGTTGCCGCGCTCCCTGGGCACGAAAGAGGGGCAAAATAATCGCAGGTGAGGCAGGGAAGCTCCCCGCCTCTTTACACATTTATCAGAAGCCTCTACAATGAAAAAGTCATGATTCTTGTAAAGTACGAGGCAGTAGTACGTGGAAATTACCCTAGTGGGAAGTATTTACATTTCTCCTCCGGGTGTTTTGGCATAAATTGCTCTCGCGTCATCTATTATTTCAACAAAAGGTGCACAAAAACCGAAGGAGCATAACAAGTTTTATACTCCGGAGCGAAGCGCCAAGACCAGAAATAAAATTAAGCCACTCGCTACGCCGCGCGCACTTGCCTCCCAAGTCAATTTCGACGTTCTACGACCTCCCATATTTCAAAAGAAACATTACTTTTTCACTGAGGCAAGGCAGCTGCGGAAGCCGGAGCCTCATAAATGGCTAAAGAGGCGGAAGGCCTCTCCGCCTCACCTGCAATTATTTTACGCCTCGTCCGTGCTTGGGAACACGCGCAGCAAATTTTAGTAGACCAACAAAAAATATTTGATAATAATATAATATAATAATAATAATATAGCATTTATTGCCCAACAGGTAACCCCCATTTACAGGACAAGTATATAATAACGAGTAAGATAATCACATATGCATATTAGGTACTAATAAACTATACATAAAAGACTACATAAAGAAAGCAGGATAAAGAAGCAATATAAAAAAGTAATATAAAAACCCGGATATAAGTGACAAAACATTACAGTGAACAAAGGCAAATAATTATGGTGTATACACAGAACACAGAAAAAGTTTAAAAAGTGAAGTTGTCTAAATTATCAGCAGCCTCTCTTAGAATTACATTCAGATTATGAAAATTAATATCACAGTGTTCACTCAGCTTATTAAAGTTATCACACATTAAAAACAAAGGTGTTCTAAAAAATAAATTTGTTCTCGCTCTATCACAATAAAAAGTGTTTGAGTTGCGAGTTCTAATGATAGATGGAACATAAAAATTAATTTGAGAGACGAGATCACATGCATCTATCTCGTTATGCAGAATCTTATGCAAAAACTTCAGTGCTGCACATTTCCTTCTCAAATCTAAGGACTGAATCTGAAACCTAGTTGTTAGCTCAACATATGGAGTACCCATCGCGGGATATATTCCGTCTACCCTAAAAGCCAAAAATTTTAGAAACTTTTTCTGTACGCGTTCAATGGCTACTTTATGGCATCTATAAAATGGACACCATATCATTGAGGCATATTCAAGTTTAGAGCGAACAAAAGCTGAGAACAAGACTAACAAAGGACTGAATTGTGTGAAAGTACGACAATTTCTTACTATGAAGCCATATGCCTTAGAGGCCTGGGTAACCTTCCATGAAATATGGTCGACAAACGACAACTTTGAGTCAAAAATGACACCTAAATCCTTCACTGAATCGCAACGAGAAAGAGCACATCCGGAAACACTATAGTTGTGTGCCAAAGTCGATTGTTTTTTAATAATTATTTCCCGCTCCGTAATGCCTGCAAAATCGATACTGGAAGAGTCGCCCAACACAAAGTCCCCACGTCTGGTGCCACCAACATGTGGCACAACAAACACGCATCAAAGTAACTTGCAAAACCATCAACTATACCTGCAGGGGAGTCAAAAGTTACGTCATTAAGTCTCATCTCACCAGGTATCCTCGTTGAATTATTCTTAGAGTGTACAAATGCCCAAAAACTCTGAGGATCAAACGAAACAGATGCCTGGACTTGCTCTAAATAACGGATAATGATATTTTATTACATTGGCATTTATTTCATTTCTGTAACAACTAATCCTTCAGTCTTATTGGAGCAAAAAGAAGCTTTACTAACTTGTGTATATTATACAGGGAGTTCCAGAAATTAGTGCCAAATTTTAAACAACCTTTTTCTCTTTTTTTTCTTTTTTTTGTATACAGGGTGGTTCCTTTTTATGTGGTAGGACTTTAACATTAGATAGAAAAAGATAATCTAAAATGAAATTTTTTTCCGAGATACAGGGCGTTGAAGTGTTGGATAAAATATGAAGTATTTTTTACACTGTCCGAACCAGTGGAGATATTTAAACCAAATTTGATGTGTAGTACCACCTTTTTGACTACGATATTTAGTGATAATATGAAGGTCCCGAAATAACCAGTGGTGGAGTTATGGGTTTTCACTATCACTAAATTTAAAAAGTAATTAGTACGGACCTGTCTCACATCAACGTAAAATTTTTTTTCGTAAAGTTCTTTCAATTCTCTACAAAAAGTGTATCTTGACATTTTTTTGTATCTGCCACGGTTGTGTAGTAAATAAATTATTTCGTTTCCATCTCAGCCTTTTTTGCCTAAAAATGTGTTTTCTAAGATTATTGATAAATATCGCAAATAACAGAAATTAATTATGGAACACTTATGGGATTCAGCTATTTTATTTTTAATTTTATGGAAACAATTTTAAAAATAAACTGGCACTTGGTTTGAGGTACATTACTTTATTATCATTTTAACATTTTTATCAAATCTGTATTATTTCTTAATAATTTTTATAATTCTAAATTTGTAGAATTCTAAATTATACCACGACGAGTAAAACATGATTCTTCCGCCCATAAAATGTTATTTAAAAATTGTCTTATTTCCTTTGACTACAAAATCCATCGGCAAAATACTAATGTCCTTTCTGCATCGCCGTACTGGTGAAGATAAGTGTGCCATGGAAAAGAAAATCTTATTGACAGTTAATAATACAATAATCTGTCATCCAGTAGATGAACGTAGCAGCGCCGCAGTTTGTCTTTGTTAATAATTAAAATGCCGTTCCAATTTACAAATGAAGAGCAGGCTGACATCCATTTCTGCTATGGAGTTGCAAATGGGAACTCTGCGGAAGCAGCCAGAGAATACCGGAGGCGATTTCCAAATAGGCGCCATCCGCGTCCCTCGGTGTTTGTTAACATGCACCGGCAATTCAGAACTCGCAGTCTGAGAACTAGAATCGTCGAACGAGGAAATGAAAACAATATCCAACAAGTCAGACGCAACAATGAGATTCTTCGTGAATTCGATAGGAATCCTACAACAAGTAGCAGAAGAGTGTCAGTGGCCCTACGTGTTTCAAAGTCTGCAATTTTGCGAGCTTTAAAAAGAGATCACAGGCATGCGTATCATCTACAACCCGTACAAGGTTTAAGGCCCGGCGATGCAGAAAGAAGATTAGTGTTTTGCCGATGGATTTTGGAGTCAATTGAAGGAAATAGACAATTTTTAAATAACATTTTATGGACGGACGAGTCGTGTTTTACTCGTCGTGGAGTAGTAAACTTTCATAATCAGCATATTTGGGCACAAGAAAACCCACATGCAATCCGGCCAAGAAATTTTCAGGTCGAATTTAGTGTCAATGTTTGGATTGGACTGTACAACCATCATCTGTTTGGACCCTTTTTTTGCCACAGCGAGTGAATGGTGACAATTTTTTGGAGTTTTTAGTAGCTGAGCATAATAATATGTGGGAAGACATTCCTTTAAACTTAAGATTGTTGGCTTAGTTCCAACTTGACGGCTGTCCTGCACATTTTCACCGAAATGTGAGGAACTGGTTAAATAATAACTTTCCAAATAGGTGGATCGGACGAGGGGGACCGGTCGCTTGGCCACCACGTTCTCCGGACATAACACCTCTGGACTTCTTCGTATGGGGATTTTTAAAAGAACAAGTCTATGCGACTCCTGTAGAAACAAGGGAACAACTTATTGATCGTATCAGAAATGCGTGCGATGAATTGAGAAATGGCAATTTAATCGATGCTGTTCAATCCGTTAGGCGTCGAAGTGAATTATGTGTGCAACAGAATGAATCACATTTTGAACAATTGTTGAATGTTGTACAAATTTAGAATTATAAAAATTATTAAGAAATAATACTAGATTTGATAAAAATGTTAAAATGATAATAAAGTAATGTACCTCAAACCAAGTGCCAGTTTATTTTTAAAATTGTTTCCATAAAATTAAAAATAAAATAGCTGAATCCGATAAGTGTTCCATAATTAATTTCTGTTATTTGCGATATTTATCAATAATCTTAGAAAACACATTTTTAGGCAAAAAAGGCTGAGATGGAAACGAAATAATTTATTTACTACACAACCGTGGCAGATACAAAAAAATGTCAAGATACACTTTTTGTAGAGAATTGAAAGAACTTTACGAAAAAAAAATATACGTTGATGTGAGACAGGTCCGTACTAATTACTTTATAAATTTAGTGATAGTGAAAACCCATAACTCCACCACTGGTTATTTCAGGACCTTCATATTATCACTAAATATCGTAGTCAAAAAGGTGGTACTACACATCAAATTTGGTTTAAATATCTCCACTGGTTCGGACAGTGTAAAAAATATTTCATATTTTTTCCAACACTTCAACGCCCTGTATCTCGGAAACTAAGCTTTCCCCGATATATGTTGATATAAAATTTTCATTTTAGATTATCTTTTTCTATCTAATGTTAAAGTCCTACCACATAAAAGTGAACCACCCTGTATATTATATTATTGCTGGTAAGCTGGAACCAACAGCTAGAGAGCTAAATAAATTAAAAGTAAAAAAATATTTTTAAAAAAAGCTTTTATTTAAATGCGCTAAAAAGAATAAAATAATCTTTTCTTTTAAAACTTTTACTATCAACTTATAACGTCATTCCACAATGATATAAAAGCTTGTCGCGAGATTTAAGTAGTGGTATTTACTTAGTTTGAAAACTTAAATATCGCGACAAGCTTTTATATCATTAGCTTTTTATAAATTGTGGAATGACGTTATAAGTTGATAGTAAAAGTTTTAAAAGAAAAGATTATTTTATTCTTTTTAGCGCATTTAAATAAAAGCTTTTTTTAAAAATATTTTTTTACTTTTAATTTATTTTGTAATTTTTAGTTTGGCCAGGTGTCTGAGTCTATTCATCTCAGTTAACGCATCATTGTTGCAAGGTCGTTTGCCGGTTAGTTTAGAACAGTCTAGCTCTTCAATGAGGAGACCTTCTAATGATCTAACCCTACTTAAGGCCACGTATGCTTGACCAGGCGCGAAGAGCTTGGAGCCTAAATATACAACGAGACAGGTTGCAGACCAATGCTGTTGACGCCTATCTCACCAAACTACACAAGTCAAAGTTAACTAGTCCGCCATCTTGGGTGTTCCGCCATGTTGGATTTAGAATGACGTCACACATATAATCATGCATTGTCATCCAAATTAAACGTGTGTACAAAATTTCAGCTCGATCGGTTGAAATTTAACTAGTCCGCCATCTTGAGTGTTCCGCCATGTTGGATTTAGAATGACGTCACACATATAATCATGCATTGTCATCCAAATTAAACGTGTGTACAAAATTTCAGCTCGATCGGTTGAAATTTAACTAGTCCGCCATCTTGAGTGTTCCGCCATGTTGGATTTAGAATGACGTCACACATATAATCATGCATTGTCATCCAAATTAAACGTGTGTACAAAATTTCAGCTCGATCGGTTGAAATTTAACTAGTCCGCCATCTTGGGTGTTCCGCCATGTTGGATTTAGAATGACGTCACACATATAATCATGCATTGTCATCCAAATTAAACGTGTGTACAAAATTTCAGCTCGATCGGTTGAAATTTAACTAGTCCGCCATCTTGAGTGTTCCGCCATGTTGGATTTAGAATGACGTCACACATATAATCATGCATTGTCATCCAAATTAAACGTGTGTACAAAATTTCAGCTCGATCGGTTGAAATTTAACTAGTCCGCCATCTTGGGTGTTCCGCCATGTTGGATTTAGAATGACGTCACACATATAATCATGCATTGTCATCCAAATTAAACGTGTGTACAAAATTTCAGCTCGATCGGTTGAAATTTAACTAGTCCGCCATCTTGGGTGATCCGCCATGTTGGATTTAGAATGACGTCACACATATAATCATGCATTGTCATCCAAATTAAACGTGTGTACAAAATTTCAGCTCGATCGGTTGAAGATATCTGCTTCAAAATTGAGTTGCAAGATTCCACCCGAACAAATTACATACATACATACATACATACATACATACATTGCAAGTTAAATAAAAGCTTTTAAAATGAGGAGCAAAGTGCAAAGCTCTTTTCAGTTGATAACAGTAAGTTTATGATCCTCTATTATTAATTCCCAGAACACAAAGCAGCAAGCTTCGTCGTTGGATTAATTATGAAGCACAGTTATTACGACCCCGATGCATTGCGTGACGTAATTTTTATACGCAAGATTCATAAATTTCGGTGACACCGCGTAGATTAACCAGCTGGAAATATAATACATGCTAATAAAAGTCCCCACCCCGGGAGAATAATAAATTTCCTACGGGGGATTTAAAAAAAAACAGCTCGGAATTGTGTGGCGCGCGTGAGGCATATTCGGGAGCGAATTCGGAATGGCGATAATTTCCACTGGGCAATTTGTTTTCTTTTTTAGACTTCAGGTGACTGCGGGGGCACGAAAAAAAATGCGGTAAAAGCAATGACGTCAGAACCTATAGACAGGTTTGTTTTGATAAACGCTTGACGCCCAGAACTAATCACAATCTAAGCGCTCCATTAAATTATTCCGAAAATGTCGCGTGATTGTCAGAAATTGCCCCTTTTTGTCGAGCCGTAGCGAACTTATTTCGACTCTGGGCTCGGAGGCTGGCGTCGTTAGACCATCCCCCGAGTCTTCAGGTGAGGTTCCGATGCTTCCGGCGCCCCCAAACAAGAAAAAACATGCGATATCTAAGTGTGATTCTGGAGGAACTATAACCGGGAATCACCGGGTGTATAGTTGGTTGATGGTTGACTTTCTGTCTTTGTTTGTAGCATGCTTTTAGAGTAGTATGGATATATTTAATCTTGGCGTCAAAATAAAGGGCATTTTAACAATGGGGCACCACGTCTATAGGTTTTGACGTCATTGGGTAAAAGTATAAATTCGACATTTTATTTAGAGTAGCGTTGTGTATTGGAGTTTCCATAGATACGGGATAAAATAAAACTTCTTGCAGGTATAAGGTTACAGGGCACAAGGTGACTCAAATTGATTGTACTATTTTCAATATTTTTTCTCGTACTCAATTTAACCTCATACGTTTCGTTTCCTAGATACAGGGAATGAAAACGTTGAATTGAACACCCTGTGTTGTAAAAACGGCTGGAGCAAACATAACATACAGGGCGTTTCATCTTAAGTGCGAACACCCCCGTAAAATTTGTATTCTTCATCCGATTTTAGCCGCGTTTTTTTTTCTAAAAATAGGCCACAAAAAACTCTTTACGTTGGTGCAAAATTTCAGTTCTTAATCTAAATTTTCAAGGCCTACTTTTCGAGTTTTTTTTTTCTAGTAAAAAATGACGAAAACCATTTAGCGATTTTTTTTTATTTGAAATCTGACACCGCAGCGTTAATCAGAATAACCTAAAACCCCCGTATACCGAATTTGAACAAACAATATACAGGGAGTTCCATTCTGCAGGGTGTCAAAATTGAGCAAAATAGGAATTTTAAAGGCATCTGGAGAGTCAAGTGTGCCATGGAATCCCTTCAAAACAGATGAATGATCAACAGGACTACTCAAAGTGTTGGTGTGCAAAGATTCGATACAAAAATGTACAGGGTCTTTTTCTCTGGGCGATGTCAAAATGCTGAATTTTTATTAAACTTTATACTGGTCAGGAGTGCTCTGGAATCATTGAAAAAATATTAATAAACACAAAAGCAATTTATTTCTTTATATTATCCAACCAACAAATAAAAACAATTCAAATTGTTGGACCTTTATCAATAAAGTCACTGTCTAAGATGATCCATTTTCTGCGCATTTCCTGTTGTGGCACACCAGCCACCTTAACTTATATCCACTTACTGACTGGCAGGCTTCTGTATTTTTAGACTTAGTTCGTTTTAATGTCTGGGGTGGCTTTGATATACTCGATTTTTTACCTGTATAAAGTGCAAAAAATACAGCATTTCGAGTTGCTACTGAGAAGAACACCTTGTATATTTATATTTTATTGAATCTTTGCACATCGACACTGTGAGTGGTCCTGTTCATCGTCCAACTGTTTCGAAGTAATTCCATGGCACACTTGACTCTCCAGATGAGTTTAAAATTCTCATTTTGCTCAACTTTCACACCTTGCAGAATGAAACTCCCTGTATATTTTTTGTTCAAATTTGGTATTTAGGGGTTTTGGTGTGTCCTAATTAACGCTGTAATGTCAGATTTTAAATAAAAATATTGCTAAATGATTTTCTCAATTTTTTTACTAGAAAAAAAAATCGTAGTAGGCCTTGAAAATTGAGATTAAGAACTGAAATTTTGCTCCAACGTAAGAGTTTTTGTGGCCTATTTTTAGAAAAAAAAAACCAGCTAAAATCGGGTGAAGAATACAAATTCTACAGGGGGTGTTCGCACTTAAGATGAAACACCCTGTATATAAAACTTCTACGTTGTTTTCTTTAACTCGAAAAACTAATGAAGTTAAGGGATAGGAGGTTTTATGGATCACCCCTCCGACCAAAAATTTAGGTCGGAGGATCACCCTGTACATAACAACAGAAAGGCTGTTTAAATAAGTATCTATGCTAATTTAAATAATATCGATGTTTTAAAAAACGAACTCCAACTCCTTATTACAGGACCGAGTTCACTTTACGAAAAAGTGAATGATGCAATGGATCCTTAGTGTTCTACCTAATAGCTCAGTACATATTCTAAATGGAAAGCAGAGTGTAAAACCCTTTTCGGTGTAATATCACGTTTGTAAAATGTTATTGTTCCGCGAGACATTACCACGCTCTCAAAGTTAAATTAATTTTCCAAGTGCGGTTAAGATTTTGACCCCAGAGAAAATATAACGAGACATTTTTTTCCCAAGTTGCAAATCGTGGCCAACCTGTTTACCGACTGGTAAATTGTAAATTGTCACCTACGTGTTATAATATTATTGCACCGACTTTATTGCATCTTTATCTTTTATAATATTAATAGTTTAAATTCGTAAAATACTGATTTTCCCAGACGACCGCAGTATCCGGCAACGCCGCGGCTGGGCGGTCAACTGTTTGATATACCTCGATTTAACTGTGTTACATTGTTTCCTAGCAAGTGCAAAGTGAGTGCAAACGTGTTGCTTTAACTCTGAAAAGTTTATAGTTTTGTATTAGTGTAATAATTTTGAACAATGGGGCATGAAACGTGTGTGAAATGCAAGAAAAACGGGCTCGGCCCCTGCACCGCACCTATACTTATACCTGTAT
Organism: Pseudeuparius sepicola; assembly: GCA_963920635.1. Taxonomy (NCBI): domain Eukaryota; kingdom Metazoa; phylum Arthropoda; class Insecta; order Coleoptera; family Anthribidae; genus Pseudeuparius; species Pseudeuparius sepicola. The sequence continues at coordinate 72,997,441 of OY987300.1, forward strand.
TGATTTGGTGTTGTATATATATGTTGTATGATTACAGTGCTATTTGTTATTATTGATCTAGTTATGTTTTGTCTGGGACTTTGACGCTGTTGCGTGACTGTAATTTCAAAAATACACGAAATTCATAAATTTTTGTGACACCCCGTAGATTATTGCTAATAAAAGTTTCCACCTCGGGAGAATACTAATTTCCCAAGAGCGAGGTTTTTAAAAACAGAGCGCGGGTGGCTCATATTTGCGAACAAACTGGAGTAGATAATTTCCATAAGGGGATATGGTTTTGAGCTATATTTATTGTATTTTTCACGCCTTCTTTGCCATATTGGATCAATCATGTTATACCACGCCTCATATCACACATTCATTTTTAAATGAAGTAAGGGAAGCCAACCTAATGAATCACTAAAGAGGATGAAAGTTGTTCGGCTTCATTGAAAATTAGTTCACACGTTGTCGGTACCGTCAAGAGATAAGTCGAAATCTGCAATTTTTGTGCGTGGATACTTTTCCTTTGAGGCTTATCAGCTGCATAACTCATGTTATAATGTTACATTATGTTAAAAAAACACAGCGTATCTCAGTCACCTATATTTTGCGAGTTTCTCATAATTTAAAGAAAGCTACCTTTTGACTGAGACATGAGACATTCTGCCTCTTTCTCCTTTCTACAACTATTAATGCCGTGTTATGCGGGACTGAATTTTCAGTGAAAATATGCGACGAAATGTCCGCACCTGGATGATGAAGTTTTTTAATAAGAGAGCTGGCGAAAATGAAGAAAAATTAACCTTGGGGGAGATGGTAAGAGCATGGGCGAAGCACCCTCGTGGAAAGGGATGAAATCCACCGAGGCTCGTAATTAATGAGGCTGAGACGAGGATATTTAGACGCGTGCTAATGTGGGTTAAGAGATGTGGGGAACTAAAAGGATTTTCGAGCTGAGATTGACAGATGTACATTAAATTTTCTGCAGCTCTTTCGAATCTCGTATGAGGAAAGCAAGATCCAAAGTATATTTTTAATAAGCAAGATTTGAAAATATTTGGCATTTCCCAAGGTTGGATTCTGACTGTAACCGCTTGATTTCCGTTTAGTTAAGGCACAACAACCACGAGGTAGAAAATATTGAAAAGGTTCTACGCTCCTTGCAATCCTGGCATATTTTGTCAAAACATTAGGTTTTCCCCATCTAAAAGAGGCTCGTTTGTGCATTCCTGAAGCAGTTAAACGTCTGGAGCAATTAGTAAGTGGGTTTAACCGACGTGCTTGTGAAATACCTGTTAGTGTTATTGTTATTCGCAATAAACAAAATAAACGAGTAAAAAAATATTTGCTCAAAGAAAGGTTGGCTGGCCCTATGCTTAAAAACATTGTGTGTAAAATCAGATAAGATCTTTTTGTCCTCCGTAATATCATCGAATATACAGGGTGGCCAAGGCATGTGGCTAACCCCTAACTTTTCTTTTATTTTTTAAGATAAAAATTTAATATTTGGGGTACAAGTATGTCATGTAAACGGGGTTTATAGGCATATAGAAACTTTTTTCTACTTCCGGTTTTACCGAAAATGACTCTAAATAACGAGATAGAGTGTAGGTTTATAGGAACCTTTGTCTCAAAATCACATCGCCTGTTGCCCTGTTTTGTATAAGGGCTGTTGTAAATTTTTATTGGTGCAAGAATTTTCCGATAAACCCAGACCGACTTGTGGCAAACTAATATTTACCCACCGAAAAACGTACACGAGATTTAGGAGGAAGTGTAAGTACCCGCCATGTCTCCGCAACTTCTTAAAAATGTCACAAAATGGAGTTTTATTGGTATTAGAGGGGACGCATTTTCGGGCCATTTACTTTAAACCCCCAACGATAAATTTTTACTATACGTGTTCTCATAAACTACTATTGTATGAGGTTGACATAAAACCATATAAAGGCTCGCCCAGCCATAATACAACCGTATTTATTTCTTGCTTCCCAGATAAAATTACGGGCGCAGAGGCGCCATATTTTTGAGCTGGTCTTATCAATTAGCCCTTTGAAAAGGAGGAGGAAAACTCGGGCAGACGTCGTTAAAAGTTTAGAACGAGGTAGCTACATTCTTATCAAATATCAGTAATTTCTTTATTGTGAAAAATTCTGCGAAAGTTTGAAATGCCCGTTTCTCCGGAGTGAATTTAATTAAAATATAAATTCGATGTTTCCGCGTCATTCATGACTTAAAACTTTATTCCAATCCGTCTTCCCAAAATGTTTTTAATTACGTTTAGAAACCCTAATAAAAAATCACACAAACCTTGGTAAATTGTTAACTCAATTATGTTTGTGATGGTCCGGTACCTACTAAAGGCTATGTTCTCAAGCGGAAGTTGACAGGCCAGTAAATTTTAACAGAAGTACCTTTTTTAATCAAAAGCAACCCCATGCATGGTCCCGTCGGTCTCTGTAGTTCATCTTCAAAGATAGGACGTGTGTATTAATAGTCAACCCTTTCTGTTTTTCGCAACAAAGGTGTTTACCTTACCCAGAGTCACAATGTGAAAAACATCGGGCGTAGCGTCTGCACTTCAAAGGGAACGCTGCAAACAGAACCGCGTTTTAAAGGTTACGGGGTCAGGAGCTGTTGTAAAAAAGGGGTAGAAGGATTTCAGTTGGGCGCAATAAAAAATATACATACTTTAAGTGGGATGTGGATATTTTTCTAGGGCGTATAATTTTTAATTTAGGAACTAACGATTTAAACAAAGAGATGTTCAATTTTTTGGCCAGAATTTTTCGTCTTCTTTCTTTTAATAACACCTACCTTAAGGTGGCCACACATTTCGCTTTGCCGGACATTTTTGTTCGACCAACAAGTCTGTTCGAACGAAACCACAAAAGGTTGAGTTTACCCACACTTCAGTTTTGTTCTCCAGCCTCAGTCGACAAAATAATATCTGTGAGAGAGGTGAAAACGTTATATTTGTGTGCAGTGGCGGCGGCATTAGCTAAAAAAACAAAAAATAAAAGAAATCGGTCAAAATGGTCAAAGGAATGGCTTTTGAAGAGAACTCACTTTTCCCATATTAATCTGCTGAATGAATTTAAACTAAAACCAGGAGATTGGTTTAATTATTTAAGAATGGATTAGGAAACTTATTGTAGATCAGTCATTTTTGCTAACCTGCAGGTACGTTACTGCGAAAACCGTAGTCTTTTAAAAATGTTTATGCCACACACATCAGACTTGTTCGAACTCGTTTGTTCAGCGAACAATACCGGCCGCAATCAAGTACAACCTGATTTTTTCGACGGTTTTGTTTGCCAGAAAAAAAATACTACACATTTCGGTTTTGCGACGGTTTTAATCGAACTGACTTGTTCGTCGAACAAAACTGTCCGGCAAAAACGAAATGTGTGGCTACCTTTAGTAGGCATTAATAGGCAATGAAACAAAAAAAAAACGATCTGTATCTCCGAAATGAATTGAGATATCAGAATCTGGACACCTTGGCGACTTTTTATCTGTCTCTTCGGAAAATACGAGAAAGTGCCCAATTTGAGACACCCTGTATACAGTGTGTTCCAATTTGATACTGGACACCTCAGAACTATATGAAGGACAAGGAAAACAAACGGTCACTATTTTTTTATTGGTAGTCCCAAGGGAGAGTATCTCATAGGCGGTGGTATTTGGATGGGGTAATTATTTCATGGCCTGCTATGATTTTTCAAAATAGTTAATTTTCAAGAAACCCTACTAGGGATTTTTTTACGACAAAATGTTATTAAGAAAACTTGTTCAGAATGAAAAACTGAGTAGAATTGCAAAATTTCAAAATCTAGGCCTACTTTGATTTTTAGCTTTTTCGCATTTTTCTCCCAATTTTTCCTTAGAAATGTGTCCTTTCTGGAGCTTTCACGTCAAAATATTATTAAGGAAACTTGAACATCGCGAAAAAATAAAATTTTGACGTGAAAGCTCCAGAAAGGACACTTTTCTAAGATAAATCTAAAAATCAAAGTAGGCCTAGCCAAAGTCTAGAGAATACTATAAGTCGGGTCACTTCTTTGTTCTCTCGGGAAAAACAACAATTTTTTGCGACTGCTCGTAAATCAGCGTCACGGCGGCCTGTGTAAGCTTAAGGGCCCCATTCACGTTGAGATTGGTATCGATACATGTTGCAAGTATCAGCATCTTGATTCAAATCGCATAGGTAGTGTATTTAGCTGTCTCAGTATCGCTGTATCAGCATCAGCTGGTTTCACCGTCTGTATTACCGTAGTGAAACTTCGATACCGCGCGAGTTATATCAACCCCAACTAGAAAACACTTGTTAAACAAGCAGTTCTTGTAATAATTGTAATGTAACACCTTTGTCAGCAGTAATGTTACTTTTTATGTTTTCACCCGTTCTTGTGTATTCAGTCTCGACATAGCCATTTCACGGTTCACATCTATTGTAGATTGTACCTTTTGAGAAAAATAAATCTTTTTAAAAACCAGTATCTGCGTTCACTGAATTTAAGTCGCGCATGCAACTGATACTTGTCACAACGTGTATGTTTATGTTTTTGTATCGCGCTACTAAAAAATATAAAACAGTTTATTTTCAACATGGCACATATACAAACTATATCCGTGTTTATGGAACTCAAAGTGCAAAGAATATTCAAATAGACAACTTAGAGAATCGGCAAAAACATTTTTGTTAGAGGAAAGGTATGCTAAGAGTGATCGTAATTTTGAAAATACACAGCTTTACACAGACTTATTAGTATATCTCTGGACGCTGGCCTGGCCTTTTAAAATTTTGCTACTCAGTTTTTCATTCTGAACCAGTTTTTTAATAACATTTTGTCGTAAAAAAATCCCTAATGAGGTTTCTTGAAAATTTGCTATTTTAAAAAATCATAGCAAGCCATGAAATAGTTACCCATTCCAAATACCACCACCTATGAGATACTATCCCTTGGTACTACCAATAAAAAAATAGAGACCATTTGTTTTCCTTGCCCTTCATATATTTCTGAGGTGTCCAGTATCAAATTGGGACACACTGTATACAAAGTGAAATTAGAAGATTATACACGGCACTGAATCTTAATGAACTTACTCCTTTTTGGGCAATTTCTCGTTGAAGCTAACTGTTTTAGCCTGCAATAATTCTAAGTTAAGGTCTAACTTTTACCTGATATCTCTGAAAAGTCTTAATAGGTAATAATTTTGTAGTTGCAATTTAATCATTACGTTGGAGAAAGCGATTTTAGAGTCATTTTTAGGTAATTTTTAGAAGAATTACAAGTCACTTTGTCAATAGACCCTATTTCCGGTTTATTGGACCGACAAATGAATAAGAATATTATAATAAAATTTAAAACTCTACCACCCGATTTTGGCTATTTGAAAACAATGTTAGTAAGTTTTTCCATGGGAATTATTACATATTCAGTAAATAACTTTAGAGATTTCCCTATAATTACTGTATTTATATTACAATGGTACCTACCATGAAACATCAATTGACAAACAATAATAAATAAAACACTGCAATTTTACACTTGACTAAATTCGAATGCTTACATAACCAGCTTTATTTCAATAAAGCATTGCTGTTCGCGAATGCCATTTTGAGGGTAATTCGTATTTTTATCTTGCAGAAAGGAGAAGTGAACCTGGAGAATGTGACCCACGAGGATGCCGTAGCTACCCTGAAAACCACACAGGACCGTGTCACCCTCATAGTTGCCAAACCTGAAAGTGCCTTCAATGCCCCAGCGTCGGACACTTCGTATTCCCCCCAACTATGTAAGTTCCCCCCAAAAGTTTGTGTCTAACGCATGTCATAAAAGTGATACGCGCTGAAGAGAGGACCAGAACGCCAAAATATGTCCTTAAAATTTTCGCTAAAGAAAAATGTACAATGGGAAAACTTCTATCTGAAATTGTCTTGCCGTAACTGTGCTTAGCGCTGTCTGACTTCCCACGGCTATAGCCTCATGTCCTGGAAAACAGATGGCGCTGATGGCTGTGTCTTGTAAAAGTTTGATATTTCGCTTAATTTCTGTACAAAAAATTAAAATGTCGCAAATGGGTCTAAGCATACATCAACAATGAACAAATAATTTTATGTATTTTCGTTACAGTATGCTTATGTCAGTTATTCTTTTATCACAGTAGTAGGCTTATGTCAGTTTGGCTATTTGCTTCAATTAAAATCTAGCAAAACTCTATTTTTACCCTTACATTTAATAATAATAATAATAATAATTCTCACCCTCACAATACTCCAAACTAGGAGTACCCCAGAAGCAACCACATGCTTGTGCGGGGAGAGGGCTGTAACTTTCTAAGTAGGCGTTGAATCAAATTTTTTTATATCAAACACCTTCATAAAGTCTGTCAAAAGATTACACAGTTTCATTTTTAGAACTTTTTTCGAAACACCCTGTATATTTTTTGAAAATTAAATCATTTAAGTATTAAACTTTTTAAAAAATAAGCGCTTAATGTTAAGAAGTTTATTATGTTTATTATGTTTAAAAAAACACGTATAGTTTCTTATACTTTTTTCTCTATTCTACTCTGTTTAAATTTCATCTTTTAACTAATCCTTTATTGATGTTCTGAAATATACATGTAGTAGGTACATTTTTTGATACTATAAAATGTCATTAAAGAAGTTGTCCAGAATAAAACGAGATGATAAGGTAAAAAATGTCAAAGATTTTTAAGAATAGTTATTTATGCAACAAGTGCATAAAGTAGTACTTTTTTTCATGAATGGGAAAGTTGCGCGCACGAACCGCAGGTGACTGCGCGCAATCCCATGAATGAAAAAAGGACACTTTATGCATGAGTTTCATACATTATTTTTTATACGATCGTGCTTAAACATTGAAATATTTGGGATGGGATTTGTGTGTTATATACTAAAGGGCATATAAATGCACTATGGTTTTCAATTACGAGGATTATAATATTTAGATCGCGGTCTCACTACGTTTACACATAGTATTGAAATCGATTTGAATATGTATCTAGAATTATTGAAAACCGCATGAAGAGATTTTGAGATTGATTTGAATCTCAAAATAAATTTTCTTATTTTCGGGATTTAACGCCACATTTACCATTTATGAAAACACCAAACTGCATTACACTGAATTCGATTCCAAACTCCATGTAAACGTAGTAAGGAAGTTTAGAGTGAAAAAAAGTTAACTTTTTTTCACTCTAAACTGCTCAGAGTGAAAAAAAGTAAGTTTTTTTAACTTGTTAAAAAAAGATATACTTTAGGCATTTAAAAAGGTTAAAAAAAGTAAAGTTTTTATAATGATCGTATAAAAAAGGATTTTATAGAGACTATTTCCCTCGTCTTAATTTTCGCCAATCACAAACGCGCAATTTTGAATTACAAATGGTTTCTAGATGTAAAAACTGTATGACGAGTTTACCCGCGGCAAAACTTGACAGCTGCTGTATAATAGATATTATGTTTTGTAAGCTATGTGTATGCAGAATAATCTGTTACTCATGAAATAGTCTTGTCAAATACCATTCGGGCATCTAATTTTTCCTGTGAAAAAAATCCAAAAAAACACAATGCTAAGTAATGTTTTTTAACAAAATGCATTCGTGCAGGTGCAAAAATCCTCGTCTTCGACTCTGATTTTTGTTGCCACCAGCACTCATGCTTCTTGTTAAAATATTACTTAGCAACATGTTTGTTCGATTTTTTTCGGAAAAATTAGATGCCCTTATGATATTACTTATGAAAAATTGTGATTTTTATGGTTTTTCCGGGTTTTTCGATACCTGTTAGCGTAGCGTAAGTTGGCCGAGAGCTTAGAAATTTTGTACTAGGTCATATTTATTTTATTCTGAACAACTTTTTAGTGTTTTACATGAGGCGTTCGTGTTTCAAAAAATATCAGATGAATCGCAAAAATCAAAGTTGACCTCGAAATTTTGCACCACGGCATATTTTGATTTTGAAGAAACATTTTGCGGTATCTCCTTTCAGAAAGGCCACTTTACTAATGTGAAAAATCTTTTTTTTTTTTCTAAATTTCCAAGATATACATACTTGTTTTTTTTTTAACTAAAATTGTAAATTGACAAATTAGTTTCATAATTATCTAAATATAAATAATTTTATTTTAACACGGAACTTCTTCTTTCCTTTACAATAGTTGTTTCACCTATCTGTGGACATATTGTATAATACTAGTACCTACTTATACTAAGATTTTTCATTCTAAACATTCTCCTAAAAATACAGTTTCTAATTTAATCTAATTCTGATAAATAATACATGATTATTTTATTTAATGCGTTAGTTACATGCATACATACAGAAATAATCTAATGTAATATCTTGCAATTATGTTAGTTTTTGTGTTTCATTTTAGAGATTTGTAAGTTATTTATTTTTAATTCTTCAGACCAGCTGCTTCCGATACTGCATCTAATAGTCTGTCTACTTTCAAATCACATTTCTGTTGAAATAATTGGAAAATGGACGGAAGTTCTTTCAAAGTAACAAGCTGGAAGATATTTTCTGTACAGGGTGTTTATAGTTATTTTTGACCTAGAAAAAGTGTTAAATAAAAAAGTTGATATCGAGTTAGTCCAAGAAAATTATACATGGAGAAAAAAAATAATTCTTAACAGGTAGATATTTTCAGGGTTGGTTGTGGGTAGCGTCCTGAGTATAACCCCAAAAAATCACCATCGAAGTCGCGTTACGAACCCCGAAATAGGGGTGGGTTTGCAAACATTTTTTTGCATTTTTTTTTCTTATGTGTACATTATTACATTCTATACAACTTTCCCTTATGAAGTTTTTTTTTTAACTTCAATACTTCACGAGATATAGGTAAAAGATCACCACTAGCTAAAGTGCTTTATAAGGGTGAAAAAAAAATATTTAAAACAAGCTGATTTTTTCAGGGTTAACTCGGGGTGCACTCCTAAGTTAACCCTGAAAAAATCAGCTTGTTTTAAAGAATTTCTTTCACCCTTTTAACGCACTTTAGCTAGTGGTGATCTTTTACCTATATCTCGTGAAGTATTGAAGTTAAAAAAAAACTTCATAAGAGAAAGTTGTAGAGAATGTAATAATGTACACATAAGAAAAAAATGTACCTACACACAAGAAAAAAAAATGTAAAAAAATGTTTGCAAAACCACCCCTATTGCGGGGTTCGTAACACGACTTTGAAAAAAATGACAATTTTCTTGGACTATGTTTAGAGATTTTGTATTATTTCTAAAAAAATTTCTTCAGCTACCAAAGTGTCTCACGGATACGCCGACTCCGTACACTCAGTACATTCATCCAACCTGGCCCTGCACCACCCTCCCAGTACACCAAGGGCGGTCAGCACGGAAGACATCACCAGGTAAGTGCTAAATAATTCAGCACCCCCTCATCAAAAATTAAAATTGCGTGCCACACGCAGGGTCCTTCCCAAGAGGGCCGCACTTTAATTCTTGTCTCCGATTGACCTGGGATGTTCTTCGCCATACTTTTTCGGGGAGCATGAAAAATAAATGAGATGGATAGAATTTGCCGCTATTATACCCCGGGTTTCATGATACTGCCTCGTATTTCAGGGAAAAGAAAGGATTAATTTCAAATTTGCGACCCTGTGTTAATATTACAAAAAAATATATACCCCGATTACTGTAAGAAGTCCCGATTTTGTCAGATGACATTCTCCACAAAATCCCTAGGAATTTTTTGTTAACCATGGGTATAACATTGGTATATGTGTCTCAACCAGTTAATGACGTCACTCGTTGATTTATGATGTGAAAAGTTACCCAGGTGATACGAAAAAAAGAGCATAATAAAATAAAAACCCTATTGCAATCACGATTATGCCGCTACAAATAAAAATAACTATGACCACAACTCATTTTAATAATAATTTCAAACGTCGTGGAAACACTTTCGTTTTGGTATTTTGTAATAATCAGCTGCTTTTGGCAGCGTCTAGGGGTGGACTCGGGCAAATTTAGCTTCGGCGTGTCAAAGTGACAGTGAAGGTTTTCCAGATCGTTCAAACTGGTTCAAACATTCGGTAATGAAAATATTCGCGGGTTTTCTACGTTTTGTGAGTTTTACCGTCATCTGAGTTGTTCTTGTTGTTGTTACTTTTCGTATTATTAGTGCAAATGGGCTCGTTACTGACCTGAACTTATGACCCGGTTGCATTTTTTGCTGCATTGATGCCAACTTAGGATATCGAAATTACCAATTGACAGTCCCAGTAAGGACTTCTTAAAATAATTTGAGTATACATGATATTTTCTAAAATTTATTTGTGGCGCAAACAGATCCATTTAATTTTTAATTGGGTTTTTCGCCACCAAACTGATTGAAAGACAACTTTTTCAAGTTGCCTCGAAAATTCATAAATTCTTAACACTAAATGAACGAAACTTTAAACGTGTAACTCAAAAAATAACTTCAACAAATTTGTTTTCTGAGCTTTCGGAGGATAAATCTTCCTCCTTTCTCAAAGATCATGTCACGTCAAAAAAAAAAATAAAAATAAAATAAATATACATGATGATTTTCTCGCTTATTTTGCGCTCTACAAAAAAAGCGTAATAAAACAAAAATGTGGCAATTTTGGACAGCTAAGTGGTGCTGCAAAAGAAATCGGCATCCGTGGCCAACTTGTCGCGCAATATTAAAAAAATCTCAAATTGAGCAAAACAATTTAATAGCCGTGGAATGTTTTTTTTAAGAGACAAAGAAAAACTTTTATATTGAAAATTGATGGCACTAATAAGCTTTATGCAACTGGGTACTCAGATAGTTTCAGAAAATTACATAGGGTATTCGGCTCTCTTGAGGCTATGAAATTTTTTTTGCTTATTTCTTATTAAGCGATTTTCTCGCTTATTTTGGGCCGCATATAAAATACGTAAGAAAACAAAATAACTTAAAATCGACAAACATTTTCATGGTCTCAAGAGAGCCAAAGACCCTGTGTAATTTGCTGAAACTATCTGAGCACCTGGATGCTGGATGGATAAAGCTTCTCAGTGCCATCAATTTTCAATATAAAAGTTTTCCTGTGTCTCTTAAAATAAAGATTCCACGGCTGTTGATAGTTTTGCTCAATTTGAAGTTTTTTAAGATTTCGCGACAAGTTGGCGATGGATGCCGATTTCTTTTGCAGCACCACTTAGCTGTTCAAAATTGCCAAATTTTTGTTCCTTCCTTACGTTTTTTTTGTAGGGCGCAAAATAAGCGAGCAAATTGCGGTGGTAGTCCTAAAAAAATCATCCTGTATATTAACGATATTTTTATAGAAATTTTGATTTTTGATTCATATTATTAAACATTATTAAAAACTCCTTATACTAAATTTGAACAAATTTATTACAGAAGCTAATATTTGTTCTGCGGTTTTATTTGTTAAAAATTCATTTGTTATTTAGTTACCGTTACCGTTTTTATTAATGCGACACATTTTAGTGATCTAATACCATTATACATATTTATATGACTTTGGCCAAAGATGAAAATATAAATTATTTTAATTTCCGTACTAGTGACGTCACGTATTATTACAAAGAATAATCTGTGTATACTTTAAATATCTCAATAAAAACTATTAAATAGTAAGATAATCCTAATCAAACTGAAATTTCCACTTTTTTAATTAGACTTTGGGCACTACTCTGATATATCGGACCTGGACCGACACTAGATATATTAAAGCCCCGAGCGTGACGTCATATTTCATTGTTGTTTACGGACTGGGGTGGCGCTACTCGACGAAAAAAATGGCAACTTATTATAGGTTATAGGGGGGTGTTCTGTGGTTATTGGTATGTCAGTTATTGACGTTTAAAATGTCCCAAATTTTAAATATCCAGCTTTATTATGATTCTTTTTACGGTAACGAATTGACTTTGCGTCCAGTATTTGGCAGTTAGGGATAGTTGTTTGTAATGGCGTTAATATGTCAAATACAAAGACGCTTACGCTCGGGCAACAATCTTCACTCTCGGGAATAAAAGACGCATTTTAGTCCCTTGGTACGTAATATACTATTACAATAATTTTAATTTTAGTTCACAGATTCCCATCAGTTTAATTTTTTAACGTTAACTGGACACCCTATATTATTCTTAAACAATGATGATTCGTAATCTGTTTAATCAAAATGATTAGCATATTAATTTAGTAATCGTTCTGCGGTTGGCATGCGATATTCAAATAATAATTTATCCGCGTTAAAGTTGGGGCTTGGCCGCGAGCTTTCCGCCACATTCCAGAGGTCAGAACTTTTGATCCGCCGGGCCGTGCGTACTCTGCATTCCGTGCCGCGCGAGTGTGTTGGAAAAGTGAAATTTTACAAATTCCATTTGTCTTCCTGCCATGGTCAGGTACGGGAACGTTTGCTTTGTCCATGATTAATGTTTCTGATTACAACGATACTTTGGAAATATGGCGCCATTTGCAGTTACTTTTCGTACAGAAGGCCCGACGTTTTTCGAATTTCCGGACATATTTTACAAATAGATACAAATTATTTACAAGTTCGGATGTCCTTTTCCCGATATAAATGGACGTAATATTTAATATTTATTATCGTTATATTAAGTACTTGCGAGAATATGGTGAAAACATCATACATTTGTCATTTGATACTGATACACAAAATTGCTTCCTATTTCACAAATAACGTATGACGTAAACGTGAAAATCTCACTGGATTTAAAAGTCTGCCTGGGCCGTAACCCAGATCTGATTGATGTGATTTTTGGTTCTCTCGTTACTGCGCGGGCGTTCCTCCACCCTGTATGTCAAGCTCAAGGTCATTATTATTAACTGTATTCCCCAATAGGGTACTTGGCGACGGTTTTTTTTCTTACTGAATCCAGAGCTTAACTATAATTTAGTTTTTAAAATAACATTCTAAAGGGGTTGGAGATCATAGGAATAAAATTGAGACTGACCAAGATTCAGTAATCGGTAACGTCAAAGTGTTTTTAATCCAAATAAAACCCCAGACTCATTTAAACTAAGGCGAAAATAACATCAAAGCTATTTTGGTACAAAGTCTCCCACCACCCCACTCATTTAAGTCCGTAAAATGCTTCTTTTTCGTCCTAGTCCCTAAAAATCGTCATGCCAACCTTAACGGACTGTTCCAAAATTCCTTAGAATATTCTTTAGAGTAAATGGCACGAGACTTCACAGGAAGTAAATCCGACACGATTTCTTTCGCCTTATTAGCAATATGCAAGTAGATCTAGACTTTTTTTGCACACCTGAACAACTTTCCCTAATAGCATTTCGCCGTAAAACCTACATAAAGGGCACTTTACTACAGGGAAAAATTAGTTTTCTCGAAATCGTCATTAAAAGCTCAGAAATCGGCACTGAAGTAACCCATTATTGTACGATTTTTTTTCAATAAGTAGGCCTTGGTGAGATATAAACATCAAACGTCAGACTCGGAGCCATCGCCCGTCAAAAGTGACCAAAAATTCAAAACCCGGCCAATAAAGGTCCATTTAACTTTTCGTACACATTGCAAAATTATTGTTACCTATCGCAGTGTAAATATTTTAGTAGGTTTGAATATTAATCTATTTTACATGAAGGCTGCACAACAGGCAGCAGTTTGGTACATAAATAACTATTTTTCAAGACACACTATGCTTTTTTGAATCTATAAACCCTTTTTGTAGGTTGCGATAAAATGTTATTGAGGAAAGGTGTTCAGAATTAAGAACTGAGTTGGTGTGCAAAATTTCAAAAGCCTACCTACTTTGATTCTTTTCTGCCAAAAAAATTAATTAACTTTTCAAAAAACGGTACATTTTTTAAAAAATCAAAAATAGTTTTCTTGGAAAACTTTGTAAAAGCAAAAAAGATTACTCTCCCAGTGGCGTACCGTTTTCTTATTAAAAAATATTTCGGTTGATTATTTTTAGTTTATAGCATTTAATGTGTGTCTAAACTGTGCCTTAACGGTCTTCCTCTAGGAAAAATAAAAGAAAACTTTAAAACAAAATTGAACTTTGACGCTCTGTATATGTTAGGATTTCGATACATAATATATATTCGATACATATTCACATGAAAAAAATCTACTTATTTTGACGTTTTCTATAGACTGCAGTTTTGCCCCTAAAAGTAGTTATCAATGAAATCTGAAAAAGGACCTAAACATTTTGGAATTTTATTATGTTATTCTGTTGGTTAAAACAAATATTTTTTGTTATTGCCTTCAAGAGATTCACAAATTCAAGCTAAATAAATTTATTATAAAATTCGAAAACGGAATATTTCAAAAACGGAACAGATAGTGACACAATGTTTTATATCACTTTTGAGTGCCTTGACGAGTAGATTTCAAAAATGCAGAAATATATAATGTGTCCAATTAAAAAGGTGGTGGAAGACTTAACGTGGACACAAGACAGCAAACTGTAGCTTCAAATATTATTTAAATTTAGTTGTTCCGTTCCGTAGTACTTAAAAATATTATAGTCTTTTTTCTTTTAATCTGTAGTTTTTTTGTTGAATGAATAACATCTTTGGAAAAACTCAGGGAAAACTCGCTGACGGGAATGAGCGTTAAGTTGGCCACTTTGAGACGTATAATTTCTATTGCTAATGCTATTATATTACCTCTTAATTGCGAAAGGAAAGTGGCTCTGTCCGATATACCCAATGGACTATACATTATATGGACGTATTATATTGGTTGTGAAATTTACGAACTTACCACATTTCCTTATAAATATTGAAATCTCGATTCAAATACGAGAAGCTGGTCAATGGTTTGTTGAGGTGGGTACATATTATATCGTTTCAGTAAATCTAAATACTTAGCTCATAAATTGGAAACTACACCATAATATTATTTTTATTTATGCAGTTCGTGGTTTTACAAATTACGAAACTTTATTAAACATAATTTTGCCATCCTCAGTTATAAAATTTCAAGTTTGCCGTTTGCCAAAACTAAAAAGGACTAATAGGTATGGAATATCTAATCAAAGTAGTTGTTGATTGGAATGAATAGTAAAAGCATAATTGAATACAAAATGTTATGTCCATACTTGTTTTGCTAATTTGTGTATACTGTTTATAAATCTTTCCAATTTAGCAGTCAAAATTCCACTTATCCGTAATAGCTATCATAATAAAAACTCTCCAAATGTTGGAATTATTTTTAATAATAGATTCCATTGGAGTGCACACTGACACCGAATATCCAATATTCTCGTTTTTTTTACATTTTATATGAATAACTCCCCGTTTCGGGGTAGCTAAATCGTAAAAGCCCCATAAATTCATATTTAGTTTGGAATTATTTCGAGTTTTTTTATGCGCCCGGTCGCGTGTGCAGGTGGTGTAACGCCTTTCATGGCAAAATTAATATTCACCGGCCGGAAAATTGGGTGTTGCACTGCGCGCTGAAATTACGCCTGCCAAATAATGCCATATCGCTGTAATGTGTGTAGTTTTGATGTTAAATAAGTTATGGGAAAACAGCGCTTTTAGCTAGCTAATTTTGTTATATTTGTAAATGGTATTTATCCGAACTATACATGGGTACGTACTGTATAGGCAAGAGATATCATGTATCAGTTATGCAAGATGAATTTGCTACAGTGTATATATTTCCAAGATGAAGCCAATACAAACATTTGCACTTTGCACACCCCTACAGTTATACAGCCGAAACCCAGCAAGAAAGACTTGTTCTGACGTTACTATAGAATCACACGAGGCGAACGATAAAGACATGACGCTAACGCATAATCGCGTAGTCACGTGACCAACCTAGTCCCATATAATAAAAGGCATTTTTTGAGATAAGTAGAAAAAACAAATTTCGTAACAATTTGGCGAGTTTTCTTTCATCTATTACATTATTGGTTTTGTGCATCCAGGCACAGAATAACTAACTGTGATCCAGGCTTTCTCTAATTGTTTTTTAAAAATTTTCAACCTGCCTCAGCTGTTTTGGGCTGAGAGTTAAATGGCACTGCACTCAAATATTTTGGCACATTCTCAAAAATTGTTGGGACGGAACCTTCCTTTAGCTTAGGTGATATTCTCTATAGATATTTTTCTCCCACAACATATTTGACCACTTTCATTGTTTCACTTGCTTGAAAATGTGTTAGTCACACATACTTAAGGGTTTCTTAGAAATTAAATCTCAGTTGCAATTTGACTTATCCATTTTTGGCGCAAATTTTCATCCCGAGGCAAAGCAAATGTTGTTATGGTGACATTTTCTTCCTGGCTTTTGTAATATGTATAAATATAATATAAACAGACCCAATATTTGGTATTTAGGTTATTTTTTACGAAATAGAAATGAATACTCGCCTCAGTAGGTATACTGTAAATATTGACGAGGTCCCAGTTGATCGGCAGAGTGAAACGTCGAATAGGAACCCTATCAGGGCGTGGGTCGACAACGAAAATCCTCGAGTACGTTACAACACTGATTTATTTCGCACAAGGTGAATGGTGAATACAAAATACACAAACCCGAACGTGGTCAACGGGAACTGCTTCCAGCTAGGGTTTCCAATCCCGGGATCCCGAATCCCGGGATCCCGACATTTTTCAATCCCGAAATTCCGAAAAAAATCCCGAAATCCCGAAAAAAATTCCGATTTACTCCCGAAATTTTTACATATTTACATCTGCAGCAATGCTATGAATGCTTGCTTACTGTGCAACCCACCAGTGTGGAATCGGAACGAGTTTTTTCTTCTACGTCAACGCTTGCTACAAGAATAAGATCTCGGCTAGCCCATTCTACCTAGATGCACTGGTGATGCTCAGAAGCCATTTCCGTTCTAAATTCTAATATTATTTAAATTTTTATTCATAATATAATCTTTCCAAGTTACCTAATAAACACATTTCATATTATATTTCAAAGTTCTTTATTGAAATAGTCTAAAAATATAAATTATTATAACCACAAACTATTTTCCTAATTTTTTGGAATTTCGGGATTAATCCCGGGATCCCGGGATTGAAATACAAAATCCCGAAATCCCGAAATTTAATCCCGATCCCGAAATTTGGAAACCCTACTTGCAGCCACCCGGACCGTCTGAACTCGCGGATCTCCCGTCTGTGTTTCAGGCTCCACTGTCCATTCCGGGGGGAGAATTCCCCTCATAGCTCTCACGCGTCGGCGCGAGCGGCACCAATACTCCTGGGCCCAGAGGCCATAATAACACCTGGGCGGTTCCCCTCCGCCAGGACACACGCGCACTAGACACAAACTTGTTTCTAAAATATAAACTAAGACGTTTAAAAACACTTTAAACATTTAAAACTTCTCAAAACCCAAGCTGCCGCTTTCAGTTATGTGACAAATGACAAGTAACGTCGGACTAAGATGGTCACGTGATTTTTGTGCGCCATGATGGCCTGTCTTTATCCTAGGACTCGAAACTTAACACCATCAAAACCTGTTGTAGATCAGATTTTGCCTGGTTTTGATGTTTCTGGATTTGTGTTCTGTAACATCGTGTGAAAAAAGTCAAGATCACGTCAGGTGGCAAAAGGATAAATTACATATTTTCCCCTGCCTGCCTGTCTTTATCGTAGGCCTCGGGAATCACAAGTTTTAGCCGTTAGATGCTTTGTCTCAGCCGACGGGTTGTAAAAAATGCTGGTGGTCTGATCACGTGGGCACTACGCAGAAAGGCTGGTTTACGTTTACTTCATCTTGTAAATAAGTAGACTGTAGACATAACCTACAACAGGATATTCCAGGAACAACTCAACGCTAATAAATACCAGGTAAATTTCTCCGTCAAAATTTACAAATAATTTCTTTGAAATGTTACTGAGAAAAATCAAGCATGGTGATTTTTAAAATAACAGGAAAAATCCATATTAACATGTCCAAAAACTCTTCTTTACAAAAATATTATATTAACTTTTTCTTCATTCATTCATTCAAAGCTAGGAATGTAGTACAGTATCTATTTCTATCGGACAATGCAATCTTTATTTCTGGTCCTATAATAGGACTGCCATAATGGCAGTGCCATTGAACTTAAAAAAATAACCATTCATCCCAACAACACCTTATACGTCCGACTTTTACTTTTCAATTTACCCTCGATCTTATTTAAACCGGTAAATGTCTGGGAGACAAAAAAGCCGTTGGCCCAAGAGGAGAGGATCACCTCAGTGTTTTCGCGCGAATGTGTCCCTTATCGGAATCGCTTATAAGGACCCGCCCAATGTCACAATGGTACAACTTCGAACTTGAACTACTTTGGAAGGCCAGACTTCGGATTGGCGGGGCGGCGTTGCCGGGTCCCGCCGTCTGCAACAGAATAACTGATGTGCTGTCAGTGCGCTTCCTTACAGGGTGTTTCGATATAAGTGGCGAAAATGAAAGGGCGAACTTTATCGCATATTTTTTAAGATAGGTCCACAAAGTTGGGCAAAGTAATGTAATAATATCCGTAACTTTCTAAATATTTGTTTAATAAAAAATGTTTTCAATTTTTTGTTAAATTTTTGTCACATTTGAATGAAGAAATTACGTTCTTTGTAGTTTAGTTGTTATATCAATCAACATTTTAAGTGAAAAACGGCAAAAAATAATGGCATAAAGTTTTATATCATTTTAAGTGTATAAAGAAAATCATAAGTTTAATATGTCACATTTCTTCCAAACACCCTATATAAAATGTAACAACACTACAAAAAGAACCATAAAGTTCCTAATAACATGTTTTTACTTTATTTATACAGGGTGAGTTTTTTTCGATGCCCACTATGGGGATCTCCGAAACTAGCAGAGCTAGAACAAAGGTTAAATGGGGAAAGAATTGCAGTTTTGAATGCTCAATCTAATGCCCCTTTTGGATTTTTAAAAAAGTTCATGGCTCACTATTTTGAAGAGTGATTTTTTGCTATTTCATCAGATCACTGTAGCTCCGTTACTTCTGATTATACAGATAAACTGTAGAGACAAAAATTGTAGATAATTTTGGGATTAATAAGATAATCTAATCCAATTTTTTACGTTGTTTGCGATTTTTGAGATATGACTTAAACTTTTGTTTTTTTAAATGTAAATCATAGTTGGCTGCGGCCTTATCAAACCGGCCATTTTTTGAGCTTTCCAAAGATATAATACTCGGCATAGTTATTATAAAAAATAAAAGAGCTATGGCTAATTTTCTGATTTTTTTTTAATTTTCACAAAGTTAGCCATGGAATATTTTCATAACTACGTTCTATTTTATAATTAGACATACTTCAAACTTTCTAATATTTTATTTTTTAGCTGGTAACAAAATTAAAAAACTCAAATTCAAATTGTTATTATTTTAAAAGGTCAACTTTTAAAATAAAAAAGGTGTTCAAATAATCCACCATTATTTTATGCAAATATTGCATCTTTTTAAAACTGAATTTGTCGCCTTTCTTAGAGAGCGCCTGTCAATACTGGCAATTTCTTCTAAAACAGCAGCAATTGTCTCTTACTTTATTTTGTACTGTTCCCCACAAAAAGAAACACAAAACAGACAAATCGGGGAATCGGGGCTATTTCTCCCTATCCAACTATTTGGATAGAGCTGATCTAGGTAATTTCTTACGGGCAAATAATTATGTGGTGGAGCTCCATCATGATAATTTTTGTTTTATTTTGTTACATTTTGTTACCAGCTAAAAATAAAATATTTGAAAGTTTGAAGTATGTCTTATTATAAAATAGAACATAATTATGAAAATATTCCATGCCTGAAAATGTGAAAATTTTACAAAAATCAGAAAATTAGCCATAACTTTTTTTTATAATAACTATGCTGAGTATTATATCTTTGGAAAGCTCAAAAAATGACCGATTTAATAAGGCTACAGCCAACTATGATTTACATTTAAAAAAAAAAAACAAGTTTATGTCATATCTCAAAAATCACAAACAACAAAAAAAAATGGGACTAGATTATCTTATTAAGTCCAAAATTATCTACAATTTTTGTCTCTACACTTTTTCTGTATAATCAGAAATAACGGAGCTACAGAGATCTGATGAAATAGCAAAAAATCACTCTTTTCAAAATATCTAGTGAGCCATGAAGAGAGGAGACAAATCTTCGTGTTCTTCGTCCACTTGAGAATCGTCATTTAAATCGTCGTCGATGATTACAGTATCTCTATTGAGACATGCAAGTCCTAAGCAATTGCTGCACATACTTGAACAATTGAGACCACTTCTTCGACACTCGCAGTTTTGGACGCATCCATCTCTGCAGAAGCATGCGATGAGGATTGTTTAATATATATATTTTCTTGTTTTTCACATGAGCTTCCTATTCATGACTTTCTCATTTTTACAAGCTAAGGACAAATTCGATATGGGAATGATTTGACATAAAAGAACGAATGGAAATCAGAACGCTATAATGAATGAGGGCCAAAAGTGAGTACAAATTAACTAAGGCTACTACTAACTTGTATTGGACATATTTACAGTCATATACTTACGAGGTTATGTTGTGATAAAAAATAACAATCTATGGGTGTAATATGTATCTATATATGCATAGATATATCTATATACAGGGACCGGCAGAAAGTTGGACACAAAAATTTAATATTTTTAAACTCTGATTTCGATTAATTTAAATTTCCAGCTGCTAATCGAACAACATTAAAGTTTAGTAGCAAATTCATGCGGTAAACAAGTACTTGTCAATTTTCATCTTTCAGGTCGCTCTATTTGACACCGAGGAAACATTAATATTATTATTTTTCTTTAACGTAATTGGTGTTATTTCTAATCAAAACCAGTTTGACAAACGGTTGTTGTGAAACATATTAAAATTTACGCAAGTTTCGCGTTACTACATATATATTTTATTAATGGTTTTAAGGTCCTTGCTGCGTAAGGTTTGCTAGGCAATACTTTTTGTACCTACAACCACTTTCGCAGTTAGCAACCAAAATAACAGGGCACCTGGAACATTTCACTTACGCTTCGAGCGTCCTTACGAATATATATAAAGTGTAGCTACGGAGGAGGGAGCATTATAATGTGTTTTACCTGCTGAGATTGACATTTGCATCGTTCTTATTCGTTTTTAAACCTATATTATTCATATCTATCATCAGTTTTATTTATGATATTTAGAACTGGAACACCCTGTACAAAGCACTCATGTTAAAATAGGCCATGAGAGTAAAATTATAACGTATTCATATTGTTGCAAATAGAAAATAGTTTGCTCCCCATAAGGAAAGTTATTTACCAACTCTTTTCTAACTGACGTTGCGTAATATATCATTGATAAATTATTACAATAAAAAATCGTATAGATGTTAAAAAAGTTATCTCCCTATATCACGTCACGATGATGGATGGTCATCGCCTACTGTTTCCTTTAGAGGGCGTCAAGGCCGGCCGAAGAAATATTTCTTTATGAATCGATAAAAGATTAAATTCTACGACGGTTCCACTTCAGCATTACCTTCGGAATTTTATATCTTCACACCGATAACGTACATATTCGAACCGTGTACAAAAACCCAACCATTTCCTCCGACGAATTCCTTCTCGGACGAACCGGCAACGTCGCCAAAGAACGCTGTTCGATGCCATTCAAACAAATGTCCGCCAGTTACTATCGTAGTAGAAGTAGTAGACTTGGTCGGCACCAACGTGCAGTCTGGTGAAACGCGGGATACCAGACCAGGGGTTGACGCGTAGGGGAGGGGGTGACTCAGCGACGAGGGTTCGTTTCGCCCTAGTGCTTGTGATCTCGGCGTCGCGACAGCATTGGAGAAAATATGATAATTCGCCCCGTGCCATTGGGCCACGATCATCTAAACAATGATTAATAAATTATACGTGCCGGTATAATTTTCCTGATGATTCATCAGTGTTTGCTAGGCAAAGCAGCCTCCGTGTAGTCGTTTTTTAGTTGCTCGTGCGGTTTGATAACGTTCGCGATATGTGCGGAAAATTTTGTTAAAAGGCCTGCTAAGATAGGATGAAAGAAAAAAGTCCCAGTGTTTGGTATGTTCTTCTAAGCGCTGAGTAAGTTGCAGTTCGATTTTTTGTAGAGAGCAATCCGTTGGAGAATGGAAAGAAAACACGGATGTGAAATAAAATAGTGTACCTAGTTTTGATTTGGTCATATATAAGTAAAATCGGTTTTAAGGACTATTAATTAAGCAATATTACCTCGAATATTACTTAATATAAATAATAACAGTAGTTGTTGTTACTCCCACAAAATTAGCATGTTAGAATTGATGATTGCATGTTAGAACATTAATAATTATTATAAGACATCAGAACCAAATAAAAAAATCAAGGCTACAGAAAAATAATATTACCTATTTACCAAAAGAAAACCAATACTTTTGAACTTGACTGCATTTACAAGAAATCATCTATGATTTTTAGGTGTAAAATGCATTAAAATACAGTCATTATTATTATACCTACCTAATATTATTGCTACTGATATTCTACCTAATTTCTGTATCAGGTGATGAAGATAAAGAACAAATAGCACCATTGAGCAAAGGATTTACTCAGTAATAGCACCTAAAAGATATTATTGAGACCAATAATAAAAACGCTTGCCTGAGACATCTGACCTTGTTTTCATTATTTCTCAAAATTTTTAAAATTTTCTATGTCACACAGTTTAAATCAGGGACTCTTTAAAATAAGGGGACCCAGCATGTCACAGTATATCGCATAGGAAAAGTGAAGCCTTGTGGGGAAGTTTGTTTTCTGTAAACTCCAAGGAGACCACATAAGTGGGTTGGTACAAGGTTATGTTATATGTCAGTGTCCAACTGCCGTCAGGTTTTATGTGACATGCCATCAGTGCCATAGATCCTAAAGGAGGCAAAATATTTCCCATCATAATTCACAATTTTTAAGTTTTCTAACTTCCAGATACTCAGATGTGACAATTAAAGAATTTAAACTATACAATAACTTTCTTTCATTTGACAGTTGGCATATTCTGTAATTGTAGACACAACATTGTCAAGTCTAATTTTTAGAAATCATGGTAACCATTATTAATTTTTACTATCAATCAAAGTACCTGTTATACCTATTCATAGATTCTCCAATAAAATGGCATACTTGGCATCACTGATACTGTTAGAATGAGGCGAGAATAGGCCTCACTTTGGAAAGTATAATGCTGGGTCCTCGGCTGGGTCCCCTATTCCCAGCACGTGAATTTAAAAAATTCCAAGATTTTCTTTTCTTGAAAAGTTCTTCTCGCATCGTCATTATTCTTTGAGCTATATTGGAATTTCTCCTTCGTCGCGTTTTTGATATAAATATTTCCCCCGAGATCTCTATAAATTCTTAAGGTCCCTGGTACATTTTAATTCCCGTTTTGCAGCTATGAAAACTTTTGATTAAAACCTTACCTCGGACCGCCAAATTTTCTCTATCCTTCAGGAATCGTAGCATTGTTTTATACTTGCTATTGTTCGTAGCTTGAATGCTTGATTTTTAAGGAATGAGTTTAGTTCTGTAGGACTTGTTTTTCTACTGTTTTCTTTTTTCATTAATTTTAAGTTTCAATAGTGCCCTGAAATGTGTAATATATATAATGCTTTATACAGGGACCGGCAGAAAGTTGGACACAAAAATTTAATATTTTTAAACACCGATTTAGATTAATTTAAATTTCTAGCTGCTAATCGAACAAAATTAAAGTTTAGTAGCAAATTCATGTGTTATCCGATGATAAGTTGCGCTTGGGGTATTTTGTCTTTTTGTAATACACAGGGTGGTCGAAAAAAATACAAAAAAAGTTAAATTTCTTTTTTTTTTACTAGGTGGCAGTGACTTTAAATCTGACATCCCCTTTGATTCCACACAACTTTTATAAATAACTTTTTACCGCATTTTAAAAACTAAACTCTTGAGTTATTTTGACATTTTCGAATCTACCTCGTATCCAAAAAGAGATATTTAAATTTAAATATGTGCGTTTTAAGTTTGAAATGATGCACAAACTTTTATCAAGAATAAAATTTTCTGAGAAATTAATAATAAAAAAGTTTTCCATTTGTGTCCAACTTTCTGCCGGTCACTGTATATTTTAATAGTAAATAAACAATTTATGTAATCATTACAAATTACATCAGTTTAGCAAGCTGTTAGTAATCAAGAAAAATAGTGCACGCCCATATTCATATAGCCATTACAGTGTGATCTAATATGGATTGCTTTCCTAGAAAATGCCAAGACAAACCTTGCATAATAATAAATTAGGTGACTATAAAATATACACGGAGTGTGGAGAAAATTTTATTTAAAAAACTAGTTTTGCACGCTTATTTCGACAAGAATTTTATAGGAATGATGTATAATCCAAATATAGTATTTATAACAAAATTCCAAACGCTGACGTAATTTGGCAGTGCCGTCAAAAGGTTACTGGGTGGAGAATAATTTTTTTGGAGTCGTCGATTCGGTGTGGTTATGACTAATATTTGCCAGTTACCAATGAAGAATTTTTGAGAGACCTGGCATGAATTTTAAATAGGCATGAAGTACACCCATTAGTTTTGTCATACAATCCGCTATACGTGACCTAGGCAGCCTTTCTACTACTTAAGCATTGTTTTCTGTTTTGCCAGATTTATTATTTTTATTTGTTTTAGTTTATTCCAAGATGATGGCATATATCCTAAACTTAAAAAATACGTCAGGTTTCAATAGTGCACCTAAAGTCAATAATCTCAGAAATACGAGATTATATCCAGATCTTCAAGTGTACTTATTGAATTTAAGCACCAAACATGAGAATTGCTTAAAGTTATTTTTCAGGTTGAAGATGGCGATAAATTATGTAGTTTCGAAATACAATGGGTTGTTTGAAAAACCTAATAGTTTTTTAA
The DNA here is from genome assembly GCA_963920635.1 of Pseudeuparius sepicola. Classification (NCBI taxonomy): domain Eukaryota; kingdom Metazoa; phylum Arthropoda; class Insecta; order Coleoptera; family Anthribidae; genus Pseudeuparius; species Pseudeuparius sepicola. The sequence continues at coordinate 73,022,363 of OY987300.1, forward strand.
TAAACGCGTAACACTGACGTAGTTGCCATTACGGCAAGTCGAATGTGAAAAGGTTACAAGATTGGGGATTTCCTTTGATGACATTGTGGATTATACAAATTGATATTTGAAAAGGTTATACTAAAATATTAAATTGCAGTTGGTAGAAACCGAGGTAGAACCTATTCTTTGTACGTTGTTTTATTGAAGAATCACCACTGACGAATTTTATAGAGAGCTCATATGAAGCTTAATCGAAATAATAAAATACGCATCCCGTACTTTAAGAACGACAATTGTTTTGTGAACAAAGAAACAATTTCAATTATCTGCGTACTAATGAATGTCGACCATACGCAGAATATATTTTTTTAGGCGGGGAATTCAAAATACAACCAATAATATTATACATATAACGTTTTCTCCAACATTGGAACTTGTCGGCTCTCAGTTTAAACGCGATATTTTCCCAATACTTCTCGTAGAAACACATGGACTCCACATTTAGAAATAATTTAAAAAATTCATGAAAGGGTCTATTACGAAATATTACTGGGCGCTTTCTGCTTCTTTAATATTTTTTCTGTTTGCGAAATTAATTAATTTATTCTTTTGGGGTACCTATTTTTAATAAGAGTTGCTGCCTATAATATGGCCACCTACGAAAGCATAGGCCAAAATCTAAAAAATTAAACATTTTTAAACCCATGTAACTTTTTTATTTCTAGAGGTAGGTACACAAAAAAGTTTAACATGAAAATTGTTTGCAACTACTAGTTTTTAAATATTAGATATTACTACATATTTGGGCTATCTTGGGATCAAAATTAAATTAGCTGGAAAAAATTTTAATGGGGCAATTTTTATAAAGCGAAATATCCCATTTGTAATATTTGTAATTGGCATAAGATCTAGTTACCCATGGAAACAAATAATCGATTATGTCGTTAAATTAAAGTTGACATAGTTATTTCAAATAATCAAAAAAATGCGAAACATTGCTTCCTGTTATGAAAACGAATTAGAACACTTATTATTTTCAATTTAACGTAACACTTAACAGGTAAATTCCATAACAATTACCTTAAAAATGACAATAATAAAGAATTGTAGTATTTCAGCTGCTACATACTTCAAGTACGTATTCTCATCTAGTATTACACATTTTGTGAAGCTGTTTGAATAAAGTTACGTGTTTAGATAATACCATATGAAAAATTCCATTGCAGATGTCATTTCTAACTTCAAAATACCATCATTGCATATTTTATTTCCATATGGGTAACTAGATCTTATGTCAACCACAAATATTACTAATATTTTTTCTTACATTTTTGTAGTAAATACAGAAGAAACAGGCAAGTGTGACCCATCAACTTGACTGGGATATTTTGCTTTACAAAATACACATAATTAATCATTTTTACAAATAACTAATTTTTTGAGCCTAAGATAGTCAAAATATTACGGTAATCCAGACAACAAAACTTATGTCATACATAAATTCTGTAGTTTCTTTCAAACAATTTTCATGTTAAACTTTTTGCCGCATGTCAAAAAATAAAGAAGTTACAGCAGGTTAAATATTTCCAATTTTTCCGATTTTTGGCTATACCTACAGTGTGGTCATTTAAGTGTGCAACATATGGGATTTTTTTTTATTAATTGCACAACGAAAATACAAATATTCCTGATAGTTGGTGCATGTTCGATAATCATATTAGGCGCACTTAGAATGGTTGCAAGTCAAACAGCATATAGGGTAGGTCAAAAAACATAAAAATTGTACAAGAGTAAAGTACCCTTATTTCAGAAAATTCAGCAAAATGTTATTAAGAAAAGTTGTCTAGAATTAAAAGTTATGCCTAAATAAAAAAAACATGGCCTCCTAAGAAAAAACATTTTTTTTTGACTAATAATTTCCTAAAAAAACTGTTGTTTTAATATTCACCCCAAACAATTTCATAAATCAATCAAAATTAAATCAATTTCGCATAACTTTGTTCGAATTCAAGCATATTTCTAAAATTAACTTAGATTTTTAATTTTTTAGGGAATCAAAAACTTCATGTTGTTGCAACGATATTAAACAAAACTTTAAAATTTCGCAAAAATTCTTCTGAACAAGGTAAAACATTAGTAATGATAATGTGTATATTAGGAAACTTTCATTTAAGGTGTAAAATTTTTGTTTTAAATGTTTATTAAGAAACTGGAAATTAATTGACGAAATTTTTTTTCTTAGGAGGCTATGTTTTGGTATTTAGGCATAGCTTTTAATTCTAAACAACTTTTCTTTATAACCTCTTGCTGAATTTTTTTAAATAAGGGTACTTTACTCTAGTTCAATTTTTATTTTTTTACCTACCCTGTGTGCTATTTAACTTGCAACCATTCTAAGTGCACCTAATGTGATTATTGAACATGCATCAACTTTCGGCAATATCTGTATTTTGGTTGTGCGATTAATAAAAAAAAGTCCCATATGTTGCACACTTAAATGACCACACTGTATACCTAGTTTTCGTAGGTGTCCGTGGACAGCAAATTTCATTGTGACAAAAGAAGGCCGAAGAGCTATCGATCGCACCCGCCACCGATTTATTCTGTTAAAAAGTACACGAGATATTTTAAGTGAGCCACTTATATAAGTCACCCTGTATGTATGTGATTAAAATACAAAGAGTGTAGTAATGCAAGGAATGGCATCTTGCCTACAAGGAGTGGTATTATAAAAAATAAATTGAGCCTAGAAATTGTGGCCTGTGTATATTACGGAGCCCAATTAAGACGTTTACGGTATTTTGTCATATTTGGCCGAAATTAAAAGGCCGCGCAACCTCGAGACCGGCCGGATCCGGTCTGTTTGTTTTAAAACATATCATACCCAAACACGGCTCGTGAGATACCACGCCGCCTAGGCAATAAAAAAGCAATTTGTGCTCGTACTCTCACATGACGGAAAAAAAAATGTTGGAAACAGACGGGCCGACAGTTGCTAATTAAATTTTACACAACAAGAAAGCGCGCCGTTATGAGCAAAACCGGCGGAAATAAGTCACGAAAATCCCATTTCCCATATTCGGGCTATGTTAATGAAAGTATGGGGTCTCGCGGCGTTGGTGACAGTTCGAGAAATTAGCGCCTCCGTTGTAGAAAATGCCGAGAACGGCGGAAAATAATAGCGACACCGATAGGGATAAATTAAAAAAATAAACACGGAACTTCGCAAATAGAAAACAATGCCTAAAGTCAGTGACTATAGTTCTACAGGGTGGTTCACTTTTATGTGGTAGGACTTTAACATTAGATAGAAAAAGATAATCTAAAATGAAAATTTTATATCAACATATATCGGGGAAAGCTTAGTTTCTGAGATACAGGGCGTTGAAGTGTTGGAAAAAAATATGAAGTATTTTTTACACTGTCCGAACCAGTGGAGATATTTAAACCAAATTTGATGTGTAGTACCACCTTTTTGACTGCGATATTTAGTGATAATATGAAGGTCCTGAAATAACCAGTGGTGGAGTTATGGGTTTTCACTATCACTAAATTTAAAAAGTAATTAGTACGGACCTGTCATCACACTTTCGTAAAGTTCTTTCAATTCTCTACAAAAAGTGTATCTTGACATTTTTTTGTATCTGCCACGGTTGTGTAGTAAATAAATTATTTCGTTTCCATCTCAGCCTTTTTTGCCTAAAAATGTGTTTTCTAAGATTATTGATAAATATCGCAAATGTTAAAATGATAATAAAGTAATGTACCTCAAACCAAGTGCCAGTTTATTTTTAAAATTGTTTCCATAAAATTAAAAATAAAATAGCTGAATCCGATAAGTGTTCCATAATTAATTTCTGTTATTTGCGATATTTATCAATAATCTTAGAAAACACATTTTTAGGCAAAAAAGGCTGAGATGGAAACGAAATAATTCATTTACTACACAACCGTGGCAGATACAAAAAAATTTCAAGATACACTTTTTGTAGAGAATTGAAAGAACTTTACGAAAAAAAAATTTACGCTGATGTGAGACAGGTCCGTACGAATTACTTTTTAAATTTAGTGATAGTGAAAACCCATAACTCCACCACTGGTTATTTCAGGACCTTCATATTATCACTAAATATCGTAGTCAAAAAGGTGGTACTACACATCAAATTTGGTTTAAATATCTCCACTGGTTCGGACAGTGTAAAAAATACTTCATATTTTTTCCAACACTTCAACGCCCTGTATCTCGGAAACTAAGCTTTCCCCGATATATGTTGATATAAAATTTTCATTATAGATTATCTTTTTCTATCTAATGTTAAAGTCCTACCACATAAAAGTGAACCACCCTGTATAGTCACTGCTAAAGTAGAAAGGCCGCGTAGGTCACCGTCGGGGAATGTGTTACAAAACTAATGCAAAGAGGGCAAGAGAAAACATATATTGTAAACTTCCCCGGGCATTAATTACATTGCGACAAGCTACCGGTATCTTCTTTAGACATTGATCCCCTCGTAACCATTCCCATTTACTTTGTTTCTGCAAAATAATGCCAACATTGAAATCTTTGACCCCAAATAGGTACACATTAAAAATTATTCACTCGTTATTTTCAAATTAACCCCTTTGAACCACCCCTTTTTAATGTCAAAACTGCTCTCTGGTAACAATAATTATGTAGGTATTAATTTCGTTGGCTAAAAACTATTGTTTTGCGAAAACTAAATAATATACAGGGTGATTCGGTTTTATTCTAGGACACTACAACGGATGATAGAAAACCATAAAATATGACTCTTTTGTGCTATAACATTTTATCCACAACCGTCTCATTTTCAAGATACATTCTCAAAAATTTTAACGTTTAATTTTTTATTTTTCAGCAAAAACTGTCTCTTGACATTTTTTGGTATCTGCCACAGTTTTACGGCAAATTTTAATTTTTAGACATAACTCCTTTTTTGAAATGCGAGAAGAAAAAATATTTAATGTGAAGGAATGACACTTTCAGATTTCTGTTTGACCAGAGGATATTAATCAGATATTAATAGTATATTTCATTACGGGTCTGGAAATAAAGATTTTTTTATTATACTTCTTTGAAGACACCTTATTTTCATCTGTTTTAGCAATAATGAAAGATGGGGTTTTTCGGGCTAGCGCACGGAAACAGCGCATGGAAAAACTTTCCGTGCGCTGAACAAAAATACCGAATATATGGCTTTAAAATAGAAATATACAGCAAAGTAAACTAAATTTAAGAAAGTCTATATGCTCTCTGATATTTAACATATACCTATTTTGTATTTTAATTCGGAAGTGTTTCAATATTTAGATACATTTCTGTAATATTTTTGACGTTTTATTCACCTTATCTGACAAAAACTAATTTACAACAAAGCACCTTTGAAATAATCATTTCCAGACTCGTAATGAAATATACTATTCCGTGCGCGCGTGACAAATTCTCGTGTGAGGCGCAGCCGAACACGGGAAGTCATGCAAGCACAGAAAACTCTATTTCTGGACGTGTAATGAACGATATTTTTTATTATACTTCTTTGAAAACGGAAACTTAAAACATTTTATCGGCATATTATAATAAATTTAATTGACAAAAAATAAACAATGCAGACAATATAGTGTTACTCTCAAATTATTTCAAAGGTGCTTTGTTGTAAATTAGTTATTGTCAGATAAGGTGAATAAAACGTCAAAAATATTACAGAAATGTATCTAAATATTGAAACACTTACGAATTAAAATACAAAATAGGTATATGTTAAATATCAGAGAGCATATAGAGTTCCTTAAATTTGGTTTACTTTGCTGTATATTTCTATTTTAAAGCCATATATTCCATATTTCCATGCGCTGTTTCCGTGCGCTAGCCCGAAAAACCCCATGTTTCATTATTGCTAAAACAGATGAAAATAAGGTGTTTTCAAAGAATGAAGTATAATAAAAACAATATGTTATAGTTGAGACAAATTAAAACTTGCCTGTCAAAAATCACTTTTGTGCGAGATTAAAAATATGTAATTTTATTGACGATTTAACTTTCGGTTTTAAAAGAAAAAATAGGTAGCAAAATTAGTTGGCTATGGATGACATTATTGTTTTGTTGAATAATTACTATGCTATTTTAGTCAGTTCTGGTCAAATCGAGATCTAAAATGTATTTATTTTTTCAAATGGAATAATTTAATTTTTGCATTCTATAAATATTAATTTTCCCGTAAAACTGTGGCAGATACAAAAGAAATGCCAAAAGACAGTTTTTGATTAGAATAAAAAGTTATCCAAGTAATACATAAAAGAAAATTCTCTAAAGGTCCGTATTAGTATTTTTCTTGATAAAACAAAAATGTAATATATACCCATATCTCCGTCACTGGCTATTTGGGGAACTTGGTATTATCACATTATAAGACACATGGTCAATGCCTACTGTGTACCAAATTTCGTTTGAATATGTCTTTAACGGTTGAAAAAAAAAATTAAACGTTAAAACACAGGATAAACAATATCCAGTATGAAAAGTCGACGCCATTACTGGTAGAATGCTTTTATCGCGCAGACCAGAATCACTAAAGAATGGAATGCGAGGAATGCATCAGGGATGCACTCAAATATATTGGGAATTCCACCAGATTTGGGATTTCCCAGAATTCTTTACCTGTACTCTGCCATCAGTGTACCCACAGGTATAAACAATAATTATTCCTTCAACTGTGCACAGACGTTATAACAATATCCAAACCATTAATGTAAGAAAATAATTTAATCCCGGTCCTGTGTCCCATCGATTTTTATAGGGCGTGGTCTAAAATAAAGAAGTACGTGACTTCAAAGTGAGATTCTATTGGAGAATGAGTTTGTGTAAAAAACGAAAGTCACTACCGCCGAGGTCAAAGGCGCCGACAGGAAGATATACAACTGGGTATTCCCTGAACTGTGGTTAAAATGTTTGCGAACTTGAACGCCCGGTATCTCCAAAACGAGGCGGCTCTGGATAAACATTTATACCACAAAAGAGTCTTAATAATTTATGGTTTTCTATTACCTGTTGAAGTGTCCTAGAATAAAACTGAATAACCCTGTATATTTTCATTCCCATTGCGACCCCTTTTTTGCCCAAAGGCAAACCGAACCGTCCTGTAGACAAGAATACGTACCAAATTTGAAGCCGATATCCTAATCAATTAAATGTGGAGCCCAAAACTTATTCATAGTTGTTTGCGGTTTCTGAAGGTAAAAAACTAAAATTATAACTACCTGTGTAATCTGTGCTCAAAAATATAATGTTGAATTGATTTTCTCTAAAACACATTCTTGGAGTTTGTATTAAACCCTACAACTTTTGAAGAAAACAGGTTTCATATCAAATACATATTCATTATCATAATATTGAAAACGAAAACGGTATTTAATTTTAAAAAAATGTTCAGGTTCACCATAGCTTATGAATTTTAAATTTGTCGCCTTTCTTGGAACCAGGAACTGACCTGTCGATTAACTTTTTACTGCTTTGAACTTCAGTAATAAAATATTTTGGGTCACAAATTTATTGATTAATATTGGCTCGCTTTTTAGGTCATCTATATGGAGGAAATTAATTTTTTCTGCCATTTTTTTTTAATTATCAGAATCTTTATCAACGTTTTTCGATCAACCGCAAATTCCTCCTCTAAATTAATAGTAGCGGCATGCTCGACTTTGTCAAATCGACTATTTACAAAACCCATTTGCGCAATTCGTTTACTTTCTAAACGCTCGATTTCAATTTAGTAGGCAGATCGGCCATGATAAATTTCTGATGTAATAATACGCCGCACCTCTTCTTGCTATTTAATTAATTCAGCTTTGTTAGTCAGTTTTTGTCTAGTCGGAAATTGGCATCTTCGCAGATGCGACAAAGAGCGCAGAGTGAAATTTTAAGTTAGTGTGTCACAAGATACGATCAATAGTATCCAAATAAATATCAATCAGTACTTATAAAGCGATAATTAAGGCTATAAAGGAGTCATTGCAGATTGTTCCCACAGTGAATCTAGAATTTTCAGTTGGTCCTTACTTCCTGATATAATGTGACAACCGGTTAAATTTGGAGAAGTACCATAACAAATCATTTTCGAAAAGTAACAAGTTCCCACCGTTATGTTTTTTTTACTTCTCTATATACTCTTCTAGAAAAGAAGTTTGTTTTCAATGTTAGGCACGCCTTGACACGGTTTATTTAAATGGATTAAGATTTATTTCAAATTTTTTTACCTAAAATTCAATTGTCGTAGCCGTTAAATCTGCAATTTCATAGGTACAAAAATCATGTAAAAAGTTCGATGATTTTTTCATAATTTTTCTAAATAAATTCATAGTTAATAAAACCACTATTATCTGAATTCGACGTAAGAAATTATGGTTTTGTAATATTATACAGAACTGGGTGTTTGGTAAATAATGGTCCTCCTTTTGACAGGCATTTTTTTGTCGATTTTTAGCGCACAATACACAAATAAAAATATGATTTAAGAAAATGTTGATATACAGTACGGGCCATAAGTAAAGAAACTTGGGATATATCATTCTGTTAATTTTATTTTAAGTTTTACATTTTTATTAAACTTTGGAAAGCATTTTTTTTAATAATAAAAAACAACATGTTTAGCCTCTGCATTTTTTTTATTAATATTTGGCCAGACATACGCAAAGAAACAATTTTTAAAAGTTAATTAACCAGGGATATTTTAATAACGAGTCGCATATCCATTTTTTTATAACTTCTACGCATCTTCTAGATAGAGAGGCTATTAATTTATCAATATATTCTTGCGAAACATTATTCCATGCTCCCATGACAGCTTCTAATAGTTCTTTTTTAGAGTAATATTTGCCATCGTTTTCTTCTCTTATTTTCCTATCAATATGACCCCAGACGTTCTCAATAGGGTTAAGTTAAGATCAGGTCTTTGAGCAAGCCACTTCATTACATTTATCTTCCAGTTGTAACCCTTTCTTTTACTATCTTGGCATGCTTCGGATTGCTGTCGTGCTGAAAAATCCACCATAAGGACAAATTCTCTTGAGCAAATGGAAGCATTTGTTCCTTTAAGATATCTAGATAAACAAATCTGTCCATGATGCCACCGATATGAAATAAGGGGCCCACTGCGTATCCACAAAAACAACCCCCATAAGATCACATTTCCACCGGCAAATTGAATTGTACTCTTACTGTATTTAGGGCTAAACCTTTCATTCTTCGGACGTTTTACCCACTGTATTCCATCAGAACTAAACAAGTTAAACTTTGTTTGATCAGAAAATAAAACATTTTTCTATAGATGGCTGGAGCATTTGTGAGCAGAAGCATTTTGAGCATTTATGAGCAGGACATTTTTAAAAGTGTGTTGCCATTTTTGGTCACTGTCCGGCAGTTTTTGAGCATTTATGATCATTTATATAAATGTAGTCAGTTGTGAGCATTTATGGTCATTTATGAGCATTTATGATCATTTATAAAAAAAATCCCTCCATTTATAACCTATAAAACTACAAAACCGTTTCTAATTCTAACTTAGAATATTGCGAACTGTGTACCTACTTTGCAAAATGGTCAAACAAAATTCAATTGTTTGGAATTACTACACGAAAAGAAGTGACCAAAAATTAAAATATGCTATTTGTGAATTTTGTAAAGCTGAATATTTTGCCCATGCAGGAAGAATGAGAAAACATTTAATTCAATGTTCAAAGGCTCCAGTACAGATAAAGAAGTTATTTAGATTCAGTAGTAACAAAAATGTAAAAAGTATTTCTGATGTAGATGTAAGTATTGAATATTGTCTCATTGTTAATTAATTTACTTTGGTAATTTTATTGCAATAATTATAATTACTGCGTTGAATTTCAGATCAAAACTTATTTTAATAATTTAAAATTTTAACAATACTGGAATATTTTATTGATTGCTAACCTAACTAACCTACATCCTACATGTACCTATACGCGTTGGGTCTTCTAAATCTGTCTTCAGTCTGTAACTAGAAACATTTTTTAAAATTTTACATATTTTATACTTTTATATTTTTGTTTTACTTTATACTTTTTTAATCAAAAGTCATACATATGGGGTCTTGTTTTAAAGGTCTTTTCACAAGCAATCGAATGGCACCATTTTCAAAAATCTCCATAAATGCTCGAGGCCTCGTCGGACATTTTTAAAAGTGTCCTGCTCAAAATCATAAATGCCCGGATATTTGCCATCTACACATTTTTCCATTGACGAACGTCCCGTATAATATGATTCCTTGTAAATTCTGACTGGCTCATCTGTTTTTAGCAGAAACGCTCATAAAGACCGAGTTCCTTCAACCAACGCCTAATAGATCTTACAGATAAACTCACTTGTCGAATTTCCGTTTTTATTCTCCCTGCATGCCAAAATGGATTTCTTCAAGAAATCAGTTTTAAACTGCGATAGGTAGTTTTATCTATTTTACGCGGCCTTCCTGATTTTGGAGCATTACTTAAGCGTCTTCGTTGATTTTATATTGCAATTTTTTTTTGTGATAACAGCGGTTTAATTTTAATTGCCTTGCAGTTTCAACCTTTTTCTCGCCAGGTCGAAATTTTTCCATAATTGATTTTCTCATGTCGTCTGACAAACTTTTCCTTTGGCAACCACAAAATTTTGGTACTGCCAAGCCAACTCTAGTAACATAGAAATGAAACTAAACTCAAATGTTTCTTTACTTTTGTCCCCCAAAAATCAAGGGAAAAATGTATTTAGCACAAACGGAATCGTGTCGCGTTTTTGCCATGTTAGAAGTCTTTTAGATGCCAATAGGCATATAATACATGCGATTCCAAAATATTATGAATCGATATCTGCAAATATATATTTACAGGGTATCCAACTTTAAAACTGTATAAATCCGCAAATTCTTAATTTTTGGAGATAACCTCCTAAACTTTTTTTTGTTTGAAAGGCCTTCAAAAACCGCTTCTTTTGACCTTTCCGCTATTTTCAAAATGCAAATCCAGGGCCGGCTGCGATTTTTGTATACCCCCAATTTTCACAAAAACCATTTAGCGATTTTTGTATTTAAAATCTGACCCCACAACGTTAATCAGAACACTCCAAAACCACTATTACCAAATTTGAATAAAAAATATACAGGGAGTTCTCTTCTGCAGGGTGTCAAAATTTAGCAAAATAGGAAATTTAAAGGCATCTGCCAAGTCAAGTGAGCCATGGAATCCCCTCAAAACAATTGAATGGTCAATAGGACCACTCAAGGTGTTGGTGTGCAAAGCTCTAATACAAAATATACAAAGTGTTCTTATCTGTGCCATCTCAAAATGCTGAATTTTTATGAAACTTTATACGGGTCATGAGTGCTGTGGAATCATTGAAAAAATATTGATAAACACAAAAGTAATGTATTTATTTACAAAATGCCAACTAACAAATAAAAACAATTTAAATTATTGGACCTTACTCAACAAAGTCACTGTCTAAGATGATGCATTTTCTGTGCGTTTCCTGTTGTGGCACACCAGCCACCTTAACTGATATGGACTTAATGACTGGCAGACTTCTGTATTTTTTAGATTTAGTTCGTTTTTATAGTGTTTGGAGCAGTTTTGATATACTCGATTTTTGACCCGTATAAAGTTCCAAAAACTCAGTAATTTGAGAAGGCACAGATAAGAACACTCTGTATATTTTGTATTGGATCTATGGACACCAACACCTTGAGTGGTCCTATTGACCATTCAACTGTTTTGAGGAGATTCCATGGCACTCTTGACTTGGCAGATTCCTTTAAAATTCCTATTTTGCTCAAGTTTGACATCCTGCAGAATGGAACTCCCTGTATATTTGTTATTCAAATTTGGTATATAGGAATTTTGAGATGTTCTGATTAACGTTGTGGGGTCAGATTTTAAATAGAAAAATCGCTAAATGGTTTTCGTGAAAATCGGGAGTATAAAAAAATCGCAGCCGGTCCTGGATTTGCATTTTGGAAATGGCAGGAAGGTCAAAATAAGTGGTTTTTAAAGGCCTTTTAAACAAAAAGAGTGTAGGCAATTATCTCCAAAAATAAAGATTTTACGGATTTGTACAGTTTTAAAGTTGGACACCCCGTATAAATTATTTGTTTGTTTCTTTACTTTTGGCCGATACCGTAGCTAGTTGGGTACACCTTAATGCTTCAGTTCCTCACAGGTTATATAGAAATATTTTCTGTATCATTTTCTTCTTGCAATGCTGCGAATACAATGCCCTGATGCCTCAAAGGCTTCATACGTCGCAATTTCTAGAAATTTGCTGCAGTTGCAATTAAAAGCCAGCCATAGGCAAACGCTAGTAGATAATATAACAAACTGATTATAATAGAAAAGCTGTTACGCATTATTCTAAATGCCTTATTCGTTTCCTCTTAGAAAAAAACCTGGAAAGTGCATTTATTTGTTTGCCATTTCCTTATTAGATCTATCTACCTACTCTCATAATTCTCCCACACTGCAGATCAAATCCCTTCACGCAATTCATTACGCTTTCATTAGTTATTATGCACTCAAACGGGTGAAACATTTTACGGCCAACCAATTATACAATGCTGTCAGGCAAATGCTAATTTCGTACCTCATTTCGTATTAATTCTAATTAACACCACATTATTTATTGATCGGACCACTTGCGTGGCTCATCATGGTGGAATTAATGTTTCAGCGAGTGTCTGTGAAGTGATTGCCACTTGGAATTTATTGGATTTTTTCGTTGAATATGGAAGCGAAATTATTGGAATTCAAAATGCAATGCAAATTAAATACATTATCAATTAACAAAGCTATAAATAAAGTTCCTGTGGGAAGCGCACAGGCAAGCAAAAAATAAATTAAATTGAAGGAATAAAAGTGACACTCAAAAAGTACCTATATGCATTATGCATGCATGTTATTCTTCATTTTATTCCTCACAAAAAGAATAATGTCAGAAATACACCTTCTGGTGTTTTGTATCTAGAAACCAGTGATTTAGAATAGAATACCTTAAGGACGGAAATAAAACGTCATCACCTCGCGACGACCTTCATTTGACCGTGTTCCTAACTAGGATAAATGTTGCTAAAACAGAAATTGGATACTGGAGCGCAAAAATTGCGCAAGTGTCTGTAAGATGGCGCTGGAGTTGGAGAGCGGCCATTGGTACAGAGCGAGAATAAAAAGTATGTTTCGCCTTGCTAAAATAAGTTTCCGTTCCTTATAAGTTGTTTTGTTGCCCGGCAAGGTCGTTGGTCGGAACCAGGGGTCTTTTTTATACAAATAACAGCACATCGCTTCCATCCTGGCGTATTTTGGGATTGAAACTGTGAATTGTTAAACACAAAATAATAATATGAATATTTACGCTCCTTTATTTTTCTATATTTTTTCATAGTTATTAAGAATATTGTTGAGTAAAATATTAAGTAAGAGGACTACCTACCGGCTGTCAAATCTACTGTCATGACATGATAATTCTCCCTCAAAACCGCATGAATGATCACAATACTTACCCTAACTGACATTTAGAATTTATGTCACTATAGTTTATCATTCTATTAACTTTTCATTAAGTACCTACTTAATATTGATAAACCGAAAGAAATTAAAATTCTGTTGTATTTGATCCAAAGTTGACGTAAAGTTGTGAATTTTGTTAGATACGTGAAATACCTACTATTTTCTGATATCTTAATATATGTATTATTTTGGCATACATTTAGAGTAATGGAAAATGTAATGTAAATAAATTTATAGGTATTACCATAGAAGAATTTACGTAGTAGATTCTTCTATGGTACTACCTAAATGCTTGCCGGTACATCAACTTTGTGTCAAACAGAATTTTAAAGCGTTAATATAATTTTCTTTTGAAAAAGACATATTCTTATCGATATTTTTTAGTAATAATAAAAAGTTAATAAAATTATAGAATGATACTCGTATATTATGTTGTATGGCTAGTGATATAAAATAGTTTTTACGAAGTAATGACTTTTTAAAATTTTAAGAAATTTTATAAATAGGAAATAGGCGCTTATGTAACATTAAAATAGAAACGACTTTTTCAAGTTAAACGTTTTGAAATTGTGACAAATAAGCCAATTTTTAGGGATTTTATTTTTTAAATATAATTTTTGACAGATAGCGAAAGTCACGTGACCACGTTTGAGTCGGTTATTTTTCCTCGTTTTTAATCGAAAGGTAACCCCAAAGTTAACTGCATATGTGTTCTATTATTATCCGTTAATAAAAAAATATGTTTAAATTAATAAAAAGATACATTTTGCACCATATCTTCATTTTTTCCAAAAAGGTTTTTTGGTTATAACTTTTGTTTGACGTTCGATTGTTTTTTTCCAAACGACATTACATTGTTTGGAAAAAACTGCAACAAACTGGTTTTTAAATCATTAATTTGTCTCAAAAAATACGGAATGGTTAAAGTGAATGTTCCTATCACCTTCAGGCGGACACCCTGTACCTAATAAAAATATTATTAAACAAATAATAGTACTTTTTGAAATTGAGCCCATGTGTTGACAGGTGGCCGTGATTACAGCCCAAAAGTAAAGTTACACACATTGTTTAATGTGCTTTTTGAACCTAACAAAAAAAAGTTTATCAAAAACGGTAAACAAATAAAGATATTTTACCAGGGTGGTAACTCCTTAACGGAGGTCACACTGTAGATGTTTAACATATAGGTACAGAAGATGTTCTTTCGCATCAATATATCGTTTTCTTTTTTCATTTTTTATTTTCGAGATATGTATTTATCTTAATTATTGCGTTACTTAAAATGTGTGTTTGAATGTAGTGTTAATGCAAACGAAAGAAACACCTTATGTACACATAAAAGACCATGTTTCATTTCATTGAAAAAACTAAACATAATTTTGTAGAACTTTTAAGCCAGCAATACTATACCTACAGAAAACGTGCCGAATAACATTCTTTAACTAAAGATATGCCTTTAACAGTAAAAAACACAGTTGACATTCAAGTGACCTTGAAAACGTCGTCTGCCTACAAGTGAAAACGTGCGTCTTACATTGCACCTCATATGCTTCAACTTTTATGTGATTTTTTGCGATTTTCGTTTTTGAGATATTTATAATAGCTGCATTTATTAAAATGGAACACCCGGTATAGATAATTTTCGACATACCTATACATATAGAGACATAGACATATTAATTCTCCCCTAATGTCAGTTTATATGCTAACGATTGTGTTTTCCTCACGAAAAATACATAACGGCGACATAAGTATAAATAATGCAAAGTCAACTAAAGCAGTTTTTAGTGCCGCCGTGTACCTTTCACGCTAAAAATCAATGAACCATTGCTAAAAAGAGAGGGTTTAAAATCACAAATCGGAGTCTTTGAGCTACGGGGGTCTCCCGAATATACCTTTTGAAGTTTTATATTATTTTAATATTAAAAATTCGCAATTCATAGATATAATAATATGGAAGTAATACAAAAACATAAAAAAATAATCAGACAGCTTAGTTGCTTAAATATTATATCGCCAAAACGTAAAATTGATCATATGAACATAATATATGTAATTATTAAACTGGACCTGTAACAACAGCGTCAACCGTTCATCGATCGTCTGTTTTTCGCGCCATCTGATAAACAATAGCTACACTTTTGGTATTCCCGCTGCATAATTTAAGGGTATTTTGCCTATGTTTTTTATTTACAACAAGACTGTATAATTACAATGTTTACTACCGGGTTTTCGTTCCGAGCATATTCGGAAACCTCTGCCCATCTTAACGAAGGTAAAATTCCGGCTCAAGAGACAAAATAGACGAATTTAAGCCGGCATAAAGTTTGAAATTCAAAAAAAATTCTCGCCCATAACTTTTAAACTAGTGTCATTAGTATCTATGGATATTTTAAAAATACCCGTGTTTTTTGTAATACTTTGAAATTCGCTACTTTTTCCAGCTAGTTGGAAATAAAAATACATTGATACAGGCAACCAAACATACAATGGCGAGGCCCCCCTTAATCACTGGTAGACACGTATTGCCCTATTTTAGTTAAATTTGAAGAAAAAGTTTATTTTCTTTTGCTCGTTCTTTTGTTACTAGTTGGAATAAATTAATGTAAATATTGTTCTAGGTATGATTTCTGTAAGGTATTTATTTCAAACATATTCAATTCAAACAGCCAGAAAACACACATGTGCTTACCTCAGTTGAAAGATATTTCCTATACCTACCTACTGCATACGTAGCTTCACTAATTGGTTTATGAGATAAATGTGAACATTTTGGATTTCAGCAGAACCTTGCGGTAGTTAAACAAAAATAATATTAATAAATTTTGCTTGCTTTAATCTTTTTTTATTATCCCTCAGAAGCATATTTGCCACGCATTTCGTAACTGGTGTTGAAATATTTTATGGCCAGTTGTGAAACTTCTCTATTTCATAAAAACTAAAAGGGCTGTTGTTTTACTACAGTTGTCAAAAAATTTGTATGACCTAGATCTTTACTGCATCGACTCTTCGAGTTAGTGTTGTAAATCCAAGTTTTTGTATTATGATCACCACTTTCATTTTGATCGCTTAATTTTATTCGATATAATTTCGCGAAATGCTAATCGACAGAGGATGTTCAGTTTTGGATCATTCGCAACCTCTTCAGTATGTTCCCGTGGTCGAATTAGCATTGCCATTCTTTTCCTCGACCTTGGCTGGTTATGTATGTCATCGGTAAAGCCGATGGCCTCAATACACTGCACTTCCACCAATGTTTTATTTATAAAAAACGAAACGATTCCGATAAGACAAACGACATACACGGGTCGGAGAATGTAGTGTATGGTATGCGATCAAGGAAAAAGCTATAGATACTACAGGTGACTGAGGTTTTATTGCCTTTGCCTACGATTTTGCAAAATTGCATTTATTTAGACCCCATTTAGATTCGTACATACGTACGACTTTGCAGATTATATTATACTTCTAGATTAGTTTTTATTCTATTGGCGTTGCTTACTTACATCAAACCCTTGTTGTGAAAAATCGAGCAAAGTCGTTGAGGAAACTCCTCCTAGTTCGTAGTAATAAAGTTTGTACACGGTTGCGAGCAATATCGACTCCAGACCTCGCAATACAAATTTAATACCAAATCTAATTGTAGAAAGCAACAATACGTTGGTATCAACTTTCCAGCTACTGGAACTCCGAAACAAAATAAGGGGAAAACAAAAATCGTAGTTTGAAGCACTGAATGCAATATTAATGAAATTAAATTTTGGATTTTATCGACGCACAGCACCGTAATGGAATGAAACGCATAATATATCGGCAATCTATTTTGCAGATTTCATATCGGTATGTGTATAATTAAATTCGGTGAAAAATATAGGTACCTTTGTCGTAAAAACATTCCAATAATTTAGTGTGGACTTTCATTATACGGTTTAAATGATATTAATTTAAATAAAACCACTTATTGTAGCAATTTTATAAACAACAATGTCGTTACGTAATGCCTGATGATCATGGAGCATGGTGCATCCAAGCGTATTACAAACTTGCATGGTTGCATTTACCCAGGAACATTATTTCACTATGCATTTACGCGCATGTTACTGCTCAGTGATAATCACAATGTTGAAAATTTGCGGGATATAAAACGTGATGGCTCTGAAAATGAAAAATGAATTATTAATTATTCAATTCAAATTCAACGCTTCTAAAACCAGCGATTATAGCAAGAGAAAATAAACCATTTAAAAATTTCCTTTGTCTACTATTATTATGCTAGTGTTTTATATTAGCAATTTCTTAGACATTTTATTCAATATAAAAAATTTATCTGGGTGACTGTTTATTAAACAAAAATGCTAATTTAAAGAAATAATTCAAATATTGAATGAAAATTGGGGATTCCATTTTTAAAATAAGAAAGTTAATGTCACTTCTGGTTAAATCGATTGTAAGGTCATATTAGACTAAAATGTGGATATTTCCGTTCTAGCAAACCACTGAAAAATTTTTGATTTAAAAAATGCGGAAAAAATGAGAATGCAGCTTTTGTTAAGAGGGGATGTCGAAGAAACATAAAGCTTTGTACCTTAACTTTAATAAACCGATTTTAAAACAAACCGGTAAAAAAACTATACCTAACAAAATTATGGTCAAAACAAAAAATCTAAAATTGCTTTACCCACCCCGTACATACATATACAAGGTGGCCCATTAGTGCAAGAAAGTACCAAAATTTCTTTACGAAAAAATGTTTTTGAAAAAAAAAAATTAAATGCCGTAAGGCAACCAAAGGACCGTATTTTAAAAATAATTCACGATATACAGAGTGTTTCACGAAAGTGTGGTAACAAACTGGGCTTTTTTTTTTAAATTTAACACCCTATATATTTTTCGCTTATTCGATTCTACACTCTTTTAGCATTGTAGTGCCGTTTTATTTTTTAAAATATTTTGCGGGGTTGCCAAGTTATTCAAGAAAATGTATGAAAAAGTAGGATTTCAGACATTATAAAAATATGCCACAGCAAACAGCACATTTCATGTAAAAAAATCTACTTGGTAAATTTATAGTATAATGCGTATTCAACAGCAGAATGTAAAAATATTTAGAAAATAGTATACAGGGGGCTCTATAGTCACTTGTTTGAAAATTTTTAACAGGCAATTACTTGATATTTTCAAATGGAAAACCCTAATTTTTTGGTGTACCAGAGTATAGTACTTTTCGAATTCTACAACTTGTGTTATCAACATATACCCTAAAGTGGCCCGTTTTCCCATTTTACATTTTCGTTAAAAATGCCCTTATTTTGTGTTTTTTTTTACAAGCGGGCTATGACCGATGTTCACCAATTGTAATTTTTTTACTCTTTGGCCCTTTTTAAGTTATTAAAAATTTCTGTAACTTCATTTCGTTGGTTTCCTGGATCGCCGCTAAACCTGATGTAAAACCATTAACCAAGATCCACTATTTGCTGTATGCAGCGGGGACATGTCAAAGAAACGGTTTAAAACAGTTCAAATCACTCCGGAATCTCTTTAAAACATCAACTCAAGTCAGGTTAAAAGTCAAAAAGTGACAATTGGTGAACATGGTCATGGCTCACATGCAAAAAAAAGCAAAATAAGGGTATTTTTAAAGAAGAAGTAAAATAGTGGGCCACTTTAGGGTATAAGTTGTAATAACAAAAGTTGTAGTATTCGAAAAGTACCATACTCTGGCATCTTGAAAAAAAGGGTGTTCCATTTGAAAATCTGGAGTAATTGCTTGTTGAAAAATATTATTATTATTATATTATTAATATTTTCCAAATATTTTTATATTTTGCAGTTGAATACGACTTTTACTAGAATTTATACCGAGTAGATTTTTTTTATATGAAACATCAAGACTGCTGTATCATGTTTCCATAGTGTTTGAAATCCGACTTTTGCATACATTTTCTTGAATAACTTGGCAACGCAACAAACAACAAAATGGCACTATAAAGCCAACAGAGTGTAGAATCGAATAAGCCGAAAATATATAGGGTGTTCCATTTAAAAAAAAATTGCTCAGCTTGTTATCACACCTTCGTGGAACACCCGGTATATCTCGAAATATTTTTAAAATATACTCCTTTGGTTGTCTCTCAAAAAAATTTTTTTAAATATTTTTTCCTAAGACACTTTTGGTACTTTCTCGCACTAATGGGGAGGGAAAATTGACTTTAATTCAAGTTTTGGCGTCGATGGACCTCCTCAATCAACGGTTTTGGCTAATTTCGCAAGAATAAGGTGCGAAATCATTGAGGAAGTATGGGGGGGAGGCGCCTTAACATTTTTTTGTCGCATATAGCAAACGGGTTCGGGGGGTGTGGCTAAGTCTGTTATCAATATGGCTGACACGCCAGGGTCTGATGAAACAGTATTCCTAGTAAAATTATAAAAAACCTACGAAAGGAAATATGGGGTTATTTTGAATCGAAGGAAGAAACACCCTGTAGGCAATCCTTGAAAAATAAATACCTAGAGTAGTTATAAAGGTAATATTTTTCTTTTCATAAAGTACCAAAGTGGATATTATAAATTATATTGATACGGCTCTGTCTATTGCTTACATTACCTGTGAAATGTAATTCCTGTGAATTTCTTTTCGTCCACTTTAGCAGCAGCACATGACATTATTTATTTCCAGGGGTCAATAGCTCGCAATAACAAGGAAAACTGCACTTTTAGCCACTTTTAGCACCGAGTCAACAAATTGACGTTGTTCTGGTAATCTATGACGTAGGCGAACCCGTTTTGGGTCACGTGACAGCTTCTCCCCTCCAATACCAAATTGACGTTGGCGCATGCGCGTAAGCTCCGATTTTCTTTTTTAAGGTTTTTTTAAGGTTATGTTTTATATCGTGCGGCGTAGAATACCGTGGTAGGTATGTAGGTATTTGTCAGCCCGCATTATGGCATTAAATCGGCGGCCTCCAAGGGACACAACGAAAGGCGGCCTAATTGCCCAATTTCCGCCGACAATACCGCCGTTTCGGCGTAATAGATTCATAATGCGCCGCGCCCGCGGCCATTGCATCCCGCACAATACATGTGATGTGGCGGCCCGTGGCGAATAATCGCATTATCTCATCAACCGGCGATGACGTCGCGCGCGTTGAAACCAGCCCATTCGGCCTAATTCGGCCCGCAGCTAACGGACCGACAGTTTATGCAACAATATCCGCAACTGTTACACGTTCGTTTGGGCCGCCGGCCGGTGATTTAATCGTTAATTTGTTTAATCAAATTACGGGGCGAATTAACGATGTAACAAATTGTCCGGTTTCGCAACGCTCAGAAATTGCCACGTAGACGGCAACGTAATAAACTAATAAATGACTATGAGATGTGTGTAACGTGTAACTAACTACAGATTAGTTTTTTTTTCCAATTTGTCTGAGTTGCCGACTGCAGACTTCCTGAAGCCCTAATTTTACGACGAAGGGTATACATAACGTATTCAAGATAAAATAGAAATAGAAAATATGGGTTAAAGCCCCAAGCGAACCAATGGTCCTCTATACAGGGTAGTCCAACTTTTAAGGTTCAAACTTCAGGACTCTATAGAAAACTAGAACTTCGCCCACCTCGCAAAATGGACGTATTCCCGGGCCGCATTTTTCCGTTTCCTATACGGCTAGCGCAACCAAGTGCGCTAATCGTGTAGGAAACAGAGAGACCTGCATCTTCGTTCCCTAAGGGGTTAGCGCGCACACATGCCAATAATCACTCTGCAATGAGCTTATTAGATGCGCCTTCTTTGTAGGTACATACAGAGTGTTAATAAAGTACCTATGTCACAAAATTTCAAGGGCAGATTCTTGGGTCGATTTCAAGAAAAAACTTGATATGAACAACAGAGCTCCTTAAGAGTTTCCTTTTTGAGATACAGGATGTTGAAATTTCCAGAAAAATATCGAATATTTTGAATAGCTTTTCTGTAAATCATGAATAAATCGAAGCCAAACTTAAAAGACAACAATAAGTTGCCCTAGTTTGTTGCAATAATGTGTTATTTATTTAAGTTATCCTCATCGAATTGATAAGTACAATGGAAGTCGCACAGGTACCACTTTCATTGTTGTTTGAGGCAGCCAACTCTAGAGAGAGATAGGTTTCAAATGGCAATAAGTAAGACAAGGACGCCTAATGAACGTGTCAGCTGATTCAGGCAAAGGAGGTATATAGGGATGTTACATATTAGGTAATGGGCGAATTTAATGGGCATGTAACGTAATTCTCTTTATTGTATGATCTGTATTCCGAAATTCGGGGCTTGTTTGTAGGAATGAGATTTTTTCTATTATAACCACAATTATGTAAATATTGCACAGAAAAAAGTAGTGAATTGATTAAAAAAAATTACCTACATGGCAATTTTATGTAGTTTATTTTAAAATAAAGGCGACAAAATTTCTAGGATAAGGTATACATTTTCAACTTTAATTACTTATCATAATTGATTTGTTAATTTTAAAATCCAATTTAATAGGAAAAGCCAGTAAGACAGGTAGCTTTTACATATTTTTATATATATTTTATATTTGTTTAGGCATCTAACAAAAAGAATTACAAATAATTACCTTATTAAAGGGACCAGAACCTCAAGATTAATTCCATCTTTGACTACGAAGAGCTAGGTTCATTAGTACAATATCTTGCCAGTTTTTCCCTTGATAGTTTCTATCATGACTTGGAAAAACTGTAGTAATTACATACTTGTTAAGTTTGCGCTGCCCAAAATTCTCTATGAAATTGCTCTCAATAAATTGTTGACTACAAATGCAAGTAAATACTTGTAGACAATACAAAATTTTTCCTTTTTATTGCTGCAATCCACTTGTCTCTAATATCACCTTATCTCTTGGAAAACTGCAAAGTTATTAGCAAAGATTTTTAAGACTTACGAATGAAAAGAAACTTCACTATTCTTATTCTTTCCGCCCCGTTTGGTACATCCAAATACACAACAGGAGTTGACCCTCTTTTTTGTAATTTACAACTTAAACAGAAAGAGTATAGCCACATAGCTAAATTAAGTTTTCTCTCCGATCTAAAAATATAATATTAAACCAAACACCAACTAAGAAAACTCAACGCCGTTTTATACGAAACTGCCACCACGACACGAACTCAAATCAAATATATTATAAATAATACAATAATTACTCCTATTCATATTGGGACTTGGGACAGAAGGAAAATTAAAATGACGTTTGACAACGGAGCTCGTTTGGAGCACAGGACACAAAAATAGAAAGTTAGGACAAACACCTCTTTTGTGTTATGTAGTTTTTGCCGGAATCAGCTGATTTATTTACTATTTCACTTACTCAAGTTTGGCTGCCAGTTTCTCTCTACACTCCTTCCATCTACTTGTCATTTCAATGGTTATCCTACAGCTGGTTGCAACTGTGTTATTTAGCATTAGTAAAATAACTTTGATAATTCCATCACAAAACTCGTGTTTGCCTTGAAACCCTGACAGATATGGAAACATTTCAAAAGATGACTTTTGTAGAGAATTTTATGGTCTCTCGAAAAATTTAATAAAATGTTGTATTACACAGAGCCGGACTAGTTTGTTGCAAATTAAGTAATGTCGATCCTTCGTAAGTACGCCACTGGCAGTCCCATAAGACTAGTATACGAGGATCGATCAGTAAGTATGTTTAACGACAGGTGGTGTTGCTAAGGGAATTTGACATTACCGTCCTGTACTGTCATCTGTTAAACCACACCATATTAAATTTCAGACTCATTTATAGGTTAGTTTTTATTTGACAGTTATTCTGTCTTACCTATTTCGTGTCTTTCGATAAAATGGAAAAAGAGAAATATCGATCAGAAATTCGCTTTTTATTTTTGGACGGAAAACATGCGAAGAAATAAAAGCGAAGTTCACCGTCACCATATTGGTTTAATGAATTCAAACGTGGTCAAATTTTATTGAGAGACACGAAACACGTATGGACTGTCATATAAAAACTAACCTCTGAATCAATCTGAAATTTAGTATGATGTGGTTTGACAGATGGCAGTACACGACGGTAATGTCAAATTCCCTCAGCATCGTCACCTATCGTCAAACACGGGTACTTATTGATCGATCCTCGTACTACCATAATTTGGCACTCACAGTTAGACCTAGCGACTACCAAGTTTGGCTTCGATATATTAATTTACAGAAAAGTGAGAAAAGTTATTCAAAATCTTCGATATTTTTCTGGAAATTTCAACACCCTGCAGGGTAGAGGAATAATATAAAAAAATACAGATCAATATTCTGAACAACGAGTGAGTACTATCATGACTTTTTGCATTTGTTATTGTGTTGAGAAAAATATCTGCACTCAATGCTCTTTTCTTCTTATTTATAGGTAAGTACCCACTGTCGCAATTTTTAGTGATTTTTTGTTTTTCATTGGTTTATTAAAAAAAACAAACTATTTGTATATTTGTATATTTCGACACGTTTCCTACACAACTAGCGCACTCGGTTGCGCTAACCGTATAGGAGACGGAAAGCAGGTATCGCCTCCGTTTCCTATACGATTACCGCACTCGGTTGCGCTAACCGTATAGGAAGCGGAAAAATGCTCCCGGGCCTGCGGCGGGCGGCGGCTTCGCCGCCGCATTCTTCTTTGGTGAAGCTCACGCGAGACCCTCGAAGATCTGGTCATTGCGGCGGCTTCGCCGCTGTCGAAGTTCGGCCACTTCGCGGCTTCGCATCCCTTTCGCGATGGATACCCCTCGACTTATTGCAGCACTCCGCCTTCGGCCTCGTGCGTCAATTTTGATGAAGCGGGTGGGCTCTGCCAGCCATTGCTCCTCGCTTCGCTCATCGTGATTTGCGAAAAACTATTCTTTTCTAAGTGAGCAGTGCGGCTGGGAAAATAATTTTCAAGTAACTTTTTTTACTTTTATGTGCCCTTTACACCTTCGAAGGAACGGATTCTTCGAGTTGACGGGCTCTGCCGGCCATTGCTCCTCGCCCCGCTCGTCGCATTTGCGAAAAATGTTTCTTTTTTTATAATGAAGCATAATTAAGCTCTATACCTACATCCCCGAAGGAACCAAGTTTCTATCTTTTTAGTTTTGCACAATTTTTCTGGAAAAAATAGTACGCCACTGGAAAAGTAATCTTTTTTTGCCGTCACTAAATTTTCCATTCAATTCTAAGAAAAAACTAGTCTTGACTTTTTTCGAAAAATGTACCTACCGTTTTTGAAAAACTCATTTTCGTGCGTTTTAATTTTTTTAGCAGAAGAAAAACAAAGTAGGTCTAAGCTTTTGAAATTTTGCACACCTACCTACTCAGTTTTCAATTCTAAACAACTTTGCTTAATAACATTTTGTCCTAAAACCTACAAAAAGGGTTTCTAGATTCGAAAAATTATGTGTATTGGGAATGTTATTAAGGAAAGTTGTTCAGAATTAAAAACTGAATAAGTGCGTGCAAAATTTTAAAGGCCTAGACCTACTTTGATTTTCTTCTGCTAAAAATTTAAAACGCACGAAAATGAATTTTTCAAAAACGGTACATTTTTGGAAGAGTCAAGAATGTTTTTTGTTGGAATTAATTGGGAGAGTAAAAAAGATTACTTGACCTACTTTGATTTTCTTCTGCTAAAAATTTAAAACGGACGAAAATGATTTTTTCAAAAACGGTACATTTTTTGAAAAAAGTCGAGAATATTTTTCTTAGAATTAATTGGGAAATATAGTGAAGGCAAAAAAGATTACTTTTCCTTTATTTACTTTATTAAAAAATATTGGCTGACCTCCGCGTCTCCTGCAGTGGTGGAAGGTGGAAGTACACAGGCCAAATTATTTTTAATTTATATTTAATGTGTTCCAAATATGTTTGCCTTATCCATTGGGATTTCGATATATATTTATATATAAAAAGGTGTACTTATTTTGACGTTTTCTGTAGATACCTGAAGTTTTATCCGTAAAAGTTAAACCACCCTGTATAAAGGAGGTAAGTACTGAAAAAGCTAAAAATACGTTCAATACTATTACACTACAACTAGCCATGGTCTTTTTTTTAGGTTCAAGGGACATGACAAACAAGCTTTTTTATATTAAATTCGTTCTAACAGACACATTTGATTTGCGCGTTTTTAATATTAGACCACGACCGTGTCGATTTTTTGGTCGTGTGGCACCAGTGACGATTGCTTGAAACAGGGCTATACACAATTTATAGTGTTGGCCAGGCCCAACATAATTTCGAACTTTTTATAATAATTTAGAATTTTTGAATTCATAGATATCGCAATTATTATGACTTGACACAAATTCTCCATTCCTTCTCTATACAAGATGTGGGAGTTGAACTTGAAGTTATGTTTATAATAAGTTAAACATGCCTCTTCCAGCCGTAACAGGGTCATCCAAACAGAACGGAAACATTTAGAAACTAGCCGTCTACTTAAGTAAATGACACATAAAAATGTGCCTTGAGGATTTTTTACGAAAATTAAAAAAATCACAAATAAAACAGTTACGGTATTATTTTAAATAAATGCTACATTTTGTCTTTTCGGGAAATACCTAGATGAAAACGCCCAAAAGCGTCCAATTCAGAGAGGACACCCTGTACATATCATATCAAAATGTCAAACTCATAGTCTACTTCGATTTTTTGATTGCATCAATCATCACATCAATTCATTTATTTTCGGTGGTGCGTGCGTTTAAAGTCGGGTTGTGTCGCGGTCCTCTCACCGAGCCAAATTTCAGACCTGCTCCGTTTGGTCGGAAACTTTGAGAGCGTGCATTTTTATAAAACCGATTTTAAATACCCGTTTTACAACTTCAGGAGTCAATGTCAACCTCCAAATTCTTTCTACCGCCCGCCTCATCTCGATACCCTCGGCTTCGCATCCTTGACGCCGATATTGTTCTGTTTACATTTTGCAAGTGTCTTTTCCTTCGCCAAACAAAAATAACGATCGTCTGTCTACGCGCAGTCCCGCCAGCTCGATTAATTATTAATCATATTTTCTCCAAATGCGTTGGTGATTCACTTTGAAAACGTTCCGTCCGCAGCGTGTTTACAGAGCGCCACCAAGAACGGTTGATAATATGAAACAAGTGTTTAGTGTGTCACGGGATTGTCTTTAATGTTCTTGAGTGGCGCGGACGATATGACGAAGAACAAACAGCACAGGATACCCCTGAGGTCGAGTTTCGCCACTCTCGGCAGGAGGTTCAGGACTAAAACGAAACTTAAAAGGTATCTGTTACAAATGGATGTGTTCTGTAAAGCGGTTCAAACGACGTGTGTTGTTTTAGGCTAGCACTGGGCTCTTGAAAGGGGTTATTGTGTGGAAAATTGTACAGCATAACGTAATATTGGTGCAAGTTCAGTTTTCACACGAAAGTCCTTACGGGGAATTATTTTTCAATATCCTTCATTGTATACTAAAATCAAGTAACTCTAATTACGCCTGGCGTAAATAAAGGCACGTGATCTATGGCGTTCCGCGAAATAAGGCGATTGGTCAATAGGCCATAAAATATCAGCGCGTCTGGCAACAGGGATGTACTCGATCTCAAAAGCGTATTTATGCGGTTTTATCTTGTTGTTTTCAGCTATTTAGACACTGCCACAAATAATTTTGTCGATGTATTGACTCATTTTAATTAAGCCAATAACTTTTTTTCCAAAATATTGTGACGCAAACAATTGTAAAAGTCAAATTAAATAAAAGTCGTGCCTCAGTGCGGCAGTGGCAAAAATCTCAACGCACACGTTCTTGTTTACATCAGGCGTAAGAGTTATTTGATTTTAGTATAGTACATTTCGTGTTTAATAAAAACGGAACAAATTGACACTTTGACAGAATTTGCTCTACATAAATATAGCGGAAGCGATCGAGGTGTCATGTTAGTTTGGTTGCTAAGTACAAAAAGTATGCCTAGCAACTTTTTTCCAACAAGGACCTTAAAAAGTCATTCTTTATTATCAGGGACTCTTTAAAGGGTCCCTGTTTATTATAAATTCTGCTTGTCTAGGAAATAAGATTACTACCATATGAAAAGGTTAGATCAGATGTGTTAGTGAATTGAGAAAACATGAAAATGTTTCAAGAGAGTACCTACAATTATTTATTATTTTACACAACATTTGTAGAAAAGAAAGGAACGAGAAGTTTCAGATTCATCATATCCTGCCTGTGGAAGTTTCCAATAAAAAAAGTTGTTTATAATCCAAAATAAAGCCCCAATCCAAAATTTGAAATCTGAATTTTGATTTTATATGTTTTTATTTTTGGAGGTTGGAGAAAGATAATATGTAGAATATTTTTTCCACAATCGTACCCATTTTTATTTCTTTTTTATTGCTTGTTTAACAACATTTTCAATTTGAAATGCCGTGGCCTTTCTTTTTTTAACCTTTTGCCTAAAAAAGTGCATTGCTAAGAAAATTTTAATTTGAATTTTGATTTTGTACAGGGTGGTTCATTAGAAATTGACACCGCCCTTAACTGGTTAGTTTTTGAGGTTAGAAAAAAAGTTTTGACAATAATACAAAGTTTTTTGTGACGCTATTGGACCGTGTACAGTGTGTTCTAGAAAGCCGTAGCAGACATAACTTATGTTTTTTTAAATGGAACACCCTACATATTTTTTCATTTTTGAAATCTGCTCATCAAGGCAATCAAAATAATATTAAACTTTGTGGCATTATCTTTTTCCGTTTTTGAAAAATTCCGTATTCAAATTTTATACTAAATTTATTTAACTCGAATTTGTGGATCTTGTGATAAAGATAGACGATCAATGTAATAACGAAAAATATTTGTTTTAAACAAGAGGGTAACATAGTGAAACTCCAAAATGTTTAGGAGCTTTTACGATTTTCCTGAAATTCTTTATTTCGAGAATGTAATCAGTAAAATTTGAAAAGGCTCCTAAACATTTTGGAGTTTCACTATATTACTCTCTTGTTTAAAACAAATATTTTTTTGTTATTCATCGATCATCTATCTTTATCACCAGATCTACAAATTCGAGTTAAATAAATTTAGTAAAAATTTGAAAACGGAATTTTTCAAAAATGGAAAAAGATAATACCACAATGTTTAATATCATTTTGATTGCCCTTGATGAGCAGATTTCAAAAATGCAAAAATATATAGGGTGTTCCATTTAAAAAAACATAAGTTTTGTCTGCCACGGCTTTCTAGAAAACACTGTACACGGTCCAATAGCGCCACAAAAAACTTTGTATTAGTATCTAAAACTTTTGTAAAAAACTTTTTTTTCTAACCTCAAAAACTAGCAAGTTAAGGGGGGGGTGTCAATTTATAATGAACCACCCTGTACATATTTGTAGATGTAGACTAGCTCTTTCTTTGTGACATTTACGTTGTTTACTATTAAAAAATACTACTACTACTTTTGTTAATTAGCATTAGACAGCATTTTATAAAAAAAAACATCCCTCCTTATTTATTACTACTGATAAAGAATCCACCCTTATTTGAATGACTTTATGTGTCAACGTTCTGATACACTAAATAATAGGGAATTTATTCAACAGTAAAGTTCTGAAAATTTAAAAATTTCATTTCTAAAACAAAAAATATATTGGTGCAACTAATTCCTGTCCCACCCAGTACGGTGTATGGTTAGCTTATCTTTGGCAAAAAATATAAAAGTGTTAACTAATTTGAGCTCCATTAATTTTTGCATCATCTATACAAATACCAATACATTCACACAGAAGTCTACTAAACACATTAACCTTTCTACATTGACCAAAAAGTTCAGTTAAGTATGTCTAAATATTTCTTTATTGCACACTTATGAAATGTAAACACTGCCATTCAAATGTTAAGAAGATCAATTTAAAACTTGGGTAATAGCTAACTTATTTGTAGTGACGAATGTACCTAATTTATTTATAAAATGACTATTTTGTAATGGTTGTTTATTACCGTATTCTGTTTTCATTACAGATGTTGGTCAATACAAAAACGTTAACAAATCAAAGAATTTGTCGTAAGTCAACAATATTACTTGTGAACAAAATTATATTTTCAATATTTGAGTTTAAATGATGACCACAACAAATTGAGTGTCACCTTTTGTTGCTGTTGAGGTAGAGTTCCCCGAGAATTCCCTCAACAATCACGATGATCTTTTACACTTTGATCGCTGACAAAGTCATCCCCCCCAACTGAAATTCTTCCTTCTAGTGATCCCAATATTGAACACAATTTTTCCTTTGCAGAGAGGTGCGGACGGTCACTCTCCAAAAAAGTACCGGAGGTCTAGGATTCAACATTGTGGGCGGGGAAGACGGTGAAGGTATTTTCGTATCGTTCATTTTGGCCGGAGGCCCTGCGGACGTCAGCGGAGAACTGAAACGGGGCGATCAGATCTTGAGCGTCAATGGAATCAACCTCAGAAATGCCACCCACGAGGAAGCAGCACAGGCCCTCAAGGTATTTAGTACAGTAAAATTGGGCCAAAACCCAAACATCAAAAAAAAAGTTCTTACTAGCGCGAAATAATTCCATACCCTCCTAAGAGTTAGTACTAAAAAGTTACACCACCAGCAGCGTCGGGTTTCGGGGGGAGGGGGTGAAAAGGGCAGGAAATTCTTATTTTTCACAGTTTTGCGTGAATATCTAGTATACTATGAGGTTTAGCGCAAACGTCATCCTATACGCAAATGATATACTGAAACACCCCGGCCCCAGGGCCGTTGTTTCCTAGATTTTTTCTGGTAATATTTTCTTATTCCTATTTTATATTTACGATGTTGTCCCCTTCAAATTATAAATATTTTTTGTAAATATTTCTTTCGAGATAAAAAGCATTTCCAATAACCGCCTATATAGAACCGGGCAGGCCAACCTGCGCTCGGTCCCTACACCACATCTGGTCGCCACTCGCACCTAGTCTCCAGAGCCCTTTTGTTTTCGACCTACGCCATTGTCAAGGCACTCCTCAGATTTAGCCGCTTTTTTAGAAAAGTGAAATGCAGTCTGTTTTTGTTAGTCAATGCCCACATCTGTTAGCCAGCCTCTAGGATCGAAATGGGCCTTTTCTCAACTTCTAAGAACTTCCCTAGACGGGCCGCCCCGAAAGGGGTGCGCCATTTTTCGCTTCTTTGTTTCTTTTCGGATAAATAGCGTAGGCAGGCTCACTTCGTGATCAGTCCCCTCTGATCCCCCAAACTGACGTGTGAGCTAGGCCGTTCGCCATTGAGTGAAAAGTCATTGCTTTGCCGAAGTTTCCTAAAACTGACGTGTGAGCTAGTCCATTCGCCTCGAGTGAAAAGTCGTTGCTTTGCTGAAGTTTTCCTTCCCCTAACCTTATCCCATTCGGGAGTGCATTCGCGTACCTCGTGCTCGAAAGTGTTAAACGCGTTCCGTAAATTCACGCCGTTCGTGTACTTACTTCATTTCCGAAAGTTACAAAAGCAGTCGCGTAAGTGCGTAATTCACGATGAAAGTCGGACCTAATAATACGCGGAGTGTTCGCGAGTTGCCCCGCGAGAACCTGAACCAGGAGCTAGGTGAGTATAAACCACGAATTTCCATTTTTCTCCTGTTCTCTGGTCACGGCATCTTTCATATACTCACGGCGTTCTTTAATTTATCCACGGAGCTCTAATTTAGGCACAGGTACTTTAATTTCCACGACATCCTTTATTTCCCCGGCTTCTCTGGTATGTTTACAGCTTGCCCCATTCATTCACGGCATCTCTAACTTATTCACGATTTCTCTAATTCATTTCCGTCACCTTTAATGTATGCATAGCATGGACGAGTAGTCTCTTATAAAAAGGGTTTTGTAGGGAGATATATTTTTATTCTATCTATTGCGGGAATATGTATCTCGTCGAGTAAACAAACTATTTGCATTTGTTCTTTGACCGCAGTGCGCCACACAGCTGTCATGCAATCCATGTTATAATATGCTCTATTATATTTTTAATCAGATACTTACAAGACTACAAATTACCTTTCATTACAGTAACAGTGTCTGTGTACACGTATTTTTGTCTTGTTTATCCTCACTGAAAACATTACTTGTTCCGAAGTCAATATGCGGTACTAAAAACACTTCGCCCAGTAGCGAACTGTCAACTAAATGGCAGAACATTGTCGAGACAAGCTTTTTCTTACTTTTTCAATACCGACGAGATCTGTATTCCGCCATCACTCACTCAACCTTTTATTTACATGTTTAGCACAGCGCACGCGCCGCGTGTTGTACACACACACGCCTTACCAACGTCAGGGAGACCCATGGTCATGGATACAATAACAATGTTAATGTAAATACCATAGGCGACAGGCTAAACAACAATAACCTTTCATTCTTAGATGCTCTTGTACATATGTGTACTATATATTCAAATTTAGCTGTTCTCCGCTGTACGTGTCGCTCTCGCCGAGAGGACACCCACCTAAATTTAAATTAGGGAGTTGTTTCTGAACTACACCAGTCCTAAATAATATTTTCCAGTACTACACGATTTATTCTTGTGAGAATTAATTAATTCAGTAAACCAGCCGTGTAGTTAAACACTCGACCAAGCGTGGTGCGATGTTGGAGGACGCCCTGTCCGATTGGTTGTCAGTTAACACCTTTGTTACCGAACGTAACCCGACCTGTTAAGGTCCCGGGGGAGACTCCCCGGCCGAGGGATGTCAAACCCGGTCCACGACTGGACGGGTTTCGTTTCCCCCCTACCTGCACACACACCTGAATCCCTGCGATCCGTCGTTACCGGAAGAAAGGAGAACCCCTGTGGCTACAGCTGGCTATCCTGGTCCGAGAGAGGCCGAAGGTCCAATGTGACCTGGTAACGACGGCCACGATTCTATAGGTGCCTACATAACTATATATCTACCTACGGGTGTTACCTGAACCAATCGGCGGTGTGGCCGCCGATATACACCTCGTACGATCCAGTATTTACCCACACGAGTTTTGTGGTCAAAATCAGCCAAACGCTTAACCTTCCCAGGGCGAAGGAGTATAAGTCGTGTATGTGCTGCCTTGTATAGGTTTTCGTTGGGAGTCCGGCGGGGTTTTATTTAGGTTTTCCTCGCCGTGTCCGGGCTAATGCTCTACCAACACCATGTAATACGAAGTCGGGTCCTAAACCGCAACATAATTAATAAACGAGACCTATTAATTATGCAACGAACAAATCTTTGTCTTATTTACTATTTTCCCTCACAGCTGACTATCCGAACTAGGTCAAACCAAATTTTATTGCGGTAGCCTCGTCTACCTAATACTATCATAAAATAACCAGTGAACAAGTGTTTATGACTACACCCTACAGTTAGATTAACAAATATGCAATCAATACTTTAAAAATTACTTAGGTTACAAATAAACAAAACACAACGTAGAACAAGGTCCTAACCAATTAAACTAGACGATCACGCCAATTAAAGCTTCCTTTCTTCGGCACCGTAAGGGGCCGGGGGTTGGGACGTTACAATACATTAAATTCCGAACGAGAATTGTTATATACAGAATTATGGTAAAGTGAACGGTTTCCATGATATGGAGGGGTAAAGATTTCTTTGTTTTTATTTCAAGTAGTTTTTGTTGAAAAAACTTAAAATGATTACAGTATAAATTAGTAACTGAATAATGTATGTAAAATATATATAGATATATCTATGCATATATAGATACATATTACACCCATAGATTGTTATTTTTTGTCACAACATAACCTCATAAGAATATGACTGTAAATATGTCCAATGCAAGTTAGTAGCCTTAGTTAATTTATACTCACTTTTTGCCCTCATTCATTATAGCGTTCTGATTTCCATTCGTTCTTTTATGTCAAATCATTCCCATATCTAATTTGTCCTTAGCTTGTAAAAATGAGAAAGTCATGAATAGGAAGCTCATGTGAAAAACAAGAAAATATATTAAACAATCTATATTGAAAAAATGGGAGGGACATCAAAATGATACAAAAGGTTATAAGTTTTAGGTGAATCATTAATTGCGTTATCAGTCAGCACCAAATAGTTCAGTCGGGCTGGTGAGAGGAAACAAATCTTCGTGTTCTTCGTCCATTTGAGAATCATCATTTAAATTGTCGTCGATGATTACAGTATCTCTATTGAGACATGCAAGTCCTAAGCAATTGCTGCACATACTTGAACAATTATTGAGACCACTTCTTCGACACTCGCAGTTTTGGACGCATCCATCTCTGCAGAAGCATACGATGAGGATTGTTTAATATATATTTTCTTGTTTTTCACATGAGCTTCCTATTCATGACTTTCTCATTTTTACAAGCTAAGGACAAATTAGATATGGGAATGATTTGACATAAAAGAACGAATGGAAATCAGAACGCTATAATGAATGAGGGCAAAAAGTAAGTACAAATTAACTAAGGCTACTAACTTGTATTGGACATATTTACAGTCATATACTTATGAGGTTATGTTGTGACAAAAAATAACAATCTATGGGTGTAATATGTATCTATATATGCATAGATATATCTATATATATTCTACATACATTATTCAGTTACTAATTTATACTGTAATCATTTTAAGTTTTTTCAACAAAAACTACGTGAAATAAAAACAAAGAAATCTTTACCCCTACATATCATGGAAACCGTTCACTTTACCATAATTCTGTATATAATAATTCTTGTTCGGAATTTAATGTATATCATTTGCGTATAGGGTGATGTTTGCGCTAAACCTCATAGTTTACGAGATATTCACGCAAAACTGTGAAAAATAAGAATTTCCTGCCCTTTTCACCCCTCCTCCCGAAACCCGACGCTGGTGGTGGTGTAACTTTTTAGTACTAACTCTTAGGAGGGTATGGAACTATTTCGCGCTAGAAAGGACTTTTTTTTTGGATGTTTGGGTTTGGCCTAATTTTGTGTTAGTTTTACTGTACTAATAGAACTTTTATGTTGTTTAAATATGTTGCATTTAAGACAAACTGTAGAAAATGCCTCATTACACAGATATGATGTCAAACAACCATTCCAGTCTTGTTTGAATGATGGGGCTTTGTGGTCCTGGCGCCATGATGGAAACTGTAAAATTTGGTGAAATTTTTTTAGGGAACCAACCAAACTGTCACGATTGTGGTCCAGTACAGACCCGAGGAATACAATCGGTTTGAGGCCAAAATCAATGACCTAAAACAACAGATGACCCATCCTGTGACTGGTGGAACCTTACTCAGAACATCACAGAAGAGATCTCTCTATGTAAGGTAAATATCTTCATTCTTTCACTTTGCCTATACGTAAACCTATTTCTGCAAAAAAAATTATACTCATATATTGTTTTTTAGAGCCTTGTTTGACTATGACCCGATGAAAGACGATGGCCTGCCGTCACGGGGACTGGCCTTCCATTACGGAGACATTCTCCATGTGACCAACGCCAGCGATGATGAGTGGTGGCAGGCGCGAAGAGTACTTAATACCGGAGATGAACAGGGTATGGGCATAGTGCCTTCTAAGAGGAGATGGGAGAGGAAACAGAGGGCCCGCGACAGGTCCGTCAAGTTCCAAGGGCATGCCCCCAGCATTCTCGACAAGGTAAGCATGTTTATAGATTTTGCAAACTGTTAACGGGTGGCAGACCTGTACTTGCCGATTTGTTCTCGATTCGGCAAAATAGGGTGTAACTGAACTAATGGTCAAAAATGAAACCACGAATTCTTGGAGTCAAAATAAGGGCACTTCTTCATATATTTTTTTCTCCTACGGACCATAGTTTTTTTTTATATAGAGCTTAGAAGTTTAGAGAAAAATACACATATTTCTTAGTACCTCTAGAGGTATACGAGATATTTTCTTCAAACTTGGCGTGTCACATGAGGGAATGAGAAGTCAAACTTAAGGTTGATATGAAGCTTCTGAGGCCCCCAGTTGCGGAGATACAGGGTGTTACTAACATTAATTAGTTCAGAAAAATATTAATACCCTGAATAGTCGCATTTTTAAAAAAAAATTTTGACTGGTAAATCCAATGGTTAACAAAAAGTATCTCTTAGTATTTTTTCATATTCTCAGTCGTTTCTTAATTATTTTTAAAGAACGGCAAGGCTGCAATAAACAAGTCATTTCAAGAATAGCAATCTGTGGATGTTAATTAAACTTGGCACTATTTGAACCATTTGCCTCTCAATTTTGCACTTTAGTATCAATATTTTGAAAAATGATATTTCATTCGAAGAATTGACCGACATGCACTCTTTTCTATGGATTTGCCAATGGCAATAATAAACATGCGGAAACGCATAGTTGCGTGTATTGAAAGAGACGGCTGTCATTTCGAACATATTTATAATAATTTAATAATTTTCTAATAGCATTAAGTTTCTTTCAGTATCGTTTTTGCTCTCGTATTTTGCTAAATAAAGTTTAATTGACAGATTGCTAGATTTATTCTTAAAATGACTTGTTTATTGCAGCATTGCCGTTCTTTGAAAATAATTA
The DNA here is from genome assembly GCA_963920635.1 of Pseudeuparius sepicola. Lineage (NCBI taxonomy): Eukaryota > Metazoa > Arthropoda > Insecta > Coleoptera > Anthribidae > Pseudeuparius > Pseudeuparius sepicola. The sequence continues at coordinate 73,058,448 of OY987300.1, forward strand.
AGAAACGGCTACGAATATGAAAAAATACTAAGAGATACTTTTTGTTAACCATTGAAGTCACCACTCAAAACAAATTTAAAAAATGTTATTATACAGGGTATTCATATTTTTCTGAACTAATTAATTTTAATAACACCCTGTATCTCCGCAACTGGGGGCCTCAGAAGCTTCATGTCAACCTTAAGTTTGACGGCTCATCCGCTCATGTGCCAAGCCAAGTTTGAAGAAAATATGTCGTATATTTCTAGAGATACTAAGAAATATGTGTATTTTCTCTAAAATTCTACGCTCTGTATAAAAAAAAAACTATGGCCCGTATGAGAAAAAAATATATGAAGAAGTGCCCTTTTTTTGACTCCAAGAATACGTGCGGTTTCATTTTTGACCATCAGTTTAGTTACACCCTGTATACCACACGCTATTGCTATTGAAAACTAACATGTTTTCATATTATTTTTACAGCAATCCACATTAGATAGGAAAAAGAAGAATTTTTCATTTAGCCGTAAATTCCCGTTCATGAAGAGTAAAGATGAAAAATCAGAAGATGGTTCCGACCAAGAACGTAAGTGCCACCGTTCATTTCAGTCCTTACAACCTTCAACCCTGTATTGTATTGAGTTGTGGTATGCTAATTTTTTGGTTGACCTTTATTTAGACTTATTTTTGCATCTCCCCACTACTGTTCTGTTTATGGTACTCCCTTCAATTATTTTTAAAAAGTTGTTGAGTAATTGGAGAGTGTACTGGTTTTACTTTTAAGTTATAACTCTTTTGTTTTACCTCTAGAATCACCATCCTCTGAAAATCCTAATGATAATGACAATGCAAAAACTTCCTCAAGTAAGTACCTGTACCTTCTAGAATTAATATCCCAAGTAAATTAATTTACTAACCAGGACACTACTATTCTGAGTTAATTCTATATTTCCACTAACGTGTGTGATTTATTTGGATTGAAAAACAAATTAAATATATCGATAATAGAAATTTGTTCATTGCAAAAACCCCAAGTAAGGTAATATTATTGCTAAATAAAAGTGCTGTGTTATAGAAAATAACCAGTCATTTTGCAAGAAATTTGTCGTATTTTTTTTAAATATCGAACAGGGAAATAATACAGTGTGTTTTTGCCTAGTCTGTAAGTTTCCCTAAATTTGTGGAGGGTATATGACTGAGCAAAATGTATTTTATTTGCAGCCTTCATGCTCTGCTACACCCAAGAAGATGCCAACACCGAAGGTACAGTATTCCCTTTCATTACGATATATTGACGATTCCGATAATTTTGAAATTTTTAAAATTTATTCGCATTGGACCTTTTCGTTTACTATATATATATTTTTTCTTTTTTGGCTTCTTTCTATCTTTCCTAGTACAGGTGAAATATTATATCGGGTTGAGCTACCTTACATGGAAGAAATAACGCTAATTTATCTGGAGAATAATGACAATCTTGACGACTTTAGTAAGTTTTAGTGTTGTGATTGCATGGCGGCAAAATCAATAATAAGCGATAGCAGACGCAAGCGATCTTCAACCCCCCTTTTATATTCGTGCACATAATCCAGAGTGTTACTTTTTTTGTTTTGTTTTTCATTATTTTTAAGTATGACCATTCAAAGTTCACTATTTGTTAGGTGCATATTCACCAACCAACTGCCACTGGTGTATAATCTAGGATGTTCATCGTGCGTTATAATAACAAGAAGAAATAATACGCTTATTTAATAACAATACATTGTCCTATCCATTTTTATATATTCAGTGGATCATTATAAGAACTAGTTGGGAGCATTGCTAGATAGAGCATTCACACCAATTCAACTCACTGTATTAAGCATAATTGGAACACTTTTAATGTTTTCAAATAATGGACTTGTATGCTTGAAATTAAAACATTTTATTGTTGATTATTAGTTTCTGCGATTTTTTTGTGCAAATTTTCAATACTTACGTTTGTGGAAAGCATTAATAATATCTAGTATAATGGTCCATTATCATGTCATGTGATTCCATAAATTCCGCCATGTCAAAATACCATTAAAAATTTTCATGTTAATTTATTAGTTCATGCCATGATTGATCATCATGGGCATATCTATTCTACAGTGAAAAACTATTGTCAAAATAGGGAACATTGTTGTTTCTTAATATTCAGAATACATGTGTCCATTGCCGCTTCCTAATGCAAATCTAACAATAAGAAAGACGATTATAACAATATCAAAAAAGTCATAATTGGCAATAACTTATAACTTATTCATTCACAACGTGAAGCTTGAACTAATGTGATTTCTAACAAAATGGTTGATGCCGATACTTTAGATAATATAATAATTATGAAACTAACAGCAGATGTGGCTCTTAGATTTATTTAAACCACTGATTAAAGGAGGCATATAGATGATCGGAACCATTGTTAATACCGTCCGCAAAAAATCCTGGTACGCTAACCTTCAAAACTTTAATTAAAAAAAATTAAAACAGACAAATTTCAATGTCTTACAATTATTCTTAGGACTCCGTAGTTGAGGTATACCTAGGTATTTTTTTAGTAATTTATTTTTACATAAAAAATTTTTATTCAAAATATTTGGTTCTACATCGTGGAAGTTTCAACAATGGTTCTGTCAGTCTAGACGTAGTTTTGTCTATGTCTAAAACAAAGCTGTATACCTACTAATAAATTGATATAAGTACACTGTAAGTACCGAGTGGCTGAACCCTCTGGTTTCCCTGTTTCTTACTCTCTCGCACTTACAGTATGAGCCAGTTTGTATCAGGATTCTGTGCAACAGCTCAAAACTCGTGAAACATTCGGCATACCCCCGTGATGTGTGATGTCCGATCTCTGTGTATAATGTTGTATACAACTTTGTTTATACCAAATGCCCATTAATTCAAGCAAACATAATTTCATCAAGATATTCATGTAGGGAGTATGTTATGCATATTGTTTATAATATAGAGCTCCTGTGACGACTTAGATGATTTCTGCATTAACATTAGTGATTAGACAAGTTTTTTGGGTTCTTTGTTAAGTAGGTAATATTTTACTGTATGTTTTATTTGCTAATTTGCAATTTTTTTAATATCTTTATGTGACAACATTTTTTACTACTTGTTCAAAGTTAATCGTACAACATATTTTCCGGCTTCTTTATGACGTTCACGTTTTTCGGTTTTTGTGGATGACTGTATGAAACCGTTAATTGTTTGTAGCCTCTTTTAAAAGAACATGTAGTTTCTTTAAATTGCTTTTAGAAGTAGGGATGTGATTAACAAGTTTTTCATAGATATCTCAGAACTAGAATCTAACAACCAAAATGTTACATATTGGAACTTCAATATTTTTGTATATAGCGTTGAACGAAAGCTGCTAAATACTAAATAGTACCTTTTCCATTTACCATATGCAAACTTATGTGTTGTTCTGTTGAAGAAAATATAAAGTATAAAGAGAAAGTATTGTCAAGTAACACTAACATACACTTTTTTATGTGTTTGCATTGAAAGAGCTCAATATTGAGGATTCCGCCACTGTCACTTAAGTTCAATAGTCTTAGCAAGAGGATTTGCTCTGTACATAGCTTTGCAAATATTGAAATCACATCCACAGAAAGCTTCTATAATTGAAATTATAGTATACACGGCTGAAAATTAAAACTTGGCTTCCATTTAGCATGTGTCGCTACTTTGGCGTTGGTCCGAATCATGCTTATGGAGCTAACAGCGCGGTCCAGTTTACGTTTACAGCGCTTACAAATTGACACTTAAACCACATGATGTTCTCGGTGACGTCACAATTTGGCGCTTATGGTACTGACGGTCTCCGCCGTGAGCACCACTAGCTTGTAAACAATACGACCTCAATTTTATAAGGTTTTGGAAATGTTTGTTATTATTTAATTTGTCTTGTCCCATAAAAAAATTGCACACAAAGTGAAAAATTTTGTTTGACGAGAGGAACGAAATAGTTACATACTCTATGCTTGTTGAGAGCCAATTAGACATATACAGATCATACAAAATTTGAAGGCGGAGAATTCTAGGAAGTAGCTTCTAAATAATACCCAGAAAACCCATCTGCACTGGCTCATTTCACACAGCAGCGTAACAACAATTGGAAAATACTGTGTTATGTTATCAAAACCGAAGACAAGTACTTACAAAATGAAATTAATATAGACATAATCACAGAACAGCTAATTATTACTAATTCCGAAAGTGACTCCTCCGATGACGATGTTAGTGAATATGCATCAGATTGACAAATATTACCTATTGTAATTGTAAGTTATTATACTTAATAGTTGTGTAAGATAATAAATATATTATTTATTGCTAATAATTATTTAAATTACTTATTAATAAAATTAATCACTCGTAATTTATTTCTGTGCAATTACTCTCCAAGCACGCCACTGAAATCTGTATTAATATTTACGATTTCCTACAAATCTATTCTAGGAATTCTCCGCCTTCAAATTTTGTATGATCTGTAACTAAGAATGCTGTGCGAAGTATCATATATATTATTACAAATTAATTTTGATTTAATTAGTAGAGTCCTTATTATCACTACTTGAAGAAGATTGAGAATCAATAAACAGAAACGCCCTTTTTGTGCATCTCCGATGAAAAATTTTTTTTTCGACACCACAGATTGACCCAATAAAACACAACCTGAACTGCGCAAATCTGTAAGCGCAATTATGACAGGTCCTAATCGAATTACTATCAGACACTTGTCACGGAGCTAACAACTCGGGCTGATTGTGAGTGATCTGAGTACTGCAAGCCCTGACAGCACGATTCGAACCACTGCCTAAATAAGATGGGATATTTCATTGTCGAAGAGCATTCCAACAGCTGGACATTTTGACACTCTGAGGATAATCTATAATGAATCATGACAAGTAGTCATTAGAAGGGATATAAAATAAATTTAATATGAATACTAAAATTTAATTTAAATTTAATTTATTCTCCTCCCTGAGTGTGAAATGGTCCAGGTGTTGATATGCTTTCCAACAATGAAATAAGGCACTTAGTGATACTGATACTTGATCTGCGTCGCGTATGAATCAATGTTGATATTGTCGGTGTGTGATTTTATGCATAACATACAAGATTTTTTCTTGGATATTTTTAGGAATAGGACCTGAAACAAAAAATTTTCTAGATATATAGCGAAAAATAACTTCTAGGTCTGCAGCAAAAGTTGCATTTGTACCAATTTAAAATTGTAAGAACTCAACTCGAATAAAATCTAAAAATAAATTTCTTTCTGAAATGTTGTACTACTTGTGTTTGTTGCTACAACATAAATGACCAAAATTTTAATTTACTTCTCTGAAAACTGCCAATTATGGGTTATTATGTTCTAGTTCTGAGATATAATTAAAGAGTTTTCGCCCCTTCCTTCCGGACATATTTCAAACCATAATTTTTCCAGGCAACGAAGAGAACGTTCTGTCGTATGAACCCGTGCAACAAATGCAGATTCAATATACGCGACCAGTGATTATATTGGGACCCCTCAAAGACAGAATTAACGATGACCTTATATCGGAATTCCCCGAAAAGTTTGGTAGCTGCGTTCCGCACACTACCAGGCCCAAGAGAGATTACGAAGTAGATGGTAGAGATTATCATTTTGTTGCTTCTCGAGAACAGATGGAGAAGGACATTCAGAACCATTTGTTTATTGAAGCCGGGCAATATAATGAGAATTTGTACGGTACTTCTGTGGCTTCTGTGCGGGAAGTTGCTGAAAAGGTAGAATTTACCGATAAATTCCATTTATTAATTGGTAAATTGTGATAATTTGTGTTATAGGGCAAGCACTGTATATTAGACGTCAGCGGAAATGCAATAAAGAGGCTGCAAGTGGCGCAACTATACCCTATTGCGGTTTTCATCAAACCGACATCCGTAGAGTCTATTTTGTAAGCATTAATAAAAGTTGTAAGTGTTGTTTATAAATTGTAATGTTTTTTTTTTAGGGAAATGAATAAGAGGATGAGTGAGGAACAGGGAAAGAAGACATATGAGAGAGCACTGAAAATGGAGCAAGAATTTGGAGAATATTTCACAGGTAAGTCATATTGTAGATAAAATATTGCATAATAATATGTCATTTCCAATGATCCATAGTTTTTGAATAAATGCATAAAAATGTAAATGAATTTATGTTTATTATTTTTTATATTTATTTGTATTGTTTAATTAACTCCATTTTATGCATTTTTTCAAAAACTATAGACTACCAAACTAATCTCTTGTAATGACTATTATAGTAGAGTTTGGATAAAATTGGAAGTAAAATTACATGTGCTGTTGGGAATACCTGTGAAAAATCTAAAGCGGAGTTGCTATACGTGAAACGTTATCCCTCCTTTCATTGCTTACAGAAAATGAATAACCAGTGATTTCTCATCTCTTGTTATATTGATGCGTCAGCCTCGAACACGTGTTTGGCTGTATAGTCCTCCTTAAGGCAGAATGCTTGCGACGCAAGGGGGAGGAACTCGTAAATATTATAGAATTAGTCACAGTTCAGGGGCGTAGCTCAATTTTGTTTAACTCACGGACTTAATTTTCATATAGTTGTTGTTTAATTGTTAATATTATTCTGAACGGTGATGCCTTAGACTATGGAGGAAGGCAAACCCTTATAACATTGGCAATTATTTCTCGTGCTTGAGAATGCAACATTCTTCCCTGTTTACTCATTTTGCGCACGTTAACTACCGAACATACGAAACGCCACTGAGCTCTGAGCCGGCGGCCAAGGTTGCTGGCAGCAGAAAAAGTGAGCGCTGTGTGGTAGCCCAAATACGCAGTTAACTTTAGGTACTATAGAAACAGGCACAAAACTCGTTGGCTAACTGTTTTTTTCGGCGACTTGCTGGCAGAAGTGCTTTGTTGCCATATTTCAAAGGCGATGGCAGACGCGGCGATGTTGAGAAAAATATAATAGGTGTTTTATCACACCGCGTTAAAAATAAACGATAAACAAAAATGAGTAAGTGGTGGCGTGATGCAAGCTTTATTTTTTCGGTATTACAGAGTTCAGAAATTCGGCTTCAATATGCTAAAACTTGTATTTGCCAATAAATAACGACTACTCGTATAGGAAATCTCGCAACGCTGCCCGCATTCTTTAGAAATGTTTTCTTTCCTGCGTTGAACTATAGCTTCTCTGGTTATCATCAATAAGGTCTCTTTACTACGTCACCCGGTCCCTTATATTTATCTGCTGACCAGATATTATATAAAAAAAGAAACAAAACTACTTGCACTTGCTTATTATTGTTTGTATTTTAATCCAGAGTAATAATTCAGGGAATAAAACAGTATGCGGATGCCTATGGTAACTTTCTGTCAAGTGTAGGTGCCCAATGATCTCAGAAACCTTTCTTGTGAATTCCTTTTTTGAAAAAAAAAAGAACAATAGCGGTAAAATCCACAAATAACATTTTGGAGACGACGCCAGATATTTCGTGTTTAAAAAAATAAATGTCAGTCAACGCTTAAAGGATCTTTGTTTCAGCCGTCGTACAAGGAGACACTCCCGAGGACATCTACCAGAAGGTGAAGATCGTCATCGACGAGCAGTCGGGCCCGACGATCTGGGTCCCCACGAAAGAGAAGCTATGACCCACGGCTCCAGTGGTATGGACCCTGCCGGCGAGGCCGCTCCGCGTGCTCTGAGGCAGGCCCCCCGCGCCGACCGGGAACCCATAGTAGAATTCACAACGTGCAAGGCCCCCCCCGACCCATTCCCGGTTTCCCCAATCTCTCGAGCAGGCAAAAAAAAAGGCGACGAAGCTCGTCAAGAGCGGACTATCTTGCGCCGACGGCAGTGCCTACCGAAATCGTGTGCTATTGCGGAACAACCAGCTCATCTATGTAATTTGTTCATCTGTTATCGTTAAACGTTGCATGCTGCTCAGAACGTCAACGATATCGCCGACGACATCACACACTGTTTGGATCACAAATGCAAAGGTTTGGAAGGAAATGCTCAAATTGTAAATATTCGCTGCGTTGATCTTCCGAGTAGCATAAACGGAAAATACTTGTTATGGAAAATTACACAAATAGGCTAAGTTATAAAAAAAATATATAAGTAATCTTGTTAGTGGTGATATAAAAACAAAGTAAGCTTGTATAGACGTGGATAACCTCCGAGCCTTTTATTTTTACTTGCACCTTGTGTTATTTAACAAACTTACTATATAAGTGGAACATAGTCGAATTTTTGAAGGCAGTTTACAACAATATCCAGTTGTTATTTGACAAATAGGTAGTTTTATCTATGTTTTCGTGGTTATGTATTTAAATTCTAAATTTTACATGCCAATAATTTCAATTTAAAAATGTATATACACAAATATATCTATGTGTGGTTTAACAGAAATCTGTTAATTGTTATTTGAAGAAATTGTCACCTAACTTATTTGAGTTAATAAAAAGAAATTTTACTACATAACTGTGTTTTAATTAATTATTTAAATTTAAACCTTGATGATTATAATGAAAGATGAAAGTTACTAATTCCTGCTGTCAGGGGGCTGAATAATGAGTAGGTACCTACCCTTTCAAAACTGCCAGATACATTATAAAAACCCCTGCCAAAGGAACAACTACTTCCATAAGTAAGTTCAATATTTTTCCCAAATCCTAGAACATATATTTTCAATTTTATAGACATTCATCTTCTTGTAACTTGTACCACAGAATAGCCATTACGGTGGCTATTCTGTGCTTGTACCTAGTCTCTTCTAATTTCGTTGGCTAAAAACTATAGTCGTTGACTGACGTATTAATAAAGACTGCTCACGGCTGTCATGTTTCTCTGGCTCACCATGCGCTTCCCGGAGACAAAATACAATACAAAATACATTGTTGACCATAGGCGCCATCTACTTTTCAGAATATGAAGCTGTAGCCGTGAGAAGTCTTATTATTACGTCAGTCAACGCTATAGTATTGGCAAAGAAAACTAAATATCTGTTTTCGTCACGTTTCCACCCCTTTGCGTAGTACGATTTTGCCTAAAAACAATCCAAACTATCCTGTTTCGATCAATCTTGGTTAGGGGTGGCGGACTGAGATCGGCTTGGCACGTAGGCCACCACATAGACAAACCCAAAGAGAAGACATCCGGAATCCCTAGTGTGAAGTTGGCACAATAGTCGCTAGTGGCGCCGCCGCTAGCATCTGGGTGAACTATTTTTAGGGAGGCGGGAATTTTAAATATTTTTTGAGAGACTGGTTGATTTATGAGCCTTTATTTTAAAGTTTTACCTTCTTTAAAAATTTAAAACAAAAACAAATGGGTCGTTCACCACAAAACAGTATTAATAGTTTTACGAATAAACGTCACATTAGTTTTTCTTTAAAAACTTTTAAAAGTTAAGGCAAAACTTTAAAATAAAAGATAACTAGGTACATAAACTAAAGAGGAAAACAAAATTGTAGCTTCTGAACACTTTAATACATTCAATAAAATAAACAAAAAAAATGAACTCTTGTAAAAATAAACTCTTGTAAACAAAATCTCTTGAAAATAAAAAAAGGGGCTGGTTCAAAAGAAACCGGGGATTGCTGTATTTCTATAATTGTTTCTACGACAGTGACATTATTTATGTTTGAATCCTGAGAACTTAAGTTAGATTTAGAATGAATTATTTCTGCATTCAATATGAGAGGATGCCGATGCTAGTAAATCTACGTTTTCAAAAAATGGTTTTGCAAATCTAACTAGTCTCACCTGGAGTCTTACTTTATCAGAGCTGGTAAAACTTTCCATATGGAAATGTTCTTCACAGACATACATTTTTTTATCAGAATAGTTTAAATGCATGATATCACACCATAGCCTCCTCCTATCTCTATTATCCGGAAAAGTGAAAAATCTTTTATTTCTGTAAGATATGTTTGTCACTGGCCAATAGTAAATGTTTTTACAATGTAAAGCTGCACACTTATATGCCCCTGGGGAAGACATATTGGGCCACACATTTACAGCGTTTTATAAAATCTTAGGTACATGACTAGGGGTGCAAATCTATTAGGTATCTACTTGCATCACTAGGTCGATATCACAGTGGGGTTGAGGTGAGCACAGGTAACAGTTCTCCTATCGGCATTCGCCCTATGGTACAATATTATATTGTTAATGATCCAAAAAATACCTAAAAATATAAAATCTTAGGTACATGACTAGGGGTGCAAATCTATTAGGTATCTACTTGCATCACTAGGTCGATATCACAGTTGGGTTGAGGTGAGCACAGGTAACAGTTCTCCTATAGGCATTCGCCCTATGGTACAATATTGTTAATGATCCAAAAAAATACCTAAAAATATAAAATCTTAGGTACAAGACTAGGGGTGCAAATCTATTAGGTATTTACTTGCATCACTAGGTCGATATCACAGTAGGGTTGAGTTGAGCACAGGTAACAGTTCTCCTATCGGCATTCGCCCTATGGTACAATATTGTTAATTATTCAAAAAATACCTAAAAATGTACACAATAATGCACATAATGAATTGCTTAAAACTTGCAACAACCATTGCTTACACGAGCTTTCGAGTTGATACCTGAAAGGCTCGGTAAGATAGGAAAACAATAACTTCCTATAAAAAGGATTTGACTTGAATGCTTTGTTGAAGGTTTATTGCAGAGGTAGGTACTCACCGTTAGTATACAAATGATGCTAATATTATTTAGCAGTGACAGCTACATCTTGCTATGCATCTATTGCGATCTCTGGATTAAGTGGAACCTCGAATCATTAACCTCGTCTTGAGTTAACCTGGTATTTGGGACATCGAGTTGCCCATCACATATAAGCTAAAAAAAGTTATAAAGTATTAAGTATTAAACTATGCAAGTAATTCCTGGGCTTTCAGCAAGTGCAAGTACAAGAGCAGGCACAATCAATGTTATTAAGTTAGTATTTCACATTAATATACCTACCTATTATCTGTTGCAAAATCCTTATTAATTTCAGTTTTCAGTCTCTCTCTGTGTGTTTTAATGCGGGTTTCACGTCGGGAACACCATTCTGTTTCACTCACAGATAAAATATGGTTTCACCCTTGCACATCAAACACATGTTATTTTAAAACACAGAATGCACAGATTAAAATTAGAATTATTTGGAGCCTACGACAAGTAGGTAAACAGAAATTAACTTCTATTTCTGTGCAAGGAAAAGTCAGATGACATCGTTATCGTTGACATCTATTTCTGTGCAAGGAAAAGTCAGATGACATCGTTGACAGTAACAAGAATGACAATATTTATCTGGGTTGCGCACTAACATGCTTCCTTAATTACAGGGCCTTTCGGAGCGTCTTTTATTTGGGTTTGTCTATGGGCCACCATAGGCCCATTGTGCCCCCTCAGTCAGCATGCCAGCCTTCCTTCCTTCCACAGCTCCCCCATCCTGATACCATACACATCCTTCTCGCAGAACCTGACTGCGACGAAGGACTCGAACCCTTGTCAAGCGCAGGGCATACCATAACTAGATGGCGAGGGGTCTCCTCGTCCTCCAATGAAACTATTGCAGGCAAGATTAGGTACATGAAGTTATCCGCCCAAAACTAATCACAGAGGCGAAGATATTTTTGGGTTGGCTGAAAACTCTCAGGGTGAAAACTCTCAGCAGTGACCAAGTCGAAAAAGATTGTTAAATAGGGCCGTGGGACGAGGACAATCACGATTGGAAGTGAGGGGAAGGTTCACCTAAGAACACTTTTCCGGATTTTGAAAGAGGAAATTTCGAGAGATATTAAGCTTTTTTCCCCAGAGCGAAATCGGATCGTTATGTATATACATACGTCTCTATCTAAAAATCATTCCGAAAATGTCGTGAGCTTGTCAGAAATTGCCCTTTTTTTGTTGAACTGTAGCGAAGATATTTCGGCTTGGGGCTCTGGGGCCGGCATCGTTAGACTTTCCCCTGTCTTCAGGCGAGGTTCAGATGCTTGTGGCGCCCCCAAAAAAATCGTTAAATAAAAAAAAACACGATATCCAAGAGTGGTTTGTTTTTACATTAGTATGGATATCTTTCTTGGAGACAAAAACAAAGGGCATTTTGTGAATGGAGTGCCACGTCTATAGGTTCTGACTAGACATGGGACTTTGTAAAAATCATATCGATATTCTGAAACGATATTGTATCAATTTTTTTTATCGATATCACTAAAATATCGCCTGTTAAATATCGATATTCAAAATATCGATATAGGAAGAAATTTTTTAAAATTATTCGTCTTTCTATTGTTGTCAGAAGTTTCAAGTTAAAATTTCTTTTACCGCAATTTCTTCATCTTAAATAAAAACTAAAGGAATCGATATTTTAAATATCGGCATGGTAACTCTAGTTCTGACATCATTTGGTAACAACTCTTATACTACGGTTGGAAAACTTTGTTTCAAGAATAACAAGAATACAAAAGTTGTTCCAGAACTGAGGAGAAAATGGTAAATGAAATGTTGGCTTATTTATTTATATTCCTTTGCATAACAATCAAGTGATGGGATCAACTTATGAATAAAAATCAACATGTAAAAAACTATTGATCTAAAGTTTATCAATAATATTATTATATGAATTAGTTAAAATACCTATTATAAATCTAAATTATACATATTCAAAGCAAGTTTTGTGTCACTTAAAGCCTCATTTTTACAAACATTGTTATTAGTAAGTATATAAAATATGTTTATAAATGTGATTTTTTACATTTTTTTATTTCAAAACTATGCCTAGAATATGTAAAATATTTTATTAACATTTCTATAATGTTAGTAACAATAGTCTAAATTTTGCATAATAGCAAAACGTGATAAAAGCACTCTTATGGGAATGTCTTAAAAACTGTAAAATAAAACTCTTAACTCTACACAATGATAAAAAAATCTTTGGCAGCTGCGTGTATATTTTGATGGACAGCTGCATTTCTAATGAAGAATCAGATTTAAAATATAGAAAGTAACAGCACAGTAGTAATATTTACCAGGTTCTTATACCTTGATTGAGGGGAGACAAAATTTCAAATCTAATAACAAGCTTCTAGACTTCTTAATATAATCAACAATCTCCTTAAGTCGAAAGCTCTGAGTAGTACGTATATGTCAACAGTACCATCATAATTCCATCTGTCAAGTGTAGGCTGTTGTTCAACAACATTAACAAAAACAATAAATCTTTAGCAATTAATTTACCTAAATAGTTTCAATTGGCACAACAAATGTTCGCACTATTTTTTTTTTGTTTTTACTTAATATTGCAACATATCACTTGGGGATTCTGGGATTAATATAAGTAATACTAGCATTTTCGGCCATTGCTGCCAGACTTGAACTTTTGCGGCTTACGTCGGAGCGCCCGGTTGAAAATATCGAAGTCCGTTTATCTGGCAAACATAAAAGTTTATTTACAGCAGTAAAGTTAAACGATCTAATTACTTACAGTCATATCATATTCGGTAATAAACGCAGGTATTTCTAGTTGATCTGGCGACATCACTGCATACAGGTACTCGACTCCCGGTAAACTATGAACTTTCTGCTTTATTGCTGGCGCCATAAAAGTTGTAAACCACCACGTCATCATCTAGAAATATATGTTTTTGTGATAAAATTTAACCTCATATTTAATAACAACAATGAGATTTAAAAATAAAGATAACTGAGAATTTTTACTTTATAGCATTTATATAGTTTAACCATAACATACTTAGTTGTAACTTGACGACTTACCTTAGTCCAAATAGTCGGGTGTACAACGTAAAATGCCTTCAAGTTTTTCTTGTACTTGTATGGTAACACATTGTAGACTTCTTTAAGCCAAGAGAACGAAGGGTAATTGTTGTTTGATGTTAGAGTATGGAAATAAGCTATAGCATAGTCTCCCTTCACAATGGGATCCAGAAGGTATATCAGATACAGAAGGGCCTGAAATAAAAAATAAATTGTATATCATGCATAAAGTTTTTTCTCTTCTGTAAATTATAGCTGTTTCATGTTTCATGTTTCATTCCATATATTATGAATAAGATATTCATGTTGACATTTAGTTAGTTTAGTTTCCATAACTTCTAATACAATAAATTGAGCTGGAACAATGGCTCAAACAACCAGTTAAAGCCGTAGGAGTTTAAATAGCTGCGATAATTTTGAAGTTTGGGTGTAGATAGATGCAAATTTAGATATTATTAATAAATGACCATACAAAGTATATAAACATATGATGACATGATTTTTGTGTTAAAAACCTCTATTATTTTGATTATTTTGCATTATTTAGTGATTTTCACTACAACATTTTTTTATAGGAAGCAATATTTTTGTGTGAAATCTTTCTCGTTTAACAAGCCCCTTGTGCCCCCTGCAACTCAGCAGAACTTGGTTGTTCAGCAAGAATATGCTCTCAGATTGTTTCATTTTGACGACCCTATGTAACAAATTTGATTGAAAACTGCCGAAGATTTATAGAAGTAACATGCAAAAATGGTGGTTCCCTTATTTGTCGCTTGGCCTATATTTATAAATATGTCATCATGTAGTGGCTGTTAAAGTTGTTACGATAGAAAGAGAGATACTCTATGTACAGGCTGGTTCATCATAAATTGACACCCCCCTTAACTTGTTAGTTTTTGAGGTTAGAAAAAAGTTTTTGACAAAAGTTTTAGATACTAATACAAAGTTTTTTGTGACGCTATTGGACCGTGTACAGTGTGTTCTAGAAAGCCGTGGCAGACATAACTTATGTTTCTTTTAAATGGAACACCCTATATATATTTTTGCATTTTTGAAATATGCTCGTCAGGGCAATCAAAATGATATTAAACTTTGTGCCATTATCTTTTTCCGTTTTTTAAAAATACCGTATTCAAATTTTAACTAAATTTATATTTAACTCGAATTTGTGGATCTCGTGATAAAGATAAACGATCAATGTAATAACTAAAAATGTTTGTTTTAAACAAGAGAATAACATAGTGAAACTCTGAAACTCCAAAATGTTTAGGAGCTTTTACGATTTTCCTGAAATTCTTTATTTCGAGAATATAATTAGTAAAATTTGAAAAGGCTCCTAAACATTTTGGAGTTTCACTATATTACTCTCTTGTTTAAAACAAATATTTTTTGTTATTACATCGATCATCTATCTTTATCACGAGATCCACAAATTCGAGTTAAATAAAATTTAGTATAAAATTTGAAAACGGAATTTTTCAAAAACGGAAAAAGATAATGCCACAAAGTTTAATATCATTTTAATTGCCTTTATGGGCAGATTTAAAAAATGCAAAAATATATAGGGTGCTCCATTTAAAAAAACATAAGTTATGTCTGCCACGGCTTTTTAGAACACACTGTACAGGGTCCATTAGCGTCACAAAAAACTTTGTATTAGTATCTAAAACTTTTATAAAAAACTTTCTAACCTCAAAAACTAGCAAGTTAAGGGGGGTGTCAATTTATAATGAACCACCCTGTACACATCCAAAACGCTTGTTTCTAAAATCTACTACAAAAAAAGGATTCCATATCGGTGATAAAAGTACGTAAACTTCGAGTGTCTACTATTTGTTTGTTGCTTTATAGAGAGTATTTGTTTACCTTATCCAAATTGATCTTGTTGAAAGGAAACCATTTTCCAACGAAGACTACCACCGGTCTGCCCAGTCTGTCGACTCCCGTTTGGTACAAGCATCCTATGCCTGACACTTCCGTCAAATCCTCTGTTTTGGCCCGACGAAGCAACTTTTCGTACCTGGAACGAAAAAATAACATATTTATAATGAAAATATAGGTCAATCTAAAATTAAAGCTGATATTTGGCAATAAGTAAGGAGGTATATCCATGAAGTCTCAAACTGTTTACGTACAGTCATTGAATACCTTAATCCTTAATCAATGGTAAATGAAAAAATTAGCTCTGGAAGAAGTGTGTTTAGGTATATTTTGTTTTGCAAGGAAAAGCTAAAAACTCAATACACAGAATTTTAGGCGAAAAACGCGAATCGACTTGATTTTTTTAGATAAAAATTGTTCAGATAAAAGGCGTAGTAAATTTCAATTTTATGGCGCTTGGTATTTTTTTTTTAGTTATCTCGAAAATAGCGTCTTTTATGAGAAAATTGCAAGAGTATATTTATTTCTACAACAAAAATTATACTTAGGTAGGTACCTCACAAAATCAAAAAATTTAAGGGGTAGGGCAATTTATGTAGACACCCGGTACATCTTGTATTAAGTTTATACATAAATCTAAAGAGATTTCATATGAAAATTAAAATGTGCAAAGCGCGCTGTTTCCGCCTACTCTCTTTGGTTCAGTCTTTCCGGAAGAAATTAAACAACGTGATGTATGTCGGCACGTGACCTTTGTATACCTCTGACCTATATGCCTTAAGCTTCGACTTTTTATGTACCCCACCAGGGAGTGGTCCAATGATTCAGCCCTACCCCTACCCCGGCATACAAAATTTTAATGCTAATTAAAAATAGATTGTACTGTACTAAAGATTTCAGAAGAAACAGTCTTGAAGTCAATCATCACAAACACAAATCACAACTTTTAGTGACGTGTTTTTAATATATTTACAACCTAGTCAATCAAAACTTCAAAACCATACAAATTGTGAATTTATAATAGTTATACTTAGAACACCGCAGGTTATTGTTTTACCTTGCTCTAAATTCTGTCTGTTTTCTGTTTTATAACGAAGACTGATGACCTTATTAGGGTGGTGGAGCTGGTCGACTGTTATTACACATGTTTTGAGAACATAATAAGATTGCTGCGAAATTTAGGACAGACATTTTTAGGCAAGGGCCGACCAAAATATGGAGTTGTCCTAGAAAATAAATTTTTTCCAGACAAAAAACATACGGTTTTACGATAATTTTGTTACTTTCATTGCCCTAGAAAAATTGAATTTTATTTTCCTATAGGTGCCACTAACAACTTCGAAAGCCCAACCTGCAAGAATGGTACCAGACAAAACTTACCCACTAAAGTTTCATCAAAACCAGTTTACTAGTTCTTCTCAAGAAAGTCAATTACCTACTTTGTTTCATCCATTATTTTTAATATAGACGAAGAAATAGACGTCGATTGACATACTATGAAAAGTGGATAATTGCAATATTACTAAACAAGTGAAAATAGTGAATGTGGTTGCGGTTTTGTGAGTATTCTTCAATAAAATTCACCGTAACTACAGTTATAATATTTCTTATTAGTGGGGCCTCATTTGAAAAGGAACATACTTTTTTGAAATTCTCTCTATTAGCGTTGACTGACGTATTAATAAAGACTGCTCACGGCTGTCATGTTTGACATTTCTCTGGCTCACCATGCGCTTCCCGAAGACAAAATACAATGCAAAATACATTGTTGACCATAGGCGCTATCTACTTTCCAGGACATGAAACTATAGCCGTGAGAAGTCTAGAAGTCTTATTACTACGTCAATCAACGCTATTAGCTATAATTTTGAAGATATACAGGGTGTATCGATATCTATCATCAGTAATTGGGGACACCCAGAATTAATCTTTGACTTCACAATAGGCGTTACCAATATTTTAAGTAGGTTTTCGGTTATGGTACTGCCGTTTCTAAAAAGGCAGGCAGGATAAGCTATTGTTATACCTATTGTTAAGTAGTTAATCCTAATTTTTGCATTTCGCTCGATAGAGCGATATACGGGTATTGTTTCTTGATTAAACGCTTCCTGAATTTTATGCCATGAATGGTGAAATTCCTAAATTACCCCGTAGCGTGCTTTTTGTCTGTGGATCCATTAATTTTCTAAAATGGCAAAATGGCTTTTCATAAAACGTATACCTATATCGAAATTAAGTATCTCACAAGCACAAATTTCCTGTGACGCAAACTAACAAACACAATGTTTGTTCGATGAGATTTTGAGTTTGCTGAAGCTGGCACTTTATTTTTGGACACTTAGATAGGTGCTAATATTCATAATTTAAGTAAATGGTGTATGCCCGAAATATAGGCAAAGATAAGGAGGTGTCTCCTAATCGTGTCATATTTCTGGTCATTTTACTGGTGTATTACTCTGGTCTTACCACCTTAAGCTTTATTTTTTATTCTAAACCGAACCTCTTAACCGTAAAAAAATATATGTTTATGTTTATTTGAGTTTAATTTATGATATTTCTTATGTTGACTGTTTACTGTGCAAGAAATCTCGTGGTAAAATATTTTATAAAGGGTTTACTGTCCTGTGGATTAACATGCTTAGGTATAGATATATCGGATATTTTCAAAAGTGTTATTAAAATGTTATCTCTGACGGAATTTGCATTTGTGATTTTTACGTAGCATAGGAGGCAAGTAATAAGACGTAAATTGAAGTAGAAAACTTATTTTTGGAACGCCACCGTTCGGAAACACGTCATTAATTCACAAAATTAGAATCTGGGGAGCACGCTATGAAACGATCTCTATGCGACATCGAAAATCATATTTTTCGCAAAAGAAAATGTTGATCCAAAAATGCAACAAAATCATTTCTTTCTGAACAACACATTTTGCACACAATTTTGCTTGCTTGATAAAGTTTGCTTTGGGATTCGGCGTGTAGAATGTGTTGTCAGAAAAGTATTTAATTATTATTATAATGGACGTTGATTCATACAAAATATAAAGACAGTTTGTATCAAGCAGATAATAATTGTGTAATGACATGAATAATAGCTCCCTGGGGAACTTGGCCAACACGTCTGTTCAGTAATTATTTGCCTGCTTACAATATTAGTAATAAGAAAATGGCGGATAAAAAATTTAAGTTATTAGTAATAATACTTTAGCACTAGTTTTCCATATTTATAAAGATTACTAATACCAGAGGTTTTATCGTCGACTTTATTTTTTGGGCCCAATAATTATTTTTTCGTAAATTTTGGAAAAAGCACAAAATCTAAATAAAATGAGCTTCCTAAGGCAAGACCCCTGTTTCAGTTAAATCGGCTGAAGCTTTTTCCGGAACACTGTGTATATTACCTACTAAACCTATATAACTTTATGTACTGTTTGTTTGTTGTTTGTTTTACACAAAGATTCACAGGAAAAAGCTGAAATACCTCACCCTTTTTCATATATCACTGCAAGGATAATAATAATTTATTATCACCCTCGCAATATGCAAACTACGAAGCTGCACTTTGACTATTAGCGTTGAGGGAAGGAATTATTCCCATCCCCAAAGCTATTAACCATGCAAAGTTTTAACATAAATTTACCATTGTCAAAAATTAAAAAATACGTCTGTTTTATTTTGTAGATTTCATAATCCTTAGTATTTTTCCAACTAATAATAATAAATTAATAGTAAATTCTCTTCCATTATCTAATAATAGTTAATTTAACAACAATAACAAATGAATTTTACGATTTACGATTTTGTTGTATAACCAATAATAATTTTACTTTTCCCATTTTGAACTCACTTTCAGTAAAGGGTCAAGGGACACCCAGTATTCACAGAATGACTCAGAATTATTCATTATAGAGGGTGTATTTTAACATAATAATAATAAACTTAATTAGACATTGTCGAAGGCAGTATAATAAAATGTAGTACGAGCCCAATTAAAATATTATTCTTAATTCTTAACACCATGTATTTCTTAAAAACGGATAATTTTTTGGGTTTCACTAAGAATACAACAATAAGGGAAAAAACTTATTATTTTTTGACGTTCTACATAATATCGTAGAATTATTGCTGAAAATACCCTGTATAAACAAAACAGCTAGGTTTAGGCTAAAAATATACAGTACCTATACATTTTTTCAAACTTTAATTTTATCGCCATTTCGTGTTGTCAAACGTTATTACTTTATCAATAAATCGATAATATTTAAAAGGTATTTAGTTTTTTGTGTGGCAATTATAGAAATAAATCTCTAATACTCAAATCCTAGGTTTAAAAATATGAATTCAAACAAAATTCTAGATTCTAGCACATACATAATATTTATAAATCAATGCCAATATTGATCATTACTTTGTCACCCTGTAACATTTCACTGTAATCTCAGAGGGCCAAACTAAATTTTTAGTATAAAACCTGGACCGACACTCTATTAATATAGTGTTGGTCTAGACAAAACACACACATATACAGGCTGAGTCAGAATGTATAGTACAGACTTTAAAGGGGTGTTTTTTTTTCTACTTTTAAGGGGGGCCTTTCATATAAAATTTTTAGATTTGGGCTTTCCTTGCCAAGTTATTTGGGTCTACAGGCTGACCCAAAAGTATTTTTTTATTTATATCTCAATAACGGCGCCACTTAAAAATTTGAAATTTGGTATGAGTTATCTACTTACTGGAAGACGCCTTAGGATATTTTATTCATTTACACAGTGCCCTAAAAAAGGGTAAAAACTAACAACCCCTATTAATTTTTTTACTCAAACTTTTTTGAGGTTATCTTTTTGGTCTTGCAGGTCCATCATTTCATTGTATCTTTTCATATTGCAACAAAAGTGTACTCTTGTTTCATAACGATAAAATCAACCGTTTGCGTTGAAATTGGCAAACGTGCCCCAAAACACCTGTTAACTTAAACATTCGAAACATAAAATTTTTACCTACCGCTTTCAAACGTTACAGATCGACTGTACATTCAAAATAAGGGAAAAAATACCAATTCGACATTGGTCAAAACAGCATTGGTTTTCTTGAAATAGGGTGTTCAAATTTTGTTAAATTCAATCCTTTCCATTTTGAAAGCTAATAAGTTTTGGTACATTGTTCATAGGTATTTTTTTCTCAGTTTAAATGGTACAGTCGATGTGTAACGTTTGAAAGCGGGAGGTAAAAATTTTATGTTTCGAATTTTGAAGTTAAAAGGTGTTTTGGGGCACGTTTTGCCAATTTGAACGCACACGGTTGATTTTATCGTTATGAAACAAGAGTACACTTTTGTTGCAAAATGAAAAGATACACTGAAATGATGGACCTGCAAGACCAAAAAGATACCTAAAAAGGTTTGAGCAAAAAAATTAATAGAGGTTGTTAGTGTTTACCCTTTTTTAGGGCACTGTGTAAATGAATAAACTACCCTAAGGCGTCTTCCAGTAAGTAGATAACACATACCAAATTTCAAATTTTTAAGTAGCGCCGTTATTGAGACATAAAAATAAAAAAAAATACTTTTGGGTCACCCTGTAGACCCGAATAACTTGGCAAGGAAAGCCCAAATCCAAAATATTATATGAAAGACCCCCCTCAAAACCACCTGCCGAACACCCCTTTAAAGTGTTTACTATGCATTCTGACTCACCCTGTGTAATAACATAATCAGAACCATTATTTTTGTCTAAACCCAAAAGACTCGATAACCTTCCTCCACAATAATAGAAGACTTCCTACCTGTCTTCGTCACCGACATCCACCGTACCCGACCCGCTCCAACCCAGGAGATTGGCCATGCTGGAGAAGATGCTGGTGTACTCGGTCGACACTGCCATGCTCGGATATCTCGGAAACGGCGGGAGAGCCGCGACGCGACGTCCCGCCCTCGCCGATCCACGGCGCGCACTGGCCGGCCGCACGCGGCACGCGGTCGGCGAATTATTCAGATCGCCGGGGGATTCGCCATCATCCCTGGTTCCGACAGGCGCGCGCGGATAGTTTCGACTTTACGAAGATGCGGGATGACAAGAAAAACTACCATGCAACATCGACGCGAATAGTATGGAGCAAAACTACTTCTTAACAACGCCTGCAAAGCCGGACTGGGCAGAGAGAAAATACCAAGCTTTATATGGTGCTCATTTTTAATTAAAATAAAACATTCTTTTGTAGCTATCCCACTTTTGATTGTGTCGATAACAAATAATAATTGAAAATGGGTCGTTGCCAAAGAAATTGTTTCTCGTTCTTTGCGCTTATTATTTAATCTGTAATGTCTTCAAAGTCTCAAAAATTGTACCAGTATTTAAAAATTACAATTGAAATTCTAAAACCTGCTTCTTTTTTTAATGGTTATAATTGATAACACCTGATTGTATTAAATATGGTGTATAGGCAATTCTATGTTTAAGAATTATTATACAGGGTGGTTCAGTTTTATTTTGGGACACATGTCATGGTTTCATAGCAAATTTGATTTTTTCGTATTATAGGTATCGGGGTATTTCTGAAACATTAACTTAAAAATTCGCTCCATAAGTAAGACTCAAAGTAAAAAAAATGCGTTTCTTACTTTAAATACAGTAACTTTTCCCAATAAACTTAATTATTTAAGGCTATACTTTTGAAGATACAGGGTCTAAAACATTTAAGGAAGATAAAATAAATGTTACGTTCTGTATCTTGAGAAGTGAAACTTACAATGTAAGTTTATTTAAAGTAAGAAACACATTTTTTCTACTTTGAGTCTTACTTATGTGGAGCGAATTTTTAAGTTAATTTTTCAGAAATACCCCGATATAATACGAAAAAATCAAATTTGCTATGCAATCAAAACCCCAAGAGAACATTTTTTGCTTACAATTAAAATTTACATATGAAATTGAATACATTTTATTGCTATACAAGGTGATTAATTTTTTTCTAAACCCAATTGTACAATTATCCTCTTCCCCGCCACTGGTTTTTCAAGATGTTTGATATTAACAGGTTTTATGCTAACCCATGCCGTTATAACGTGCAACAAATATGACTTAAATATCTCAACTAGTTTGGTAAATATTCAATAAAGTCTACATATTTTTTACTACTTTAACACCCTGTAACTTTTTTATAAGGCCTTAAAAAGATATAGTTTATACAAGAAAGAGCGGTTATTTTTTGGTTTTCTATCACCTGTTGAAGTATCCAAGAATAAAACTGAATCAGTCTGTATATGCATAAATAAGATGATTGAAATTAGTAATTTAAAAGTATTATTCACGAAATATTACACCCCTAGAATTATCGGCAACGTTGAACAAAGTTGTATGGCTTTCAATTCGCAATTTCGATTATCCGGATTCCCTAATTTTAGATCATCTCCTCAATTAATTTATAATAATCACATGGAAACTGATTTAATTTCATGATTTTTGAGAATGATATAAGACAAAAAAGTAACTGTAATCATCTAAATTCATCTGTTTTAGGATTAATTGCATTTATTGATAAACAAATAACAAATTTATACCAACCCAGGGTCGGTCTGTTTAAATTTGTAGCTGGCCGTTTCTCGATGTTGCCAGGTGTTATTACGGTTAGTTCACTCAAAGAGTGACTTTTCAGTTATGATAAGCATCAATGTTGCTTGGTTTTGAACATATAGCGTCAAAAACGCGACTGAAAAAAACACAATATTTCTATATAAAAGTTAAACGAAGTAAAAAGAGTCCAGTCTGGCCTTGAGTGCATCAGTCGTTTCTGTAACACTTGAGGTTTTGTTAGTAAGTAGTTTTTAACTTTAATTTTAACTGAAAGTTAAGTGTAGATATCGAAAGCTGAGAATAAGGGCACATTTTTTCTTTCGTTCTAGTGTTGTTCCAAAACCAAATGGTGGATCAGGTGCGAAGTAAAAAAATACTTAAAAACAAGAAGAAAAATGTACCTACAATAAATCTTTGAAAAATAAAAAAAACAAAATATATTTTCATAACCTATTCGGTTAAAAATGTTACTAACTTTTTAAAAGCATATTTACATGTACCTAATATCTTGTGGCAAATAGAGTTTTTGTGGTTAATAAAATTTAGTGATAATATTGACTAGTTAGTACAGTGCAGTTAATAAGGTACCTAGTTAGCAGTTTGGAAACTGGTTGTGTCGTTGTTTATTTAAACCATACATATTAGGGTACTTGGGGACAAAGTAGCAATATTATTTGTTCCCGAAAATAGGGTACCTAAAACTGTGTTCCGACATTATTTAAAAGGAACATTAAAATTTTAAATGTTGTTATTATTAGAAAACGCCCTTATTATAATAGATATTATTCATGAATTCAAATACCTAAAATACTTATCAACTGTTTTTTTAGCAAAAGAACCACTAAAATTTGTATCTCAAAAAAGAGAATTACTTACTCAGCTCTCGATGTCAATATCTACTTAACTAAAAATCAAAACGTTACGATTTCTGTCGTCAAAAAATTAAGATATCTTTACACTAAGAAGCACGAACCTTTTACTGACACTTTTTGTCCCGACACTGATATTATGAGTAATGACGTCGATGGATTTCGAAAGACGTCGCGATTAGTTACCTCTCTACGTGTTAAACAGCCGTAAAAAGTAATATTTTATGTAAATAGATTAACGAAAGCGTGGTATTGAGATGAGATGGGCAATGCAGCCCCATGTGATTGCAATTTAGATAAATTTCTTGTTTACCAGTTTTAGTGCGATAATTTTATTAAAGCGCCATAAAACCAGGTATGTTTAGACGTCATAATTTTTAATGGTCAATGACAACCTGGCTGTTATTACCGTTTTACAAATATGTATGTGCACTACTTATTTTTGTTCTGGTATTATAGAGTACCAGGACCAGGTTACAACAAATTGAAATTGAAACGGTGTAATCAATCTTTTAAGACATCCATTTCCGCTCTAGGTGCTAAACATGTCGTATACAGCAAAAGACCCTTCACAGTACATGACTTTGTTGTTGACAATATTTTATACTTACACAGATGGACACAAAAATGTTCTGGACTCAACTGACTGATCGTATATCATCGTAATATATCATACTAATTCATATTCACCTAGTTTCTGGATTACACACAAATCGGCTCATGATTATTACATAGTGCACTCACTATATAATTATACCGTATAAAAAATAGTAAGACGATACATAGGAATAGATTACTTACGCTAATACAAAAAAACACGGTTTTATTTTGCTACTTTGTTTCCTATTTTGTAATGCATAATAATAAATAGTTTTTTGATAGACATGTATATTTACAAAACAACCTAAATCCTATCAAAAAATTTGAAACCTGTGCCAACAAAAATATCTTTTTAAAACCATGAAACAAAACAAGTTGCCTTTGGTAATGCATCTACTCCTATATATCGTTGGTAAATTATAAGCGGAATTCATGTTGGTTTCCGAACATTTGTAATATACTTTACTTTCGGAAATTTGAAAATAATATACTTTAATTACTTTGCGCACTCAGGAGATTTATAAAGGTTAGAAGTCAGAAAAGTTTGTTATGGTTATTTGTCGCGAGTTATTATAACCTTTTATAAGTTCGCATATATTGAATTGTTAAAGTAAATGGATATTCGGCTAGTTTTGGTGCTTTACTTTGACACACTTATAAAATTTATAATTATTAGTGCCCGCAGTGACAAACCACTATTCAGGCCCAACAGTCAGTTTTAATTTAATAATAAATCGGGCAGTAGCCACATTCCCGATATAACTTAGTTAATTTACATATAATGCATTCGAGAGCATTTCAAAGTGTATCTGATTATTGACAGTTAAACATGCATATACAGGGTGTATCCAAATTTTGTGTGGGAGAGGGATTTGTTATTTTCATTTTGATTTTTTCGAAAAAGTTACCTACCTACCTATTTTTCATAAAGGCAACAGGGACGTACTCGATCGCAAAAGTGTAGTTATGCGGTTTTATCTTGTTTTCAGCTATTTAGACACTGCCACTGCCACTTTGAGGGTAAGATGCATGTTATTTTACTCAGCTCCCTTGAACCATTTTATCAATTTTCTTGTTCTCTTTCAGATTCCGCCATTTTATATTACCTTTAGGTTTTGAAGTTTTTTGAGTTGTTACGAAGCCGTTTTATCTTAGATGTTTTCATACATCAATTTTCCGCATTCACATACTAAACTTGATTATGTGTAGGAAGGTAAGCCTCCTTTTATTATTTACACAAGTTTCATATCTGATTTAAAATATTTTTTTTAATATTCTTTAACTTCACACTGCTGATGATGACTCCCTAGGTGAGTCGAAACATATGTACAGTTGAAAATTAAAAAGAACTGTGTTTGTGGAGCAGAGACTGTAAGTTTTACTTCTTCGTCAAATTACAATAATTGTAAATAAAAAGTTTCAACTATGTTTTTATATGTACATTTTTTCATAAATTCGAGAACTCGTTGCAAAATGAATTATGTAAAAAAATTCTAAAATTAGGAGATGCAATCAACCAGAGAAGTGTACAAATGGGGATTCGTCCGAATTGTATGGATTAAAGAAATAGCAAATAACCTGGGTTTTTTCCGCAAGGTTAGAAAACACTGAGTTGAATTATTGCATTTTCTCT
Source organism: Pseudeuparius sepicola (assembly GCA_963920635.1). Lineage (NCBI taxonomy): Eukaryota > Metazoa > Arthropoda > Insecta > Coleoptera > Anthribidae > Pseudeuparius > Pseudeuparius sepicola. The sequence goes on from OY987300.1 coordinate 73,084,799, forward strand.
TTTTTCTTATAAACAGTATGGTCATAGAAGAACCTACTCGTGATAGTTGGAAATACATGGAAACACATGGAAAACATACATCATACATGCCTGACCCTGACATAATATACCTATGAAAATACGATAAAATACAAAAATAGGAACACATTTCTTGTAAAATAACTTTGATGTGTAGCACCTACACTCTACAGTATCTAACCGTTTTAGAATAACAACTATCCCGTACGTCCCGCAGTGTTCGCTAATTTGCCATACATAACTGACAGTTTTAAAATGGGTGACTTTACCAGTCAACGCGCAATTTGACATTGTATTGCTCACTAGTGGAATTGGAAGCTAGTGTAAAATGTAAAATTACACTGTTGATAACAACGCTACAGACTGGGGTGGGGTATAAAAGTGTGAATCTGTTTGTTATGGTTATTTATATGGAATTGGAAGCTAGTGTAAAATGTAAAATTACACTGTTGAAAACAACGCTACAGACTGGGGTGGGGTATAAAAGTGTGAATCTGTCAAACGATATTTTCAATATTTAAAAGGTAAATCGCTAGTCAAGATTTTAGTAGGTATCTATGTGTATAAACTTAACTTCAGCGACATTTGAGTAGGTACATGGATTACAATAATTAGAATGGATGTTTACGTTTAATAGTTTCCATATCGAATTATTGTCAATACTTCGCTACCACACCATCTCCATACTAACCTGACCAATGTCAACAAAATAGTTTACATTTTTTTATTAAGTGTGCTTGTATCAAGTATTATCAAGGGAAGCAAAAGATCAATGTAGGCATGAACAATTTTTTTCAGATATGATCTAATCGAAACTTAAATTTCAGGCGGTGCACAAAGTATAGTGTCAATCCATATTGCTTAACTTGTTGCACAATATACTATCAAAACGCGATATATAACAAGAAGTATCGGAGCACCACACACCGTGTCCGATGTCAAAATAATGCTGGTAGGAGGGAAGTTTTGGTATGTACTTATGTTGCTAGGCCGTTAATATACACCGGCAGAACAGAACACAACCCGAGGCATTCAGACCATTTTGTATAGCGAATAATACCCATCGAGCAGGACTTATGTTTGCCCCGTTTCTCAATAACGAAACCGTCAGATTTAATCGGACAATGAATCGAGTTTACGCGCGCCGTGGGGGGGAAACAATAACGTTTTGCGGAAGAGCGTGTGACAGCGGCCGTAATCTCAAAGTTAAATAATTAAAAATTCGATCGGGCCGGCGAGATAAACTAAAAATTAAAACAATATGGGCGAAGTTGGGCACACGTTTTAATATGATACAGTTCAGCGAGTTATGATATTATGTCGGACGGGAGTCGATACTTTCCAATGCCGTTTTCCATTTCGACAACAAAAGTCGAGGTACAGAATGGTCGGGGCGCAATATGAAAAACAAATATGGCATTTCGGGAGAAATGATAAATTTCGAATACACGTCCACCACTCGTTGTTTTTTAATTGGTACAATAGAAGGGTTGGTTCCATGCAGCAGGCCCATCATTCGTAGTTCAGTAGGTATACAGGGTGATTCACGTAAGTAGTTCATTAGAAGTTTACGGGGAAGGAGTGCGATTTTGATTTGAAAATTTGGCTACTTATACAGGGTGTCCGGTAAGTACCTCCTAATCTCTCGGAAGCATACAGGGGAGGTCAAAATAACCCAAGTTTGTCAAAGGAAAAAAATTCCTACTGTGCCCCTTAACGGAGATACAGGGCCCCAAAAGAGTACTTAGCGATTTACTTTTTTGGCTCTAACTTTTGAACCGACTTGTATAATGTAATGAAATTTTAATAGTTTATGTTGGCCATAAAGACTCATAAAACCATACTACCGTAGATGTTTCACATCGTCAGGGAAGTCAGGAACGGACTTGCCACCACACTCGTTGGGCCAAATTTTTGACAGGTGTCATTTTACAGAGCTGAAAACTGTTTTTTTTTAAATACTTTGGTCATTGCTCTTTAAAAAAGGTACTCTTCATTTCTTTCGACCAAATGAGCCGTTTTCGAAAAAATTAAGTTTTTGTATAACACTCAAAAGTTACTAATGCTAAACACAATATTATTTGCAGTGGAGCGGGAAAATATTCGTTCATATTGAACATTTGCCAAAATAACATTTAAACGTTTTCATTATTATTGTGTTAAAATAACATTGTAATTTAATTAAGCTCCTATCAACCCTTTGAAAGGTTTTCGAGCTGGAAATCTTTCAGCATAAAGTCTTCTTGCCTTCGAAGAGTTGGACAGCGCTTCACCATGAATTAAATGCATATCAGCCTAGTCTGTATTATGTTATTTTTAGGGTTCCGTACCTTTATGGACAAGCACTCGTTAATTGTGTAAACGTGTTAAAAAACTTAATTTTTTCGAAAACGGCTCATTTGGTCGAAAGAAATGAAGAGTACCTTTTTTAAAGAGCAATGACCAAAGTATTTAAAAAAACAGTTTTCAGCTCTGTAAAATGACACCTGTCAAAAATTTGGCCCAACGAGTGTGGTGGCAAGTCCGTTCCTGACTTCCCTGACGATGTGAAACATCTACGGTAGTATGGTTTTATGAGTCTTTATGGCCAACATAAACTATTAAAATTTCATTAAATTATACAAGTCGGTTCAAAAGTTAGAGCCAAAAAAGTAAATCGCTAAGTACTCTTTTGGGGCCCTGTATCTCCGTTAAGGGGCACTGTAGGAATTTTTTTCCTTTGACAAACTAGGGTTATTTTGACCTCCCCTGTATGCTTCCGAGAGATTAGGAGGTACTTACCGGACACCCTGTATAACAGGTTGTAAACTTTCTTTCTAAAATACTTTCAACTTCCGATAACTTCCGGTTATACCGGAAGACAATAGCAACTTTGTTATTTCAAACAGTACACCCTATATATTATTACACCATTTGGGTCCCTATTAAATTCCAAATCTTTTTTCTGAATATAATGTGTACCCTATTCCTAACCCTTTTCGAGATATTCGCAAATTTTTGATTTTTTTGAGTGTTGCAGCCATCGACCATAGTGATGATAACTTTGAAATTTATGAATCTGGAAAACTGAAATTTTGGACTGTGATAGGCAAAAGTCAACTTTATTAAATGGTCTCTTATGCCATTTCAAAGTATTGTACAGGGTGTTCGGGAAAAAATTCCCAATATCAACATCGAAAAATTGAAAAATCTCATTTTTTTTCAAATGGAACTCATATTTTTTTATTGCACCATTGAAATGCTTGTGAAAAGACAGTTCAAAAAGATATGACGCACTATATGTCTAAATGAAGCGGTTGCTTCGTTATTACGCAAAATACGTATTTTTGCTGCTCCATATCAAGAAACAACGGACCTTTTCTAATAGGCGGCCATGGATTTTTCATTTGTGATTGTCATTTATTGAGTTGAGTTGAGTTGAGTTACAGTGTACAGGAGAGTGTAAAAGAATTTTAGAAAGAACAATTAGAGTTTTTAATGAAAGGCATTTATATTTACCACCTTTGACGAAAAGAAAATTCAGAAAGTACGAACGAAATTTCATAGTCCATGGCAAGATCCAAACAAAGAGAAGCAAATAATGTAAATACGTAACAGGTAAATAGCATAATATGAATAAAATGTTTTACTTATATGTAGTTCCTTGTTTTTTCTTCTAGTACCTATTATTATGTAATTGTTAGTATTACTTAATTTTGTATTGTTGCTTCTCAGGGAAAAAATATTATTAAATAGCCCTTAACCTTGTCTTATAATTGCGTTATTTCATTTTCCATGGCCCCCTATAATGTGACGCTCCTTGAGAAATGGCATCTTTGTTGATACAGAGCAGAAAAAATACGTATTTTGCGTAATAACGAAGCAACACAACAGTGTGTTATATCTTTTTGAACTGTCTTTTCACAAGCATTTCAATGGTGCAATAAAAAAATATGGGTTCCATTTGAGAAAAATTAGATTTTTCAATTTTTCGATGTTGATATTGGGAATTTTTCCCCGAACACCCTGTACAATATTTTGAAATGGCATACAGACCACTTAATAAAGTTGACTTTCGCCTCCGACAGTCCAAAATTTCAGTTTTCCAGATTCATAAATTTCAAAGTTATCATCACTATGGTCGATGGCTGCAACACCCGAAAAAATCAAAAATTTACGAATATCCTGAAAAGGGTTAGGAATAGGGTACACGTTATATTCAGAAAAAAGATTTGGAATTTAATAGGGAACCAAATGGTGTAATAATATATAGGGTGTTCTATTTGAAATAAAAAAGTTGCTATCGACTTCCGGTATAACCGGAAGTGATCGGATGTTGAAAATATTTTAGAAAGAAAGTTTACAACCTGTTATATAAGTAATCAAAATTTCAAATCAAAATTCGCACTCCTTCCCCGTAAACTTCTAATGAACCACTTACGTGAATAACCCTGTATACCACATACCTGTATATTAACATATTGCCCTTTTGGGCACAACAAGTCACAGAGAACGAAAATATATGGAATTCGCCGTCATTTTAAACCCTATATTGGCAGTTTGAATGGTCGCCACCTTATTTCTTGTTCAATTTTGTATACCTACAGTATGAATAAAATTGCATTTGAGGGCGCCTGTAAAATCTTTAAAGATGCGTTTTTAGATTTGAATCGCGATTTTTTTCTTTATATTTTGTACCGTTAATAAGCTATTCGTTTTCATATTTTCTTAGGTTTCCAGGACATGAAAACTAAATTCAGAAAGTGGCTCAGTACTCTAGGTGTCATTGACAAGAATATTCTTTAGAAGGATTCTATGTGCCTACACGTGTTCTATTCAATTTTTTAATGTAATACGAAAGAACGTGAAAAGCTGAAAAAACTGAAGAAGCAACGGAGTCAAAATTGGTAATACCACCAAAGAAATTCATTCCGGTTCAGGAAGTAATAATTCATGGAGATGAGAAAAACTGAGAAATTGTAATTCTCGATACGACGGAGCCGCATTTCTGGAGCAAAGAAACTTGAAGTTATAAAGTTTTCTTGCAGATTCATCATTTTAGTGCATCTTTTAATTTTGCAACAAAAGGGTACTCTTATTCCATTACGATAAAATCAACTATTTTGCGTTGAAATTGGCAAAATGTGCCCCAAAACACCTGTTGACTCCAAAGTTCGAAAAATAAAATTTTCAAGTACTGCTTTCAAATTTTACAGAATAATAATTGTACCATTTAAAGTGACAAAAAATTCCCTATGAACAATGTACCAAACATTGTTCGCTTTCAAAATAGAACGGATTGAACTCGATAAAATTTTGACACCCTATTTCAAGAAAAGCATGCAGTGATGTTTTACTCAATGCCGATTAGGCAGTTTTTTTCTTAATTTTGAACTTACAATTCATCTGTAACATTTAAATGCGGTAGGCGATAATTTTATTTTTCGAATTTTGGAGTTAACATCAGGTGTTTTGGGGCACATTTTTCCGATTTTAACAGAAACGGTTGATTTTATCGTTATGGAACAAGAGTACTCTTTCGTTGCAAAATGAAAAGATGCACTAAAATGATGAACCTGCAAGACCAAAAAGATATTCTCAAAAAAGTTATGAGTATAAATGCAAAGATCTATTCAATAATTATTATCTTTGATAAAAGCCATTAAGCTACCCTACCCCTCCGCCTCTGGGCGATGGGAATAATATGTTTTTACACGAAATTGTTGCACTTCAGCGACTAAAGGACTGCACCAAGTTTCATTTAAATTGTATAACTTCTGCAGAAGTTTTTGCAAAAAATATGTTTTTCAAACTGTATTTTTATCATCCTATAACTTTCTTATTATGTATTTTAGGACCCATGTTTATAGAGAACATTTTGTTCAAAATGACATTTTCTACTTGTCTTATTATGTTGGCACCATAATATCTAACGTCCTGTATATCTAACAGTTTTTGGGAAATATTTCGAAAACCCCTGCATAGAAATTTTTAGGCATGTTTGCGCCAAACACAAATATGACCTTAAATTTGCCCTAATCTTGCCGAAAATATTTACCTCAAAAACGAACCCGTTTTCTCGATATTAGAATGAGAATTTGAATGTAAAAAAGTTCAATTAATGTCCAACAAATTTTTAAAAAATCTTCTGAATATTTCCTGAAATGTGTAAGTACCTATACATTTACAACAACTATTATTCTTAATATATTTTAGGTATTTTAGTATTCCATTATATAGAATTCCACATTTCCTTACTTTTGTTTTAAATCATCCTGTATTACATTGTCATGGCTGATAATTTTTCTAATACCTAATAAAAACTACAAAAAACATTTAACTCCAAAAAATTAAATACAACTCCTGTAAATTCCATCCATGGGCACAGGGCTTGGGCACACTGTATATGAATTGATTTCTGCTCTAGATATATCGGTAGATCTATAGGATCCAATCTATTGCGAGTTTGATTCGAGTCTGTCGGAATCGCTCATGCGATTCCAGATGCGATGAAAGTATTATAAATTAAAAAGTATCATGGTGAAAACAAAATGCATCCATGATATGATTTCCAATTTAGATATTTCAATAAGTTAGTTAATTAAATAATGATGAACATCTATTTTTGTAAATTTAATTTAATTTTTAGTAGGTACTATATACCCCTACAGTGTTCTCCCAGGTAAATGCGCAGTTTTTGAAAAATCACTCGATTTTGGTTTGGAGTTGGAGGGGACATTTTTTAAATCGAATTTCATTTTTGTAAAGCTTACCCCCTCTCCCCCAAAAGAATGTGTGTTTCAGCAAAAATTGGTCACCACAAATAGCAGTTATTTTGGGATAACTTTTTTTGCAACACTCTGTATATTATCTGTTACTTGATATTCGTATTCCGCAGAAAATTCTAGAACTTCATTTTTTCTACTCCAAAAATAACGAAAATAATGAGAAGAGTTGTGCATTGTATAAGAATTTTTTCCACTTACTTCGCTCTTCTCATCCATTTATAAAATGCAGTTTTGCAAGACGGTGGAGGCGTTTCGTTTTCCAAAATAGTCGATTGTCCATTCATTCTTCCTACGCCCTAATCTACAAACAACACACACCGCGCGACTCCCTGACTAAGCTCTAAGCCCTAAACAACCTAAACTGGCCGGCACAAAAGTGATTGAATTATACATGAAACGGTTGCCGTTTGCCTGATATCAAATCGATAAAATTTATATTAGGACAGGGAGATTCTTATACGCACTGGAATTTTCCAGGCCTATAATAGTTGGGTTCACAGACAGGAGTTACTGTTACGACTAGCCAATAGAGTAGGTAGGCGTAATTATTATTATGTGGTATTTTCAATGAATAAAGGACCCCAGGAGGGAGTCAAAGCTCTATGGACATTATAAAATACGTGAGACGGAAATCACCCTGTGTAGGAACCAAGTTTTGACACAATATTTTTATATCTGACAGGGTGATTGGTGCCAGTGTGGGGGTTCGATACATTCTCGAGCTATTATGCTTAGCTATGCGGCTTGTGACTCTTGCCTGTCGGCCGAAATTGAATGTTTGAGGATAATAATCCATGGGTAAGTAATTTTGTAATTTAAATTAACTGTTGAGGATATGCACCAAAGTGGCATACGCGTTTGTATAGGTACCTACTTCTTCATAATTGGAAATTTAAAATTAGAATTGCTGTATTATCAAGAATTCCTAAACTTAGAGACATAAACGCCTTATAGTTTTAGGCCCGTATCGTGGGTACTGATTTTGCAAAAAATGAGGATTGCTGCCTCGATTAGTTTGCAGAAAGAACTCGAAGATGCACGTCATTGTGAAACCGGAAACGGCAGTCCGCCATATGCAGAAACTATTCCGGTCGCGTGTTAATCCCAAACATGCTCCTTCTTGGGGTTTTTATTCATTGGGGTATTTTCATTCCACACATGTTATGATGACAAAAATTTTATATCTCATTGTATTTTCTACATTGAATATTTCTAGAAGAAAACAATATTCGTTAAAGGACGCCAACTTGTCAAATCTTGCAAATCAAATAAGAGTATAGAATATAATGTTTAGCAATTTATCCCACTATCTTTAACATCCAAACTATATCTATTATGAAAACATTCTGAAACTATATTTTGATTACAGTATAACAACTTTCGAATGAATGTGATCTCGTATTTGGAATATTCCATCTGTATTTCAGACACAGTAGAAATGAAATGACATTTTGTGGTTATCTACTTGCTAGTTTTCTGTTATAACTTGTACGAATATAATAATAGATAAGAAAATATATAATATACAAAATAAAATACAGAAACCAGACTATAAAGCCCATCCTACACAAGTTCAGTCTAGCTACATGTATGAAGAGAATGTATTCATAATGAATACGACATTTTCTTGAAATCGGCAGTGAAGTGTCCCAAAATCGTCATTAAAAGCTCAGAAATCGACACTGAAGTAGTCCATTATTGTACGATTTTTTCAATAAGTAAGTAGGCCTTGGCGAGATGTAAACATCAAACCGTTGACTGAAGGTTTCTTCATCAAGTGACCAAATATTTAAAACCCGACCAATAAAGGCCCATTTAACTTGTCGTACACATTGCGAAATTGTTACCTATAGCACCGCAATCTTTCAGTATAAATATTTTAGTAGGTTTGAATATCAATAGATTTGTTATGGAGGCTGCAAACAAGCAGCAGTTTGGTTTTTCTGTTCGAAGGCGCCGTATCTTGTCACACTTGACCTTGAGGTAGAGCAATCGTCAAAGTCAAGCAACGCCGCGCGTAGTCGGTTCATGGCGGTGATCCCTTATGATTATTTTGTCGCCTAATAAAACATTTTTTCCGATTTCAAAAAAATATATACTTAATATGTACCTCGGCACTGAAGTTATTTTTATGACTCATGTGGTTTATTTGCCTCGGCCAGAGGCCTCGGCAACTCAATTCCACATGAGTCATAAAAAATTGAACTTCAGTGCCTTGGTACATAAATAACTATTATTTACTGTGGATATACGTACAAGTTCCGGAAGCACTAGAACCCACCGGTTTTTGAATACCTACACAAGTTAAAACTTCGCACTTTAAAAAACTTCCCTTCCGTACTCTACTCAAAGGGTGAACGGATGATTTTTGAAAATCCGACTGATCGACTTTGGAGGTTTGAGTCATTTTTGGACTCCTTCATTTATACTGGTCTAAATTACATCGGCCCGACCTCAAGGATAGAAGTAGTATAAACAAAAGTAAACAGAGTATCAGAGCTAACATCTTTTTGAGTGATGCCACGTACTCCATGTTTACATTTCAAAATAGATGGGCTTAGGTTTCCGTTCTTTTTACGGTCACGAATTCTCTTTGCTTCAATATGAACATGAAATTTCCATGCTCATGAAGAAAATCGTATGCGCAGACCATTATGTCAATTGCAGAAGAATAAACACTATTTTGTAATTAAAGGATGATCTGTTCAACCAGTTGAAGAAGCTATAATTCTGGAACTCATCTCACTACATAATAGATTACAATTTGTTTTTATATTATAATGGTCACAAATCATTCGAATATCTGGCTTCATCTGGAGTCCCACATGGATCAAACCTCAGACCCTTATTATTTCTAATTTTTATTAATGATCTTCCTGCTAATATCAAAATCTTGGAAGCTTATATTTGCCGATGACTGGAAGTTCTTCAGTACTATTTCCTGTAATGAGGATTCTGAAGCTTTGCAGAATGGCCTCATAATAGTTGAGGAGTGGTGTACGGTTAATAATTTGATGCCCAATATTGACAAATGTAAGGTTGTCACGTTTACGCGTAAGAAAGTACCTCACTTCTACCAGTGACTTTATACTCTATGAATTGCATGGTAAAAGATTTTGAGGCAATGTTGTTTTTAACATGTGGCGCCAGTGGCGATCGCTTGAAACAGCGCTATGCACAGGTCTTTAATATAGTGTTGGTCCAGCTCTAACATAAATTTGGTTTCAGATATCCGCAAAGATTTTTACTCACCGTTCTTGGTGCTGGATCTCCCTAACCATGATGTCGGCAAGGGGGTCATCTACAGGTCTTTCTCCCAACAACCTCTGCCTATCCAGGTCTCCTTGCATTTGCCCGAACGCGTGACCTCCATCGCCGATGCGCAGAGCAGTTTCTAGATGACCTGACAAGTCCACGGCTTCATCGTCAGCTAGAAAAAAGGAAGAGAAATTTTTAATTAAGAAAATCCAACAGATCTGAGTGGACTTGTTATGCAGATAAGAAATAAGAGAGAAAAATTATCCCCACTAGTGCCTGCAAAAATACGTATTACGATTTGACTCATTCTGCCAACATTTTTATTATTTCAGAGGACAAGAAATATGAGCTATTTCATAATATCAACTTTAAACTTCCTGGGACGCACTGTATGTTATTTATACCATTTTTAAATATTCATAAAGGCCGTTTATTTTTTTCCATGTCCACAATCGTTTTTGTCCAAGGATGTACCAGTTAAAAGACTCCACAATCACAATCGATTCCGTTCCTATTTTAGATCACAGGGCTCTAGGAAATGAATCAAAGTTGAAAATGTATTTTGTTTTGATTAGATTAGTTACGAAAAAAAATAAAAGCACTGCCGCTGATTGTATATGTTACAGACAGTATATGTAAAACAGGCCGTATACAAGGACTAGTCCATATGTAAACGGACTGAAGATATTAGTCCATATTACGGTCTATCTGCAACTGGAATATATCACAGAGAGATTTAAACAAAGACAGAATGTATGCGCAATGTTTTCCGGGCGGTTTCGACGTCCGCCATTTCTGAATTACCCCGTCTTTTTTTTATTTATAGGCCCATCAAAGAAGGATATTCCTTCTTGCTGGTACGTAGTATTTTGAAGGAAAAAAGGTAATTATTTAGTATAATGTATAGGTACCCTAGATTTTTTCTGCAAAATACATACTAAAAAGAAGGCATATTCTTCTTTAATGGGCCTATATAAAAATGAAGGATAATTCAATACGATTGCACATACAGACTGAATGTCAATAGCCCGTATGTTAACGGTCTAGTCCGTATATAAAATGCCATGTCATTTACATACGGTCTGCGCCATTTTGGCCGTATAGATACAGCCTAGACCGTATACATACGGTCTGTTTTCATATACGGGCTGTAACATATACATGTTTTTTTTTAATTCAACACACTCATAAAAATGGTCTGATTAAACAACCTGCAAATCTTATAATTTTTTAAAAATAAGCATTTCAAAATTTTGAAAACTGCATTTTGGGTTTGCAGGAATAGGAATGCACAAACTTTTATCAAGAATAAAAATATTAAATATACTAATGTGGATTTCCCGCACATGCTATAAAGTTGCAAAAATTCTCTATCAACAATGTATAGGTACCCAAAATTGTTCGCTTTCAAAATAGAACGTATTGAATTAGAAAAAATTTGGACACGCTATTTCGAGAAAACCAATAGTGCCCGTTTGGCATTTTTTCTTCATTTTATCTGCGAAATTTGAATGAGGTAGGCAATAATTTTACAGTTTATAGTGGAATTAACAGGTGTTTGGGGCACATTTTGCCAATTTGAAAGCAAACGGTTGATTTTATCGTTATGAAACAAGAGTACCTTTTTGTTGCAGAATGAAAAGACGCATTAAAGTTATAAGCCAGCAAAACCAAAAAGTTAACCCCAAAAAAAGTATCGTGGAAAAGCACGATCAGAAAACGCCGCAAGTAGCGTCAATGAACAAAAATCACAAAAGGGTTTTTTACAATAATAATTCAAAGGGAATTTAAATTAAAGTTACAGCGGCAGTAGATACGAGTATAAACAAAGTCACATGACCGCATTGCGATCGATTACCAGGGTCTGACTAATATGAGATTCCCAGTGGCTTGTAATTCTGAACTAATTCTTTTAGAAGTTCTAAAAATTGTGTTTTTACCTTTCGTGGATCTTTATAAATTTCCTTAAATTAAGTAGCAAAATAAATTTACAGAATATACTGCTCGCGATCCGATCTAAAATATGCAGGAAACTCAACTGAGGGAAGAGCCGGCCCTGCATTCTGCTCTCCGCGTAAACACTTGACATTTTATGACGGCCAGACCAATAAGAAAATAGGTCACGTGGTGGCCAATGTTTTGATCCACTGCCTCTGTAACTTGGATAGACTTTAGATAGCATTTAGCCAGTGACTATAGAAAGGTCTATAGTCACTGATTTAGCCCAAGTGGCGCTTGCAGATTATGTTTTCAACCACAAAACACCTAGAGTCGAGTTTCACCCGCCACTTCCCCCATTACCGGCCTCTCGCGAAAATACAGAGTGTTTTCAGTAACCGTTTATAAAACGGTATGCTGCAAAAAAATCACTTTTGTCGATTATTGTCAAAGAACGCGAAAGTCAGTAAACGCAAGCATTCGTGACGAATTATCGGGCTCTTGGTTTTTTGACCTTAAAAAGTTGTATAGCCTCAAATGTACGTTTTGAAGGCTTCGGCTTTTAAATGAGATCTCGAGCATAGAAAATTTTCGGCTGTTCTAAAGTTTCCTGTGGTTCAATTTTGAAATATTTGGGATTTTTTCTTTAAAACCGCTAACCAAATAAAATAGGTTGAATGAGTTCTACGTAAAAGAATAAACAAAACATATTTTTGCCGAAATCGAAAATATTCACAAACAGAAAAGTTAAGTATGTATGACAAAACGAGAAACTATTGTCTACCTCTTCAGAAAATAGGAGAAACCCCAAAACCAACTTGGGACACCCTGAATAGGTAAAATCTATCGAGTAACTTATCAAAATCGTTTCCAGACATAAATTGTTTGCTAATTTTCTGTGTCAGAGACTGTAAATTGAGTTAAAATAATATTAAATTATTACTTGCCTACCAACACACACGTCAGGAAGCACTATAATAACCCATAATGCTGGGGCATAGGCATAGAAGGCTTTGTTGACTATGATCAATAACCGAAACGTTTTTTGTAAACCAATTTACCCAAATCGATTTGTCGTCCATACCCATACGCTAAGGGAAGCTCTTTTGGGAACAGTGAACTACACACACAAGGAACGCTATAGGCTAACTAACTACTTACAGTCAAATTCAAAACACTCATTGATCATCCTCACGTGGTAAACTATAAAGACGAAGACATATTCTAATGAGATTACACGGACAGTGAATTCTTATCTGGCTAATCCTCAAACACGTGGATTACTAAAGAGAAGCTTTATCATTTATTTTGCAGGGTTAATTGCTTTTAATTATATTTATTGTCGGATAAAACAAGTTCCGGAAAAAAAAACAAAAAAAAAGAAAACTGAATCATGAAATGTGTGTCGAAATTGTCTCAATTATAGTTTTATATTTTAGAGACATTTGCAAATCCTTCAAAACTTTCGAAAACTGTTGATATAAAACATACAGATCGCGATATTCATACAATTAGAATTAATTTCGACAATAGTCCCACAAAACCATTTTAAAATCGACGTTTTTCGAGTTTAACATAAAATACGAAGTTGCTCCATCTAACCGCTAAAAGCTACACTAAAGCTTGATCAATATGAAACAGACCGGGCGCCCTCTATCGGCGAATAGATGTACTTACGGTGTAAGGTATGTTGCGGGTTATCGATAATCCGTATCTGTCGGTCAGGCATGATTGGTTCACCGTCGCTACCACCTACGTCGCTCGGCAGCTGGTACCTGGAGAAAAGAAAGAATTCAGAAGTTGCAACATACTCTGGATATACAGTTTGTCCCTGGATAGATGTAACAAGAGGTGTAAATGGCCACAAAATTTTGGAATTTTAAAATGACATTTAGGTATCGAATCCAGCTTAATTTGAGACTAATATATGTGGAATTTAGTTGCCAGAGGCCTCTGGCCGATGGAAATAAACCGCATGAGTCATAAAAAGAACTTCAGCGCTAAGGTACGTACATATTAAATATTTTTTTTAATCGGAAAAAAGTTTTATTAGGCCAAAAAATAATTATGAACCGACTTTGCTTGACTTCGACGATCGCTCTACCTAAGTCAAGTATGACGAGGCACGGCGCTTCCCAACAGAAACTCCAAATTGCTGCCTGTTGTGCCTTTGTGCAGCCAAAATAGATTCATATTCAAACCTACTAAAATATTTATACTGAAAGATTGAGCTGCTGTAGGTAACAATTTCGCAATGTGTACGAAAAGTTAAATGGGCCTTTATTGGTCGGGTTTTGAATATTTGGTCACTTTTGACGGGCGATGGCTCCGCGTCTGACGTTTGATGTTGCCTTACTTATTGAAAAAATCGTACAATAATGGGCTACTTCAGAGCCGATTTCTGAGCTTTTAATAACGATTTTTATACACTTCACTGCCGATTTCAAGAAAAGTATCTTTATTTTTTAAAAATATGAAAAAAGTTGTTTAGAACGCAATTTTATACTTCCGTACAAATTTCAGGAATATAAAATTATTTTTTGAAAATGCACATTCAACAAAGTGTGCTGAATTATTTAGAAAACTGACTACAGATTCGTAGTTAGGATCACTCAAAATCCAACTGCACCAATTTCATTGTTCTAAAATGTGAGAAAAAATTTATTATTGTTATTGGATTTTTAAAGATAAATAATTAATTGAAATTATTTTTTCAATTTTTCGTTAGTTTATAAAAAATTTAAAGTATTGGTTAAGAAAATTTTTTTCCAAAATAATGAAATACATACTAAAATTTTTAAAAAATACTTTTTTCTTATGTTATGTATAATAGGTTTTAAGAATTGATCCTAAACAGGAGTCTGCAAACAGTTTTTTCTAAATGCACGTTTTTGAATACTTACTTAACAAAAAAAAAAGATTATCAAAATCGGTGGTAAACAAAAACAAGGATGGTAACTCCTTGAAATGGACACACAGTATATGAAAATGATGGATAACATTATTTATGGTAAGCTTCAGTTAGGCGACATAATATTCTAGATATTTATTTCTGGTGTGAAAATAATAGAATGAAAACATAGTGTGTTGAAAAATACTAGCTAAAAATAATATTGTTATCATTTTATCAGTGTTTAGGTACTCGTTCGGCTATGATTTTATCAAATCTTTTTCCGACAAATATCCTAAAAAATTGTCAAAAAAATTAATTGTTCCATGCCATTAGGTATTTGCCATGTTACTATTATTACTAACATTTTAAGGAATTTATCATAAATTCCTTAAAAAATATGAAACGCTAGATATAGTTTGCATCGCGGGAAATTATCCCCCAAACAGGAAGTTTTGTGAAACCAGAACGTTAGTAGTTGTCAAAATTTTCCTAAATAAGGAGCAATACGGTCAGTCTTTAAAATGTGAAAGACATCAGTTTATTTTTGTTGACATTCAAACAGTATTTAAATGACTCTACGTCATTTCATCGGGCCATCGGGCGATTTTTAAATATATTATGTCATTTTAGCTTGATATCACAGTAAATATACGCTACGCGTAGCGTATATTTTCTGTGCTGGATATTCTGCCAAAATGGAAACCTTTTCATATTTTGGACAAAAACGTTTTTATCCAGTTAAAATCCTCGTCTCAACAACAATAATTAAGCACAATCAATTTAGTTGAGAATTACCTGGCAGCGTCCTCTTCTAGCTTGGACCTGGGGAAGTACAATGGAAGCAGGACCTCGTAGATGCCGAGGTCGGCTTTGTCAACACAAAATATCACAATGTCCAAGGAGGCGCCGTGCTTGTCCAGGAATCTACGGACGGTACCTAGAAGAGAAGAACATGTTGGAGTCAATAGGTGTTTTGGGGCACATTTTGACAATTTCAACGCAAAGGGTTGATTTTATCGTTATGAAACAAGAGTACCCGTTTGTTACCAACGGAAAATATTCACTAAAATGATGGACCTGCAAGACCAAAAAGACACGAGTAAAAGCACTATCCAAAAACAGCGCAAATCGCGCATCTTCAGCTTATTTTTCATGCTCAAAAACACAGCAATGCCAAATGTCTGTTCAGCAGTTTGATTATTTCAATTTCAAAAAATGACCTTCAACGCTCTGTATCTCTTAAAAACAAACATTTCTATAAGGCAGTTACTATACAGGATGATTTTTTTAGGTCTACCACCGCGATTTTCTCGCTCATTTTGCGGCCTACAAAAAAAACGTAACACACAAAAATGTGGCAATTTTGGATAGCTAAGAGGTGCTGCAAAAGAAATCGGCATCCAAGGCCAACTTGTCGCGCAATATAAAAAAAAACTCAAATTGAGCAAAACTATTAATGGCCGTGGAATGTTTATTTTAAGAGACAGAGAACAACTTTTATATTGAAAATTGATGGCACTAAGAAGCTTTATGCAAAAGGGTACTCAGATAGTTTCAGAAAATTACACAGGGTCTTCGGCTCTCTTGAGGCTATGATTTTTTTTGTTTATTTCTTATTAAGCGATTTTCTCGCTTATTTTGGGCCGCACATAAAATATGTAAGAAAACAAAATATGGCAATTTTCGTCAGCGAGGCGACATTAAAAAGGAATGGGCCTCCATACCCAACTTTTCGCGGTGTACTAAAAAAACCTAAAATCGACAAAAATTTTCATGGTCTCAAGAGAGCCGAAGACCCTGTGTAATTTGCTGAAACTATCTGAGCACCTGGGTGGATAAAGCTTCTCAGTGTTATCAATTTTCAATATAAAAGTTTTCCTCTGTCTCTTTTTTCGTTTTAAATCATCCTGTATGTATATGAGCCATTGCCATTATTAACACCCTGTATGTACATATCACCTAAATCTTTGTTAAATGCCTAAATTGTGATCAGTAACAATTTGAAGCTTTTAGAGAATGGAAAGAGCTTCAATATTCAAAAGTAGAAATAAATAAGATTGATTGAAGCAGTGACTATAGATTCCTTTATAGTCTCTGATTGAAGTACCTAATACAAGTGCAGAATTTGCATTGAGCAAAACTTATCAACGAGTTCAATGAACTTTTCACTCAAGCAAGGCTGAATGCATAATAATCTAGATGCAGGAAGCACGCTAGACCGATAAGTTTTTTAAAATAAAATGGGCACGAACTTTTTCATTTATTAACGGAAATTATGACTTTATGACTTCCCTAATATTGACGAATTTTATGAAATCTATAATCGATAAATAAGAAGTAGGTAATTCTATTCAGTTAGACGTAACGCAGTCCTATTATTGGTATCGGTTTTCTGCAACGAAAGATAAAAATAATCTACGTCTTTTTTATCGTTCGAATAAATACGAACCTGAATATTACATTACTATTTGAACAATTACAATAAATTCTAATGGATTTGATGCTTAAAAAAGGCACTTACAATTTCAACAAAGGCGTTGTTTTTTCCACCTACAACCAACATCCAACACCGTCAACTCTGACAAAAATCAACAAACCACATTCGAACATCACTGCAAGCATTGACGCATTGACGATTCTAACAGGATTGTTATGTGACCTTCAGTATCACATAATACGAGTTTGAGTGGTTTCATAATTCATAAATAATTAATAACCCCAGGCACTGAGAAGTAAGGAACCACAAGTGAATCAGCCAGTGTGATTTGTGATTGGATAAGTACAACCCTATTTTATTATCGGTATAAATATAAAAATGAACAGAATTTAATATTTTATAGGATAACTCGACATGGTTTATGTGCTTATAGACCAGATAAAATTCATTCACCCCAATCTTATATCTGACATCAGTCTGTTAGTTGTAAATTTGAGCCGACATGATAGTTCCACAGAAAATAAGTTTTCTGCTAATATCTGTGATTATGATGTTGTGCTTATTAGGTTAATTACTTATTAATTACTAATAATTTATATTTTAAAATTTGCTGCAAGACCAATACCTGTAGGTACTGTTAATAAATTTTCTCGGCAAAATAAACCAATATACTTGCACCTTTTCCTTACATTTCTTCTTTTTTTAATAAAACACAAAAAAATAAAATATTGTAGAACTTGGGCAATACTCATTTTCGCAATTTTTATCAAATGAAAATGTATATAAACCTTACGCAATGCAATGTGTGCTCCTTCGTCAGGTGGATAATTCCTCTTCACAGAATTGATAACGCAGAGTGCGATAGACCGAAGACCGATTTCTTTCGATTTCTGGAGCACATTTCTAAAATAAAAAAAGCAACAATCGTAAAAAAATATATATTACCCGTGAAATTATTTATACGAACCTATAACACGCGTGAAGAGTATTTTCTGAGGCTGATTGGTACTTAATATTATACTTAGGTCCTACAGTGTGGATAATATATCGGGCTGGCAGTGCGTGTCCTTGAGTTACTCTCACCTCCCCTGTCTTGCACTCTGGAAAAAAAAAGTACAAAAATAATAGACATATACTACATTCTTGACATTAGCTGATTATCAAATGTTTTGAAGCACGGTTTGTCTAAAAATAATATAAAATAATATATTCTAATTATCGCGATTTGAAAGCTATCCATAACCTCAAAGATGTGTTTTTGAAGTACTGTATCGGAAAATTTTAACCTCAAAAACATTTATTTATCACTGTGTCAGTGATCCCACGTTGTCAATAATTTGCCCAGTAATATTTTTATTTTGTGTACAGGGTTATTCACTGAGAATTGACCCCCCACCTAAATTTTTTGTTTTTTAAGATAAAAGGGTGATTAAAAAACAAAATCAATGGTTCGGCAAATACTTTTTTATGCCATGACCGTTCCAAAAAAGTAGGACCAATGGCAACTTAATTTTTTTATATGGAACACCCTGTATATTATTGGATTTTTGAAAACTGCTCATCAAGGCAATCAAAATGATATAAAACTTTGTGGCATTATCTTTTTCCGTTTTTGAAAAATTCCGTATTCAAATTTTATACTAAATTTATTTAACTCGAAGTTGTGGATCTCGTGATAAAGATAGACGATCAATGTAATAACGAAACATATTTGTTTTAAACAAGAGAGTAACTAGTGAAACTCCAAAATGTTTAGGAGCTTTTACGATTTTTCTGAAATTCTTTATTTCGAGAATATAATCGGTAAAATTTGAAAAGGCTCCTAAACATTTTGGAGTTTCACTATATTACTCTTTTGTTTAAAACAAACATTTTTCGTTATTACATTGATCGTCTACCTTTATCACGAGATCCACAAATTCGAGTTAAATAAATTTAGTATAAAATTTGAATACGGAATTTTTCAAAAACGGAAAAAGATAATGCCACAAAGTTTAATATCATTTTGATTGCCTAGATGAGCAGATTTCAAAAATCCAATAATATACAGGGTGTTCCATTTAAAAAAATTAAGTTGTCATTTGTCCTACTTTTTTGGAACACCCTGTACACTAAACGGTCATGGCATAAAAAAGTATTCGCCGAACCATTGATTTTGTTTGTTGAATCACTCTTTTATCTTAAAAAACAAAAAAGTTAGGTGGGGGGGGTCAATTCTCAGTGAATAACCCTGTACCTGGTGGGGTTTAACTCTGCTTTAAAATAATTAATTTCAATTAATCACCTCATTTATTTATGCATACAATTAAATATAATATATTAATATATTAGTTTCTAGATTTTAAATTGCTTTAGGATTTGCGGGATATATTATAACTTGCTATTACTCTATTTGGTTTCTTTTTTTGCAAAATAATGCCAAAATTTAAGTCCTTGACCTCATAAAAACAGTAAAAGTATCTTTCGATATTTTCAAATCAAATTATCCTTGTTGTAACTCTTTTCGACCACCCCTTTTTTACAACAAAATCAAAAATAGTTTTTACTAGCAGTTATGCAGTAATTTAGTTCGCTAAAAACTACTAAGTATTACTGAACAATAAACTTTTTCATCCCCCCCATTTCCACCCTTTTGCGTGGAGCGATTTTGTAAAAAAAAGTTAAATGAATAAAAACAAAATCAAAATCGGATAAGCATGTGAAATAAATGACCCATGACATTAGCTATTGAGTTATGTTGAATATGGGTCGTTGATAATTTTTAAAAAATATACCGAAGCGAATGCTCTAATCGATATGGTAATTTTGTGATTTTAAAACAAACACTTGCATCTGAATTATAATCAGGATTGGTGCTTTTAGCGTTTTACTACTGAAATTTGTAGATAATTGCAATTTCAACTAAAATAACTATAACATAATGAGTGTTTCATTTAGGCAAAATTATTAAAATAAAGGGCTATAATAGTTGTACTGCAGGAAAGTTAGTATTAAGGCAGAAACCTATTTTTTCCAATATGAGGAACTGGCCGTAAATCCATGTATACAGAATATACCTACACGTTTGTATAGTAATAGTATCGTCTATAATATAACACTAATAGACGAGTACAAATAGCAGATTTGTAATTAAACAAACGTGTTTTTACGTAGTTAAAAGATAACACGCCATGCCTCTTCATAGAAATACAAATTTAAAAACGCAATAGTACCTAACTACCATATTTTTATTACAAATGAAAGCGGCCTTAAAATTATTATTAAAAATAACGACAATAATTATAAAGGAAGTGTATTAAATTGTTTCAAATTTTCAAGGTCATTTTATGAAATTTAATTCCGGATCTGCCTTTACTGGATTTAGATAAATAAACTACAAACAACAGGTATAAACCAAACAAAAGCCAGTTTGATAATGAAATGTTTGTGCCAGTGTAAATAAATAATATGTACCTAATGTATCTACTAAACCAAAGGTGTGTTTTCATTGTTAGTACCTAAACTACAAAAAAATGAAATCATCTTTTATTCGGATTTTTTTAAATTTTAATTCTATTTCTATTTTCCTTCGAAAAAAGTAACTCTTTCTAAAGAAAAATTTGATTTACAGTGCGCCCAAAAATTTAACAAATGCTAAATTTGCTTAGGGAAAAACTAGGTATTGGACACCCCCTGTATCATAAAGAGAAAACTTATCCGGAGTTTCGTTGTAGATAAAATTTTGTTTATTTTGTTTCTATGAAATTACTTTTCGAAAAAATTAGAAATAAAAATATTGTGTCTCTCTGACACACTGTATGTCCTGATCCTGACATATCAAGAAAAAGCTATTAAAATTATGAGACCCGAGAATAAAAAAAAAGTAAAAAAAACGACTGAAAAATCTTCCGCAGAATACACTTTCACACACACTTTCCAAAGTTACTCACCTCTGACATCTAAGCCGATTTCCTCTTTGAGTCCAGGCCCCGCTCTCTGGAAAATCCTATCGCTAATTGGGTTTCTATCGTTCATCGATTCATTTGTCGAGTTGACGATCGCGTCGACTTGCAGCGACGATATGTCGCCAGTCCTGCAAATAAACCATAATCTCTTTAGGTACACAACGGCACACCTATTCGCAGCATTTTTTTATTGTGCACATCTAGATCTTGGGACATTCAAACTTTACTTCCCATTGCAAAAGATCAGAGATTACTTCAAAAGTCAATGGGAAATGATATTTAAAGTGACAAAATGAATAAAACCAGGGACTCTTTAAAGTAAGGGGACCCAGCATTGTACTTTCCAAAGTGAGGCCTATTCTTTCCTCATTCTAATGGTATCAGTGATGCCAAGTATGTCACTTTATTGGAGAATCTATGAATATAACAGGTAGGTACTTTGATTCTTGGTAAAAACTAATAATGGTTTCCATGATTTCTAAAAATCAGACTTGACAATTTTGTTTCTACAAGTGCAGAATGTTGCAACTGTCAAATGAAATAAATTTATTTTAAAGTTGAAATTGATTTCCAGCAATTATTACCACGAATTTAAGTAATAAGTATGGTAAGTTAGTAGTGCCGATTTTGCTTATTTAAGAATTTGTCGCTATTGCACCTTGTTACCAGGTTCCTCAATCCATTTATAATATGTAGGTATACTTTAACTTTCTTCCCTCGTTGAATGTATCTACCCAAAGAACTTTCACAGATTTCGGGATGGACTAATAAGATTAGGTCATTCATTATAAAAATGTTGTAATTTTATTTCTCTCCCAAGGTACTTCACAAACTTAAAACAAACTTGTAGTCGTAGATAAAAACTCTTTAAAAAAAGACCTGACTGAAGCTACCTGCTTAATAATTTAAAATTTTTGAAATACGATTTGTTTTGAACAACCTACTTATACCTTATACGTAATGCCCACGTAATTGTAGGATTACTAAAGGTGATGTAGGAAAAATCTGGTTGCAATTATTGGGACTACTACAGGCGGCCGCATTACCTTTACACATCTGAGTACCTGGAAGTTAGAAAAGTTAAACATTGTGAATTATGATGGGAAATATTTTGCTTCCTTCAGAATCTATGGCACTGGCATGTCACATAAAACCTGATGGCAGTTGGACACTGACATATTAACATAACCTTGTATCAGCCCCCTTGTGGTATCCTTGGAGTCAACAGAAAACAAACTTCCCCTCAAGGCTTCACTTTTCCTATGTGATAGACTGTGACATGCTGGGTCCCCTTATTTTAAATAGACCCTGGTAACAACAG
The DNA here is from genome assembly GCA_963920635.1 of Pseudeuparius sepicola. NCBI lineage: Eukaryota > Metazoa > Arthropoda > Insecta > Coleoptera > Anthribidae > Pseudeuparius > Pseudeuparius sepicola. The sequence continues at coordinate 73,107,375 of OY987300.1, forward strand.
ACACAGCTTTTTCTTTGCAGTACTGATAATATAACAAAGAGAAAACCGAATAAAAACAGGTAAAACACGACGGACGCCACTGACTCCACTACTAAAAAATGTCTAGGGATTTACTAAATCACGAATTCCTGTCAAAGAATGCCCAAACATCCTCTTCATAAAAGACATAAATAAGTATAAGTATTTACTTATTACAAAAATAGAAGGGATTTCATGCTGTTCAGCTTGCAGCTCATCCTAGTGCTGCGATTCCACCAATGAATAAAGTTGGCGAATCCGTAGAGTTGCATTTTCGAAACGGGCACACTGAGAATGGCACAGTTCAGCAAACTTTATTCTAGTAAAAGGTCGAGGAGAATTGTTAAAAATAAGCCGAATTTTAGGCATCATATCGTCTTACATAGATTCTGGTTGTAACTTGTAACTTTGTCAGGTTATTCCGATATACCTCATGTGTTCGAATGTGTTTGAGATACGTTTGGTTACTTCTCTGTAATCGATCAGGAATGCCTTTATTTTTTCATTGATCAGGGTGAACGGACGTGTAACTTTCGAAAGTTACAATATCGATAATACTACCAGTTCAGCTTATACATACAGGAGATTTAATTTTGGGCAAAAAATCTAATAAAGAAGTCTTCGATGCAAGGCATAAAAATAAGAAACTTTTGCCCCATTTGACGAACTCTGTATCTTTTTCCAATGGTGAGAGCCTCTTAAAAGTAACCATCCTGGATATGTATACGAAGGAGTTTGGTTGCAGGGGATATGAAGGAAAAACACCGTCGCTATAAATTTAAAAATTAGAGTACTAAAATTGCAAAGTGTTGATTTTTTTTTCAAAAATGTGCCAAATTGGAGAGTATTCGTATATGTATAGCCCATTCCAAACTGAATAAAAGAAATATTCTAGGTTTTGTTCGAATATTGTTAAAAAATATATTACGTAAATCATTTGGTTTGGAACCCTAATAATTTAAGTATGCAGTAACTATAAGAAGTATGTAAATAGAGGTACTCTTTTTCTTTTACAGAAAAGACAGACAGACATTCATTGAGTGAAGAGAAACAAAAATAGGTATAACTTGGTAGGTATAATTTTTTTGCCACACACTATAAATAATATCAAAGGGCGGGCCGTATTATGTCTGTAAAAATTTACTTCCTTGTGGGCACATACTTAAGATTATTGGTTCTTAAAGGCAAGAAGGCGTTTGTCTCTGAAAATGCGCAGCATCGAGAAATTTTTTAGAACTTTTAAAGACAAATTATTTAACTAAACATAGAAAAAATTTTAAAATTATATCCACATGATTTATTTCCTCCTCTTTTTGTCTCAGTTGGGGGGAGGGTGGGATTAAATCCCCCCCCCCCCTGTGTTTATTTATTATGAGTAACCTTGTATGATTTATCGTGAGTAACCTTACTGTAGTTGTACATAGTTTTATAACATAATTGTAGGACATTTCCACGTGATTGATCTCAGATTAATATTTCATGAACATGAAATTTCCGTAGCGTCGATTCCACATTAGGCATTCAGACACTGCTACGATAATCTTAAAATACGTAAAATATTCGTATATGGATCAAAAGCAGGAACAATGGCTAGTTCTACCAAAGTCTAGAGAATACTATTCTCTAGACTTCTCTAGACCAAAGTCTAGAGAATACTATTCTCTAGACTTTGGATCAACATTGAAATCATGTATCATGTCGGAAGATTAATAAGTAGGTATACTTTTTCACTTTTATTTTTCCAAAAACGCAATGTTGTCTTCATTGTCTTCGATTTTTAATGCTCCACATGTCCATTAACAAAAGTCTAAATATTTGGAGGCATTTAAGCCTTGGCCACTTTCTCAATGCTCACCATTGGGATTTCGGAAACGGTAAAAGATAGAGGTGTAGTTGATTTAGAGAAAAGTTGCGCATTTTAGTCCTTATTCATTATCTGAAAAAAAATCGAAGATAGCTCAGTCCGTCTTTGAAATACTCTGAAAAAAACTGAAAACCGCCTATTCTGGAAATAGCTCATATCTTTTTTATTAGAACACCCAACTTTATGAAATTTTGTATTCTTGTGTTTCCAGACACGCTATTTTCACTACTTGACTCAAAAATTTTCTAGGGCTGCTAGATTTTGAGTTACCGTTTACGAGATGCCAATGGTGAGCATCGAAAAAGTGACCACCCGGTATTCAATTTCAAGTAGACCTTAGACCTTCTCAAGCTTACAAGCCATGTGCAAACATGTGGCAACGCCGCAGCGGGACGGTTCAACGGGTCTATGCAGTATAGAGCAGTCCGCACTTTGGCTTAGTTTATCTTTTCGAATCAAGCCTCTTTTTAATTATAACTAGATACATTTGTGAACTTCGTTTCAATAATTGGGTCTCTAAGTATGTATGTACGTTTGTTTATCAGACAATAAAAGCAGTAATAAGTAACAAAATATACTTATGGTTAAGTTTTCACAAAAATACAAACAACAAGCGAACAGAGAACAGCATGTTGTGAAGGAGAGTAATCTCTTCTGATTGAAATGGCAGTTTAGGGTCAATTTCATAATACATTCAACTAAATTATCTTTTGATTATAGGTAAAGAAACTTTTGCAGCAATACTAAACAATGTTTGGATTGTTAGAAAGCTCCTTTAGTTTTAAAGGGTATTTTAGTTTATTCTTAAATTTTCGTCCTTTGGAAAGTCCAAAACGAATACAAGTTGACCGATTGCCGTCAAGCAAATAAAACCTAGCTACTTCAAGTTATTATTACGATTTGACTTACAGCCAGGTATATAACTAGGTTCTAGCTTCCCTCGGTGGTTCTAGGCATCTTGAGGCTTGAAATTGTAAAGGAACGATTCTTCACTTCGAACTTATAGAAATGTTACATTTTTTCACGAACAAAACAAATTTATAAAAAAGCTGTCGCCGGCACTTCGGGCTGTCGTCGGTTTCCACCCAGAGACACACTGTCTCGTCGTAGCAATCTGGCGACGATAGCACTACCCGCACTACACAAATTAATTCTGGTAAATTTCTTGTAAAATGAACTGAGAGGGAGTGACAGGTCACGCCGCGCAGACCCGCAAGCCATGTTGCCAGCTTTCTGAATTTCGGGGCTTTCCTAGAGTCGGCTGTGCCTTAAGGTAAGTTTGACATTTGACCCCACAATGTTTTGAGCAAGCGCTCCCAGCACGAAGACAAAACAGAAGCTCAAATGAAAGAAAGTTTACCAATAAAGTAAATTCAATTTGAAGGTGCGCCGCATACGAACAATGATACGCGCGACATCGGCCAGTGTCAGAGTTGCTAACCGACAAGCCAAATAGTACCCAACGATGACGCGCTTGTCATTGTTCATATGCGGTGCACCGTACCATATTATTATACGGTTGCTATGGGATCTAAAAGTAGAAATCTGGCGAATCTGCCATCTGTCATCTGTCATCTAAAACTTACCATAGGGAGACCTTACGGTTCACCTCGGGGCTGTAGGGGAAGGGGGAGGTGCCGTGGCGGGTCTCGGCGCCGGCCGCGCCGTAGTCCGTCAACCGGTGGCTGGCGACGCCGGCGGCGTCGGCGTCGCCCCAGGGGCGGACGTCGTGCGCCCCCACCACCGGCGCCGCAACCCCCAACGGCTCCTGCTGCATCTTGAACCGCATCAATCCCCCACAACTGGAACAGAATGGGCAAATAATTATTGCGGTCTTTACAAATACCTCTTTTTGAATTTACAATATCTATTTTAAACTAGAATTGGAGGAAACAAATCGTTTTTAGTTGGACTAAGTGACTCGGGCGCTGTGGCGTGTTCTGTGGTCGGGCGTAAGTCAGTGAAAATCACCATCACTTTTGGAGGTTAATTTGTAGGCTGATTAATAGAACAGTCCAACGAAACAGCTGATCGAGTCCAAAATGGCGTCTGGAGGTCAAATAAAGCTTAGTTGGTAAAGCAGTTTGTGTTAATTTTGCATAGTTTTGATTTTTTTAGAAGATTTCGTCGTAAAAATTGCTGTTTTGGTTTATTTTCGTGCGTTTCTATCGTGTGTTTCTAATAAGTGCATATAAACAGTTGATATCGACAATGAGTGATTATTTTATAAATTTACAAGCTCAAAATCTCAAAGCAACGACCAGGTATAAATAAAAAAATAAATGTTTTAAAAAGGTAGATCCTTTTACACTCAGTGACTAACTATTCAGATAAATGCTGTACATTTTCTTCCAGTATAAAATATGGGCATTGGGGCATTGTTGCCTATTTAGTGCTTATAATAATCTGTTATAGAAGCAACAAAAAGCCTTCAAAAGCTTAAATCATTGAGTGAAATATTAAAAATATAAGTATTTCTGACCAAGGCTTAAATGCTTCCAAATATTGAGACGTTTGTTAGTGGACATGTGGAGCATTAAAAATCGAAGACAACATTGCGAATTGAATTATATGTAGCAAGGAAATTATTTATCGACAGGAAGGAAATATTTAACGAAGAACCAATTTTGAATGATGTATAAACTGTATAAAAAATTTTATTTAAAAATAAATTGTAATAATTCATTCATCTGCATTAAAATATTTTTCTTGAAATCGGCATTAAAATGTCCCAAAATCGTCATTAAAAGCTCAGAAATCGGCACTGAAGTAGCCCATTATTGTACGATTTTTTCAATAGTAGGCCTTGGCGAGATGTAAACATCAAACGTCAGACGCGGGGCCATCGCCCGTCAAAAGTGACCAAATATTGGACTGGGAGATAGTGACAGATTTTTGGACGTGATTTTACTCAGTATGCCTTGCAAAGGGCATTATGTGGCACATATTCTCACAATAATAAGGTATGAATCAGAGAGTCATCCTGGGTTCTTCATGAGAAAAACTGAGTTTTCAATTATTCGAAAAATATGCGTTTTGATATGCTTTTATACAGGCTGCCATGTGTTTTATAATGAAGTTCAAAATAGAAAATTCCTCGGAAAACCATAGGCATACCGTTAGGGTGGGTCCAAAGGGCTATTACTGCCACGTGATCTTGTATTTTAATAATTAATTTTTCCACGTTTCTGAACAGGCTGCCAATGAGAAGTATGCAGATTCTTGTCATGAAACTGCTGAAGAAAAGATGGCATACCGTTTATATTTTATTATTTATACCGGTCTATATTCAAAACCCGGCCAATAAAGGCTCATTTAACTTTTCGTACACATTGCAAAGTTGTTACCTATAGCAGCGCAATCTTTCAGTTTAAATATTTTAGTAGATTTGAATATCAATAGATTTGTTATGGAGGCTGCACAACAAGCAGCAGTTTGGTTTGTCTATTCTTACTTGGCGTAGGTAGAGCGATCATCAAAGTCAAGCAACGCCGCGCGCAGTTGGTTCATGGACGGGTGATCCCTTATGATTATTTTTTGCCTAATAAAACATTTTATCCTATTTCAAAAAAATATATAATATGTACCTCGGCACTGAAGTTCTTTTTATGACTCATGTGGTTTATTTGCCTCAGCCAGAGGCCTCGGCAACTAAATGCCATATGAGTCATAAAAAGTTGAACTTCAGTGCCTTGGTAGGTCCATAAATAACTATTGAACATACATGAGAAAACTTTAATTAAAATTGGAACAAGTGATACTTCCGGCTAAATCGGAAGTCATATTATTATTATCACGTAAATTGACTCGCTAAATCGATCTAACCGCCGAAAATGGTAAAAAAAGCGCATCTACTTATGCAATTGTTGTTTTCGGAAATATAACCTAGACCTTTGCTTTTATTTGTGGGAAACTATGAAAGTGTTTTTTTTGCAAACTCAACCCTGAAAACAGGTTTACATTTATTCTTCCGATTCCGACGCGATCTCGAAAATCCAACTTTGCTATCCCTGGAGGGAAGAGGGAGATGCGGTAAATAGGAAATTAATCATTTACTAGGCATCAGACGTTCGCCGCTAGAAAATTAAAGTGGTAAGATTTTTGTTTGTCGGAAATGCGGGAATGCTTTTACAGTAGGTAGATATTTTCATTCCTATTAACAAAGACAATCGACAATCCCATCTTACTCGGCTTATACAAGGTGTAACTTTGATTAGTACATTTAGTATATTTATCTGGTGGTAGGTTCCGAGCCAAAATGCACAACCATGAACGATGAAAGTTTTTTTAATGCGCGGTAAATAAAAAGTTATGGCCTTTCAAAAATTTTCCTCAATTTTAGAGACAGTTTCAGAGCCACTGGTCGCAAGGAATCTTCATTATTCAAACGATGCAGCGTTGCCATACCGTCAGGTCAGATAATTCCTTGAAAATCTGTAAAAATTTGTTAGTATGGGATTTGTATATTAACGATCGCGTATAATTTACTTAATAGATATTTTTTTGAACGTGGCTTAGAAAATGTCAAGCTCAGACACAGAGGGTGTATGAAAATCGAAATGGCTATACTGAAAATATTACTAAAAAGATTTTTTTCTTGGAAATGTTCTTTGAATTGCCAAAAGTTTAATCTTTACCAATTACCAATTATTATTGTTCAAAGAAGAATTTCCAATTTGAAACCCAAAGCAGGGATTTAATTCGAATTCCTGCATGTGCACAGCGATGTATCCCGGACCATCTATAATTCAAAGTAAGTAGTCTAAATTTAGATTCAAACTGGATTTTAACGATTTGTAAAGTTACAAAATATGTGGGCGGATTTATAATGGCCAATTACTGCTGCGAGACGTGCCACTACGAAACCGGAAAAGGAAAATGTATGCAATAAGAATAAATAAACCAGAAGCAATCGATTCCTACCGATCTGGATACGGGATACCTACGTCTTTGTATTTGGAGTGGCGGATAGTCATGCCCCCTCTACAAGGAACTTCTAAAAACACTGAACTGTTTATTGCACGTTTACACTGGGACTATCCTGAGGTCGTTAGAAAGTAGCAATTTTTAGTTATTTTTGAAAAAGTGAGCATTTATTAAATTTCTATAAATTCAATTTTGACTGGATTTTCGTTCTAACGATTAAACTTAGGTTTACCCGGGTAAACTGCGAAATACCCAAGAAGCGTGGGTAAAGTACGAAATAGTATAACCGACATTATAGGTATTTCTGGCTTTACCCGGGTAAACCGCGTTCTATTCGGTTTTGTTTGGTTATAGTGGGGTGTAGGATAGGGTGTATAATAATTATTATTGCGCCGGCGCAATAGTCTTCACCCAACGCTATAGATACGTATACTTGATCTTGACGTTATAGAATAGTGTTATTTGAAGAAAGTCTAAGTTTAGATACTAGATACTAAGTAAGTACTCTATTTTATTATTTCATAAGAAAGTTATCAAGCAAATATGTTCGCTGTTCGTATAACTGAAACTAAACTGCATTAAACTTTTTAAGCACCTTCCTATACTTTTTTAAACAAATGCAATTATCCTCATGCCTTATTTTACCATTATTTAAGTAGGTATGCCTAAAAATTATCAGGTTTATAGCAATATATTTTAATTATTGGGGGATTAGTAAAAAGCCTACTGATTATACCCTCGTTCCCATCATAAGCATTTACTTTTTAGTAATCAACCTAATGTATTTCCGGTGTTGCGTTTGAAATTCAACACTTTACATTATCCGGCAAATTTCATTGTCATGTCAATAATAATGCCGGATGACCCCGACCTCGTTTATTACGACCTGAAAAAATCCCGAAGGGGAAAATATGTGATAATGTGTATTGTGTATAAAGTCAGTAATGGCAACTGAAATCTATAAGTGTTCAAAGGTCTCGACGAACTGGGCCAGAAAATATATTTAGAAGGTCCTATAGATTATTAAGGACGGAAATAAAACGTCATCACCTCGCGACGACCTTCATTTGTCCGTGTTCCTAACTAGGATAAATGTTGCTAAAACAGAAATTGGGTACTGGAGCGCAAAAATTGCGCAAGTGTCAGTAAGATGGCGCTGGAGTTGGAGAGCGGCCATTGGTACAGAGCGAGAATAAAAAGTAATGTTTCGCCTTGCTAAAATAAGTTTCCGTTCCTTATAAGTTGTTTTGTTGCCCGGCAAGGTCGTTGGTCGGAACCAGGGGTCTAGGGGGAGGCAGGCGGACCGACCCCCTTTTTTATACAAATAACAGCACATCGCTTCCATCCTGGCGTATTTTGGGATTGAAACTGTGAATTTGTTAAACACAAAATAATAATATGAATATTTACGCTCCTTTATTTTTCTATATTTTTTCATAGTTATTAAGAATATTGTTGAGTAAAATATTAAGTAAGAGGACTACCTACCGGCTGTCAAATCTACTGTCATGACATAATAATTCTCCCTCAAAACCGCATGAATGATCACAATACTTACCCTACATCAACCGGTACATCAACTTTGTGTCAAACAGAATTTTAAAGCGTTAATATAATTTTCTTTTGAAAAAGACATATTCTTATCGATATTTTTTAGTAATAATAAAAAGTTAATAAAATTATAGAATGATACTCGTATATTATGTTGTATAGCTAGTGATATAAAATAGTTTTTACGAAGTAATGACTTTTTAAAATTTTAAGAAATTTTATAAATAAGGAAATAGGCGCTTATGTAACATTAAAATAGAGACGACTTTTTCAAGTTAAACGTTAGGGATTTTATTTTTTAAATATAATTTTTGACAGATAGCGAAAGTCACGTGACCACGTTTGAGTCGGTTATTTTTCCTCGTTTTTAATCGAAAGGTAACCCCAAAGTTAACCGGCATATGTGTTCTATTATTATCCGTTAATAAAAAAAATATGTTTAAATTAATAAAAAGATACATTTTGCACCATCTTCATTTTTTCCAAAAAGGTTTTTTGGTTATAACTTTTGTTTGACGTTCGATTGTTTTTTTCCAAACGACATTACATTGTTTGGAAAAAACTGCAACAAACTGGTTTTTAAATCTTTAATTTGTCTCAAAAAATACGGAATGGTTAAAGTGAATGTTCCTATCACCTTCAGGCGGACACCCTGTACCTAATAAAAATATTATTAAACAAATAATAGTACTTTTTGAAATTGAGCCAGTGTTGACAGGTGGCCGTGATTACAGCCCAAAAGTAAAGTTGCACACATTGTTTAATGTGCTTTTTGAACCTAACAAAAAAAAGTTTATCAAAATCGGTAAACAAATAAAGATATTTTACCAGGGTGGTAACTCCTTAACGGAGGTCACACTGTAGATGTTTAACATATAGGTACAGAAGGTGTTCTTTCGCATCAATATATCGATTTCTTTTTTCATTTTTTATTTTCGAGATATGTATTTATCTTAATTATTGCGTTACTTAAAATGTGTGTTTGAATGTAGTGTTAATGCAAACGAAGAAACACCTTATGTACACATAAAAGACCATGTTTCATTTCATTGAAAAAACTAAACATAATTTTGTAGAACTTTTAAGCCAGCAATACTATACCTACAGAAAACGTGCCGAATAACATTCTTTAACTAAAGATATGCCTTTAACAGTAAAAAACACAGTTGACATTCAAGTGACCTTGAAAACGTCGTCTGCCTACAAGTGAAAACGTGCGTCTTACATTGCACCTCATATGCTTCAACTTTTATGTGATTTTTTGCGATTTTCGTTTTTGAGATATTTATAATAGCTGCATTTATTAAAATGGAACACCCGGTATAGATAATTTTCGACATACCTATACATATAGAGACATAGACATATGAATTCTCCCCTAATGTCAGTTTATATGCTAACGATTGTGTTTTCCTCACGAAAAATACATAACGGCGACATACGTATAAATAATGCAAAGTCAACTAAAGCAGTTTTTAGTGCTGCCGTGTACCTTTCAAGCTAAAAATCAATGAACCATTGCTGAAAAGAGAGGGGTTAAAATCACAAATCGGAGTCTTTCAGCTACGGGGGTCTCCCGAATATACCTTTTGAAGTTTTATATTATTTTAATATTAAAAATTCGCAATTCATAGTATATAATAATATGGCAGTAATACAAAAACATAAAAAAGTAATCAGACAGCTTAGTTGCTTAAATATTATATCGCCAAAACGTAAAATTGATCATATGAACATAATATATGTAATTATTAAACTGGACCTGTAACAACAGCGTCAACCGTTCATCGATCGTCTGTTTTTCGCGCCATCTGATAAACAATAGCTACACTTTTGGTATTCCCGCTGCATAATTTAAGGGTATTTTGCCTATGTTTTTTATTTACAACGAGACTGGATAATTACAATGTTTACTACCGGGTTTTCGTTCCGAGCATATTCGGAAACCTCTGCCCATCTTAACGAAGGTAAAATTCCGGCTCAAGAGACAAAATAGACGAATTTATGCCGGCATAAAGTTTGAAATTCAAAAAAAATTCTCGCCCATAACTTTTAAACTAGTGTCATTAGTATCTATGGATATTTTAAAAATACCCGTGTTTTTTGTAATCCTTTGAAATTCGCTACTTTTTCCAGCTAGTTGGAAATAAAAATACATTGATACAGGCAACCAAACATACAATGGCGAGGCCCCCCCCTTAAGGAATTAAAATTCGACGTTGTATGGGAAAGAAGAATCAGAAAACTTCGAATATGGATTAATGAGTTTCTCTTTGTTCTTGAATTGTATAGCAAATAGGCCAAAAAGTGACTCAACATAAGTATCGACACTCTATTTAGCGATAGATTGATTTATCACAATCATACTATAACAAGTTGGGAAGAAGATATAGGTATTTGTTTCCTTAATGTTATAAAGACATTATGCGAACTCGTGCTAATAATAAATTAAACCTAAACGTCACTTCCGCCATTTTTTGTGTGTGAAGAAAGATGCCTTAATTCTCTATCCCCATTAGATATAATGTTCTTAAATTTCCACAAAAAATACGAAGGTATTTTACTTATATTTATATGATCAACTAAAAATTACAAATCGGCTTGTAAAGGTCAAATGGTGATTACTTAATTACCATTATATTATATTTATCTACTACAGGAACAGGTTTCCTTGAACAAAAATGTAAGAATAAATAAACAAAGAAAAGCCCGAGAACAAATAGGTAACGTCTCGTTTTTGACTTACCTACCAAAATCAAATTCAAAAATTTAAATTAATAGCAAATTTCTATCATTGTCGCGTTTAAGTTTAAGAATCTTATTATCTATTATTTTAATAGTCAGCCCCAACACATTGGCGATATCAGTTTATTGAATCCGACGTTCTGAGGTTGAATGAATGTTTATCTCGGACTTGAAGAAATTTCAATAGATTGCGAATATTCGACCTAATTAAACTTTAAAGATGTTTACTAGAAATCCATATTCGTCTAAGGAATTTCAGCAATGAAAACAAAGTGCGACTAACTGAATAATTTACTGGTTCCCACTGGATATTTACGAAGAACAGCGGATGAGCCAACTATGTAACCTGTAATTGCATTATTTCATGCACTATTTGGCTCTGCAGCGGCGATGTGCAAATTTTTAATGAACCAGCACTTTTATCAAGGACCGGGCTTTTGTTTTTTTTTTATTCGGCAAACACATTTTTCTGTTAAATGAATTTGAATTGCTACAAAGCAGCGACCTTTATGCCACTCTTTTCACTAAACGCAAACGAGTTATTCAAACTTCAATAGTAATTTTCAGGGGTAATATAACAAGTGGTGTGCCTATTATCGATAATACCTTTCGTTAATTTTACGAATTCTAATCCCAAAGCTGAAAATACCAGGGCTGCCCTGCAGGAGTGGTATTTTCTTAGCATTGGGATTATAATTACTCATAAATTTACGAAAGGTATTATCTAGTATTAGGCATACCACGAGTTGTATTTAAAAGAGAATTTAACAACTGCAAATAGTTTATTCAGTGTGTATGTAGCCATAATTTATCGAACAACTTCTTAGGAATGAATTAACCACAAGAATTACAAATATTTCCCCTCTCGTACGCAAAGCGAGAATCATGCTCCTAGCCCATTGAGGTCAGATGAATGTTTTACTTAACTAGCCGTATATAAATTTAATTACCATGCTTAAAAGTTAAAGTCCATTTAATTCGCTGGTGTTTTTTGGACCCACACAAAAGTACACATGGTGTTCTATCTTATAGGTTTTTATTTTGAGATAATGTTTCTTTTTTCATCAATAACAATATGTGCAAAATTATCCTCGGAATTGTCAGTTTGAGAATGTATAAAGAAATGAGAAACGTCCAATGTCCATAACTTATATTGCATATATCTTGTCACTGTCAGTAACTGAAGCATTTGCTATGACTACGTTTATATCGTGACAACTCGATCGGATTGAAACGGATCCGATTGAGTTATGTAAAATCTTTTATAATTCTACGTTTACATCATCAGTATTGAATCCTATGGTTTTCAATCCTCTCTAGGGACATTAGCTTATTATACTTACTCCACAGTAGGTTGGTGCACATTCTGACCAACTTCTGTTTGGAAATAGCGGCTTGAGTTGAAATTTTAAATCTGATTGAATTTCAATCTGTAGGGTTTACGCCGTCTATTTGAGTCCGCTCCAGTGAATTCAAACCTCTCTCAATCGGATCGAACGCGTCGAGATAAACGTAGTCTATGTTTTTATTAATATTTACTTACTACCTACTTATCATCATATATTTTGCAAATTTTAATATGTTGACCTTAGAATAAAGTTCATCGACTCGTTTATATCTATATTTAGTCACAGTAGCCATATTTTTTTAGATTTACATACCCGCATTTTGATAATAAAATGTATTCATGTTACTGGAGTTGCCCAATGAGATACATGTAGAAAAGCACCACTATCAAAATTTTTTATATTGTAAACAGATTTATCTCCACAACCTTATCGGGACGGCAAGAGAAATTTAGTGCTAAGCATATTTTTGTTTATTCCAGAATTTTTGGATACTTATCTGAATTCTGTTTTCTAGCAACAAATCAACATATTTGGGACAATTTATATTTTTAACTGTTACACAAATAACGCCTACCTACATAAATATACATAAACAATTTTCTTAATCAAAAATAAATTTGTTTTGTGTGGATGACAAAAGTTCGTATTGCATGTTACAGTAAAGCACAATAGGTACCTAAATAAAATAGGATATTGAATGTAAATTTACATATTGATATTACATAAAATCGTTTCCTTAATGACAAGGAATTTATGTTCTTATTGTAAATAGGAATTCTGCATCATTTTGAACTTATATTGATACTTAAACTACCTATACTAGCATCTAAATAAAGATTAAATTGAGAAATATACAGTGCCATTCATAAAGCTTGCACCAAATTGGAAAAATTTGTATTATTCTATTTTTTGAAAATCTGATTTTGGGATATGTTGGTGCACGTTTTGTTTACACTTTTGCGCCTAAAGAGGGTCGTGACGTTACAGCCATGCCTGTCAAATTTGATATTCAAAATTACGAATTAATATATAATATACGAGTATGTATGTACTATAGGTACATCTCCTGTTTGAGGTAGAGCAATGTATTTTTTAGTTCGTGTAAAAATACCAGCTAAAATGTCGAAGTGGCATAGCGATATCTTTATTTGTTGCAAAGATATTAACAAAAAAAAACATAACCCAAAAAAAACCACCTTTTCAGCCGCCATTTTGAAAGGTGAAAAATAATGAAAATTTGATCTACTCTAAACAGCTTCATAAAATATAAGTCTCGGAAAAAAAAATGAGCCCAAGGTGACCCTTCTAGGGTGACGGCAACTGGGTCAATTATTAACATAAACAGTAGGTAGGTATACCTTTTTTTTAATAAACAAATTACATTTCTTTAATAAACTAATTAATATTTTTAACGAAATTTTCAGGGTAACTTAAGGGTCATAGAGGGCTTATGTCCTGAACGTTTCAAGTGCACAGATGCTTTTTCCGTATAATGAAAAATACATGAAAATTTGATCGGTTTTTTGCAATTACTTAAACAAATTATTGGCCGATTTCAACTGAGCAGGTCTCAAATTAACCGCCTTTTAGTGTTCTAGTAGTGTACAAAATTTGAAACACTCATCGGCAATAATAGTCTCTGAACTACCTCAAAAAAAAACTATTTTTCTCACGATTTTTTCACATTAAACCATTGTTTAAATAATTTCTTCAACTTCAAAATTGGATCCCTTGCAATGCTAAATATGTTATCGATTTTTCCATATGGCATCCTGAATCGAATTACAACAAATTTTCCACGATTTTGTCTAATTTTACTGGCCTATATCTCCAAACAGACTAATTACATATCAAACTAAAGTCTATCCAAGTTATAGAGGCAGTGGGTCAAAACATTGGCCACCACGTGACTTATTCTCTTATTGGTCTGGCCGTCATAAAATGTCAAGTGTTTACGCGGCGAGCAGAATGCAGGGCCGGCTCTTCCCTCAGTCGAGTTTCCTGCATATTTTAGATCGGATCGCGAGCAGTATATTCTGTAAACTTATTTTGCTACTTAATTTAAGGAAATTTATAAAGATCCACGAAAGGTAAAAACACAATTTTTAGAACTTCTAAAAGAATTAGTTCAGAATTACAAGCCATTGGGAATCTCATATTAGTCAGACCCTGGTAATCGAGCGCAATGCGGTCATGTGACTTTGTTTACATCTACTGCCGCTGTAACTTGGATAGACTTTAGTCACAGCTTACGGTAAGCTGTGCTTTAGTTGTTGCATTTCCGCCGATCCCGGTTGTTGCATTGCCGCGGTTCGACGGTCTTTCACGGCGAACGTCCCAGAGGGGCCGTAGAACGTGCTCCGAAACAGTGGAATCAGGCCACTGAGAACGCCACCATCCAGCCCGGTCTCCGAATGACGTCACGGGAATGTGTTTTGGGCGACTATGCCGTGACCCCGTTTCAAAATTCACCCGTAACTGGAATGTAATTTCCCGACAAGGCGCCCCTTCCCGTTTGATTTAATTGTCACGGGGTTTCGAGCGGCAACAACATATTGGAGTTGATGCTATTGGGCGGAGGCGAAGAAGACGAAATGCGAACTTTAATGGGAATGTAAAGGGAAAGTCGGCCATAAAATCGAGAGAGATGGGCTGTGATTTTCCTACCTGCTCTCCCTTATGTTTTGGAGCGAGGGGTTCGGACCAACTTTTTATTGCTCTGTCCTTGTCTGATACATTATGTTAATAAAGATAATATATCCAAAATGGGAGTACGCCTATAAAACAGGGCAGAACCGAAATATTTGGTTTATTTTGGTGATAGACTTCCTGTAATAACAATGCAGCGTGAAGTATTCAGTGCCCAAAGTAGAAAATTGATATTAAATGTGGTGAAATATTTCCAAGAAAAAAAAGACGTGAAAATTTATCGGTACTTCAATGTGCATCGGAGGCGTTACAGATTAGTACAAGGACCATTTCACGAATTAGACATATTAAAATGGTACACACTAAAAGTAAAGCAGCCCCGAAAACTAAAGATTTGACAGAATCGGATAAAGGAGAAATAAGAAGTTTGATTTATGACATGACAACTAACAAGAAACACTTAACTAGGGGAAAATATGCGAAGAACTGGAAAAAAAGGGAATTTTGAGCTGCAGCAAATCAACGTTAAGTGATTCATATTCGGATGACAGTATTTTATATTCTGACTAAAATTCATAAGGAATTAAATGTATATTATTATTTATTTATTATGTATATACTGGCTTCTGACTATGTAAAGTTTATTTTAGGTTGATATTTAATTTGTAACTTTTTTTGTCCCATATGCCACAAGCCATTTCTTTTAAAAATAAAAAAATATAAATAATTGTTTTTACTACTAACCTGAGAAATCACCATTATTTACCTCATTCCTCTAATGAGAAGTAATATTTCTCACCCTAGGTAAATAATGATAATTAAAAAAAATACCTAGGTAAATAATGAAAAATTTTCTATATGACATTTAAAGATTAGTGTCATTTTATCAGCTTGACAACTGAACTCCCAGGCTACTTGATATTTCGAAGTATTTGAAAAAAGCGAGAAATGACTAAAATAAACTAAAATATGGCAATATTTCAATGTTAGCAGTAAAAAAAATCTATATACACTTCGGTTGAGAAGGCCATTATTTACCACGCATATTATATCCTGAGGCGCTACGCGCCTCAGGATATAAAAAAGCTCGGTATATAATGGCTCACTTCTCAACCTAAGTGTATAATATACTATTTTTTTTGCCTAACCATTACAATAATAATTATTTAAATACCTAAGACCTACTTTGAATTTCATTATCTTTTAATTGCCAGTCTAAATTACCGAATTACTTAATCTTAAAAAATTACAAATGAAATTACAACAGGTACCTAAGTACAAATATTTAATCCGTCCGTTCACATCAGGTAGTAAAACAATCATTTATTCTAGGCCGACCCTGCCTGCCTTAAACAATCAAGTAGTAATACAAGACAAGTACTAGGTTTTCTATCTCTCTTCCTTTCATGAAAGGTGCTTAGCGAACTTTAAGACGTACGTCGAATACAAATTGGAGGAGGACATGAGTGTAATAATTGTGCGAGTGCAAGTAAAGCAATAGATATAGCGCTTTCTCTCTGATGATTTATTGCCGATTCGCCTTTACATTCTGCCCTTACTATACATAGATACACGTAGATACACATTCTAAAGCCAACATGTTAGAAGTCCATGGGCATCGGGGGACTTCTGCATCCCCTATACTGGCCAGTGATGTGTGAGAATGGAATGGTTCGACGGAATTTCGTCAAAATTTAGGTGGGTCTTATTCTTATAGTGACAGATACCGAAATCCTAAACATGGAGCAATCAAGCGAACCAGCCTGTGTTTGTTGTTTTTTATTTGAAACACCTAATTAGGTAATAAATAGGCAGGTACCTAACTTGAATTATCTATCTAAATTTAATTGGAAAATTTTTTAGTAGGTATACTGATTCTCGCGATGACTCGAATTCGTGCGTTTTGTTGTCAGATTAAAATTTGCACAAATTGGGCCTTAGACTATTTGAATTTGGCCGCGTGAGCAAATAACTGATGGTAAGAGGGCAAGCATGGTGCTACATAAAAGTTTTTGAAGATTTGTTTCCCAAGATTTTCGTTTAGGGAATAAATTCCGAGATAAGTAAATAAATTCAGCACAAGCACGATAGCAGATTTATGTGATAGCATGCTGTACTTTTTCATTTTTAATAGCCCAGTAGCAGTAGTCACTGCTAGTTAGTAGGTACAGCATCTTTGTACAAATTAGAATTAGAATATTTGGGAAGTAAGTGTGGTGTGGTTAATAGAATAATAATTTATTAAAGTTTACTAAGAGTTGATTTAACTTTGTTCCCTTGTCCTTTGTAACAACAGTAGCATTTAGATGTAGCAGAAAACACAACAACCTGGATAACAACTGATAAGCCAATGTATTATTATTTAAGAATGGTCTAATCTCTGTGGTATTTTCTAACATCAGGTCAGATTGTAAATCCATAATTAAATTGGATCCTGAAATTAAAATTTCAATGCAAATTAAAAAATATATATTAACAAATAATACTATTATAATACTACTTACCTAACTACTTTATAGCATGTAATTAAGCTTTGTTTACATTATGCTCCTTGGAATTTGGATTTGGCATATAAGTAGTTTTACACACCCGGTTTTACAGATCTATAAGTGACAATGCACGATCACGCGGAATTTCAATAGGGTAGTTGACAATATTTTTAATTGCTCTAAAATCGTACTCAGTTTACAGTAGATGCACCAACATAACAAGTAATAAATGAAACAACGGCTTTAAACCCTTATTTATTTTTGATAATTATTAAAGACGAAGTTGCACAATTTTTTTCAGGCTGAAATCTACAGTTTTCGTCGTTTTATTGTCTAGAACGCCAAACGTGGCAACCTCTATGCCTGTCAGGAGAAACGGCATTGCAATGTTGCCGGTGTCCGTTTGCAATAATTCGTCTCCAGAGAGGGGTCTTCAGGTACTTGATTTTTTGTACACCTACTGCAGAAAGATGCAGTACCTAGTAAATATGCAGGTCCTGCATCATTTGGTACTGCATAGTCCTGCTCCAGTACTGCTGACTCCTGCATAAATACTGCAGAGTCCTGCACAGGTACTGCAGAGTCCTGCACAAGTACTGCATAGTCCTGCACATGTACTGCAGAGTCCTGCACAGGTACTTCAGGGCCCTGCACAGGTACTTCAGAGCCTTCACACGTACCTACTGCACACTGCACAATCCTACACAAGTACTGCAGATGTCCTGCATATAAATTTGTATACCTACTGCAGAACCTGATGACCCCTCGGTCTCCAGCTTGCTTTGCCTATGTATGAATATCTATTAGGTATTTAACTTATTGCGGGGGAAGTCACTAGCGAAAATTTGTACACTAAAAATACCACTTCCCGAAATACCCAACACTTCCCGGAATTTTTTTGAAATACCGTCCAAACTTCCGCACTTAGCACACTTCCCGGTATTTGTTTTTGAAATACCGTCCAAACTTCCGCACTTAGCACACTTCCCGGTATTTGTTTTTGAAATACCGTCCAAACTTCCGCACTTCCCATAAAGTTCCCATACACTTCCCGGTATTTTTTTGAAATACTGTCCGAACTTCTGACTTCCTGGCATTTTATCCAAGTGGCGAACACTAAAAATAATATTGTCTTTTTGTGTGTGCTCCTCCGACAAGGGAAGGGGTGAAGAGGGAGAAGGGGGAGGGAGAAATAATTTATTTTTGAGGTAATTTTCGACATACCGACGTATCTACCACAAATACCTACCTACCTAATAAATGTGATGTCGTGGAAGGTTCTTCCAATTGACTAATAATATTATAATCAATTATACCCTAGAAAAGTAAATTGTGTTTTTTAAATTTGGAATTCTCTCGGGAATTCTGGATAGAAAGAAGCTCGAAAAAAAGTTAAGAAAATTTAAAAAATAAAATCTCTCAATTCATTTTCTGAAATAAGGTAGGTATTTAGACAAAAACATCTTGCTGAACAAAGTAGGTATATTTAAAATACATAGGTATAATATACAGTGTGGTCATTTAAGCGTGCAACATAATATGGGACTTTTTTTGATTGCAAGTTAAACAGCATACAGGGTAGGTCAAAAAAATATAAAAATTGCACAAGAGTAAAGTACTTACCCTTATTTCAAAAAATTCACCAAAAGGTTATTAAGAAAAGTAGTTTAGAATTAAAAGCTATGCCTAAATACCAAAGCATAGCCTCCTAAGAAAAAAAATTTTTCGTCAATTAATTTCCAGCTGCAATTTGCAGACAATGCGACTGAATATTTACGAAAAACCACTTCTTGACTAAGTGTGGTTTCACGGGGCATCCTAAGTCTAGGTTAGAATTTTGAAATTTCCACTTTCCTTGCAACTTTCACCGCAGGACAAGGTTATGTCTCAGAACACTTCAGTACTTCAGTGGTATCGCCATGTTGCCAAATTGCCTTTTTAAAACACTTGTGACGCCATAAATGCTTCCTCCGCCAAATTTCTAAGAATGTCTAAAAACTTGCTAATTCTAATTACGTAAATATTATTTTTAGAAATTGGTAGGGTCTTATTGCAAGTGTCCCGGAATTGTTTATCAAGTTGTAAATTTTCGTCAAGTAGGTAGGTACCTACCCTAATTCTCCATCGAAAATTATTGATATTGATCTGCAATAAGAATTTTTATCTATTTGTTTAACTCTTGGCTCTCAAAAAAATTACATTGGTTGAATAAATTAGGTAGGTAGGTACTTTAAAGAAACAGATAATTTTATCCTAATCTTCAACTCAAAGACTTTATTACCAAGCTTAATAATAATAATATCAAAAATTTATTTAGCAAGAAATTGCTAGGTGTTCGTTAATAAATAAACCTTCTTATCTATCATAATATCCTGTTCTATAATTATTATTGAAATAATTATGCACTTTAATTTCGACTATTTTAATGAAGAATTTTTTAAGGCTGAAGCCGAGGCTATGAAGTTAAAAAATACCTACCTAATTTCGTAATAAATTAATCTTTTAAAAATAAATCGAAATTTGTAAGGATCTTTATCAACTTTTTTAAATAAATATAAAAAAGTAACTACTTAGGTACTACAAAAATTTAGATGTGGATTGTAAATAAATCTTTCTATCGACCACAGCCCCTATCTTCCATCTTTCAGTAGGTAGGTACATAATATCTGCAAATCGCAGAGGTACGTAGGTATATACCTACCTAGGCATACATATACTTAGGTAGGTACCTACCTATAAAACATAAATATATTTTTTAACCCAAAACACAAATCAATAAAATAGTTAAATAATAACATTATTCTACTGATATTCATTTCAAGTTAACAAAGCATTGACTTCCAATAAGTAGGTAGGTATACAATTCATGCCAAATTAACTAAATAATAACAGCGTTATTTACTACACAAAGAGGTAATTAAACGAAACGGGTCCTGAATACCCAGCCTTTATTCAAAAATCCCACGCACAAAATATTAACCTGAACCACAACTTTCAACTGACATTGCAACAATTTTAATAATAGGTGCCAAGCTTATAAACAACAATTTCCTTTGTGGTACTCGTTGCCAACGAAAAAGGGAAATGCATGAACCCGCAAGGGCAAGGTCAATTTCGAATTTCGCTCTTTACAGCGATCCTACAAAGCGAAAGCTATTTCGGATGGGCACTCGGCACGATACTCACCAACAACGGCGTCCCTCTCCCCCCCAAGCCTACGTCGGTTGCCGTGCGACAGCGAACATGCACCCGGAGCACACTATCTAGCCACCCATGCACACGTCAAGATATGTCAAACGGCCCGAACACACTCGACCGTGCGCCAAAGCGCTGACGTTTCGCCATGTCGAGTTGTTTTCGTTTTGCGCATCTGACGAATAATAAGAGCACCGTTGCCGGATCGCCTGGATTGCGCAAGGAACGCAGGAATATCGATTAGATCACAGAACGGAACAATGGTCAAATAAGTACGTTCTGGGTTAGTTTTAATGGTCACGGGTTACAACTCCAGTCTCTTCTGCGAGACTGCATAATCTAATTTTATTTTAAGCTAATATTGTACGGAAATGGTAAATAATTACCACAGTGGGTGATGTGTGATGTGAATATTAATCAAAATTGTTTTTTGGTGTTCCAAAAGTACCCACTTCATACACTTCTACAACTTGAAACACTGCACCCGAAAGCAGTTCAAAATTGCAGGAGGTAGGTGGTTTCCTGATTTCTTCTCTTAAGCGGTAACTCTGTCAAATGGACTCAACTTCTAACTCCAACTATGTGTCTATGCTCCAAATATATCACACCGAAAGGTCGGCCATATTGGGTCCACACGGCATTGGCTGTTAGGTGTCCAATTACAACACAGAATTTTAGATTTGTCAAATGCACGATGGCCGTGGTTGGCTGTGGTCAAATGTCATTTGTGTTGCCACCACAAATTTCGCTTCTCCCCTGCAATTGACACTAAATCCCCTAGAATAGGCCCAATATGGCGGCTATCCAGGCGAACGCCAACGCCCTCTGCCGGGTGGCTAAAAATAGGTGGGCCCAATGGCGTTCCAGTTCATTTTACGAGGGCCGTGGCCCGTGGCTCCAACTTAAATATTGGAGTCTAAAGTCTCTCCAAGTTACAGCGGCAGTAGATATAAACAAAGTCACATGACCGCATTGCGATCGATTACCAGGGTCTGACTAATATGAGATTCCCAGTGGCTTGTAATTCTGAACTAATTCTTTTAGAAGTTCTAAAAATTGTGTTTTTACCTTTCGTGGATCTTTATAAATTTCCTTAAATTAAGTAGCAAAATAAATTTACAGAATATACTGCTCGCGATCCGATCTAAAATATGCAGGAAACTCGACTGAGGGAAGAGCCGGCTCTGCATTCTGCTCATCGCCGCGTAAACACTTGACATTTTATGACGTCGCAGACCAATAAGAGAATAGGTCACGTGGTGGCCAATGTTTTGATCCACTGCCTCTGTAACTTGGATATAGACTTTAGTGTCTAGTTGACAGATGCCATGTTGATGTTGAATGTGTGTGATGTGGATGTGAATATATTTTTTGATGTGGTACTTCATAGATAAAATATTCTTTTTAGTTGGTGAGGTTCGTTCGTATAAATACTTATATCTACCTAAGTACCTAATAATCGCGCGTCGAATGAGCTGCTGGAGCCAATAGCTTTCTTCAGCGATTTTAGGAGACATCCTCGCAGTAGGGCGTAGGGCACCGCGATGTGACTGGGACTGAGCAGGATGTATCTTTATTTTCTTATCCGAAAAGGAAATCTATTGCCGGATTTCCTATAGATTGATGCTTATAATGGGTTATCTCTATCTGTGTTTTTATCAACACCAGATTATAATGAAAATTTTGGACGTTATTAGAAAAATGCTTACACTTGTCCATCTTATAATCACAACTAGCAACGAAAGTTTTGCATTCAAAATAACCTGCGGAACTGTTGACTGGTTACATTTATTTATGGCTTTTTTCTCAGACAAACAAATAATATTTCCTCAGACAAACAAATATTGTTTGTCTCAGGAAATATTATTTGTCTGAGTAAGGCTTTTCCAATTAGATGTTTGGCAACATCGCAGTAATACTTTCAGGCATTCAACAATGGTGAATGGAGTGTTCTTTAGACGCCAATGTTGTATTTTTGGTCTTTTCCAACAGATGTCAGCCCTATAGGGAAAGCAGCTTCGTAAAGACTTCTAGCATCAGATGGCGCTAGTGGAAAACACTTAGATTTTTTTCTGGTTGTGCTTGTTTTGAGATCTACATTATAATATTGTGCAGGAGTAGATTAAAAATTAAAAACATATATTAATTCTAATTGGCCCATATCATATGTCGTAAAATAATGATTTTACTGATAATAATAATTATTAATGAATGCTTTTGATACCTGTGGAAAAATAAACATAAAACAGAAGGAGAATGTCAGCTAATAGTCAGATTTGTATTTAAACAAACAATAAACTAAAAGTTAAGGAGAAAATAACTTTTTGTTGTCGGCTCCTAAAAAAATAAAAAGTTTTCGCCCAACGTGGGGCTCGAACCCACGACCCTGAGATTAAGAGTCTCATGCTCTACCGACTGAGCTAGCCGGGCTTGTCGATATCGTTTCTAATACCTGTTTATAGCGTAAGCAACGGGACTACAATAAACTACTGCGACAGACGCGATAGTTGCGACACTGCAACAATCAATACACTATTACCGTTCAAAATTGAGCTCCATTTGACATAGATGAAATCTGTGTATTATATTATTTTATATTAGAGATAAGTATAATAACTTACGGTGTTTTTGCCCAATCGGCCCCAAAATGCCAAGAGGAAAATTACTGAATTTTTTTCGTGGCATTCTTGGTTTTCTCCGAATACTTTTAGAGGCAGCATAGCTATACCCCGATTACTGTAAGAAGTCCCGATTTTGTCAGATGACATTCTCCACAAAATCCCTAGGAAACATTTGTATATGTGTCTCAACCAGTTAATGACGTCACTCATTGATTTATGATGTGAAAAGTTACCCAGGTGATACGAAAAAAAAAGAGCATAATAAAATAAAAACCCTATTGCAATCACGATTATGCCGCTACAAATAAAACTAACTATGACTACTCATTTTAATAATAATTTCAAACGTCATGGAAACACTTTCGTTTTAGTATTTTGTAATAATCAGCCGCTTTTGGCAACGTCTATGGGCGGACTCAGGCAAATTTAGCTTCGGTGTGTCAAACGACAGTGAAGGTTTTCCAGATCGTTCAAACTGGTTCAAACATTCGGTAATGAAAATATTCGCGGGTTTTCTACGTTTCGTGAGTTTTACCGTCATCTGTGTTGTTCTTGTTCGTGTTACTTTTCGTGTTATTAGTGCAAATGGGCTCGTTACTGACCTGAACTTATGACCCGGTTGCATTTTTTGCTGCATTGATGCCAACTTAGGATATCGAAATTACCAATTAACAGTCCCAGTAAGGACTTCTTAAAATAATTTGAGTTTATATACCTATTTTTGGATTGGCGAGAAAAAAATATCGTTTCTGCTGCGATGGAATGCGTACGGAAAAGAAAGAAAATTATGAGAAAATTATTGTTTTCCCATGCCTACCTACTTGATTTTAGAAAAAAAAAACAATTAAACTTTTTTATTTACAGAGATAAAAAAAAGTGCGCACTCACACTTCGGAACACCCTATATTGCCCTACCTACTTGCCAAAGTATGTATAGGTATTTGCTTTACTTGCTTTACAGTTTTTTTTTATTTAAAAAACCTTGTCGCAGTTAATTGACATTGAATTATCTTAACGAAAACCTAAACTTATTTTATCCGTTTGGCTTAAATAAAACTTGTTTTTAAAATAGTTATTTATGTACCTACCAAGGCAATGAAGTTCAACTTTTTATGACTCATGTGGAATTTAGGTGCCGAGGCCCCTGATGGGCCGGGTACATATATATTTTTTAAAATCAGAAAAAAAAAAGATTTATTAGGCAAGTTAACAATCATACGGGATCACCCGTCCATGAACCAGCTGCGCGCGGCGTTGCTTAACTTTGACGATCGCTCTAGGTTAGGTACCTAAATAGGTCAAGTAATGACGTACGCCGCCTTCGAACAGAAAAACCAAACTGCTGTTTGTTGTGCAGCCTCCATAACAAATCTATTGATATTCAAATACCTGCTAAAATATTTATCCTGAAAGATTGCGCTGCTATAGATAACAATTTCGCAATATGTACCAAAAGTTAAATGGGCCTTTATTGGCCGGGTATTGAATATTTGGTCACTTTTGACGGGCGATGGCTCCGCGTCTGACGTTTGATGTTTACATCTCGCCAAGGCCTACTTATGGAAAAAATCAATAATGGGCTACTTCAGTGCCGATTTCTGAGCTTTTAATGACGATTTCGGGACACTTCACTGCCGATTTCAAGAAAAGGTTTTTTTAAATCTTAATTTTATTTTTCTAGATATGCGCTCCTAAAATTTCGACTTAGGTATAAGTCGAAACTTTAAAATGTCGACTTATAAGTCTAAGCTTTAAAGCGATGGCATACAACTTTTGTCTACATATTCCCAGACAACACAAAATATTTTAAAAATATTTTTAAATGATTCCAAAGATTCAGAAAATATTACAATATTTATATAATATGACGAAAATGTTTTGCTAAAATATTTTTACTTACATTTTATAAATATTCGGACAAAATATTTTACAAATATTTAAAAATAATTCCAAAGTACTTGAAAATTTTGCAACATTTATAAAACATAATACTAATATTTCTCAAAACCTGTTTTATAATATTTTATAAATATTATAAGAAATATTATTAAAACACTCATTTAAATGTTATGCCGAAGTGCCGAAGTCTCCTACATCTCACCGCTACTGACTAATATCAACTGGGATAAATACCACCTACCCGATGGAACCCTTATCCATGTATAATGTAGTTTTATGCCCGTATCCGTATATCCCGTAGCTTAGCTGTTTAGTGCCCATAGGCATAGGGCCTACGGCCACAGTAAGGAGTCCTTACATATTACATAATAATGGTAAAAAATTATTACGACTACGACCCTGATCCCTGATTGCAGCAACTAGGTATTATATCTAGGTTGATGTTGATATAAAATGGTTGATAATATTTTAAAAATATTTTATGCAACGTTTTAAAAATATTTTAACAACCTTATAGTTGGTCCACTCTTATAATTTATAAAACATTTAAAAAACATTAACTGGGTAACATAGGAATATTTTATTAATATCTACATGTTTCTCTGAAAATGTGTATAAAATATTCCAATAATATTATTGTGTTGTCTGGGAATTATTACATATTCTACATGTTTGGTATACCTACTATACTCGTATATATGTATAATATCTAGTTTATTACGGATAGATGCTGACAGGGAACCTATACCAAGCACCTACCTACCTATTTCACCGAATAAATACCCAGTATATACCCATATACTATAAGTATACTGTCAGTTTTGGAAATCGTTGCCCTTAATTATGTCCGGTAAATATTTCATTCCCTGATCCAGAAACTCTATATACTTACCTATTTTCTGGTTGCTCTAAAAAAGGTTATAGGTAGGTATTCTTGCCTATAATATCACAGAAAATATAGTAGTATATTTTCTGTGATAATACGTATAGCGCCACTGGTCTGTAGTCCACATTTCCCTCTGGTCCTGTTTCCGACCCGGATGCCCGGAAAATTATTTGTTCATTGGTGCTACTGTGGAATCAAGGTTAATCCGATTTGCTGGCCGATATATTTCGATCATTAGGGACATTAGGTCTGTGTTGCGGAAATTTTTTTTCGCCCCGGGAATTGCTTCCACTGTTCGAACGTTTTAGCAAAACTTCACATTAATTTTCTACGGTATGTAGAAAAAAACGAAATAGAAAAAATACAAAGACAAGGATCGTCTTTGCTATCACTAAATAAAATGGCGGTAGTTATTTGGCTACCTCCTGCGCGGTTTCCCTTGGTAAATTAACTTAAACCTATATATCTTTACTTACAACACATTTGCTTAGTTTACTCACGTTTACTAAACACACGCAACGCTGGTCTTGAATTACCATTGATTAAGGTACGAATTCCTTATTCAATGATATTACCCAGTCTACGGAATCAGTAACGCAGCAGGGGGGGGGGTTAAACCCCCTTCCCAGAACAACCCTCTCGAGTAAGAATTATATGAACTTAGTCCCATCCCTACTTCAACGAGTGAGATTTAGCAACACCGCTTGGGAAGTATAACATTATGTATAAAGTCTATAATGCGACGTTCTGGCAAAAAAACAGAGGTAGATAAGTCTATCTGAACTGGCAACTAGACATAATGTATAGTTATAGGATGTAATAAAAAAAAAGTTTAGGTATTTATAGGTACTACTTATACCTATTTCTCAAGGAATTCTGGAGCGTCTGTCTGAAAAAGAGTAGGTACCTACATACTTCTTATCGAGAGAAAACTTTAATTGTTACTATTAAAACTTTAATAATCTCTATTAAAAAGTTGTGTACCATATGGGACAGGTAAACAGTTTAAGTGCCGTAGGCAAAGACGTTTTCTTGAACTTCAACTGCATAGTTAGTTATAGCAGGTAGGTAGTAAACTTGTTGTTATTAAACCGGAGTGTAGTGGTAATTAAATTTTTTGTTTACAGCTTATAGTTTCTTAGTAGCAGTTATTAATTATATTTCTTGTAGCAGTTATTCTGTTGAATAGTTACTAAAATAAAATTAATAGTTGTTATTAAACAGGTGAGTAGTGGTAATTATATTTTTTGTTTACAGATTATAGTTCCTTAGTAGCAGTTATTAATTTTATTTCTTGTAGCAGTTATTCTGTTGAATAGTTACTAAAATAAAATTAATAATGTTAGACAATAGGGAAATACTAATAGCCATAGGCTTTCATTACTGTTGTGTGACACTTTAATAAAGGTTATGCAACAATATAATAGCTGTTGTATAAATCATTAATAATTAAAGTGTAATAGTTTAATAGCAGTATATACGTACCTTTTTCAACTTCATCCCTTTATCGATTTTTTTCTTATATCTTTATTGATTATCCATCCACTTCTGTTTTTTCTTTATTTATCTAGTTTTTTTAAAATTTAAATTTAGGTATTACCTTAAATTCCATACAATTAAGTTAAGAGGGGGTTGCCGACAGCGAAAGTGACGTTAGATTTCGTATTTTTTTAAGTTGTATAGCATGAAATCTAATAACATTTTACCTGGCAAAAATTTAGTAGAATACAAACATCTCTGTCGTCATTTTAATCATAAGATCTTAAAACCAATTCACTGGAATTATTATTTTCCCAAGATTTTCATAACCTATAAAACAAAACTGCTTGTAAGATCTTATATGATTAAAATGAAGACAGATATGTTTGTACTAAATTTTTGCCAGGTAAAATGTTATTAGATTTTATGCTATACAACTTAAAAAAATACGAAATCTAGCGTCACTTTCGCTGTCGGCAACCCCCTCTTAATGACTTGAGGTGCATTTTACGTTAAGATGTCGAAATTTCGAAAACCTACTCAGCTTGTCATTCTAAACAAGCTTCCTTAATAATATTTTGTCGTAAAACATACAAAAAGGGCACTTTACTGATGTGGAAAATTACTTTTTTCAAAACTTCCAGGGCATTCCTACGTGATTTTTTTGAAAGAAAAACTATGTCACAAATTAGTTTCAAACCATAAGCAGGGCTAATCCCCAGAAGCTCAAATTTCAACTCGAATTTTTTTGTTATTTACACCTTATTTGAACTCAACCATGGACACACTGTAAAAAACTATATATTATTGGAATTGGGAAAAGGAAAGGAAGCTAACAACCCAAAATATAGTGTCTCAAAGATTTGACCAAACTTTCGGTCAAATGCGCACAACTATTTTAATAAGGAGGTGCTCTACGAGACATTTCCAAAAGTTTTGTAGGAAACACCTCCTCTTAAATGGCTCGTAGAACACCCTCTTAAAATATTCGTAGGTACTCACTTACGGGACAGCCTTTACAGTCTATGGCATAAGTATATTATAAATTCAGACAAATCTATGAATGGTTTTAGTTTGTAATGTTATAACATTGGTAAGGTAAACTCCAATAAAACAATAGGTCTAGTCCTATATATGGTCTATATATTATCGCAACATAATAGGTATCGCATATTGCACATATTCCTAAATATAAAAAATACATAAAAGAAAATCAAACAACCTTCATATAGAGATCAAAACCACACACAACATTTTTCATAAAGCATACAGATTTAAACCTATATTACAATAAATACTTTTATAATTATTGAAAAATACATGTACCTAGTTATATGTTACTTACCAACAAATGTTTGTCAATACTCGTTAAGTCCCCAATGCTTCAAAACATCGAGGAAACTCATGCCTTCCATTTCCATCATTAAAAAAAACGTAAAAAAATATTGAAACATCACACTCTCGCTCGACTGCTCCCGACATTCTAACGGGAGGCCCACCGCAGCCGGTCTGACTGGCGGAAATGCGTAGAGTCGATCTTTGCCGATCTTAGCCGAATGGCTACTCGAATCCGGCGCTATTAAAAACTTTAATAACTGTTAATAATTAGTTAACTTGCAGTTGCAAATGTTGTTCTTGCCATTATTGTGTCAAAGTCAGCAACACCAGGTTAATAGTGACTAGTAACTAGTTTAATTATTGCCATTGGAAAATTAAATAACAAAATGCTAATTGCAATTGATCAGGTTAATTGTGGCAAGAATTAAATTTCAGAAACCTTTTTTTACTTGTGGTTATTGTACAAAACTTCATTAGTTTACTTACGACAATTAAATTATTTTTAATTAAACCTGTTTAGTAGGGTCATTTTCCTCAGTGTAGATACTACTGACTATTTATTCTGTGCTTAAAGTACCTACTTTAGTATACCTTCTGAACGCCGCTTCGTGTAATTGCTGCACCTTTTCAGTGTCTTTTACTTTTATTTACCTACTGCGCACAATATTATTATTTCGCCCAAACAAAAACGTAATAATCCTGCACAGCACAACAAGCGCCGCCGTATCCGCTTACCCAGCCGGTTTCGTGTTGCTTTCAAATATTCAGGTCGCGACAGGCGGGCGCGTCCTTGTGGCTAAAGTGTAAGTAAAAGTGATGGTGGCTAAGTAGGTTACCGAGACCAGAGTACCGTCAACAGAACAACAGCGTTACAGCACCCAAGAACTGGCACCCGCCGAGCCACGTTTTGTCTAGACGACACAAAGGCCTTATGCAACTGCTCCCGGGATTTTTTCCCATTTTTTTGGCGGCAGAGCAGATCATGGATTCGTTCTAGGATTAGGGGGTTATGTAACGGAATTGCGAACATAAGTCGATGAAAAGTGAATGTGCATTGCATACCTACCGCCTTTGTGTTTGGCTGTAAATTTTTCACGCTGCAGACAATGTCGAAGTGCATTATTTACGATTATTGCTAAACAGAGTCTGGTTACGCAATAAAAGAATTTGGATAAACACTGTTTCCTTTATTTCCTTCGAAAATCCCATCTGATTTTCACAAGGGTCGGCAATGATGAATAAAATCGATGCGATTTGCGCAAATAGAAATGTAAAAATATCACTTACCTCTTTGGATTTCCTGAATGATTATTATTCCAACTCGATATTGATTCAGGTTCACAAATATGTTTGATTGTGGGATAAACGGGTGAAGTAAAGAAAAGGACAATAATGTTCTATTTCAGTAGTGTTTTGAAGTTTTATTGATTTTTATAGAGTTTTCAACATTTTGTCTTATACTTTAAAGTGGGCAAGTGGAACAATAAAAATATACACATCAAGCCCATTAACATACATATATCTCAATCAAAATATACGTTTTGTATTTTTTACTTTAATTGATACATAACTTAAACTTCAGTTAAGGACTCGACAAACACATACTTTTATATTATGTAATATATACAGAGCGGACAGTTGAGTTCTGCCAAGTTTTAGAGCCATATATTTCGCACCCTGTATACTCGCTAGTCAGTCATTCACCCTCGCACATAAGTACTTTTAAGCATAATTTTAGAGGTCTGTGTACCAGTCTGTGATTTGTCAGGAGGTTTTTCTGAGCCGTTCGACATATTTCGATGTGTTCCCATTTTTTTAAAAGTTGCTCAGTTGTACTCCGGAGTATCAATTACCTTATGTAAGTCTAAAAAATACAAATTTTATATTTATAGGCTAGTATACTATACTTTTCTATAGCTTCTGAAAATATTATGTTATATTTTGTTATAGTTATTATATTTATATGTACATCTCTTTTATTACACAATACTTATTGCGACCGGGCGAAGTTTAACTGATCAGTACAACAAATGTTTTTGTACAGCGTTTGTCAAAAGATATATGGCAAAAGAACGAACAAATTTTGACGGTGAATATTCTATTCCCTTTGCGTACCTACAGCTTTTGACATACCCCGTACTGCATACCATGCAGCCTGAAGGTTCCACATCAAACGTACTTTCAGGCTAGAAACATAGACGAGATAATATAATCATTTAAAAACATTAAAATTGATTCTCAAAAAAATAACAATACAAAATAATTCATTCACCAGCAAAAAATTTAGTTATAGAATCTTTAAATTATAATAAAAAAGTCATCTTGCAATCCACTCAGCATAATAGCGAACGCTCAATTAAGAAACTTGATCAATATTTCACTCAAGCTGTTACCTATGAGAATGGCCATAGCTTTAATCTTATAACTATAATTGGTAACTAAACATAGTAATAATAAGCGTTTTCGTTGACATTTTTAAACAACCTACACGAATTGGTAAACGCGAAAAAAAGATAATGTAGGCGCAAATTTTGCAACATACAGTTAAATGCAAGTTTGCACATTTCTAAATTAACAAACTATTATTAGCGGTGAGATTTGTTACAAAACGAATAATAGTAAACGAACACAAAATTATATTATCCTTCTCACCATGTAGCAGTCAATTTGGATTCGTATCAAAGAGCAAGTTTCACGCTGAACGATGTTCGCTCTGTCATCAAGTGGATATAAGAAGACATCCAAAATTGGTAATTTGAAGGCTAGCACACACTAGAGAGAAGGTAAATTAAGCGAGAATATATGTCCCAGACTCTTCAGGCTGCCGTTTCACAACTTGTTCGCTCCACAATCGCGAAAAACACATCAATGTACACAACCGAATAGAAATGTGTTCACAGCCACACATCAACGAGTCATAATTTAAGTCAGCCTCATGTTTACAAAAAGAAATCTATAAAAAAAACGTCTCGCGGCATCGGGGCGTCTTCGACTTGTTTAGATATTAGGCTAAGACTTACGGCATGCATTTTTAATAATAAAATTGTTACACTTTTATACGAATCTAACAATTTTACCATAACATTATAATATAGGGTACACCAATTAACACTTTTTATACTCTTCTTCGTGTACAACGCTCATTGGAAGCAATTAGAAAAAATGTGAAATCAATAAAGGTTATAGAAAGCTTTTTTAAAATAGACTTGATTTTCAAAAACTTTACAATGACGATGTTGCTGCATGGAAAATGATAAAAATGCTTTCAACAGTAACATTCATAGAGAAAATTTCTTGATATTTCTACAATCACAATATGCCTTTTGCAATTCACCATGTTGTAGCTTGCTCATTTGGCCATCCAATGAGAAAACCATTCCAGTTGAAAAACGAAAACCCGTCCTGCCTGCCGTTGGTGGACCCTCTAGTACCTACTAGTGATAGTACTGAAAATGCGTTGTACGCAGCACCTACGAACTAACATTTTTAAGAACATGATTGGGTACGCTAAAAGGACGTCGGGCGAGAACCAGCTCGCAGAGTTCGCGTGCTGCGCCCCCCACAGCAAAGGGGACGGCTGACGGAAGAGTGCGAACTGCGCACGCGCCCTCCGTCCACGATACACTTTGTACACTCGTTTTGTCCTTAACTACCATCTATCTTCACTAGCAACGTCACTGTGTGGGTGCGAAGACGCGCCCGATATATTTAGCCGTCTCAGAATTTCGGAATGATTTTGCTCTGTGGCGACGCGTATTGAGGTCGATGGTCGGGAAGGTGGCTGCGGCGGAGAACGACAGTTTTTGACACCGACGGTTGCGCGACAACACGTAACGAGATAGTGCCAGTAAATAGTACGCCCAAGGTCAAACAGTGAAGGTGGCCTGTTGTCTTAGGTTTCCCCGTTTATTTTTAATAATTTGTGATTTGAAAAGCTTTCGTTTTCTCAGAGGTGGGACAACAACAATATATTTTAAGAATTTTTGCTTAAATTTAGCCCTATTTATTAGGTCAGTCAAACAATTTTCATAGCATCGTTTCCAATAATTACTTGAAAACGAGTGAGTGGGAAATACCTTCATTGCAAGATCGAAGGTTATTATAGTAGGTATATTGTGCAACAAGTTAAGCAATGAGGCTTACTGCATGCGAATGCACAAGTTGTGGCACGAGGCGAAGCCGAGTGCCTTCAAGTGCACGAGGATGCAAATTATTTTGTTGTGTAGTGGCGAAGTATCGACAATAATATATTGGATATCGAAACTATTAAACTAAGGTAGGTAAAATCCATTATAATTATTGTAATTCATATACTCATCATACTTAATTAAATGTGGATAAAGTTGATATTATATTTTTATCGTCAACACACAGATAGAAATTTTGACATTGATCAAATACTAAAATTGAAACTTTATTTTACTGGAAATATACGTAAAAGAACGAAATTTGATCGATGTTCCAACAAAAACTTTGAACAAGTTAACAACACTAGCTTGAACTTATTAGATCTATTAGGTCATAAAATGCCATGATTGTCTTTCTGTTTGATGAATAACTCTTTTTTTGACTTCTTGAAAACAGTGAAAACTGTAAAAACCCACAAAATGCAGGTATGAATCTAGTAATAATTATAAAATTATACCTAAATAAAATTATTCGATTTTTATTTCATTAATTTATTTGATAAATAATTTTCAAACATAATCTCGGAAACCTTATCATTGCGCGAGTTGAATAATATGTAATTGTCAATGGCAATGTATTGTACGAAATTAATAGTATTATCGTTTTATAAGGAAATAATGAATATAAGTGTGACGTGTTTTAATTTGCAGTAAATATGTAAGTATACAATAAATTCCGCGAATAATTTTATTGCACGTTTAGGATTAAGTTCTCATATTTAAAAACTTGTAGTAGATAAGATTGATTTTCATGTTATAAAGTAAATTTATAGCAGAATTAAGAAATTTCAGAAATAGTAATTTTGATTTTTTATTTTTATAATGTTTTTCAAATTTAGATATTCTTGTTACACAATTTACCCAGTAAAAAATAAGAAAAAGAAGTGCCCCTCTTCCAAGAAAACAAAATGATTTCAGTGCCATCATACATTCTCCTCCTTGTAACACTTTGTAAGGTTGATAAAAAAATAACCAAGTCTAAATAGCTAAAATTCGTTTAAAAACTGGGAAGTACACATTTTACCTAAACTCTGTTCAACGAATGTTCATACCTACGTCACAACTTCTGTCCTTGTCTGACTCGTAAATATACGACCGATATCCATCGTATATTCATGAGTAAGACAAGGACGGAAGTTGTGACGTAGGTCCGAACATTCGTTGAACTGTGTTTAGTTATAATTTTACATGGTTACATTTTTGTGAAAGTAATGACGCATCAATTGGGAGTTTCTACGACACCGTCTGACCGAGGG
Source organism: Pseudeuparius sepicola (assembly GCA_963920635.1). Lineage (NCBI taxonomy): Eukaryota > Metazoa > Arthropoda > Insecta > Coleoptera > Anthribidae > Pseudeuparius > Pseudeuparius sepicola. The sequence continues at coordinate 73,141,827 of OY987300.1, forward strand.
ATCCTAAACAGTATTATTTTTTTCTATACTCCCTACTCCCTAGGAATCATCTGGGTGTGACGTAGCAAATCTTTGTAATTTGTAAGTAAATCTTGATGCTCTCTGATTGAAGTTTGTGTGGCTTGCAACGGCTACCTTATAAAAAACTACAAATGAATAAATCAGACGGTTTCGTAGCAACCCGACTTGAACAGCTTTGGTTCACAATCACAATCCAATGTTTATCGCCGTGCAACAGTTGAAACATGTAAATGCGAGGGAAACATTTCAGCGGCGTTACCACCGTTACGTCTGAGGCAACGAAGCTGCGACCTTGGACGACGCGCAACCGCACCGCCTCCACCCGGCACTCCCCCCCCCCACGACCGACCGTCTCCCCTCCCCCCCTCAACCCCGCACGGCGTCACGTCCAATCGGCGCGCGCACCAGCAAAGTCTACTTAGTCATAGAGTCGGCGGTGCCCGCACCCCCATCACGTGCAGCACATCCACGCGGCCGGGCCGTTGCACGTGCAGTAGCAGCTCGGCAGGATGGGGGCGTAGACGAAGCCGTTCGCGTAGACGAACGGGGGCGGCGGCTGCTGCGTGGTCAGCATGCGCTGCTGGTCCTGGTAGAACACCTGCCAGGCCAGGCCCTTGATCAGCTGCAGGGTCTGGCGGCGCTCGTGCCCCATCAGGCAGACGGTCGACTCCTCGACGACGTCGTGCAGCAGCATCAGGTACTGGTGCTTGAGCGCCTCCTCCTCGGGCTCGACGAAGTGGTTCCACAGGTAGTTCTCGAGCTTGGCCTTCTGCTGGGTGATGTCGGGGAAGTCGATGAAGAACCGGGAGCACATGTACCTGGAACGGAAGGATGGACGGTTGCTGTGGGAATGCCGATATAGTACAGTAAAACTAACACAAAATTAGGCCAAACCCAAACATAAAAAGAGTCCTTTCTGCGCGAAATAGTTTCATACCATCCTAAGAGTTAGTACTAAAAAGTTCCACCACCACCAGCGTCGGGTTTCGGGGGGGAGGGGGTGAAAAGGGCAGGAAATTCTTATTTTTCACAGTTTTGCGTGAATATCTAGTAAACTCTGAGGTTTAGCGCAAACGTCGTCCTATACGCAAATGATATACTTTAAATTCCGAACAAGAATTGTTATATACAGAATTATGGTAAAGTGAACGGTTTCCATGATATGGAGGGGTAAAGATTTCTTTGTTTTTATTTCACGTAGTTTTTGTTGAAAAAACTTAAAATGATTACAGTATAAATTAGTAACTGAATAATGTATGTAGAATATATATAGATATATCTATGCATATATAGATACATATTACACCCATAGATTGTTATTTTTTGTCACAATATAACCTCATAAGAATATGACTGTAAATATGTCCAATACAAGTTAGTAGCCTTTTAGTTAATTTGTACTCACTTTTTGCCCTCATTCATTATAGCGTTCTGATTTCCATTAGTTCTTTTATGTCAAATCTTTCCCATATCGAATTTGTCCTTAGCTTGTAAAAATGAGAAAGTCATGAATAGGAAGCTCATGTGAAAAACAAGAAAATATAATATATTAAACAGTCCTCATCGTATGCTTCTGCAGAGATGGATGCGTCCAAAACTGCGAGTGTCGATGAAGTGGTCTCAATTGTTCAAGTATGTGCAGCAATTGCTTAGGACTTGCATGTCTCAATAGAGATACTGTAATCATCGACGCCGATTTAAATGATGATCCTCAAGTGGACGAAGAACACGAAGATTTTTTTCCTCTCACCAGCCCGAGTGAACTATTTGGTGCTAACCGAGGTGCTAACTGATAACGCAATTAATGATTCACCTAAAACTTATAACCTTTTGTATCATTTTGATTTCCCTCCCTTTTTTCAATATAAATTGTTTAATATATTTTCTTGTTTTTCACATGAGCTTCCTATTCATGACTTTCTCATTTTTACAAGCTAAGGACATATTATATATGGGAATGATTTGACATAAAAGAACGAGTGGCAATCAGAACGCTATAATGAATGAGGGCAAAAAGTGAGTACAACTTAACTAAGGCTACTAACTTGTATTGGACATATTTACAGTCATATACTTATGAGGTTATGTTGTGACAAAAAATAACAATCTATGGGTGTAATATGTATCTATATGTATATGCATAGATATATATATATACAGGGACCGGCAGAAAGTTGGACACAAAAATTTAATATTTTAAACTCTGATTTCGATTAATTTAAATTTCTAGCTGCTAATCGAACAAAATTAAAGTTTAGAAGCAAATTCATGTGTTATCCGATGATAAGTTGCGCTTGCGGTATTTTATTTTTTTTGTAATACACAGAGTGTTCGAAAAAAATACAAAAAAAGTTAAATTTCTTTTTTTACTAGGTGGCTGTGACTTTAAATCTGAGATCCACCTTTGATTCCAAACAACTTTTTTAAGTAACTTTTTGCCGTATTTTAAAAAATAATGGTACTTTACTCTTGAGCTATTTTGACATTTTTGAATCTACCTCGTATTCAAAAAGAGATATTTAAATTTTGATACGTGCGTTTTGAGTTTGAGATGATGCACCAACTTTTATCAAGTATAAAATTTTCTGAGAAATTAATAATAAAAAAGTTTTCCATTTGTGTCCAACTTTCTGCCGGTCACTATATATATATATATATATATATATATATATATATATATATATATATATATTCTACATACATTATTCAGTTACTAATTTATACTGTAATCATTTTAAGTTTTTCCAACAAAAACTACGTGAAATAAAAACAAAGAAATCTTTACCCCTCCATATCATGAAAACCGTTCACTTTACCATAATTCTGTATATAACAATTCTTGTTCGGAATTTAATGTATATCATTTGCGTATAGGATGACGTTTGCGCTAAACCTCATAGTTTACTAGATATTCACGCAAAACTGCGAAAAATAAGAATTTCCTGCCCTTTTCACCCCCTCCCCCCGAAACCCGACGCTGGTGGTGGTGTAACTTTGTAGTACTAACTCTTAGGAGGGTATGGAATTATTTCGCGCTAGAAAGAACTTTTTTTTTTATGTTTGGGTTTTGGCCCAATTTTACTGTACTAATATAGCGTTGTTAGTGAACGATAAAGAACAAATTATGGGAAGTGAAGTATTTGAAACATGTTGTTAGTGTTAGCCTCGGTGTTAGCTTTATCAACAAGTCCTGGCCTTGACTAGGAGTCATATAGTGAATACAATCCTCTATGTGGATATTCAAGAAAGGGTTTAGGTTTACTACCGAAATTACAGCTAGTATTTACTTGATTGTAAACTTATCGAAGAAGTTTTAAAAAATACAAGTAACTTATGTCCTGCATAAAGTTGCATTTCTTTGTAACTACGAGTGGTTCATTTGTTCTTTTAAATGATTCCCCTTTTTTGTTCATTTTTTTAAATAAATAACACATATAAACAGCTGGTGGTGATTTTTAGTTCAGAATGTTTTTTTATTAGAACCTCGATTACAACAATCTCTAGTATTCCATGTAAGTAGCTATAAAAATACAATTACCTCACAACAACTGCCATTTTGCAGCATTGATAAAGCGAATGGATTTCTAATTGTCACCAACATTGTAACCTTAAAGGTTTATGGTTCAATTACACACATCATATCGTGGCAGTTGTTGATGTCAAGACAAAGTCGTAATTAACGTTAATCGATCGTCTCCATTTAAGCCTGCATTTATTACTCACATCCCATTCAGAAGGCGCACGTCACTGAATGCAGCATACTTCCAATAATAGTATACAAACCGACCAAACCTATTAAACTGGAGCTGCATGAATTGAACGGGAAAATTTCGACACAATCGCAAACAAGTGTGCACAAAAGGAACTGAATGAATTCGTCGAAATGGCCCTGTTCCTGTTCGCCACGTCTACACAAAAGGGGGCAAATTATCTAATTGAATTGCAGAGGGCATCACAGATTGAATTTGCCGCTTGATTTTATTAAATTTGACAACCAAACGGTATTTCATCTCAGGCGGATATTGCCTCAGTGAAAAGATCAAAGGCCAAAGCTCCGTGACGGCAGGAACTAATTTCTGTTTAGCTATTAGCTCTCAAACGCTGGAAAAAATTCCAGCGGCTTTGAACTTTTAATTTAAACCAAGCTAGCAAATGCAGGTTGGATGCAAACCTACGATGCGCCATCTGTTGACCACTATCGAGAACCACGTCGACCTTTGTCGTGCGAAAACTATTTCGAGAGAAACGTCCTCGCGAGAGACGAGAATGTAAATTTATCGATCAGACGCTGGTGCGATCAGTTACCACCATAAATTGTGTCAATTAATAAATATAACGCAATGGCAAGGGCTTCTCGTTTAAAGCGATGATCCATGGCCACCCAAGAATGTCTAATAATTCTATTCTCTGAATTTAATCGTAAAATTGCAAGCTGCTCGCAACAACTGTTACGATGTTACGAATAATAATGGTCGTAAGACTGGCTCGAATTCTTTCGACTATAAATAGAATTTAATGGGAGAAACAGACATCTGAGAATCTTGAATGAGTTTAGAATTTCTGACTTTCGATAAATGGTCTAGTTAATCTTAATTGGAGATTCATTTATCAATCCACCTCCTTTACGGACCGAAGTAGAATTCTTATTAGGACTTCGGAACAACTAGTGCCTTGAATACTAACTTTTTGCAATTGTGACAAAAATTTAATTTTTTTAATTATGTGGTAACTTTTTATGCATTACGGTTTTGAAGGATATGAATCATACTAGCGTCAAAGATAAGTACATAATTTGCAGCACGAATGATATAGTTTTCGTATCTCGGCAGAAATTATTCATTTTTAAAATTCTTCATCTATTTTCTCAAAAATTAAAAAAATATATACGAGTAGGTAGTCTAAATATAATCAATCACCTCCTTTTAAGTATAGTATAAAAATAGCGTCTCATGTAGCTTTGATACCTAATAATCAACAATATCAACATGTAAAGGTACCTGGGAGATATTAATAGCAGTTTATTTCTAATCTTAATATTTGAAGCAACCACTCAAGTAAAGTAGCAAATACGCCCCCTTTGAAACTAAATACAAACTCATCAGCGACTCGTATTTGATAAATAACATGACATTTCAAAGGTTAAAGGTAACATCGTAACATTATGCGTAAGCGCTCACTCCTAAACAAAACATCTTGCTTACCAATCCCTCGCTAGGTGTACCAAAGACGTATTATAAACAATAGATGGATTATTTCATTTATAAATTAATGTACATAAAGAAGACAGGGGCATAGAGAGTAAGATTAGAGAGATGGCAGCTGAAAATAGATTAGTCTGCTGACAATTTGACCTTGAAAACCAAAGTAATATTTTTGTTGGTATTGAGAAATTCACTATTTAGAGAAGAAGAGATATTACCACCTAACCTACTATGGAATTTTCTCCAATCGGGTGTCCTCGGTTTTGGAAAGTAGCTTCGATGTTCTAAAGCCGATTTCTACCACAAAACATCATAAATATTTCTTGAGAATACAACAACTGCCAATATGAACCAATGAAATTACATAATTTGTGAAATATTAATCAATCAAGTGATGATTTCAGCGATAACACCAGTAGATAGTGGTATTAACGTTAAACCAATATTATTGTGGTAGCTAAAACTGATAGGTAACCTGATAACTTCTTCACAGGACCAAATTAATACAGGACTAGAAGATACAAGTTTATTAACTCATTAATCGTTAGATATCTATTAACACAATAAATATACTCAAAAGTGAAGGCTCATCCTAAATGACAGCTATCCAACAATTAAATTAAATTTAAATGCGGCTAGTTAAGTAAATTTTATATGGAAGCGCAATGGTCTAGTGGCATGATTCTTGCGTTGGGTGCGAGAGGTCCCGGGTTCAAATCCCGGTTGTGGCTACGTTTTTTTGATTTTTTAAATCACATTTTCGAATACACAAAATTTTTATAATTTTTGTAGTTAATTTATGTAATAAGTTTGGTTGTCAAATTACGCCTAAACACTGAATAACTGAATTATTTGCAGTTGTTAAATTCTCTTCCTAAATACAACTCGGTATACTTAATAATCAGATAATAAATTTATTAACAACTCATTATATGCTAAGAAAATACCACTCCTGCTGTGCAGTCTGATTATAATTCGTAAAATTAACGAAAGGCATTATCGTTGGCTGACGTATTTATAAAGACTTCTCACGGCTATAGCTTCATGTCCTGGAAAACAGATGGCTCTGATGGCTAACAATGTATTCTGTATTGTATTTTATCTCCGGAAAGCGCATGGTGAGCCAAAAATGTGTCAGATGTGACAGCCGTGTATTATCGATAATAGACTTGTTATATTATTATAACCCTTGAGAGTATAACGGCGCATCGACCACGCACAATTTTTTTATAAAATGCTCATTGGAAAAAGTAGAACTAATAGGTATTTACCATCGTTTGCGAGTTTTATGAAACAACACGTCGCTTTTAGGCAAATGGTGACAACAAACAGTGAATAAATTGCACTTTGGCGATGCTGACAAGAAGGATAGCGATAGGGCGGAACTTTCGTTTCTTTTTTTACCAAATTAACAACATTACCAAGACGAATAGAAGCCTTGAACGTGCAAAATATTTCGCGAATATTTGAACTTTACGAATTTCACACGTTTTCGCACCTCACTACTCACCTTTCTAAGGACTTAATGTAATCCGGATGAGCCGGCTTATAATTCTTGACTAGCAAGTTGCAATACTTGAGCAGGCCGCCGCCCCTGATTTCCTCCGGCTGCCTCGTAGAGATCAGTTTCTTCTGCAGGTGGTACAGCGCCTCCTGGAAGTCTCCGTACACCGACTCGCCCACCACCGTCGGGTAGAAGTTCTCGCTGATGGGCAGCTCGCTGCACTTGTAGAACAACAGCAGCGAGTCGAGGATGATCTGGAACGAGTCCACCGAGAACTCGAACTGCCGCCGCATGCAGTCGACGAACTTCAGTTCGACGCCGCGGCCCCTCGAGTTGCCCAGCGAGATGAGCGACCAGCGGTCGCCGCCGTTGTTGCTGTTGACCTTCACCATCTTGCTGACGTAGGCCTCCTTCAGGCTGCACGTGGAGATGCGCTTCCGGCTGACGCCGTCCGGCAGCATCTCGTAGAGCGAGCTGAGGACGGCAGACTTCACCCTGTCGAAGTTGCGCATGGTGGACAGCTCCACGCCGAATATGAGATCGAGGTCGTTGTATGGCTGGGTGTCGGTGGCGAGGACGTGCGAGGCGGCGCCCCCGTTCAGCCGGATGTCGCGCACCCTCATCCCGGCGCCGCCGCAGGACGTGTCGGCCTCCAGCTTCCCCCTGACCACGTTGACGAGGTCCCTGAGGCGGATCTCCAGCGTGGGGAAGTTGCCGCGCCCGTGGATGCTGACGATCTCGTCCATGACGTCGTTCAGCCGGCAGACCTGCTCGAACGAGAGCACCGCCAGCCGCTGTTGAGATTCGGCGTTCTTAAGGTCTTCGTGTTGGGTGGAGTACTCCTGGAGGGTGAGCTCCTCGAGCGGGAGGTCGTCCTCGTCTGGGTCGTCCATGCCGCACTGAAACAAGGAGACGGAAGTTTAGTCAGGGTTAATGGTTAGCAGCCAAACACGAGGGAAATATTACACATTTCTGTCTTGGTACTCTCTAGACTATATGATATTTCAATTAGTGATGTCAAATATACATAGGTACATTTCGGTATTACCGGTACCGAGTAATACTGAAACAAATACCGGGTACTCTGTACCCGGTACCGGTACTCCGGTATTCGGTAGGTATAGGTTGTTTGACAGAGCTTAGGCGAGTAGGAAAAATTCTATTGTATCCATATTACCGCACGGATACTGATATCGGTATCAACCAAATCTGTTTGTTGTACCTACAACGTACTAATACCCCGCCGCCGACCCGCCTAGATCTGATCGGCTGCAACCGCAATGGTACAAAACACAAAATGTATAGGTACAAAACAGATTTAATAATACCGATGTAGCGGTTACTTTTTTTAACACTTACCCGGTACCGGGTACATTTTCGAGTAACGGGTATTTAATACCGGGTAGTTACAATATTGACATCACTAATTTCAATCAACATTATCTTTTTCTAATATGGTGAAGGACGCGATATGCTTCACTAAGTTTCTCGGATTTAACTACGATTCGGTCACTCACGATGAAATCATACAAACCTCACGAAATAATATGCTATAAAACAACATGCTTCACTATTGCTTTTACAAGTTAATGAACAAGTTTCGATGTGGACTCGCATACTAAACTCGTGACAGTGGCGGCTTGTCCATAGGAACTCTGCGGCTAGAGCCCCCAGTAGAAAATGGAAAAAAATAATTTAGTTCCGCGGCTGCTAAATTCTATATTTTACTTCCTTGCTCCTTCCTAGTTAAATTGCCGCAACGCCCACCTATTTTGTTAATTGACCATATAGTGTGGTCATTTTCAAAACGTTGCCCTCCCCCTGTGCATTATCCCACGAGCCTCCACTGTCTCGTGAAAAAAATTCTTTGGTGTTTTGTCAAAATTTGTTGCCGTTTAGCCAGCAATATGTGATCGATTGTCTCTGATTTGTTCCATTTTCGGAGTAGACATATCTGTAGTGTTTTTTTTGCAAAACTGTTGTATAATCGTGTAGGTATCTATTTTGTTAGTCGGCTACACCAGAATGTTCCAAATCAATATGTATTTATTTTAAGAGGAGATTGCCCTGGCGATTTTATGAAGAAAATTTCGAGTAAAATCATGTTTAACACGCATCCATTGCTATCATATTTTTAGCTATGGCATTTTAATTAATCTTAGTAGGCTGTGACATTGATTTGACATTTCGTATTTTTTGAAATAAAATTTCAATTCATTTAAACATTATTCGGGTATCTTTATTATACGTTTCGAAAATATTAAAAGAAAAAGCATTTTCATTTTCTTATAATATCTACATACATGTTTATTTATTTTGTGACACTATATAATCAAGATTATATTCAAAAAATGTGGATATTATAAAAACTCTGCCGAGGAATGGCATTATAATGAGGTGTGGTGTGGCGGTGTGGCAAAAACATCAACGATAAAGGTCGAAACGATATACACATATATAGCTGTAGGTATTTGAAGCCCGAAGCAACGTTTACAGAATAAAATAATTCTGTAAACTTTGCCCGAAGCATGTTTAAAATAATTCTCAGCTCTGTGGTAGCTCTACATATTTTTAAATTTCAGCACCCACATGCTGTAAGAATAATAATAGTAATTTACCTAGTGAATGTGGAAAGTGATACTTTTCCGCCTGCGACGCCAAGTGTTATGTACAATTTTTCCCACTGGCAAAAAGCAACCACTTCCAATATTGTGAAAACTATGAAAATAAGAGTAGAAAAACTAGTAGGAATGATTTGATTTAAGTGTGCAGTTTAGTTTATTTAAAAAATCGTGCGCACTATTATTAGAGCTGGGAACATCTTTGAAAAATAGATCATTTGAAGAATGTAAGATCAAAAATCGTATCTAGATATTTTTTACCCAATAAAAATCTATAGAGCATCTAATAAGATAGGGCCCTCTTTCTCAGTTCTGCGCACGATGAAAATATTTACAAGAATAATTAATTATTCTACTTAACTATGAGTTATGACATAAAGTAGGTCAAATAATACAGACATTCCTACCTATATCGATTCATTTTTATATTCAAATACGTTATACCACGAAACACCCAGTATGTAACTGAAGAAATTCAGTAGGAAACCTTGAAAGTCCAATTTCCCCCTCTCGAACTAATTCCGTAAAAGTTTATTCCCTAATAGAGAGACCGGAATTCTTGAATTAACTCAACCCGTTCTTTTATAAGACAGGGTTGAGAAATATTTCCGCCCGGTCGTTGTTTTACCCGTCACTGGTCTCGTCTAAACGAGATGGGGCGACACAGATGTTTATTATTCTTCCTCGACTCTAATCTTCCTTCCGCAAATCCGCCATGACTTCGCTGTTTTATTTCTGAATCGATAGCCGTATTAAATAATGTTGGACGGGTTTTTTAAAATGCAAATCTATGCGTAAAAGTTTGGCAGATAGATATTAATAGTTCGTAATTCAATAAAGAATCTACCGTAGAGTTTTAAAATAGACACTAAAAATCTATTAAACAATATGTACACCTACTCACTACAAAAGTGACACTTCTACCCCATATGAATTAATTCTCATAATATCAAATCGAGTAAGTCGTTAAAAATTCGATTTATGTAGCTGTTTTTTCATTTGACTGTACCTATTACTTCGATATAACTAACATCTGGACCGACACTATATTAAAGACCCGAGATGACGTCATATTTCATTGTTGTTTGCGGACTGGGGTGGCTCTACTCGACGAAAAAAATGGCGACCTAAAATATTATAGGTTATAACAGGGGTATTCTGTGGTTATAGCTATGTTAGTTTCTGACGCTTTGAATGTACCATATTTTAAATATCCAGCTTTATTACAATTTCCGTCATTTTTTCGTTTAATATTTCGCAGTTTTGTCATATTAACAGAGCTTTTACAAGTAGATTTGTTCAGTCAACGCTATTTTGGAATTAAGAGATGATCTGTTCAACCAGTTGAAGAAGCTAGAATTCTGGATCCTATATTGTGGGACAGTATTTTGTAACGTATACGAGAATGAAAATAATATAAAAATTTGTTTATAGCTCCAAAACGAACCAATGCTCCTCTTATAAGAAGATACTGAAAAATCTAATGCGTTCTATACTTACTTACACTGCAGCTAGCCATGGACTTCATTTCAAACTAAAAGGTATCAAAATAGTCTTGCTAGCTTTTTAGACTAGCTTTTCTTAATAAAATCTATGAATGTATGCCATGTAAGCTTGGTACATAACAAACAAGCATTTTATTTTATTTTGGATGTTAAATTCGTTGTAACACTCATTTGCATGCTTTTATTTTATAAAAATTCTACAACAATGGTCTTTTTTACATTAATCCACCCTGTCGATATTTTTCGTCGTGTGGCGCCAGTGGCGATCGCTTGAAACTGCGCTATGCACAAGGCATTGACTGACGGATATAGCTTCATGTCCTGGAAAATAGATGGCGCCTATGGTCAACAATGTATTTTGCATTGTATTTTGTCTCCGGGAAGCGCATGCGGAGCCAGAGAACTGTCAAACATGACAGCCGTGAGCAGTCTTTATTAATACGTCAGTCAACGTACAAGGACTTTAATATAGTGTTGGTCCAGCTAATAATATATTCAAGACAGATATTATCTGCCTTTATAAATACTAAAACATATGTTTCAAAATAACCTGGAGTTATCGATATGGTTAGACTGTTCCATTTCGTTGTATTTACAAACCAGAAAATTGTTACGACTTGATTTAGTGTTCATTATATTTAATGTTCGCTATCAAACGGAATGATTTAACCGCTACATCTCTCAGGGTGATTTATCTTAGATCCGGAGTCCACCTACAACGACTTCATTTAATCTGACGGAATCGGAAAAGTCCTTCATCAGTTTTCGTTTCCTTCCCGCCTAAATATAGAGCACGACTGACGCCGAGGAACGCGTGAGACGCGGACCAAGAAAATGAGGTAATTAGTATTCAAATTTTCCCTTTAAGATGAAAAGGAAAGTACGAGGATGAATGCAAATTGGAATTTCTGTAGTAGGAAGTATGGAAAATTGAGGCCTGTCGCGGCTTGGAATGAGACGCCTCTGGCAAGGCTTAAAAGTCTGAAATTATGTTGTAAGTATATACGACCAACGAAGCGTATGGGTAATTGCATAAAGTAGCATTCTGCTTCGTCATGTTTGTGAATGCTTAGTTTATTTTGCTGGCTTCTATTGGCTTTTTCCAAATATAGGTTTCGACATCATAGCGTCTAAGTATTTCTTTTTTGGGTCAACGATTTAAGTGAAAATGCGGTGAAAATCTTTCAAAATAGTTTATGAAGTAAGCTTTCGCGATTTATTACTGTTTCGACCCAACAGAAATTGTTTCGTAGTTTGTTCAATGTCAAAAAATATAACTCTAATGCCAAAGAAAATACTACTAATAGTATTTTCTATATTTACTACTAAAAGTATTATAGTCCTCCTTACGGCAGAATGCGTGCGACGTAAGGGGGAAGAACTCGCAAATATTATAGAATTAGTCACAGTTCAGGGGCGAAGCTCAATTTTGTGTAACTCTCTGACTTAATTTTCATATAATTGTTATTTAATTTATTGTTAATATTATTCTTAACGGTGATGCCTTAGGTTATGGAGGAAGGCAAACCCTTATAACATTGGCAATTATTTCTGGTTATTGAGACTGCAACGTTCTTCCCTGTTTACTCATTTTGCACACGTTAACTCCCGAACATACGAAACGCCACTGAGCTCTCTGAGCCGGCGGAAAAAACTTGCCAGCGGCCTAAAAAATTACGTCTGTATGGTAGCCCAAATACGCAGTTAACTTTACGTACTATAGAAACAGCTAACTGATTTTGTCAGCAGACTCCTTCGCAGAAGTGCTGTGTTGCCGTATTTCCAAGGCGATGGTAGACGCGACGATGTTGAAAAAAAAAAGTGTTCCCGTGATGTGAGCTTTATTTTTTCGGTATAACAGAGTTCAGAAATTCAGCTTCAATATGATAAAACTTGTATTCGCCAATAAATAACGACTACTCGTATAGGAAATCTCGCAACGCTGCCCGCATTCTTTAGAAACGTTTTCTTTCGTGCTTTGGACTATATCCGAGCTAATACTGAACACAGGTTAAGAGAAAAATAGAGATACGAAAAAAACTCAAGTCAAAAATTCGCATAATTTTTTTTAAGTTGTGGTGAAAGTGACAACCATAAGACTTTCGTGTTCAGTATTGTGACAGTCACACTCACAAAATACAAAAGTTAATGTCACAAATTGTGACATTAACTTTTTATTTTTAAACAATATGTTATGACATTTATCTGTGGATTGTTATTTCCCATCGAATTTTGTCAATTCAATGTTATTTCCACTGTCATTTAATTTCAATCACTCGAATGATGTCAGTCGCCTTGTGAACAAATTACATCATAAGTAATAGCAATAGCCACTAGGTACTGAACGTCGATATGTAGTTGAGCACTAAACCCTATGTGACTCCGATGAAATGACGCGCAATTCGCCCAACCCCGCCGCAACTCAAAAACGTCGGGAAAATCCATGCAAATTAGAGGCGACAAATAAATCCTGCTACCAGATAAACACCTTACCGTCTCGAACTGGGCATAATAGTCCTTCGCCGAGACCAGCACCACGTCGTTTCGGTCGGCGGTCATCGATGGGGCGCGCAAACAGGTTCGGACTCGCGACGCAACAAACGAACGAGTGCGGCGAAGCCCCCCTGGATTCGGCGTGATCGGGCGATAACAATGGCGCACAGCCGCCCCTGTTGCTTGTGTTTTCGGCGACACGCGCGCGCGTACACTGCCCAGGACTCCGGCGGCGGCGGCGGCCTCCGGTCGGGGGTGGCACTGGATTCCGGGGTCGCGGCGTTGCCGGATTTCGGGGGTTCGAAGTTGTCGCGAACGTCGCAGAAGATTACGTCATTGTTGTGGGGGTCGATAGTTACAGCGGGAAGCGGACGAAAGGTATTGACAAATTACAAGGTTTTAAATTTAGGGAAATTTAATGAAAACACGTTGTTTTTGGATTTTGGATTTCAATGTCAAATACCTACTAATAATGGGTTTAAGAGGGGGTTGCCGACTGCGAAAGTGACGTTAGATTTCGTATTTTTTTAAGTTGCATAGCATAAAATCTAATAACATTTTACCTGGCAAAAATTTAGTAAAAACATCTCTGTCTTCATTCTAATCATAAGATCTTAAAAGCATATGCCCTGGGATTATTATTTCCCCCAAGGTTTTTATAACCTATAAAACAAAACTCTACTTGTAAGATCTTATGATTAAAATGAAGACAGAGATGTTTGTACTAATTTTTTGCCAGGTAAAATGTTATTAGATTTTATGTTATACAACTTAAAAAAAAAACGAAATCTAACGTCACTTTCGCTGTCGGCAACCCCCTCTTAAAAACTCACCATAGTTTGACTGCTGCCAAATTCTATTACTTTTAGGATAATATAAAACTATAAATTCGTTGACTGATATATTATTAAAGACTGCTCACGGTTTTCCGGAGATAAAATACAATGCAGAATACATTGTTAGCCATCAGGGCCATCTGTTTTCCAGGACATGAAGCTGTAGCCGTGAGAAGTCTTTATAAATACGTCAGTCAACGATAAATTTCTTCATTGCACGAACTATACCTTGCTGTTTACTTACTATATTAATCCAATTATTTGATTTTGGGTTTTGTAATAAAAAATCAGCTTCTTTATTTTGTGTGGTAATGCTAGTATTCTTATCAAACTAGATCGAGATAAGATTAAATTTCGGTGCAATGCCAAGGACCCAATTATTCGAGTAGGTAGATAAGTATGCCTTGTGCTTCGTAAAATGTGGTATTGTCAACAAATTCATAAATTAACACCACATACATATTGTATTCTACTAGGTATTTGCATGCAGACCTTTGGAATTGTCTACGGATGGCTATTGAAGTATTATTTTTAGGTGGGATACGTGACAAACGACAAGTCAATTTGAACGAGTTAAGTTGCCTGTTTCCTTACCCCAGATTTTTTACCTATTTGGTTTTAAAATAAAGCAACCTTGAAAATTTCATTAATATTTTAAGTACTTGATATTTTACCTCGATACAAATTTTATGTTTTTATAATAAAGCAACAAATATACCGAGACACACTTAAAATTTGAAAGCAGTCTAGTGCCTAAATAGGATCTAATTGGAAGGGACAATTTTTAAAAATTTTGTTATCTTTTGATTGGCTCATAAAAAGAATTAATAAGCAAAGTACCGAGAAGTGTTACCCACCCCATGTTTCTTATCGTATACTATTTTATTTATATGATCAATTTACGACTATTCGAAAACCGCTCTTATCTGATTTACAGCTAGAGGAATTTCATCTGTGATACAAGTGTCAAATTTCTCGAGAACATAAAGGGTACAATTCTCGGTACAATTTGAGAATGACAAATATTTACTTGCAGGAAACTTATTAAGCAAAGTGTAATGAAAGTGCACATACAAATTAAAAATTATGCAATAAAAAACTATTTTTAAGTTTAACTAATAATTATCATATCTTACCTACCAAGTTTTTTTATAGTACTAAAACTTATCCTCAAATTATTAATCCTCAATAAATGTAAGCTATTTCCAGAGAAAAAAAACGGAATTTCTGCTTTTCTTATACTCGTATACAGTGTGTCCCAGTTTGATACTGGACACCTCGAAAATATATAAAGGTCAAGGAAAACAAATGGTCTCTTTTTTATTGGTAGTTCTAAGTGGAGTGGAGATAATTATTTCATATGGCCAGCTACGAATTTTCAAGAAATTCTATTAGATAACGATTTTTTTATGCTATATTAAGGAAACCTGTTCAGAATAAAAAACTGAGTAGATTTGCGAAATTTCTAGGCCAACTTTGATTTTTAGCCTTTTCTCCCACTCTTTTCTTAGAAAGTGTCATTTCTGAAGTTTTCAATTTTTTAGGAAAAAATCAAAGTATGCCCTCGAGTATGCCTAGGCAGTAGGTAATGTATCTTGAATAACACAATGACTTCTGGCGTTGACTGACGTATTAATAAAGACTGCTCACGGCTGTCATGTTTGTCAGTTCTCTGGCTCACCATGCGCTTCCCGGAGACAAAATACAATGCAAAATACACTGTTGACCATAGTCGCCATCTACTTTTAGACCGTCAGATAGTGACAGATTTAGGTGCCCCATTTTCGCATACAAGCCTGGAAGAGGGTTGAAAAGTACATTGATGCTGAGTAGAATAAAGGTAAATTTACGAGTGGTCCTTGGGGATAACATATGGAAAATCGAAAAAAAAATTCTGTTAAATTTTCTGACACCAAAATGTACTTATCCATTCGCCCCACTCAAGCCAGTATGTTTTCGGGCTAGTCACGATGTACGTTTTCATACTTTTGATGGGCTTGTGTGGAAAAATTGGTCAAAATCTAGATTTTTCTTTACAAGATTACGCCCTTATTTCAACCCTTTAGCCACCTGCAACACTCAAGCCTTTGGTTTTCCGAAGCGAGGTTCTATTAACTAATCATTTAATGAACACGGCTTGCGTGAAAATATTGAATCGAATTATGAAAAATGAAAAATCGAATTTTCCATATGTTATCCCCAGGGGCCACTTGTAAATTTACCTTCATTCTACTCAGCATCGACGTACTTTTCAACCCTCTTCGAGGCTAGTATGCGAAAATGGGGCACCTAAATCTGTCACTATCTGACGGTCTATTTCCAGGACATGAAACTATAGCCGTCAGTCAACGCTTCTGGTCTTATTTAATTTGTTTTAATCATAATCTATGGCAAGCTTGATGCGATTGCTGCTATTTTGGGTCTTTGCTACTGTAGTCAATAAAATAAATATTTTTTTGCCAAATTTGGTATAAGGAGTTTTTAGAGGTGCTGCGTGACGCTATAAAGTCAGATTTAGAGTAAAAAATCGCTAATAGGGTTCCTTGAATTCGCTATTTTAAAAAATCCTCGCAGGCCATGAAATAATTACCCCATCCAAATACCACCGCTTATGAGATACCTCCTACTCTCCCTTGGAACTACAAAAAAATAGAAACCTCGATGAAACCATATATTGTTTTATTTGACCTTCATATTTTTCCGAAGGATACTTGAAAGGTATTTTTATTATACTTCTTTGAAAACACCTTATTTTCATCTGTTTTAGCAATAATGAAAGATGGGGTTTTTAGGGCTAGCGCACGGAAACAGCGCGTGGAAAAACTTTCCGTGCGCTGAATAAAAATACCGAATATATGGCTTTAAAATAGAAATATACAGCAAAGTAAACTAAATTTAAGAAACTCTATATGCTCTCTGATATTTAACATATACCTATTTTGTATTTTAATTCGTAAGTGTTTCAATATTTAGATACATTTCTGTAATATTTTTGACGTTTTATTCACCTTATCTGACAATAACTAATTTACAACAAAGCACCTTTGAAATAATTTGAGAGTAACCATGGAAACGCATCATACATACCAAACACTATATTGTCCGCATTGTTTATTTTTTGTCAATTAAATTTATTATAATATGCCGATAAAATGTTTTAAGTTTCCGTTTTCAAAGAAGTATAATAAAAAATATGACTTCCCGTGCTCGGCTGCGCCTCACACGGGAATTTGTCACGCGCGCACGGAAAAATCTTTATTTCCAGACTCGTAATGAAATATACTATTTTATCCCTTTGGGCGTTTTTTGTGCTCTCTAAATCCCTCAAAATTAGTTCTCAAACGCTTGAGATGTTTTTTTAAATACAAATTGTAGTTGCGCTCCTTGACACTTGACGTATACCGTATACATCGTAATATACTCGGCTCAAGTCGGGCGTTTCCGCACCTAGGTTTCGCCTAGCATTTGCCCCCTAAACTCCACAAAAAAAAAACAACTATCCAAAGCTCAGTGCTCCATCGTGGAGTACAGCTTCCGTCCGTTAGATGGCGGCTGCAAAAGACATTCGGCTGAGGATGAGAGTTTAGCATGAATTAATCTGTCTTTGCGGTTCTGTAATGAATCGTCAGGATCGCATCGCCACCTCCGCACAGATACAATGATCCCTGTGGTTCTCCGGCATAGGCGCGTAAGCAGCGCCGTTGGGGGCATCCGGCGGCCAATAGCGAAACTATGACGGTAGAAATTAAACTTCAGCTTATCGCCCGCAGAGGGCGGTATGTAACGAGCCAAGAACTTTGCATTGGAGCAGCATGTATCGGTGATTACTAGCATTCTAATCAGTACACATCGCGCTCACAGCTTAGTCGCTTGAATGCGCAGCGGTCGGACATCTTCCCAATACAATAATCGCCGCTCTGACTGGGATGCCGACCTAATAACCCGCGTCGTCGCGGTCCAAGAACGTTAATAAACCAGACAGGATAGCTCAATCTGAATGGTGTAATGTTCGCGGCGCCCACCGAGGGCGTGACGTCACCGTTAGACGTCGTTAGGTGAAGGTTACATCGTACGCCCGTTGTTTACCTTTGTTTTTCTAGTTTTCTATCGTATTTCTTTCGGTTTTACTTTATTATTGTGAGTTTTTTGAGTTTTACCTGTTATAAAGTGTGTCTGTGCGTTGTTTTTATTTGATTTTTGTGCCGTGTTTATTATTATTCAGAGACACTAAGTGCCTGATACTTGAATTTCTACAGAAGGGAAGGTGAGCATGTCTTGACATATTATTAATAATAAAAGTACGAGGTTGATAATATACTACTTTACAGAATAGTCCTATTCACGAAAATATGCCGGGGACTAGGCCAGGGGGAACAAGGTGTGCCGTGTATGTATAATTTTCTTTGCTAACTAGCCATCTAAAAAGTGCAAGAATATAAATATTTATATATATTTTTTAATTTAAGGCTTGCCTTTAAAAAAGCATTTAAAAAAACCGCAGTTCCTACATTAAAAATACCTTCCACAAAAACTATTACTGCAACAACCTCGGCAACAACTAATACATCACGTTCTGATAGACTTACCGAAAGACAAAGAAAGGAAGAAATAGAAAAATTACTTGTTGATTTGTCTGCAATAGAAGGTGGAGAAACTGCAAATTTAGAAGGCAGTTCTTCCCCAGCGACAGTTACCGAAATTGGAATTCCCCGACAAGCAATTATTCAGGAATCAGATGAAGTTTTTAAAATAAATTAAAAGTAAAAAAATATTTTTAAAAAAAGCTTTTATTTAAATGCGCTAAAAAGAATAAAATAATCTTTTCTTTTAAAACTTTTACTATCAACTTATAACGTCATTCCACAATTTATATGATATAAAAGCTTGTCGCGAGATTTAAGTAGTGGTATTTACTTAGTTTGAAAACTTAAATCTCGCGACAAGCTTTTAAATCATATAAATTGTGGAATGACGTTATAAGTTGATAGTAAAAGTTTTAAAAGAAAAGATTATTTTATTCTTTTTAGCGCATTTAAATAAAAGCTTTTTTTAAAAATATTTTTTTACTTTTAATTTATTTTGTAATTTTTAGTTTGGCCAGGTGTCTGAGTCTATTCATCTCAGTTAACGCATCATTGTTGCAAGGTCGTTTGCCGGTTAGTTTAGAACAGTCTAGCTCTTCAATGAGGAGACCTTCTAATGACCATCTTGGGTGTTCCGCCATGTTGGATTTAGAATGACGTCACACATATAATCATGCATTGTCATCCAAATTAAACGTGTGTACAAAATTTCAGCTCGATCGGTTGAAATTTAACTAGTCCGCCATCTTGAGTGTTCCGCCATGTTGGATTTAGAATGACGTCACACATATAATCATGCATTGTCATCCAAATTAAACGTGTGTACAAAATTTCAGCTCGATCGGTTGAAATTTAACTAGTCCGCCATCTTGAGTGTTCCGCCATGTTGGATTTAGAATGACGTCACACATATAATCATGCATTGTCATCCAAATTAAACGTGTGTACAAAATTTCAGCTCGATCGGTTGAAATTTAACTAGTCCGCCATCTTGGGTGATCCGCCATGTTGGATTTAGAATGACGTCACACATATAATCATGCATTGTCATCCAAATTAAACGTGTGTACAAAATTTCAGCTCGATCGGTTGAAGATATCTGCTTCAAAATTGAGTTGCAAGATTCCACCCGAACAAATTACATACATACATACATACATACATACATACATACATACATTGCAAGTTAAATAAAAGCTTTTAAAAAGAAGTTAACATGCCTTTTGTAGTTATAAAAGATTTTTGTAAATTAAGAACTATTATTAGAATCAATTTTCGAAATTTAAAAGCACGACATAATAATACTTCACAAAGAAATAGTTGTGTGGATCCTCTTCGGAAAAAAAGCGGAAATTAAACAAAATTATAAATTAGAATATTTTTTATTATTTATGAATTATGAATAAATAAATGACTACCTATGTTTTCAACTGTGTTTTATTAATTTGTCTTGGAGCATTTTATCATTGTTATATTTTTTTATTATTGATTCACCATTCACATACTATAATATATGAATATCATAATCCAAAAATGCTCTTCAAAATCAAACTAATCAAAAAAGGCCCACAATTAATAGAATAATTCTGTATATATTATAATCTGTGTGCCATAATAAAAACTATTTAAGCGTTGGGTGAAGATTTAAAAAGAGAATCTACGCCCATAGAACAGCGTGCCGATTTAAAAACATCTCCGGAGCCCGCTGGCACCCTCTACATTCCGGACCAGAAATTAAAGCGGATCGATATCGAAAATCTTCTGGCATCTTCGCCGGAGCCATCTTGCGGCTAGCGGAAGTAACAATTATTCACAGTCGGTGTCGCTGACTCGAAAGCAAAGTCTAGAAAACAGCACACTGTTTTCTGGGGTATACTGGGATAGCTCGGTGGGAATTACAGATGGGACATTTCGAGTCTGGCAATATCTTGATTTTGACTTTTGACAGGGTTTTACTTGACATTAAGCCCTGGGAATTGGGCCTGGAGAAAGTGAAAGGTTAGAAAGCGATTTTGTGCGAATTTTGGAGCTGAAAGAATATTCTTGGGCAGTGACAGTAATCTGACAAGTTTATTTGTGATTTTTGAAGGCTAAACAATAAAGGTGGTAACCAAGGTAACGAGTTTGGACTGTGATTTTTGAGATTCATTACAATATTATTTGCCCCTTTCACTGCTCCCTTTCGCGACCAGAAATTTACTTGGGGAAAGGACCCGCCCAAATACACTTATTAAACAGGGGTATCATTCCATCCTTTTCCCTTTAATAGAAATCGTATATTACATCAACCACACACGAGCAGAAAATACAGACACAAAATTTTATATTTCCAGCTCCATAGATGGTGTTTATTTTCAACGAGTACGTTGGGATCTATAGTAAACCCTAGAGCTGCGGGCGAGACTTCGAATTTTTTTTAGCCTTGAAACTCTTTTTACACATTGTGAAACTATTGACTAGTGGGGGACTATTATTATTGCCAAAACAAATAACATACAGTGTGTCCAACTTTAAAACTGTACAAATCCGTAAAATCTTCATTTTTGGAGACAATCGCCCAAACTTTTTTTTGTTTGAAAGGCCTTCAAAAAGCGCTTCTTTTGACCGTCCCGTCATTTTCAAAATGCAAATCCAGGGCCGGCTGCGATTTTTTTATACCCTCGATTTTCACGAAAACCATTTAGCGATTTTTTTATTTAAAATCTGACCCCACAGCATTAATCAGAACACCCAAAAACCCCTTTACACCAAATTTGAATAAAAAATATACAGGGAGTTCCAATCTGCAGGGTGTCAAAGTTGAGCAAAATAGGACTTTTAAAGGTATCTGCCAAGTCAAGATTGCCATGGAATCCCCTCAAAACAGTTCAATGGTCTATAGGACCACTCAAGGTATTGGTGTGCAAAGGTCCAATACAACATATACAGAGTATTCTTATCTGTGCCATCTCAAAATGCTGAATTTTTATGAAACTTTATATGGGTCATGAGTGCTGTAGAATCATTGAAAAAATATTGATAAACACAAAAGTAATGTATTTCTTTAAAATTCCTATTTTGCTCAAATTTGACACCCTGCAGAATAGAACTCCCTGTATATTTTTTATTCAAATTTGGTATATAGGGGTTTTGGGATGTTCTGATTAACGCTGTGCGGACAGATTTTAAATAAAAAAATCGCTAAATGGTTTTCGAGAAAATTGGGGGTATAAAAAAATGGTAGCCGGCCCTGGATTTGCATTTTGAAAATAGCAGGAAGGTCAAAAGAAGCGGTTTTTGAAGGCCTTTCAAACAAAAAAAGTTTAGGCTCTTATCTCTAAAAATGAAGATTTTACGGATTTGTACAGTTTTAAAGTTGGACACCCTGTATAATAATTGTATATGCGTTAAAATGTTCTTACTTATATAATTTATTTATGTTGACAATATTTCTGGATTTGGTATTTAGGTGTTTTTTTAATAAATGTGTTTTCTCATTTAACTATTTTATTTTATTCCTCTCTGTCAAAAAATGTTCAAAGGTAATTCTGAATGAAAATGGGTAATTACTTTCTGGCGTGTTCAGTCAATACCTACTTAAAAAATCTCAATTCCTACATGTAGGTACATACATAGTCAACAGTTTAAAAAATCCTTATTTACCTACTTTTACTATTTTTGTTTATATCACTAATAAAAGTAGCATTTCATAAAACAGTGTTAGTTTTTTTATTAAGAAATTCATTTTCGTCAATGTAATTTGAGCAAAAACTGCAAATTAAACAGTTATAGAGGGCAGGCCGTTACCTTGATTTAACTATAGAGAAAAATCAAACGGCAGAACATAAAAAACGCGATCACGTAAATTCAACAAAAGTGTCTACTTAAAACTGAACTTAGCACTTAGCAGCCAATTTTCTAGGAGCCAAAAATTTCAACGTTTATTTTTTGATGAATATTTTTCTTCATTCTCCGGTTTAATCTGCTTAGAAGGTTTAATAATAGTTACCCTTTCTACTTTATTTTTATCAAAATAAATTTGTGGAAATAAGGGCGAGGAAAATTTTTTGCTGCCAGAAAATCGGCTACTAACTTTACACCGGTTTAGTTAGGCACATTGATTTTTAAATGTCTTCCGATATTTGGCCCCGTCTGTTTAAGTTTAAATAGTTACGAGCTGCCACTGATTAAGTGGTGTGGTATCATAGTTTGGCAGATATAAGCAATAATATCGTTTTAACAATGGCAGGCATTGTCCTAGCTAGCTAGCTTTTAAAATTGAGGGTACAGTTTACTCCGGCCTTGTTTTTTTCGACAAAAATACACCCTGTATACACTGTGTACTGATAGCAAAGTCTAGTATTCTCTAGACTTTGCTGATAGGTTCGGCCAATTATTGGGGCAACACCAAACAGAATGTCAACTTACAATTAGAATTTTTTTATCGTTTACACCCCTTGGGCACTGAATCGCCGGACACACAGTATATATTTTTATTAGTTACTTAAGCTAAAAAAATAAAAATAAATAACAACCTCTTTCTGTATTCAACATTTTTCCAGAAAAACGCCTAGGTACATTAAAAAATACTCCCTAATAGAGGGAAGGCAATCAGTTTTTTCACTTTTCTCAAAGTTTTCATTTTGGACATATGTTTTGTTTTTCAAATCAACGTAAGAAATTGAAGCAACATAATGTAGATCACTATATCCTAAAAAAGAGAATTTTAAAAATCTGCCAATCCGTTAAAATCGTCAAATATCAAACTGAAATACGCCCAACCCTGAATCTATTCCTAATTTTATAAAAGCCAAATCGTAGAATTATTTCACTGGCCCCTTCTCCCTTCTCCCCCCATGTCTATTTTTAGACTTGTTTGCCCCGCCCCGAACACAAACGAGCCTTTTGGAATACGAAATTGTCGAGTACGAAATCTACCACTAATTATCGATTTTGTTAGAGTCATTGTAATTATCGAAAATAGATGGTGCTAAACAGTAGTACTGGACGAGAGCTAAATAGAAATAATAATACCGCTATACACCAGTAGATGGAGTTGGTGCGCGGAGGCGAATGACTACGATCATTGGAAAAAGTTTTAAATACAATCGAATATCCATAGTCCTTCGCCTCCAAAAGCGCTCGGCATTTTATCTGGATCCGTGAGAGGTCTTTTTAAACCTTCAGTCAACGATTTAAGGCAAAATTCGCACCTTCTGAAAACACATTTGCTGCAATAATGCGCTTTTTTCTCGTATTGGTTGGAGAAATTGTCATAAAAAAATCGTGTTCAAAAAACAAGAGTGAACTTTATTGACTTCCATTTGTTTACAATCCTTAAAAAATAAATCCGAAAAAGCAAAAGCATCTAAAGCTCACTTTTTGTTTTCATGAACTTTTTAAAAAAAGCACAAGAAGTCGCTTTCTGAAGGCGCGCTATTGGGTGTTTCGTGGTGCGAGTTTACGCAGTACGTCTAACTGTGACGTCATCACGTCGGGCGGCTCGGCGGACAGATTCGCGCGATTGAGCTATCCTGTCCGGTTTAACGTTCCTGGTCGCGGTCGACGCCGGCGCGCGCGACCCGGCAACGCCGCCGGCGCCGGCGGAGCGCGTGACGTCACGGCGCCGCGGCGTGGGCGGGCATGAATGGATGCACGCGTGGGCGCCGCGCCGGTTGCAGATCCCGCCGCGGCCCGGGGGCAGGGGGGGGGCGGCGGCCATAGCCACCCACGCGGGCCCGAATTTCGGCTATCGATTCCGCGCCGGAACCGGACCTGTACCTGTGCCCTTTGGGCCTTTGCGGCGGTATTTCCACGACGACGGGCACCATAGACGTAACTAGGTCGTATTTTTAGGGGGGGCTGATCAGGACCGGCTCAAGATTTTGCGGGGCCGGGTGCCGCATGAAAATGCGGGGCCCCGACAAGGAATTATTTAATTCATTAAGAAGACATTTTTGAAAGTCGGTACGCTACTTACAAAGGTATATTTTTTACATGTCATTTTGTAAAATGGTAGGTCGGGGCTACGAGTTTGGATCACTTCTGTGACGTATATAGGAATTAATTTCGAGTGGTGGAGGGACAATTTTTGTGTCTTTTTTTTTAAACAAGGGCATTTAAAATAATTCTAAAAAATGCGCCGCAGGCTAAATTTTTTAAAAATTTGAAGAAAAATTACATAAAATTAGTGTTGGGAAATCCCAATATCTTCAAATTTACAAGCTGAAGTGAATATTTTCAAATTCCGAAATGGGTTCGGTCCCGCCCTTCTAAATACGTTACTGATTGGATCACCCTGTACCACCCTTGAGGTGCCACACCCAAAAACGTTAATTTTAAGGCTTCAAAAAATAATGTATAGGTCTATCTACTGGTAATTTTGAATCATCTTTAATTCATTTAAGAAAAAACATTATGAAAAAGTAGAGGTTTCCGAGTAGAAACCAGAGAAAAAATGTTGGGAATGTCTGCTATTTTGTGATGCAAGATTATTTACATAGTACATATTATAACGAAACAACAATACACTGGATGAATAACAAAATAAAAGTCTGGAGTCTGGCACAGCAAAAGTACATTCTCCGACGCCCGTCTCGCCTCTCTTTCTCTCGACAGCAGGCACGGTGTGTTCGCTCTCGCTTGCGCGTTTAAATTTCAGTCGGATTTTGTGGGGGCACAAGGCGCAAGATTCCGCAAGAGCAAGCGATTCGTCGAAACTGGTGAATTTAAAAAGGCGCGTGCGGTGTTCGCCGTGTTGCGTAACGTTGCGTTGTCAGAATGTTGGATCTATTCTGTTTACGAGAAGCATATCTTCGCACATCCTTTACATTTTAGGGGGGGCTAATAGAAATGTAGGGGGGGCTAAGCCCCCCCTAGTTACGTCTATGCACCCAGCTCGGCCAGATGGTTCTTTGGTGTACAGGCGTGTGTAATGGAGTTTCGGTTGTCGACATTGCTTGCGTGGCTCAATCGATGGGAGAAGGAAATAAAGAGTTTATCATAAATCATGGACAAACACCAAGAACCATATATCAGACATGGTTCTTTGGGCAAACCCTAAAAACACAACAAACCCACCACTGTAATATTGTCGATCTTTCCAGCTATATCGCTATTAGGTATTTGAAGATTAACTTACATTAGATAAGATTAAGTTAGCTTCCAGGGTATTATTGTACTAGGTACTGGGTTATGACCGGTTGTAACAAGTAAAAAAAAACAGACTGCCACTACCTACGCCTACACACTTTTGAACGATTCAGCATGTGACTCGGCATGTGACCATGCAAAATTATTATAGTATAATATGCCATTGGAGTATTTTCGTTTTATAATTAACAATTTGCTGGAGCATTGAGTAATAACCTCTAAAAGGTCGATAACAGTTCGCGCGCTTGGTGTAATTCCATCATTTTTATATCCTTGTTTTCTTTTGTGTTTACCCTAGCAATCAAAAGAGGGTCATCATTATCGTATATACCTATGCATAATTGTTGTGAAAATGAAAATACAAGCCCAATTATGTATATTCACTAGTCAGCACCAGCGGAAAAAGGGTAGATGGCATGAAGCCAAATGGGTCGGGTTGCACGGTTTAGAGAATCCAGCAACAAGTCACTGGTGAAAACGTGAGGAAACTCAGAAATTCGGAGAGCAAAAAAACGGTGAAGTGGTCTATACTCGACAGAGATTGATGGCGACATTGTGAACTTTAAACCTCCGGAAAAGCAGGAAAAATCATTCGCTTTTTAATTCGGACGCGAACAAATAAGCAGATACTTTAAACGTCACATTTATATTCGTATAAGCCAAGAGCCCTGGCCATGAGAATAAAATTGATAGGTACTCTACAATCGCTTGAACTGAACCGTTTGCAATTCGATCAAGTTTAAAATGAATGAACGTATCCATAAAACTTTCGACAATCAACATGAATAGCACTTGTTTTCTGGCCAAAGCAGGCAGCTATAAAAAATCGAGAAAAAGATTTAAATCCACCGACTTGGATTTATTGTTTTATAAAATCTATTTATAATCCTGATTTTCCAAGATTTCTTGGCTATTAAATCTCGTAACAGGAATTTTTATTCTCGCTGCAAAATTCGAAACTCCCTGCTGCCCTTGTTATTTTCAGGAAAAAATCCCAGATATTTATTCTCGACGAGAAATGAGAAATAAATTAATAAGTAATAATCCCTGTTCAAGATCCTTTGTAAATATCTCCTTTTTTTGTCCCTTGTCTTGACTTTCGTAGGATTTCCGTTTGAATTCTTCCATCTAAATTATATTCATAAATCGATAGACATGAAACCACGTTGTACTTGTTATCACCAATGATTTCTAATATATTTTTTTACGGGTATAGTAATTCTAAAGTCACTTGAAATAGCATAAAAAAACTAATTGGCGTCACAAAAAGAATATAGGACATAAGCGTCACGCAGTTTTCAAAAATGTACATATTCTACAAGCAACATAAGATTTCACTTTTAAGCTTTTTTTAAGGTTGCCGTCAAACATAACGTACACCATATAATATTGTCAAAAGGTCTCTAAAAAGTCATATCGATTTTTGTGTAGTGTTGTTTTGTGTGTACCAAAATTATTGGTTTGCTTTGGTTTGAATTATTTCAAAGTTTATTTTATTATTTTTTAGAGCATTTAAATAAAATTTTTATAATATTTACCAAAAAGGGCCGCGCGCCGCCTTAGACTCGGGTCTCGTTGCGAAGCAAACGCCGCCCAAGCATTTTTATGCTGTTCCACGTGACTTCATTAAATTTATACCACACCTACCTATTTCCATGAAATCTGGAAAGGTTTAATTATTTATTGCCAATTGTCGATTTTAGGTATTATAAGCTTTAAACGCCATAAAACATAATATATACTGTGATAAAATTTGCAATAAAATGGAAATTGCGAACGAAGTTGAAACAATCGTTCACTGCCTGCCAGTCACGTGAACCCCGAAATCTCATAAGTGCTCAAAATAAAAATAACTTCGCACGCCATTACAAGCTTTTCCATGCTATAGTAAATTACCAGGTAGGTAAATTAGTACTAAACGAGTAAATAATTAAACATTTCAAAAAATATTTCAAGCAATAATATTTTCACAATAAACAATGGTTAGGTAGGTATTAACTTTGTTTTCGCACAGTTTGGGTAAGATTCAACACTCGGGCGATCAAATCCCACATAATTTGCGGTATTAACTTTGTTTTCGCACAGTTTGAAAATTTCTAGACACATTTATCACTATTGTCTTACACTTACATGCTTTATATTTTTATGTGATGTTTGCATAACCACTTATTTAACATTATTCGATGTTTGCTTTAAAATTGAATTTTAAACTATAAAGTCAACAATTACCTATGATCCTGGTATTTCCAGTTTATATATTATTATTCCTAATACACAATTCATGAAATCTCATGCACTTTGAATATTATCTACGTTACGTAATCGTAATGTACTTATCTATTACACTACCGCGATGTGGCATTTTTATGACCAGGCACGTGTGGGCCTCATTAATTTTATTTTTTTTCACCAAATACACACAATAATTCCTTAGTTTCTGACAATAGGTGTGTTCACTAGGACTAGAAGATGCACTTTCAGTTACTTTAATCATTGAATATCTATTGTCCAAGAGCAGGCCGCGTGATTTTAACTCTCATAAGATTATAGAATAAGATGTTATGTAAAATGTAGAGAGTATATTCCTTTACTTGAAGCGAGTAGGTTGCCTCAGATAATATGGGCCCGATCATTGTTATTTAAAGAAGTTGTGGTTAATTTTTAATTTTTTAATAGGTACAACCTGTCCCACGAACATATTTACTACTTTTTCCCAAAAGTTTTTTGATAAATTCGAAAAGTGGCGTTCTAAAAATCGAAGGAGGTGGTAAATTTCTTAATTTGGTCTTGTACTTTCCTCCAGTACCGAAAGAAATGTCGAAAATCCGATATTTAACCAAATTTCCAGACTCCCGATTTTCAAGTTTCGAGAAACGGGAAACGCGAAATTGACAAGAAATCCTGAGGAACCGCTCTTAGAAATTGCGTGTTTTTTCTCTATACCCCTATCGGATTTCTAAAGGATCAAGGGAACCTTCTTTTATTGTTGCTCCACGGGCCTTCTTTCCTATTTTGTTCTATATGAGAGTAGATTTGCCTAAAAATTAACCACAACTTCTTGGTCGGGCCCATATTAATTGAGGCAACCTACTCGCTCCAAGTAAAGAAATATACTGTCTACATTTTACACAACATCTTATTCTATAATGTATTATGAGAGTTGAAATCATGCGGCCGGCTGTCAAATGGACTTCAACTTTTAGGTGAAAAATTTATAATTTTTTGCAGTTAATTTATTTCCAATAAGTTTGGTTGTTAAATTATGCCTACTTACACACTGAATAATTAAATTATTTGCAGTTGTTAAATTATTCTCTTCCTAAATACAAGCGTGCATGGCATGCCTAATTTCATTAATTTATTAACTCATTACTATAATCCTAATAGTAAGAAAATACCACGGATGCTGCGCACTTTAATTTGTAAAATTAACAAAAAGTATTATCAGTGACTATTATAGAAATAGTCACTGGTACCTACCTATTATCTATACTTAGGCATATCCCTAGTGACATTACCCCTGAAAATGCATATATCGGCAAGTACTTGCTTATGAACCAATCCACTGTCCAATGAAATTAATTGATAGGTACCTACCCACCTTTATGAACATTTCGCGCGACAAGCTTATTGAAAATAAATTTTGAAAACCTAAACTTATTTTATCGGTCTTAGTTGATGGCTTAATAAAAGCTTGTTTTTTAAAAAGGTATTTTATTTATTATTTTATTTTTGAACATCCCTATTCCCTAACATTTTTGTCCATTCATAATAATTCTCTTCATAATACCGCCAATAATACACTTTTTAATCTCTTATATATTCTCTTATTAACCGTGAAGGGTATTCCGAGGTACTTTTAAGCCAAACTAGTGCAGCAGATCAACCTGTTTGTTATCTAGTCGATGCAACGGAGTCTCGTAATAATTAAACATTATTGTCTTGGAAATCCCCGGACTGCGATTGTGTTGTTAGCATGGTCGCGTGGGAGCCATGCGGCCTTGTTTACAAGTTGGCTGGTAATGTACACGTACACTACCACATGACGTCACCAACGCGCCATTACACACCGTTTTTTTATACAGATCTGGTCAATTCAGAACTTACCATTACTTTATTCCCTAATTATAATACACATTTTATTATAATCACATCACATTTTCTATTCGCTCGTGCCTGTTCCCAGTCCCCACCCTGCCTGACTGTAATATTTATTGCACTCAAGTCAGTAGCCTCATGTTGCTGATTTTGGCAACGACGTAGCACAGCAGAGACAACAACCAGCAGTATAACTCTCTTTGGCTGGAAACTATTTTGATGTTATTACATTAGTTACAACTACAACCTCAAAAATTAAGTTTTTATTTATTCCTACCGAACTAATTTCACTAGTTTAACAAAATGGACTATTGCTTGATAAATTTTACATACTGAACTGTATCTGTACTTGGAACCACCAAATTACAAAATGCTCGGATACTACTCTGAATTTGGAAATTGATTTTCCTCCAGATTTTCATGAATATATATCTGATTTCTATTTCTCCAATATGGCGCCAAGATCATTGAATCTACTCGTGTATTCTAAAAAGTAAGGGTTATACAGTGTGTCCCCAGATTGAGTTCACAAAGGGTGTAGATAACAAAAAAAAATCGAGTTGAAATCTGAGCTTCTGGGGATCAGCCCTGCTGCTTGGTTTGAAACTTATTTGTGACATAATTTTACTTTCGAAAAATCACCTAGGTGCCTATGGGAAATTATGAAAAAACTAATTTTCTACATCAGTAAAGTGCCCTTTTTGTAGGTCTTACGACAAAATGTCATTAAGGAAACTTGTTGGTTAGGTTAGGTGTGAAAATCACACATATCCAGTTTTTCATTGTGAACAAGTTTTCTTAATACCTAACATTTTGATGTGAAAACAAAAAGTGCACTTTTCTAACAAAAAGTGGGAAAATGCCAAAAAATCAAAGTAGGCCTAGATTTTCGAAATTTCGCAAAGCTACTCAGTTTTTCATTCTGAACAAGTTTCCTTAATAACATTTTGTAATAAAACCTACAAAAAGGGCACTTTACTGACGTGGAAAATTAGTTTTTTCATAATTTCCACGGCATACGTGATTTTTCTAAAGTAAAATTATGTCAGAAATTAGTTTCAAACCAAAGCAGGGCTGATCCCAGAAGCTCAAATTTCAACTCGAGAATTTTTTGTAATTTACACCTGATGTGAACTCAATCCGGGGACACACTGTATATGCTCTGGTCGTAGTTTACTGATACAGTACCTGAGTGCAGTACCTATCCTTAAAACAAGAAAACAACTGCTGCTAGTCTTAGACAAATTTAGCAAATAATGGGTGATATAATTTACGATGTTATAACACTGCAATATTATGTTGTGTTCCGTATACGTATGTATGAGATTTCTATAGTCCGTAGCGTAGATTCTACATAATGCACAAAGAGGCGGTCAAAGCATGTTGGCCACACATAATTCTACACTACAGCAGTCCAGGTTAGCGTAAACACCGTTGCAATTAGCCTCTTTGTTTGCGGAAACAGCTGGCAAATACTCCAGGAGAAAATGGAGAATCAATGCCACGTTGAGAATCCTGAATAAGTATAGGTAAATATGGACAGATGCAGATTAATTAAAGTTGCATAACTATTCTTCATACCTTTTGCAGAGGCTTTGTTCCAAATGAAAATAAAATTTAATGAAATCTTCGTGCACACACTTTGCTTTTTATGAATAAGAGAACGAAATTTGCCTGTGCTTGTGGTCTTCTGTTGTATACTCTGCGCCATCGCCAGTATCTATCACCTTATATGTGTCCTTGGTCCTTGGTATCCTTTTCCGTGTTTAACGCGTCCATGTTAAATCGGAGTCAAGAGTGTCAAGACTTAACTTTTTCCGAAGTGTAGTACAAGTCAACGAATACATATAAAATGAAGAAAAAAATCGTACAGTTCATTTGCAATATTTGAAAGCGGTAGGTGAAAATTTTATGTTGCAGTGCCAAATTTCAGTTCAGTAGCTTGATTATTTTTAATTTAAAAAAAAAATGAACTTCGATGCCAATGAAAATAAGTCTGCTTTTAGAGATTTCCTAATTTCGCACCGACACTGCTGGGGAGCTTGGACCAGCACTAAATGGAAAGTCGCGTATACATAGTGGAGGCCAGCCGAGATTATTTCGATTATTATTATGGAATATGTGGAGCATTGCCCTCGCTTGGAATGATGCAAGGCGGCCTTGCATATTATTTCGGAAGCAATAACCGACACGTGTTTCGTGTTCGTGCTGAGTGTTTCAAATCGTGAACTGTGCGTGGGTCAAAGTTTAAGTTTTTATGTGTGCCAGACCATTTTTTTTAATCGGATATAATCGGTATGCTGGATAGCCACACTTAATCGTGGTAAGCTTGGCTGTCTATAGTCACCACGCTTCACAACATAACCTAAAATAAATCGCGTAGCATTTAATTTCCTGATCTTCTTTCTTCGAGCTTTGCGGCGTTGCCAAATTTGTACCTATTATTTTTTGAACATGATGTGATAGGTAAACGATGGCTTGATGGCATGTAAATCGTAGGATCTAAACGGATAAAAATAGAATACAAAACATCAAATATAATAATATGTTCATTTTCATTTTCCGACAATCGACCCGTCAGCTCGGTGTCGTTCCATAATAAATGAAGCAATTCCCAGAGGTGTAGCAAAGGAATTTCGAGAATTGCAAAAATGGTTTCTACTATAATTTCGAAAGCGGGGCCATTTAAATTAAGAGAAAAACCTTCCAGACGTCGAACGACCTTCCAACATACCAAAAATGCGAACGGCGACGAAAGCGGATGTCGCAACGCGTATATATTTTTTACCCGATTTCGTCAAAACAAACAACACCACTCGAAAATGCACAGCCGCAATCTACATGCTCTACTTCTATTACAACCTACAGATTCCGCAGCGCCAGGCCGGCCACCTTGCGCAAATTGTTTTAATGTCCACTTTCTAAATGTTATTTGTAATAAATAACAAATAATACGTATGTGTTTTACACATTTTACATGTTGCAATCCTTCGATTTACTAGATAAACAGTTTAGAACTGCAAGTCGGGTTTTTATATCTTGCAATTGGAGGCGCTAAAATGACTAAAACAATAAGGAATTGCATATTTAACACAATCGGTCTAGTCTATGCCACTTATTACAAAAAAATGCATTCGAATATTTTATTTTTACAGTGACAGAATACAAGCGGGGTAGAGAACGAAGAACGTACCTACCTACACTCTATTCAAACTAAATGCAAGTGGCGTGTAAACATTTACACGATGGAAGCACGTGAACAATTATTCTGAGGGCTAATATGAGGCAGGGCCGCATTAAGGACGATCTCTATGAATTTTATAATATAAAATATTAAAATAATATGCCCCAGTATTAAAACCTTTAAAAACAAACTTTTATGGCACACCTAGTCATTCACTTACCTGCAATATACTATTAACACAAATCGTAGCTCCAACAATTAATAAACAGCGAAAGAATTATATCGGAAAAAAATAAAGGTCCACTTGCAACTTAATACACACCTCTTTTATTGCCGGCTAGCCAATAGCAAGCCGATCACGTGCGTATCACGCTCTAGCCATGCAACAACTTGTGTTTATGTTTTACTTGCGTTTAGTTTGAATAGAGTTTATATTAATGCAGTCACAAATTGGTGTAAAAGGTGTTAGCGCCCTAGAAATTAGAAAAATAAAAAGCCATCTCTTTTGTGCTTCCTCCTCGGATACCCTTATAACATTTGCCACAATCCCTCTAAAACTGGACTATGCAATATTTCATTTTATCGCGATGTAGACACCTATGTACGCGAACGCTCAAGCATGGAGTCTTCAAATGCCTCTTATGACTCAGTGGGCCAAGAAAACGATCAATTTTAAAAGCTTTTATTTAACTTGCAATGTATGTATGTATGTATGTATGTATGTATGTATGTAATTTGTTCGGGTGGAATCTTGCAACTCAATTTTGAAGCAGATATCTTCAACCGATCTAGCTGAAATTTTGTACACACGTTTAATTTGGATGACAATGCATGATTATATGTGTGACGTCATTCTAAATCCAACATGGCGGATCACCCAAGATGGCGGACTAGTTAAATTTCAACCGATCGAGCTGAAATTTTGTACACACGTTTAATTTGGATGACAATGCATGATTATATGTGTGACGTCATTCTAAATCCAACATGGCGGAACACTCAAGATGGCGGACTAGTTAAATTTCAACCGATCGAGCTGAAATTTTGTACACACGTTTAATTTGGATGACAATGCATGATTATATGTGTGACGTCATTCTAAATCCAACATGGCGGAACACTCAAGGTGGCGGACTAGTTAAATTTCAACCGATCGAGCTGAAATTTTGTACACACGTTTAATTTGGATGACAATTCATGATTATATGTGTGACGTCATTCTAAATCCAACATGGCGGAACACCCAAGATGGTCATTAGAAGGTCTCCTCATTGAAGAGCTAGACTGTTCTAAACTAACCGGCAAACGACCTTGCAACAATGATGCGTTAACTGAGATGAATAGACTCAGACACCTGGCCAAACTAAAAATTACAAAATAAATTAAAAGTAAAAAAATATTTTTAAAAAAAGCTTTTATTTAAATGCGCTAAAAAGAATAAAATAATCTTTTCTTTTAAAACTTTTACTATCAACTTATAACGTCATTCCACAATTTATATGATATAAAAGCTTGTAGCGAGATTTAAGTTTTCAAACTAAGTAAATACCACTACTTAAATCTCGCGACAAGCTTTTATATCATATAAATTGTGGAATGACGTTATAAGTTGATAGTAAAAGTTTTAAAAGAAAAGATTATTTTATTCTTTTTAGCGCATTTAATAAAAGCTTTTTTTAAAAATATTTTTTGTGTCGTCGTTATACCCGAGGCGAACAGTCCCTATAGATGTTCAGCCCAGCCCAGCCTATCTTGAGGAACAGAAAGAATGCGTATAAAAAACTGAAACAGTATACGCGTCGTTGTCAAAATAAGAATGGTTTTATTACTTATCACTTTTCATGATTAATTTGTTCCATGTTAAATAGGAGTCAAGCGTTAACTTTTTCCGAAGTGCAGTAGGTCTGGTAGTGGTAGGTACCACTGTAGACTGAGAATACAGGCACAGGCAAATATACAATGCTACTTATTGAGCTCAATACATAATTTATTAGTGCAGAAAACTAGGTAACCTATTCTTGTCCGTATTGGGTGATAATATTTACTAGTATTTAGAGCGAGATTTAGAGTACGAAAGTCGATAGTTTTTGTATATAAATTTTACACATTGGGAGCTAAAAAACACTGTTGTCATGATAATAAAAAACCACAGGCTGTAGCCTTTTGGTTTATCTGTCGCAAATACAAAAATAAAGAACGCCACTGCGATCCGTCGTATTCACATCGAACTGGCCATTTTTTTTTCACGTTCTTATTAACTCGCTGTTTTGTCCTGTTTGTTCGTCAAATTGTGCCTTCGATTTTAACGTAACTAAACTTTAAACTGGATGAATGCAATATTAACTCGCTATATGCATATCGTTATTTAATATTTGACCAGTGGAAATTTAGGGTTAGAAAGAGAGGTTATCAAATCTGTGAAAGAAACAGTGCGGCCACACGAACACATGCTATTTTTAGTATCATTTTGTGCAGCGCAGGTAACTCCGCGTGTTTTGTGTTTGCGATTTCGGTGTTCGTAGTTTTGGCATCTTTTAATCGTTTCTATACGTTTGTAAATAGGATGGAATCGTCTTTGATGGAATTTATAATAAAAGAAAATGCCCATAATTTCGGGATTATAATGTTTATAAAGTAGGTAATGGACCACGCACCTTGGCCGGAGATAAACATTGTTCAAGAATGTGCCATAAAAAAAAAACAAAAAGTTTAAACGTCGTTTTAAGGTTGAACAATGCAAAAAAAACTTCGTGGATGCGGTTGTGACAAACTACATGCTTTGTTTTATTTTAAACAAACAACATCCGAATGGACAAAAACGGGCGTATTTATCAACAAAAATTTAAAAAACACGGATCTTCTCAAATTCATTTAAGAAATTAATTGCAGCTCTGGAATATTGGCAATGTTGACGTTTGTCAGTTATTAGATTCTGGCTATCGAAAAGCAATAAAAGACCAAGTAAAAAAATCGTTAAGTCTTGTCCCATCTTATTTTATTGATTGTGTAAAATTGTGTGGCATGACGAGTCAACGGAGAGTTTGAATCCAGGAATATACAGGGGGCTAGTCAGAAATTGTCTATGAAACAACATTTGCAAGGAAATACTATTTTTAAAGGTACTGCAAAATCGGTTCAAAATCACATATTTGATGATATTTTAACAGTTTATCAAGAAGAGAAAAAAACAGGTTTCAGAAGCACGGTTTGTAGCGATTCAGTGTGATGAAACTACTGATGTATCTATATACCCACCAGCAACTTGTTATTATTTTAAGATATGAACGGAACGGCCAAATTCTCGAAAGGTTTTGGAAATTTTTGAAACCTGCGTCTCATAGTGCAAATGAATCACAGAAATTAAAAAGGAGTTTGACGTCTCTTTTTCGCACTGTATTAACCGAGGTATTAATATTGTATATCTACGACATTGGGTAAATTATATTTTTTTGTTCTAAAGAGCACCAAATTAAAAATTGAACACCGATTTTAAATTACCACGAGCCGCCAGAAATTAATAAAATTTAAATATATGTTTTTAATATCCTAATCCTACTACTCTTTTAAAAAGGACTAAAAGTATATATAATAAAGTAATATAGGTAGGTACTTAATAATATAAAAAAACTGACTAAAAAGTATAAAATAATTGTTGCTATAAAGAATCGAGAAACGTAGGGCGCATGCGATAGATTTTAGTAAGGAATTTGTACAGGAGTAGCTGTAGTTGGAAAAAATATGCAGTGCAATACAATAATAATTGTTAGTGACTTAAGTGCATGCGTCATGCGTCAATTAAGTATCTATTGCATGCCCCCACGTTTTTCGAATCTCTATGGGACTACAAAAAATATTTTATACTTTTTAGTGCTTTCTTATATATTATTATATTATTTTATTATACATTTAGTCCTTTTTAAAAGCGCTATTACCTCTCCCCTATGTTGCTGCTCAGGAGTCAGGACTCTCTGGCGCACAATACTTGACTTTCTGACGAAAAAAGGCAGTGGCTTGAGTAAAAACCGAGGTAAAAACTTTTCACATTGAAAGTCTGGAAAAATTCCTATTTTTGTCCGCATTATTTCAGTCGTTATCCTTTAAATTGGTGAACTTTAGTTGGGAAGCTAATAACGAAAATCATTCATATACCAACGTCTTTTTGACTTGTTGCCATTTTAAGTAAGTACGCCACTGATGCCACCATCGAAATACCTTATAATGTGGTATGATTTATTATTATTACTCTATACATCTATCTCTTAATCAGATATGGCTCTTTGAATCACACGCACTATCGTTTATTCAAACGTTGTTACAAATAAACCTAAACCTTTATCAACAACCGTGAACACATATGGAACAAAAATACCTGTCTCATATAGCTTTTAAAAATCTCTTGTGTTCCGTGAGGGCGATGAACAGAAATGTTTGTTTTCGATAGTGTGCTTTTCAATCAATAGTAATACTTAATCGTTGACTGAAGGTTTAAAAAGACCTCTCACGGATCCAGATAAAATGCCGAGCGCTTTTGGAGGCGAAGGACTATGGATATTCGAACTTTTTCCAATGATCGTAGTCATTCGCCTCCGCGCACCAACTCCATCTACTGGTGTATAGCGGTATTATTATTTATATTTAGCTCTCGTCCAGTACTACTGTTTAGCACCATCTATTTTCGATAATTACAATGACTCTAACAAAATCGATAATTAGTGGTAGGTTTCGTACTCGACAATTTCGTATTCCAAAAGTCTCGTTTGTGTTCGGGGCGGGGCAAACAAGTCTAAAAATATACACGGGGGGAGAAGGGAGAAGGGGCCAGTGAAATAATTCTACGATTTGGCTTTTATAAAATTAGGAATAGATTCAGGGTTGGGCGTATTTCAGTTTGATATTTGACGATTTTAACGGATTGGCAGATTTTTAAAATTCTCTTTTTTAGGATATAGTGATCTACATTATGTTGCTTCAATTTCTTACGTTGATTTGAAAAACAAAACATATGTCCAAAATGAAAACTTTGAGAAAAGTGAAAAAACTGATTGCCTTCCCTCTATTAGGGAGTATTTTTTAATGTACCTAGGCGTTTTTCTGGAAAAATGTTGAATACAGAAAGGTTGTTATTTATTTTTATTTTTTTAGCTTAAGTAACTAATAAAAATATATACTGTGTGTCCGGCGATTCAGTGCCCAAGGGGTGCAAACGATAAAAAAATTCTAATTGTAAGTTGACATTCTGTTTGGTGTTGCCCCAATAATTGGCCGAACCTATCAGCAAAGTCTAGAGAATACTAGACTTTGCTATCAGTACACAGTGTATACAGGGTGTATTTTTGTCGAAAAAAAAAACAAGGCCGGAGTAAACTGTACCCTCAATTTTAAAAGCTAGCTAGCTAGGACGTTAAAACGATATTATTGCTTATATCTGCCAAACTATGATACCACACCACTTAATCAGTGGCGGCTCGTAACTATTTAAACTTAAACAGGCGGGGCCAAATATCGGAAGACATTTAAAAATCAATGTGCCTAACTAAACCGGTGTAAAGTTAGTAGCCGATTTTCTGGCAGCAAAAAATTTTCCTCGCCCTTATTTCCACAAATTTATTTTGATAAAAATAAAGTAGAAAGGGTAACTATTATTAAACCTTCTAAGCAGATTAAACTGGAGAATGAAGAAAAATATTCATCAAAAAATAAACGTTGAAATTTTTGGCTCCTAGAAAATTGGCTGCTAAGTGCTAAGTTCAGTTTTAAGTAGACACTTTTGTTGAATTTACGTGATCGCGTTTTTTATGTTCTGCCGTTTGATTTTTCTCTATAGTTAAATCAAGGTAACGGCCTGCCCTCTATAACTGTTTAATTTGCAGTTTTTGCTCAAATTACATTGACGAAAATGAATTTCTTAATAAAAAAAACTAACACTGTTTTATGAAATGCTACTTTTATTAGTGATATAAACAAAAATAGTAAAAGTAGGTAAATAAGGATTTTTTAAACTGTTGACTATGTATGTACCTACATGTAGGAATTGAGATTTTTTAAGTAGGTATTGACTGAACACGCCAGAAAGTAATTACCCATTTTCAGTCAGAATTACCTTTGAACATTTTTTGACAGAGAGGAATAAAATAAAATAGTTAAATGAGAAAACACATTTATTAAAAAAACACCTAAATACCAAATCCAGAAATATTGTCAATATTTCAATATTTTAACGCATATACAATTATTATACAGGGTGTCCAACTTTAAAACTGTACAAATCCGTAAAATCTTCATTTTTAGAGATAAGAGCCTAAACTTTTTTTGTTTGAAAGGCCTTCAAAAACCGCTTCTTTTGACCTTCCTGCTATTTTCAAAATGCAAATCCAGGGCCGGCTACCATTTTTTTATACCCCCAATTTTCTCGAAAACCATTTAGCGATTTTTTTATTTAAAATCTGTCCGCACAGCGTTAATCAGAACATCCCAAAACCCCTATATACCAAATTTGAATAAAAAATATACAGGGAGTTCTATTCTGCAGGGTGTCAAATTTGAGCAAAATAGGAATTTTAAAGAAATACATTACTTTTGTGTTTATCAATATTTTTTCAATGATTCTACAGCACTCATGACCCATATAAAGTTTCATAAAAATTCAGCATTTTGAGATGGCACAGATAAGAATACTCTGTATATGTTGTATTGGACCTTTGCACACCAATACCTTGAGTGGTCCTATAGACCATTAAACTGTTTTGAGGGGATTCCATGGCAATCTTGACTTGGCAGATACCTTTAAAAGTCCTATTTTGCTCAACTTTGACACCCTGCAGATTGGAACTCCCTGTATATTTTTTATTCAAATTTGGTGTAAAGGGGTTTTTGGGTGTTCTGATTAATGCTGTGGGGTCAGATTTTAAATAAAAAAATCGCTAAATGGTTTTCGTGAAAATCGAGGGTATAAAAAAATCGCAGCCGGCCCTGAATTTGCATTTTGAAAATGACGGGACGGTCAAAAGAAGCGGTTTTTGAAGGCCTTTTAAACAAAAAAAAGTTTGGGCGATTGTCTCCGAAAATGAAGATTTTACGGATTTGTACAGTTTTAAAGTTGGACACACTGTATGTTATTTGTTTTGGCAATAATAATAGTCCCCCACTAGTCAATAGTTTCACAATGTGTAAAAAGAGTTTCAAGGCTAAAAAAAATTCGAAGTCTCGCCCGCAGCTCTAGGGTTTACTATAGATCCCAACGTACCCGTTGAAAATAAACACCATCTATGGAGCTGGAAATATAAAATTTTGTGTCTGTATTTTCTGCTCGTGTGTGGTTGATGTAATATACGATTTCTATTAAAGGGAAAAGGATGGAATGATACCCCTGTTTAATAAGTGTATTTGGGCGGGTCCTTTCCCCAAGTAAATTTCTGGTCGCGAAAGGGAGCAGTGAAAGGGGCAAATAATATTGTAATGAATCTCAAAAATCACAGACCAAACTCGTTACCTAGGTTACCACCTTTATTGTTTAGCCTTCAAAAATCACAAATAAACTTGTCAGATTACTGTCACTGCCCAAGAATATTCTTTCAGCTCCAAAATTCGCACAAAATCGCTTTCTAACCTTTCACTTTCTCCAGGCCCAATTCCCAGGTCTTAATGTCAAGTAAAACCCTGTCAAAAGTCAAAATCAAGATATTGCCAGACTCGAAATGTCCCATCTGTAATTCCCACCGAGCTATCCCAGTATACCCCAGAAAACAGTGTGCTGTTTTCTAGACTTTGCTTTCGAGTCAGCGACACCGACTGTGAATAATTGTTACTTCCGCTAGCCGCAAGATGGCTCCGGCGAAGATGCCAGAAGATTTTCGATATCGATCCGCTTTAATTTCTGGTCCGGAATGTAGAGGGTGCCAGCGGGCTCCGGAGATGTTTTTAAATCGGCACGCTGTTCCATGGGCGTAGATTCTCTTTTTAAATCTTCACCCAACGACTTAATGTTGACCTAGACGCCGCCGCGCCGTTTGATAAAATAATCATTTTTTGTTCCCAATGCTACACCGTCACGCCAAATTTAACGTGTTATTATGGAATATAATGTGCGGATTTCCTTGTTTACTTGAAACGCAATAAGATGAAAATGGAAATAATAAAATGAAGCGCCAAAACACCTACGCC
This sequence comes from Pseudeuparius sepicola, assembly GCA_963920635.1. Lineage (NCBI taxonomy): Eukaryota > Metazoa > Arthropoda > Insecta > Coleoptera > Anthribidae > Pseudeuparius > Pseudeuparius sepicola. Next base: position 73,183,164 of record OY987300.1, read on the forward strand.
ACAAAAGCCAGAAAATAGAATTTTATTTAAGCACATTTCACGTCGCAGGGAAATTTTAGCCACTTACCACAGACTTAACAATAATAACTTCCTTGCGACGCCTCATGGTTGATATGTAGCAACTCGAAATTTTCGTTAATTTTAGTATGTCTCACTACGACACCTTTGCGAACTGGTTTTGATCAGAAAGAACATGAATTATGGGGAAGAAAACTTAATGAAATCATCATTCCTCCAGTTTCAAATTAGAATGGCGTGATCGTGCAAAATGGATAGACTAATACTTATCTATAAGTAGTGTGTCGGGGTTTTTGTATAGGTTATCCCATATTATACAAAAGTAACATACTCGGGAATATAATAATGGGACAGACAAGTTCTTGTAGGTATTCCTTGAATCTCCCCAATCAATGTTCCAAAAATAAGCGCGGCACATAAAATTACAGTGATTAAGACACTTCCGACTCATTTGGAAACTGCCCACACGTAATTTCTTCCCATATAAAATATTCTGGGCCTACTTATATCCGCAAACGTTGGTTTAAATCTTGTAAATATTGAATTAACCGGAATGATTAATATGGCCTTGATAATGACCAGACCTAGACCTTGTGGGTTTGGTGCCTATTATCTTCAACGATCTCCTCTAAAATGGATGCGCTATCTCGCCTAACACAAATTATCAACTGAACATCACAAGCGAATTTATTACAGAAGTGCTAACAATGTTACGAGGTAACTTTCCATTATGCAATTAGTGTTATTACAAACAAGTGGACGCGGTTGTTTTGTTTGTTTTCGCACAAAGCTTAGAGAAAACTTCATTCAAGGATTACACATGGATGTAAATATTATAGCGAACGAGCGATTAACATAACTCGTTACATATTGCTGTTATATCTGATCCTACCATAAACAGATCCCACTGACATTAAAAACACAATAGGACGATGAGCTGAGCAGATAGATGAACAGAGAAAGTATCTGATTACGACATTCAAATGAATTATCCTTGAACCGATAAATAGGTACTAACAATAAACTATACTTCTTATTACTCATGAAATAATAGAAATGCCATTGTCATTAGTCTCTTTCCTATGAAATAAGTTCGAAACAATATACCTCACACCCACACCGCCTAATATTGCTTTATATTACACAGTTTTAAGTTTTAAGGTTAAAAGTTCTTTACAAAAGTTTGCCAAATTTTCTTACTTTCAGGTTACACGAAAGGTTACATTACTGTCACCTTCGTCATTATAAGATAACCTTGTATCACGGCTGTCACTTCACATAATGTTATTGCGTTGATTGACGTTTGTATAAGACTTGTCACGGCTACAGCTTAATATTCCGGAATATAGATGGCTCTGATGCCCAACAATGTGTTTTCCATTGTATTTTGTCTCCGGAAATCATATGGAGAGGCATAGAACTGTCAAACATGACAGCGGTGAGCAGTCTTTATTAATACGACAGTCAACGGTTATTGTCCTCAGTCTTCAGGAAAAAAGAAAATAGCCAGTTTTCACGACACGTATCATGCGTTCTTCGATGCACCCTAACCTAATGTTTTTGTTAAAACATCCATCTTTATGAGTTCTCGCTTGACTTGCTAAATACCAAGAAAGTAACCAAACTCGTTCGTAAGGCAAAACAATATTGTTTTGAAACATGTACAGTTAATTTGTCGCTTAGTTCCCATAACAATCCTAAGGAAGTGAGTGTAATTGTTTGGAAATTCTCTCACGATTGGGTATCTTGGAGTTGCGTAGCTAGAAAATGGCAATGAAAACAAATATCTGCATATTATTGTCAAATTTATTATTGATCTCTAGGTCATTGGTACTAAAAATACACAAGTAAAATTTATTCTATTGTATGCAAAACGGTACGGTCAAAGAATAGGGGAGTTCTTTAAAAATATCGAGGAAACAACTCGAGAGATAGAACAGTTTCCAGGAAAAATATTATGCACAGAAAAAACGCAGTTTTCTTGAAAACCATTAGAACAATCGAAACTTGGATTGAAGGTAAAGGTAATAAATTAAATTCAACATCTCCTTCCTATGATATGGTTTTATTATTGCAGCTTTATAAGAAATTATATTGAATTGTTTTACTACTACTAAAGCACGTGATCGATGACGTTCCGCGAAATAAGGCGATTGGTCAATAGGCCATAAAATATCAGCACGTCTGGCAACAGGGATATACTCGATCGCAAAAAAGCGTATTTATGTGGTTTTATCTTGTTGTTTTCAGCTATATTTAGATACTGCCACAAATAATTTTATCGATGTTTTGACTCATTTTAATTAAGCCAATAATTTTTTTCCGAAATTTTTTAACAAACAATTGTGACAGTAAAATTAAATAAAGGTCGTGCCTCAGTGCGGCTCTGGCGAAAATCTCAACGCACACGTTCTTGTTTACATCAGGCGTAAAAGTTATTTGATTTTAGTATAGGTTATATATTTTTCTAGCTTGTCAACAAAATGCTTGGGAACATGTAAACTTTTTAAATGCGGTTATCGAGTATACAATTATTTTTAAACATACAGTATGTTTTTCGTTCGATAAGAACGATACAAGAAAATAAAAATTATCGCCCTGGGCATTCAATATTAAAAATATTATTGCAAAGTAACAACTTGGTATCAATGAATAGCGGGCAGCAGTCAGTTGCAGCAAACTAATACGATAAGGATTTTGAAATGAACTTGAAAAATGGGTTTATCAAAATTTGTTATACCTAATAAGTAATCATAATAATAATAATTGGGGACTGATCAGCTTTTTTAGTTCTCGACTTGAAATAAATATAATTTGGAATATAATCTTATAACTACCTATTGTATTTAAGTTTGGCGTTGTAGTAATTTCAGTCATTTGTTGCTATGCGACTACTCGTATAGCATAGGCACTGTAATTTTTTTAGTAAGTAGAACATTATTTGAGACTAATAAAAAAGTCGTTTTTCCAGACGAAAGGCGTAGCTAAAATGAACTAAAGGAGAGGACACGGTTCATACTTAATTATTAACAACAATTCCGGAAAGCGCAAAATTATAGACCAAACGTACCTAATGATATACAATTATTTGGAATACAAGGTTACTCTGCCGGTGCCCCACTATTACACTGATTTTTTAACTATTTGCATAAAAAATGTAAAATGTGTGTTCGAGAACATCGTCCCTCTTCTGGAAAACATTCGCAGTAAAATATACAGCTTGGGCGTGAGAGACCATAAAATTCAACTATGTTGTGGTAGGGAAAATATAACTTTATGTCGTTTTGCGAGGATCGTTTTAAATTATAAAAATGTTTTCCAGGCCTAGTAGTAAACTGAATCACACTGTAAGTATGTTTTTCTAAAAAGTACCAGAGATCATAGGTGCTAAAGATATACCTATTGCAAAATCGAATAAGAAAAATATGTAGGTCTAGTATAAATGAACTCACTTTAAACACAGTGATATACGAAGCGGGATCTATTTCATAGCATTTACCACGCTCTGCTACTGGTAAAAATACCAGACTTATCGGCAGAAATCACCCGTATAAAATTCAAAGGTTTTTATGCGGTTGGTTGACGTCGACCTAGTCAAGGAGGCAGCCAATAAGAAAGCGAGCGTAGCGATTTGATTGGTCGGCGTTTCGGAGATCCATGGAGCAGGTGTCGACGTGGGCCAGTTAGGCCAGTATAACCAGTGCCGTGCACGGAAATAATGATTGCGCTTTATTTTACGGACTTTGGTATTGTGAATAGATTTTTGTATGGTGTTGTTTTGTGTGTAACAAAATTATTGTGCTTTGGTTTGAATTATTTCAAAGTTTATTTTATTCCTTTTTAGAGCATTTAAGTAAATAACTCGGTCTTGTTTTACAAAGCAAACATCGCCCAAGCGTTTTTATGTTGTTCCAACTGGGTGCATTTATACTGTACTTATTTCGGTTTCAACTTCATACATTTTTTATAATACCATTGTTAACTTTGATAAGTGAAGTAGGCGTCGACACGAGTCCCCCTGCTGGCCCCTTTTACAAAGTAAGGTCATTTTCCTCAGGTTGTTTGCACTACATTATGTAAAAACCGTTTGCTACCGGTACTTACATAACGTTAATCCATAACATAATTTTATCTATTCTATCACGTCACTTGCTGGTTGCCGAGGGCAGCTTATTTGTTAGTGGGTAACAAGTTCGTATTTTTATGTGAATTCAAAAATCGCCAACAATGGGAATATTAATGAACATAAGCGTTGATAAATCGAAAACTTAATGTAACATATTTTTTATTGCTTGCTGCCAATCGCGTCTAGATAAGGAACAGGTATATTTTAATAATATTGAATGGTTTTTGTACTAAACATTCACCTAAACACTAGGCTGAATACTAGAAAACAGACAACGTTTCATAAACTCTCAGGTGGTGGTTAACCTACTAAGTATGTAGTCAACAACAATATCGATAAAATGCAGGATGCATCAGCGGTTTAATTGCAGCGTACTTTTCCACATAACATTTATTAGAATTTACAAATTGCAAAATGTCGGACGAGACAAGAAATTATTTCGAATTCTCCTCTCTCCTTGACATTTGAAGATCCACAGTAAATTCTAAGGTCACGACAATCAGTAGATTATATTTATTTATTGCTGGAGTAACGTTAACCTATCCGAAATACATTTTGCATAGACCTATTATAAGCTGTTCCTGTTACACTGTACGCCGTACGGGAATTTGCGCAATGAATGTTAATTTCAATTGAAACGCATCGAAATTTGAATAATCGAAAGGCGATGGACGTGTTCGGCAACGCAAAAAGCATTAATTCCTACCGAAAACTACAAAACGAACAAATTTGTATCCAAGGTAACGACACAAAATTTTTTTTTAATACAAAGGTCTTCAAAATGCGCAACTTTCTACGTGAACACATTTGTCCAATTGCAATTCCAGGGCCGGCTAAGATTTTTTTTAAACCCCGATTTTCACAAAATCTATTTAGGAATTTTTTTATTTAAAATCTGACCATACAGCGTTAATTAGGACCCTCTAAAACCCTTAGATCAAAATTTTTACAGCGCCTTAAAGTTGCGCAAAGTAGTGATTTCGAGGGCCCCTGGAGAGTCAAGCGTGCCATGGAATGATTTTAAAACAATTGAAGAATTAACAGGACCACCCAAAGTATTGATGGACGAGACTGCAAGAAAAAATAATACAGGATGTTTTTCTCTACCGCTGCTGAAAGTTCAGACTTTTTTCGAATTTTATTCTGATCAAGTTTGCCGTGCTTTTTGAAACAAAGTTACTAATAACAAAATTTATTTAATCTTAACAATAAAATAACAAACAAAATATTTAGATCTTAAACTATCGGGGTTTTTTCAACATAACCGCCTTCTAACGTAATACATTTTTAAGACGTTTTTTGTTATTAGAAACAACTCGTCTTAACTCATCTATTGTTACGGAATCGCAAGCTTCAATTATTTTTTGTTGTAGCTCGTTTATTTGTTTCAAAAAGCACGGCAAACTTGATCAGAATAAAATTCGAAAAAAGTCTGAACTTTCAGCAGCGGTAGAGAAAAACATCCTGTATTATTTTTTCTTGCAGTCTCGTCCATCAATACTTTGGGTGGTCCTGTTAATTCTTCAATTGTTTTAAAATCATTCCATGGCACGCTTGACTCTCCAGGGGCCCTCGAAATCACTACTTTGCGCAAATTTAAGGCGCTGTAAAACCGAACTCCCTGTATATTTTTAGTTCAAATTTTGAACTTAAGGGTTTTAGACGGTCCTAATTAACGCTGTATGGTCAGATTTTAAATAAAAAAATGCCTAAATATATTTTGTGAAAATCGGGGTTTAAAAAAAATCTTAGGCGGCCCTGGAATTGCAATTTGACAAATGTATTCACGTAGAAAGTTGCGCATTTTAAAGACCTTTGTATCAAAAAAAATATCCCAACAAATCATTTTTTTATTGATTTGTGTCCACTTAAAAGTGAACACCTTGTATGTAATGTGCGGTAAAAAAATCTGGAACTATCGAAATTTTGTCTTGGATGCTAAATTATTAGAAAAAAGCGGGATATATAGATTTTAAGAGGAAAGCTGGGATATATAGGTTTTATTTAAGTTTTTTTACCTATACCTGGGAAATATTCTGTATTATAGCGAGTATTATGGGTAGCTTAACAAAAACTAGACATATCTAATGTCTCACATTTTATTTTATAAATGGGACATGATTTAATATTTTCAAAAGAAAACATTTATTAAGTAGGTATAATAAAAGAGAGAGCGTTTTTTTAATTAGCAATATTTCCAGAAGCTTTATTTTGCCACACAGAATAATACAAATTCCTATCCTTATCTACTAATTTCCTTAATACAAAATCTTACCATTCTACAAACATCCTAAAATCATAAAACGGCCCCTAAAAATAAATCGAAAATTTGCTTCTAAAATATAGCTCTTTTACCAGTGTTCTGAAATTAATTTCAGAAAAATGTATTCAATAAAGATTTGAGAGAATTGACGCCTCGATTGACGCTATCTGCTACAAACACAAAACCGGCCGGCAAAAGCCGTAAAAATTGGTCAAAATATGTTTGCCCTGCCTGAGCCCTGAGCCACAAGTTCACTGGTCACCTCACCAGGGCCGTAGATAAGGCGCTGCTCCATTGAGAAAACAAACGATGAAAAAAGACATGATTTTTTAATTTATTATACTTCATTTAAAACTGAATTTGTCCGTAACTTTTCTAAAAAAAAAATTGCCTGCGGCGCATTTTAGTGAGCGACACCTCTAATAAGTTCTCTTTTTATTACCCGCTTAAAAAACAACAATCTTTATTGCCCCACCTTCAAACAAATTTCAATTAACCCATACCTACCTACTTATTACACTGGCCAGAAATTTTTTGCAAAAATTATAGTTATAATGTGGCCCTTTGAAAAAATATGATAATTTATAGGGCACTATGAGCACTAACTTTTATTTTTACTTCCACATCACAAAAGGCGGTGGTTAGTGTTGTTATTGATAATTATTGTTGGATTTTTGTCAGTTAAAAATCAACAATAAAATAGAACTTTGATAACACATTTTTGTCTCCTCGTTTGGTCGCCACCGATTTTCAGCCTAATAGCGTTGATATTTTGCGAAAATTAATATTAGTGGATAGATCGGTTTTTAGGGGCCCCTTCCGGAGCTGGGGCCCCCCCGCACGGCGGGCTCTGCGGGCGCCTTATCGCCGCCAGTAAGTAGGTATAGTATTTTTAAAGTCACTTGGAACAACATAAAAAAAACTCTAATTGCATAAAAAAACTCAATATAGAACATAAGCGTCACGCAGTTTTTTAAAGATATTCATATTCTAAAAGCAACATGATATTTCACTTTTAAGGGTTTTTTTAAGGTTGTCGTCAAACACAACGTAAAGGTTAATGCACCATACAATATTGTCAAAAGGTCTCTAAAAAGCCACATCGATTACAACTATTTACGCAAGTATATCCTAAAATCTGTGAAATTATCGCACGCCTATCCACCGCATTTCGCTGTACAAGTTGCCGGCCGTCGAATAGTGTAGCCCATGCAAGTATTGGTGATATATTATATTAGGTGAGCATGCAGTCAATTGTTTTTACTACAATATCTATCGTCTCTGTCTCCTTCATCTCCTTTTACTTATAATACCAGGTGCGGTCTAATATGGTTAAAAAAGTGTTTAGACTCGTATTTCATTGCAGGAAGAGCCTGTTCTCGAGCTACCCTGGTAAAATATAAATGAACTCACTTGGAACATAGTGATATACGAGGCGCGATCTATTTCATAGCTTTTACCACGCTCTGCTACTGGTAAAAATACCAGACTTATCAACCGAAATCACCCGTATACAATTCACAGGTTTTTATGCTGTTCCAAGTGACTTTAGAAATACTATACATAGTTCTTCTGTTTCCGCTGGTTTGTAGCAGCCTCCGTGTGGGATTTCGTTTTTTTGCAATTTACCGCTTTAAGTAATATTATAATTTTAATTTCTTCGATATCCAATATTATTTTTCACTTTGAATAAATACGAGTTAAAACAGGTTACCAAAAACATCCGTTTTCGCAACATAAGAAAATATACTTGGAGGGAGAATATTTTCAACATACCAGACTTAAATCAAACAAAGCCGGTCTAAACCTAATCCCTGTATGGTTTTGCTGGCGAAAATACGTTTAATGTTTGTGCCTATAATATGTAGTATGGTTCCTGATGTGGGAAACCCCAAACCCCACTATCATTCAGTTCCCTCGAAAAAAATTACCCGATTTACGGACATCCTTCACAGCGCCGCTTGCGTCATAGTGTTCTGCTGGATTACACACAAGCCCATTCAATATACAGCATACCCACGCGGTTAGAAAACGAATTTCGCAGCCTACCTCGCGATTGTTGTAATCTTTCGCGTCCCACGCTTTGATATTTATCAGACGTCACCTGAGTACAACGTAATTCCAGTACGTTGCTACGTCACAGCTGAGCACAACGCGATGTTTAAACTCGAATAAAACTGAGTTTTGTTAAAATCGGCGCTAAAGAATCTCAAAATCGCCAGAAATCGGTACTAAGGTAAACAATTACTGTGCGATTTTTTTTTCTGTAAGTTGGTCTTGGGGATATTTAACGACCAAGTGTCAGGCAGGTCACACACAGACCTGTAGCCCGTTAGGAAAGAATCCTTAAACTTTTCAACCTCATTGCTTAATTATTGTTACCTATGACGTAATCTTTCAGTATGAGCAGTTCGGTAATGTTCTGTGGGTATATTCGCATTTATACCCTTGACCTTTCTGAAATAACTCAACTACCAGATAAGATCCCATTGTGTAGGTACAGGTATTTTACTGGGCGCAGGGTCGGCTTAAACATATACCTCAAAAGATGATGTTCAAATCAATCTTCAAACAGTTGTATCTATATATATGAATTAGGTTGCAGGTATATACAGTGCCCGCCAAAAAGTCTGCACCATATGGGAAAAATTTTTAGTAAATAACTTACGGAAAATTTGTTTGCGGCATCAGGTTTTGCTTACTCTAGAACCAAAATTGACATGATCAAATGTTGTGACGTAGTCTTTTTTATATGTCAAATTTGACATTAATGAAAAAAATGGGCTTATTTAACCGAATTTCGAAAAAAGTCATAAGAAAAATATGTTTCCTTCGCAATTTTATACCCCTATGCAAAATTTCAAGAGCCTACTACGATTTTGATTTTTTTTGCCCTTTGTTGCCCTTTTCCGTATTTGTTAATCCATAAAAGTCGATCCTATGTAATTTAAAACACTCATTGACTGAATACATACTGCATAATACTTAGTTTACGGTCTAAATATCCTTCTTTTCCTTTTTTTGCAAAAAAATTAAAATGAGGGCTTGTTGAAGAAGCACGCTTGGTGCAAAACTGATCTCATTTTTACAGATAAACACATAAATTCGATTTACAAACTTCTTTCTATAGTAAATGGTTGTAAAAACACACAAATATTTCTGTCATGCTGATCTGATCAGAAATATCTAGAAAATTTAAAATATTATGTCCAATAATATCCAACAAAGCAAAATATGGAAATCGTAGTAGGCTCTTGAAATTTTGCGTAGGGGTATAAAATAGCGAAAGAAACATATTTTTCCTATGACTTTTTTCGAAATTCGGTTAAATAAGCCCATTTTTCGGACTTTTTTTTTTCATTAATGTCAAATTTGACATATAAAAGAGACTACGTCACAACATTTGATTATGTCAATTTTGGTTCTAGAGCAAGCGGGTTCTGTATATATAATCCGACGCTGGCCGAAATTTGAGGCATTTTATACCATTTTATGGTATAAATGCGAATATACTATACCTACTTTGGTAAATTGCAATGGAGATTTAAATGGGAGGAATTATTTATATCAGATCTCAAGTGACCACAAATTACTGAACAACTTTCTTCAACTAATAATTCTTTCTTTCTTCAAATAATAATTAAAATAAAATAGCTGCAACTAAAGAATATAGGCAATTTCTTTGTTTACAAGGCTATATAGGTATGTTCTAAATACCCATTGACACAATAAAATTTAATGTAGCGAAGCTCATCGCTAACGCGATATAAATAGAACTAAAAAAGTGTTCTAATTATCCCTGCGTTTTCATTTCATTACTTTCCTTTGACACCATTTACTTTTTTGATACTACGTGATCTACAGCGACAGTTTCGATTTCCATAAATGGGTGCCACGAGTTTCAATCACACGCGAGTGTGTACAATAAATATTATTTAACTTATTTGTTTTAATTAGATTAAATTTTAATTGGTTGCTTTTTTACGCAAACCATTTTCATAAGTACCTCTGACGCGATTAAAAATCCATCCAGTTAGTATCATTTAATCGGTAGGTTATTTGACAAACAAAATCGTAAAACAATTTCCATAACACGCCGGTAGATTTTTATTACAATTGCGGCGCCCAAATGAAAAAACTAATGAAGTTTCAATTTATTTAAATGAAAATGTTATTCAGTGACCACAAAAATAATTTTGTTATTAAAGTCTCTCCAAGTTACAGCGGCAGTAGATATAAACAAAATCACATGAACGCTTTGCGATCGATTACCAGGGTTTGACTAATGTGAGGTCCCAAGTGGCTTGTAATTCTGAACTAATTATTTTAGAAGTTCTAAAAATTGTGTTTTTACCGAGGTTTTTACCTTTCGTGGATCTTTATAAATAAACATTTGAGATTTTACGACGGCGAGACCAATTAGAGAATAGGTCACACCGCGACCACGTGGTTGCCAATGTTTTGATTCACTGCCTCTGTAACTTGGATATATAGTGTTAGGTATAAAGCAAATGATATATTGTGAAATAATATAGGATTTATACAGGGTTTAGTATTCCCAATTTATTATATTATGCTGTATAATAAAATAGTATTTGAAGTAGGTACCGAAATTTATGTTTATTTGGAAACATTAATTATCTTTTAATATTATATATTTTTTACGAATACCACAGAGTCAAATATGTTAAATGGAGCCCAACTTGAATCGGTAATTAATCCATTGTAGGCTCGATTGTAGGTCACTGCGGATCTTCTTTCTCGGTTTTAAATTAATCTATAATAAATTAAGAACGCAGGCTTAGTTTATCAGAACGATCTTATAGAGTGTGTGAAAAATTAGGTAAAACTTGGGCTCCATTTGACATATTTGACACAATAGACGCCGTAAAACTGCTGATCATAGTGGCTGTATGCAGCGTGTCGCGAACGGCAGTGACGTGTCACTTTTATAGCGGCGCCAAATTCGCTGTTTCTATTTTGGTTTACTTAAACCTGTCTTATGATCGATACATGCACGGGCGTAGCCAAGGGGGGGGTTTCGGGGGTTCAACCCCCCCCCCCCCGAAATAAGCAAAATATTACCTAATATTATACCGAAAAAATACGAGGAGTGAAGAGTTAAATTATTATTACGTTTGAATATATGTAGTAATAGTAGCGCCTAGCGCCATCTTTTGACGAGAGGCAGACGCAGTTGCAGCCGAACTATTTTGTATTGTAGGGACACTTTGCGTTGTTTCTCGATTATTCGCCACGCCCCTCGGTCGAAATGAGCGGAACTTTGTGGAAGTTCGTGGAAGTTTCTGGACGGCTACTGGGCTGCTATATAAGCGGCGTCGCGGCGCGTGACCGCGCTTACGGCAGTATTGTTCCATGCGAACTCGAAGCGAATAAAAGTGAAAAGTGGTGAACGAATAGTGAAGAGAATTAAGTGTACCGTGTAAGTGAGTAATTTTAGCGCGCTGTTATTCGATGACCTTGTTAAGGATAGATACGTGAATCATTATTACTGTCGAAAAATGGAGAGGAAAAAAGGAAGGGTGATAAACTTAAAGGTATGGACTACTGGAAAAAGTGGTGTAGTCAAGGTCAAGGGGTTTCTAATAAAGAAACAAATTTGGATTTAGCTATCAAAGCTTCAGCTACCTTGCATGCTGATAAGAAGACTGCCTACCCCGAAATCTAGTTTGGAATGCCTAGATATGTGCGATAAAAACCTTTATCCTAATATTTACACATTACTACAAATCTTGGCTACCATTCCTGTATCCACTGCTACCCCAGAAAGGTCTTTCTCGAGCCTAAGGAGACTGAAAAACTATTTACGAAACACTACAAGTGAAAACAGACTTAATGGTTAATGAACATTCACTATGGAACAGAAATTCATGCAGATGAAGTAGTGGATATATTTAAAAGAAAAAGCCGAAGATTTCTTCTTTAATGGTTTTAGATTTAGCGCAGAGGAACGAAATTAATTTATCCATTTCATTTAAAGTTAAGAACTTTATAAATATGTCGTAGTTTTTCGGATGAATATATAGATATTAAATTTCATGAAAGTATATTTTTGTTGTTTTATTTACTTCTCAAACTAAACCCCCCCCCCAAAACTAAATCCTGGCTACGCCCGTGGATACATGTTTATATAGTGACTTGGATCTTTCGATTTTGGTTACAATAATTGGAAATTAGTGAAACCCCATCCACTATTTGAGCAAAGAATAAACGTACCAAACAAGAATTAAACCAAAAATAAATCGCGTACCTCCATATAATGTGTAATTTGCAGTGTACTATTTTAAGATGGCCTTTATACAGAGGAATAATGTATTCCAAACAATTTTATTTCGCCACCTACGGAGATTTCGAGCAGTGAATCACGAGTTGAAAAATATGTTTAGCGCGAACGCCGGAGTTCAACTTTTAAATGGGATACTCATCCCTATTGAAACAGGTTTTTGAGCGAAACATTTCGGGATAAATACATTCGGCATTGGGAAAAGCCGGATTAAAAGCTGGTGATTAAGGTCGTATTTTATTTTAACCCTGTTAAAATTTTATAGTTACGCTTACTAAACCTGGTTAATGGACATTAAAGGAGCACGCAACTGGATAAAATTTTCATTTTTGTTATTTTCACAACTTCAAATAGATCGAGTAGATCTACACTATAAACATTTTATTTAACTTGTGTCCTACATCACATCTGAATTGCTTGCCAACGAATTACTGTGAGAATGGCAAGTGAATAAAACAAATAATTGCTTTTCGAAATTTGTAAATGGGTAACACGTGAATTTATTTACATATTCCTTTAATGTTCAAATATTGTTGATGGCATTTATTTTTGCACAAATACGTTAAGCGCCTCTGTAAAGTTAGGACAATTTTGGTCGAATTAAGTAAAAAATTACTGCAGTTTTAAAGCAACTAAATTCCACATTCGTTAAAAAAAGTTTAATTGGTAGGTAGGTACACAAATAACTATTTAGGGCTATCTCGGGCTATTTATAATAAAATGCGACTTTTGTGTCATGTAAAAATTAGCATTTTTTATTGATATACCTGAAAATCGTGTATATTCGAATATCTTTTTTGCAAAAGTTACCTACCTATCCACGACAAGGAAAATTAAAGCTGTCATTCATAATTAAAGCTGTCATTCATCACTCTCTTCCTTACGAGTTTCTAGTCCAGAGCAAATAGTTGATAAACACCGGAGCATTTACCTTTTGTACGTGACAAATACGTTGCTTATAAATTACGTCCAAAATAGGATGAAATTAACTTTGCTTTAGATAATATTATTAACCTCGATATTAACGGTACTCTTGATCGTAAACAAATTTGTTGACTGCTCGGTTGACTGCCGCATATTTTTGCAGTTACTAAAATTAACTTTTATGATTAGGCCACTGGTTGCTTGCAGATTTTGAATATTGTGGGACAAAAAATAATAAACATAATAGACTCATATTTCCATACAATACAGACCCAGCCAAGATAAAAAATGTTTAGTAACATTATGAGGGTGAGAATTATTATTATTATTATTAGGTATTTGTTAGTAATAGAAATCTAAAACAAAACAACGCAATGATTGCAACATTGCCAAACTTCTTCACAAATTTATCTTGTACTTACGAAATAAATGTATAACCAACGTTAAAAAATATCAATTTGGAACAATTAGATGATATCTACAATCTATATTATAGTAAAAATTTGGACAGTAGTTATCATTTAACATTAAATTTTACTGATTTTGTATTGTGAATTTACCTCGGAATTTACTGATCCTATTTGGCCTATAAATAATATCCTTAATAAATTGCTTATTCTAGCTAACGTGGCAACGTTGCACGAGCTCTTTGTGATCGATGCGCATTCGCTTCATTATGCCCCAACAGCTGATCCAGAGTTCGTTGAGATTTCGCCGGTTTGAGTGTTTACTTTTGCGTTATTCTTTTTGGGTTATTGGACAAAAGACATATAGTTAAGTTAGTAATTAGTGAATCAGTGTAGTTTTAAGAACGATGGGAAGAGTAAAGTGTTCGATTTGTGGCATAGGTAACGTAACCTCTGGTTATCATATGATGCAGGCTAAAGTGTCAAATTTATTGTTTTTGTTTTGAGTAGACATTTTTTATGTTGGCTGATTCCAATGCAGCCTTTAGGTTAGTCTGTTTCTTATTTGTCTGAGACTAGAACTAATATTTTATGTAGGTATTCTGGTTTCACCGAGAATTGCACTAACATTATTTATTTCTTTGTTTTCAGTTTTTATGTCAATAATTATAAGGCACCTACGTATAAAAAATATTGTTCCAAGGGATTTCCTTATAATTCTCTCGTCACTGTATTATGTTTTCATGAATAAATAAATGAATATTCAGTATTTTTACAATTAACGTCTATCAAAGTCCGATACGATATTAAAAAATGATATTTTCAACCTGCATTCTCTGTATTTATTTGCAAGTTTTATAAATATACACTGTGTTCATTTGAAAACAGTCCACCCTTAATATTTTTAAAACTACTAAAAAAATCAGAAATCGCCGAGACCCGTCAATTTTTGTTCGGAGGGGGAACTTCTTTGACGTACAGGTCATGTTGACAAATTCACCCCTCTAACCCCCACCACCCCTAACTTTAAAATTTCAAATGGGAATACCCCCTTTGCGATACATCATTTTAAAGCTGATGTTATTGCGAATACAACTCATTTTTAGTTTTTGAAATCCGATGATGTTTGGAGAAGTTATGGGTAAAAAACGGTTTTTTCATAATTTAAAATAAATTACTTTTTACCCTAGATTTTCAACAGCATTGACATGGGGAAATAAAACAAACGTGTATAAAACCCCTCCCACAAAAATTGAGGATCTGAAGAACAGAATAACAGAAGAATGCCAACGTATTTCTCGCGACACATTTGTTCAAGTAAGAGCGGAATGTGAACAGAGATTGTACCTACTACTGTCTAGCGACTAATGGAGCTCATTTTGAAAATTTAATAAAATAAGTAGCCACACACTCATTGTGTTATTTCCCCATGTGAATGCTGTTGAAAATCTAGGGTAAAAAGTAATTTATTTTAAACTATGAAAAAACCGTTTTTTACCCATAACTTCTCCAAACATCATCGGATTTCAAAAACTAAAAATGAGTTGTATTCGCAATAACATCAGCTTTAAAATGATGTATCGCAAAGGGGGTATTCCCATTTGAAATTTTAAAGTTAGGGGTGGTGGGGGTTAGAGGGGTGAATTTGTCAACATGACCTGTACGTCAAAGAAGTTCCCCCTCCGAACAAAAATTGACGGGTCCCGGCGATTTCTGATTTTTCTCGTAGTTTTAAAAATATTAAGGGTGGACTGTTTTCAAATGAACACAGTGTATATAGTAAATACACAAATTTGTCTTAAGAAATAAATGGTGGAATACATCAACCTATTTACTGTTTGGTAAATTTGGCGGGATTGCTACGTGTACACCTAAATTATTATACTATTCCCGATATACATATACGATAAATTGTGTCGCATTTTTATTTTATAATAAAAATAAATTGCAAATACGCCGACATTTATACCTACGTCATATAATATTATTGTATCCTCTTATTTGAGTATCTATTACCTATACTATAATATTAATAGTTGAAATTCGTAAAATATTGATTTTCCCAGACGATAGCATTATCCGGCAACGCCGCCGTCGCGAAGCCAACTGTTTCATATGCTTCGATTGCTTCGATTTAATTGGGTGCACATTGCATATACTGCACATGATGATATATTGTTTCCTAGCCAGTGCAGAGTGAGTGCAAACGTGTTTTAATTCTAAGAAGTTTATAGTCGTGTATTGTTGAACAATGGGACACGAAACGCGCATGGCATGTAACAAAAACCGCCACTGACAGCCTGTACACCTCGCTGTACACCTAAACAAATATTTGTTTTGATTTAATATTGTCTCGGATATGTCGAATGATAGCAATGCCATTTGTTATTATCGATCCAGTTATATCTTCTCTGGGCCTGTAACTATTTAAAGGATGGCAACAGGGAAAAATGTGTTTTTGCCCATTTTGAGGTCACGAGCCGAGAACGGCCGGAGGGGCGCCTGCTGTGACGTCACCGCGTCTGGAATCGAAGCGACGCGACGTCGGTGGCGCCGCTTCGCGCCTCACATAATATCGCCCAATCAACAGGAAGCTCTAATTCCACGGCAATTATCGTTTTGGGGGAGATTCGAAGGGCCCCAACGGGAAGTAGAACGCTCACGATGCGAGGTTAAGTTGTTAAAGTGGAATTTATTAGGATATTAGGTTTAATGTTAAGGCCATTATAAATTCGCAGCTTATAAAAGCGAAGAATCTATCTAACTATTCTAATTTAAATCCCGATAAGTCTGCCAACTGTTAAAGTAATTATTACTAAGGTCCTATGAAATGGAGGATTTAAATGAAGTAGGCTCGGAAGTAGGTATTGGCTAACTAACCAATTTCTTGACTTTAGACTATTTATATTCAAACCTAAGTATAGGTACCTACATATACGTTTGGGCAACGATATAATAGGAATAGATAGATTACCAAAGGCAACTTGTTTTGTTTCATGATTATAAAAATATGTTATTGTTGGCACATTAAATGTTTCCAGTTTTTTTAAACGATTTAGGTTATTTTGTAAATATAAGTATCTCAAAGCATATATATATGAAAGTCAAGTGTATCAAAAAACTATTTATTATGCATTACAAAATAGGTAAGACTGAATATAAGAAATGCAAATGTAAACAAGTTACCTCGCCTTCTTCCTCCCAACCCGCCAATGTAGAAGCAAAATAAAACCGTGTTATTTGTGTAAGCGTGAGTCATCTATTCCTATGTTAGGTATATCGTTGGGTTTAGGCAATACTGTTGGTTCTCAGGTTCAGATAGAGATAAAACTACAAAAAGCATTTTCCCGGAAAGTTTAAAATAATTACTTACATTGAAACTAAAATAATCTAAGAAACCAAATTATTTATTTGTAATTTGAAGCCATTTAAAGACAACGGGATAAAAAAAAATTCCATTCTCAACTGAAATGATTATAGTGGGTATAACCACAAAAAACATCTGGTAAAATATTTGTTTACATTTTCTGCTAACCCATCCAGTTAACTAGGTATAATAATTACGACTCTTTCTTAGAACATGGCTTTCAATTTTCAATATACAGGGTATAAATAAATAAGTGCAAAGTTTCAGAATCTAAAAAGAAAAAATATATAAACATATCTCAAAAAATGCCTATTAAAAATATACAGGATGTTAACGTTTAAATCTTATTTAAAATTGAAATATTTGCATGGAATTTGGCGTCAGGGGGTTCCTTTGGCGGCGAGGAATTCAAATGTGAGACTACTTTTTGATTTTAATATACAGGGAGTTACACAAAACCAATGTTTTTTTTTGCCTAGTAAAAATATGTTGTTTCAAAATGTTCTAGTTTTTCTCAAAAAGTCAAATAGTAAAATGGCCACAATACATTAGCTAAAATAAAAGAATCTATGCAGCGAAGAGTTAGGATTGTATTAGGAATGGAGAACAACATTTCAACTATGAACAAGTTACCTACGTTAAAAAATGGTGAGCTGTGTGGTGAAAGTATCATTGTGAAAAGTTAGAACAAATTAGTGAAGTAGTAAATGTCATTATTAGTCATGTAGGTGGCTTCTGCACTAGACGAACCTTGATATTATTATTCTTTATGCGGGATGATAGAGCTACAGGCGAACACCCGCTTATAAAAAAGTAACGCGCCGCTGCGATACCTTATGGGAGGTGTGGAAGCTTGCAATTTTTTTCAGATTTTCAAGGTATTATCTGACGGTATAGCAACGCCGTAGTAGGAAGCCATCGCTTCAATAATGAAGCCACCTTGCGACCAGTGGTTCTCAAACTGTCTTCAAAATTCGGGAAATTTTTTGATATGCCACAACTTTTTTTTTCTGCATATTAAAAAAATACTTTTATGAGCGTGCTTTTAGAATAATTGCAACCTACCGCCAGCTAAAGTTTATGTACTAATCAAAGTTACACTCTGTATATCCATTTTTTCAGTTACCCAATACCCAAGAGACACCATTATGTTTATGTGCTTTTGGTAATCACTAGTGTAATAACATTGCACCAATGGCGAACGATCGCACTGAGTAATATTGAAATTGAAAAACAAATAATACTTTTTAAATACTTACTGAGAATACTGAAATACACTCGGAAAAACATCTCGAACGCGACTCCCTTGGAAAACACACCTGCAACAAAGCATAAAATATTAGTAAACAGAAAAATTACCTTTTATTTTTTTTAAACGTAAACATTAAACATAAATGTAGGTAATCCAAAATAGAAGCATATCGTAAAAATTATTACCAATACCATCACTTAACATTTTTGTGATAATAACTAAACATGGCAGCGCACACACTTAAGTACCTATATGCAAGCCTATATGCTATTATTCTTGGAAAACAACCAATTATCTAATATTTATTTATGTTTAACAGCTAATTAAACTACTAAATTAGGTATTAAGTCAAATTTTCCAGGCTTGTTTTTTATTTTTCTTATCCGCATTTAATAAATAAAAGATAATAAGCCACGAATAACAAATATTTGTATATTCACAATACAATACAATCATGATTATAATAACGAATAGATTAATAGCCTCTAGTTGTATTCTAGGATTAATCTGTAATTAAATAAGTCACAAAATTGCCGCTACAGCATATTATTAAGAAACGATATTGACGTAAGCAAACAGGAAAACATTTCCATAGATTGTTTAATAATTAGCGAGGTGGGAAATAGAGATAACGGCAGCGACTGTGAGTCACTTAAGTGTACAAAAAAGGGAACATAGTTATCCAGAATATAATATCCGATTATCGGGATAAAAAATAATTATTGGGATGTGGGCAAATACAGTTTTTATCTCTATACCTTTACCTCTATAACTACTGTATATAGCAATCAGTGAAGTGTACTTTGATGGGTGTATGGGGGAGACATATTAATCAATTTGATCGATTTTTATAGCATAAACAAAAACAATATTAATTACATTGCACTGTTTTCCTCAAGAAAGTAACTTGGGTTATAATAATTATGAATAGTTTTGAGAATGTTATATATTTTTATAAGTACCTAATAAAAGCAACTTTCATAATAATTCAGAATGGGCAATGAACCATTATGTCCGAGGTTATGTCATATAATGTTGTCCAATCGGATTTTGGCTGTACCTAAATCTTTCAATTTATGTCCAACAACACTGTTGTTGATGATATTGATATACTTAATACTCCGTGTTCATTTGAGACACACTAGATAAGTGATAACAACATAACTATTGTAACCAACTTCGATTGTAACTTTCATTATAATTTGTTCTAGTGTTACAAAAAAGTCATATCTATGCAACGCAGTTTATATAGTGCAAAATACAAGCTTTGGTACATACATAACCTGGTAAATAACTATGGAAATGCAACAAATTATGAAAAGTTTATTTTCTTGACTCGATTCCGAGAGGAAAGTAAAGTACCGTCAAAAATCCTACAGAATTAGGAAAAATGTGGTTATGGCAACACTGAAAACCTTTGGGCTGAGCTGTAACAAACTTAAATACTTTCAGTTCGAATCATATATCCTTATACTACCGACACCGACTCTTCGAAATAAATAGACTATAGGACGGTTTTAAGACGGAAATCAAACAAACTAACTGAGCCAAGCTCTGAGCCAAGGCCTACTATAAAGACAGGCCCTGGCGCACAAAAATCACGTGACCATCTTAGACCGACGTTACATGTCATTTGTCATATAACTGAAAGCGGCAGATTGGGTTTTGAGAAGTTTTAAATGTTTAAATTGTTTTTAAACGTCTTAGTTTATATTTTAGAAACAAGTTTGTGTCTAGTGCGCGTGTGTCCTGGCGGAGGGGAACCGCCCAGGTGTTATTATGGCCTCCTGGTGGAAGTCGTGCCGTCTATAAGAGTATTGGTGCCGCTCGCACCGACGCGTGAGCGCTGTAAAGGGGAATTCTGCCCCGAACCACAGAATAGGGAGCCCGGAATTCCGGAATGGACATGGACCGTATTGGACAGTGGAGCCTGAGACACAGAGGGGTGAACTGCTTACGGGATATCCGCGAGTTCAGACGGTCCGGGTGGCTGGAAGCCGTTCCCGTTTCGGGTTTGTGTATTTATTGTATTCACCATTCACCTTGTGCGAAATAAATCAGTGTTGTAACGTACTCGAGGATTTTCGTTGTCGACCCACGCCCTGATACGGTTTCTATTCGGTCTTTCACGCTGTCGATCAACTGAGACCTCGTCAATATTTACAGTATACCTACTGAGGTTAGTTTTCATTTTTATTTCGTAAAAAATAACCTAAATACCAAATATTGGGTCTGTTTATATTATATTTATACATATTACAAAGGCCAGGAAGAAAGTGTCGACATAACAAACATTTGTTTTGCCTCGGGATGAAAATTTCCGCCAAAAATGGATTCGTCAAATTCCAACTGAGATTTAATTTCTAAAAAACCCTTAAATATGTGTGGCTAACACATTTTCACGAAAGTGAAACAATTAAAGTGGACAAATGTGTTGTGGGATGAAAATACCTATAGAGAATATCACCTAAGCGAAAGGAACAATTTTTGAGAATGTGCCAAAATATTGTGAGTGCAGTGCCGTTTAACTCTCAGCCTAAAACAGCTGAGGCAGGTTGAAAATTTTGAAAAAACAATTAGAGAGAGCTTGGATGCACAAAACCAATAGGTAATGTAATAGATGAAAGAAAACTTGCCAAATTGTTACGAAATTTGTTTTTTCTACTTATCTCCAAAAATGCCTTTCATTATACAGGACTAAGTTGGTCACGTGACTACGCGATTATGCGTTAGCGCCGTGGCCTGTCTTTATCGTGGGCCTCGGCTCTGAGCCAAGTTACGTCACATTTCCAGGGCCTACTGTACCTACTTCAGTAGTTGTAACCTCGAATACTGTACTTGACGCCGTTTTTTAGAACTCTCGATGTTCGATGCGACCGAGTTTGCTTTCCTCCTAATCGGCCGGTACCGTCCCATTGTTTCTGGGTCAGTAAGACGGTTACGTCATCCAAATGTCACAGTGCCGCGTCGAATGGTTCAGTGACGGTGCTTCTCGTCTTGCTCGAAATCGAAAGTACTCCGCCGCTGAATACCGCTACCCGATATGATAATCTGGTTCGCTAAGCGGCGGCCCGTCGCCCATAGCAACAATGTCGGGCGCGGAGAAACGGTACGCTATTCCGACACATAAAAATAGAACGCTATTCATAGTGGGAATGTGGTGAAAAGACGGCACGACCGTAATAATTTACGATACGGTGAACTCGTTAGAAATGTAGGGATCGGAGGGTTGTAGGCAAACTCCAGTTAATTCAGATTGCAATTCAACCCTTGGTTCAAGACAAAACTAAAGTCTATCCAAGTTACAGAGGCAGTAGTACTCCAGGAAAATAGGGAAAAAATGAGCGAACTTTTTCGCTCTCAGATTTTTTTATAGAAAAGTGTAGGTTTTGAGGTCAGAAAACATATGTCACACACGCTACCACCAGCAACATACAGCGTTTTGAGATATACGATTTTTCGCGTTTTTTGACTAAAAACTGCTAATATCTTAAAGAAGATGCATTTTTTCGAAAAAAGTTTCAAATGAAAGTAGTTCAAAATTAAGTTTTCCCGTAAAAGCGGAAAACCGCATGTATATATTTTAAATGAACTACAGATTATGTGAACATTTATGTTTTGGAGCCAAAATAATGGTTAATCCATTTTTAAATAACAAAAGTTAATTAAAGAAAAGAAAATTGCGGAAAATATAATATAAAATATTATGAATAAATAAGTGATTTGTTCATATTAATACTAATATATTTTTTTCATTATACCTTTGCTGCTCCAGAAAATTTATTTCCTATTGTCATCAAATTTAAATTTTCATTTTCATTATACCTATTACAAATTTTTATTTTTTATATACAGTGTGTCCCAAGATAAGTGAAACGAGAAATGTAAAAGACCAAAAATTTTCGCGTTCGAATTTGGCCATTTGGGGTCCAGGCCTGCTTGCCTAGAAAATAATTTTCACCATATTTTTAATTTTGAAAAATAAAGTAGGCCCTGACAGGAACGATTTATTTATTTTCTGTGTAGGTTAAGTGCCCTTTCTCGACAAGATATGGAAAAATTTCATTAGAAAAAGTTGCTTAGAATTGAAAACTATGACCCAGTGTCAATTTTCAAAATATTTGGCCTACTTTGATTTTTGTCCAGTTTATTTCCTATAAGTAGGTGAACTATCCTTGTCGTTTAAAATATCGAAAAATTTCATTAGAAAAAGTTATTCAGAATAAAAAAGTATGCAAGACTGCGAAATTTGGACTCGGCCTACTATGATTTGTTTGAAATAATGTCTTTATGAAAATGAAAATCAAAGTAGGCCAATTATTTTGAAAATTCACACAGGGTCATATAGTTTTCAATTCTAAGCTACTTTTTCTAATGAAAATTTTCGATATTTTAAACGACAAGGATAGTTCACCTACTTCACAAAAAAAGCTTGCCGTTTTTCCGTGCCCATCTACAAGAAATAAAATGGACGAAAATCAAAGTAGGCCAATTATTTTGAAAATTGGCATAGAGATATAATTTTCAATTCTCAGCAACTTTTTCTAATAAAATTTTTCGATATCTTGCCGAGAAAGGGCACTTAACCTACACAGAAAATAAATAAATCGTTCCTGTCAGGGCCTACTTTATTTTTCAAAATTAAAAATATGGTGAAAATTATTTTCTAGGCAAGCAGGCCTGGACCCCAAATGGCCAAATTCGAACTCGAAAATTTTTGGTCTTTTACACCTCTCGTTTCACTTATCCTGGGACACACTACCTATATATATATAAAATATATATTATTTATATTATATAAGTAAAAAAATCAAAAAGAGATTTTTCTAGAAAATATTAAAAAGCGCGTAATTAATTCCTAAGGTACACCCTCGAAAACCTATAAAATGATACGTTTGAAAAGAAGATGCATTTTTTCGAAAAAAAGGTTCAAATTAAATTTCCTATAAGATCTCTCCTATGAAAAATGTGGATTTTCCCAATCGTTTTCCCGTAAATGCGGAAAAACCGCATGTATATATTTTAAATGAACTACAGATTATGTGAAAATTTATTTTTTGGAGGCAAAATAATAGTCAATCTATTTATAAATAACAAAAGTGAATTAAGGAAAAGAAAATTGCGGAAAATTCTTGGAAAATCTTGTATAGTTTTCCGAGGATTGAATATTTATCTTTAAGATATTAACATTTTTTAGTCAAAAAACGCGAAAAATCGTATATATATGTCTATATCTCAAAACGCTGTATGTTGCTGGTGGTAGCGTGTGTGACATATGTTTTCTGACCTCAAAACCTACACTTTTCTATAAGAAAATCTGAGAGCGAAAAAGTTCGCTTATTCCGTCTTTTTATGTTTATCTTTCCGGGAGTATAGATATAAACAAAGTCACATGACCGCATTACGATCTATTACCAGGGTCTGACTAATATGAGATTCCCAGTGGCTTGTAATTCTGAACTAATTCTTTTAGAAGTTCTAAAAAATGTTTTTTTACCTTTCGTGGATCTTTATAAATTTCCTTAAATTAAGTAGCAGAATAAATTTACAGAATATACTGCTCGCGATCCGATCTAAAATATGCAGGAAATTCGACTGAGGGAAGAGCCGGCTCTGCATTCTGCTCGCCGCGTAAACACTTGACATTTTATGACGGCCAGACCAATATTATACACAGAAAAAATCGAGGAAAAAATACTGTTTTGTGTATTAAATTAGTTGTTATTATTTGGTCGCTTTTCCATTGTTTTAAATATACCTATGGTAGCAAATCTATGTTATCCTAATAATAATAATCTCTACTTTTGACGTACCTAATTGCACATGAACAAATAAGTTTTAAATAGTTTCAATTTCCGCTAAGAAGATGTAAGTACGTATTCAATTCAACAACATGAGGCCTCAAATGAAACTTTATACTGTTCTGACAACAGAATGTGCTACTTAGTTCAATAATAAAAAAGAAGTATTATAGATTCAGTTCCAGAACATGGTATTGACCCAATGAAATACTGTAGGTATTTAAATTATTCATTCAAATTCAATATCAACTTATAATCGAATCGATTATACCTACTATATTGTTACCGAATATAGGCTTCTGCTTCAGTGAAATGTCATTGTGTTTGATGAATACTAAATACGAGACTAAATAATAACATGTCATTGATAACACAAAACTTAACAAAAATTAAATTGTTCAGTTCCTAATTCGCCTCAAAATATAGTAACATATTTGAATAAAACCGTTAACTTTTGTAGGTTTCAACGAGGATTCCATTGTTCCATTTGGAGTAACTTTTTATTGCAAAATGAAAATTAGTACCTACGTTACCTACCGTACTAGGAAAGAAGAACTCACAACCTTAAAAAAGTTAAAATGTTCCTGAGAGCAATCTAACCAGCGCCGTGGTATCTAAAATCACCCTGTAATCTGTTACGTACCTACCTAACATTCCTGTTAATACGTACCTACGTATTACCAGATAGATGTTGAAATTTTAGTTCCCAAAAGCCACTAACTTGTCTTGTATTTCGAATGTTGCAATAAAAAAATTAGAGAAAATTGCTCGGAAATTGGTCAAAAAAAAGTTAAGCTTGATACATTGTTGTTCTGTATTGCGCACGTGGGTCCGCCGTGCGTTAACTGCTTTCAACGTTTTTTATTTGCAAACAATGTTCGAAACAATGCTTTTAGGGAATGGCATCCACCACTTTCGCTCCATAACCCATAACTTTGTTTACGAAACTGTAGCAGAATTAAAAATTATTGTCCAAAAGTTTGTTTGCGTTAAAAAGACAATCACATTGCTCCCCATATACATCTGTTTTATCGATCGAGCAACTTTGAAATTCACTGACTACATACATGTAAAACAGTGTCGGACGCTTTTTTTCTACTAATGAGGGACAAAGACCTTTCGAACAAAAATCGTCCGGTTTAAAATACAGTGCGTTAAAAATACTCACTGGTGGTTTGACATGCGGTGTGCCACATCAGCGCGCCACGCGTCACATGTTTTCCATCTTTTTGGCACGGGGGTATTGGGAACTTGGCATGGTTCAATTTTTTTACGTGAGATTTGCAGATTCACCGCGTACCTACCTTTATTAAATGCTTCAAAATTCAGTCAAAAAAGTCGAAAAATTTTAAGATGAGAGAACAAGAACAAGACAGGACATTTTGAATGAATCCTTAATCGTTTCGGATGACTTACCTCGGTCAAGATGCTTTATATTGCAACAGCCAAGGTGAAATAGTGTTAAAAAATTCACTGGCAGTAGCATACATTATTAAAAATGGCTATCAGCCGAGGTGCCAACTGAGAAATGTTTGAAAGCTTAGTTTTCTAAGTAGGTATAGTATAAATGAACTCACTTGGAACACAGTGACATACAGAGCGCGATCTATTTCATAGCATTTACCACGCTCTGCTACTGGTAAAAATACCAGATTCAAAGGTTTGTATACAGTCGACGTCGACCTAGTCAAGGAGGCAGCCAATAAGAAAGCCAGCGTAGCGATTTTATTGGTCGGCGTTTCGGACATCCATGGAGCAGGTATTGACGTGGGCCAGTTAGGCCAGTATAACCAGTGCCGTGCCCGGAAATAAGGATTGCGCTTTATTTTACGGATTTTGGTTTTGTGTACATAGATTTTTGTGTGGTGTTGTTTTAAGTAATTATTGGTACTTACCTTGGTATCAGTACCTCGATCAGTACGTCATGTTTATTATGAATACCATTATCAAATTTCTATAATAATTGTTACCTATTAGGCTGTAACTATAAGTAGGTATGTACCTACTCAAATAAGTACTGTAAGTACTTGTTTGAAATAAGTATTCCAATCCAAATCAATAATGTTAGTGTTTACATATTACATTTAGTCTACAACTCGGTCCACAGATTTAACAAAGTATTCATTCTTGGATACTATTTCTTTTTTATTATTAGTCAGCAGCGAGGTCAGCAGCATAAAATGGCATAACAGCGTTTTTCTCGGTTTTTCAGTAGAGTAAGAGATGAGCGTGAAAACAGCCACCAGTTTCTGGCCACCGGTTTCTCGCGGGCGCCGTCCCGCGCTATGCCGCCGATAAAGTCGTGGTCTCTTATCCACCTCACGATTTCCTCATTCTGAGTGCGCAACTGGTGCCAAGAAATAACAAAATAGTTTTATTGCAAAGTATAGACAAAAATTGTACTGATTATGACCGCCCGAATAACATCTTGTAACAAATAGAAGGGCTAAACAAAATAAAATGGCAACTAAAAAAAGGAAAGTGGTGGCTGGGCTGAACTGTACGAGCTGCAATCGATTTTTTTGTCTAAAACTCATCCGCTGTGATCCCTAATGTTCCCCTATAAGTCCCAGAATTTGTTGCTCACGATTAACCCCAAAACAACCCCTAATAGAAAAAATACATAAGTGGTGGCTGGGCTGAACTGTACGAGCTGCGATCGATTTTTTTGTCTAAATCTCATCCACTGTGATCCCTAATGTTCCCCTATAAGTCCCAGAATTTGTTGCTCACGATTAACCCCAAAACAACCCCTAATAGAAAAAATACATAAGTGGTGGCTGGGCTGAACTGTAAGAGCTGCGATCGATTTTTTTGTCTAAATCTCATCCACTGTGATCCCTAATGTTCCCCTATAAGTCCCAGAATTTGTTGCTCTCGATTAACCCCAAAACAACCCCTAATAGAAAAAATACATAAGTGGTGGCTGGGCTGAACTGTAAGAGCTGCGATCGATTTTTTTGTCTAAATCTCATCCACTGTGATCCCTAATGTTCCCCTATAAGTCCCAGAATTTGTTGCTCTCGATTAACCCCAAAACAACCCCTAATATAAAAAAATACATAAGTGGTGGCTGGGCTGAACTGTAAGAGCTGCGATCGATTTTTTTGTCTAAATCTCATCCACTGTGATCCCTAATGTTCCCCTATAAGTCCCAGAATTTGTTGCTCACGATTAACCCCAAAACAACCCCTAATAGAAAAAATACATAAGTGGTGGCTGGGCTGAACTGTAAGAGCTGCGATCGATTTTTTTGTCTAAATCTCATCCACTGTGATCCCTAATGTTCCCCTATAAGTCCCAGAATTTGTTGCTCACGATTAACCCCAAAACAACCCCTAATAGAAAAAATACATAAGTGGTGGCTGGGCTGAACTGTAAGAGCTGCGATCGATTTTTTTGTCTAAATCTCATCCACTGTGATCCCTAATGTTCCCCTATAAGTCCCAGAATTTGTTGCTCTCGATTAACCCCAAAACAACCCCTAATAGAAAAAATACATAAGTGGTGGCTGGGCTGAACTGTAAGAGCTGCGATCGATTTTTTTGTCTAAATCTCATCCACTGTGATCCCTAATGTTCCCCTATAAGTCCCAGTATTTGTTGCTCACGATTAACCCCAAAACAACCCCTAATAGAAAAAATACATAAGTGGTGGCTGGGCTGAACTGTAAGAGCTGCGATCGATTTTTTTGTCTAAATCTCATCCACTGTGATCCCTAATGTTCCCCTATAAGTCCCAGAATTTGTTGCTCTCGATTAACCCCAAAACAACCCCTAATAGAAAAAATACATAAGTGGTGGCTGGGCTGAACTGTAAGAGCTGCGATCGATTTTTTTGTCTAAATCTCATCCACTGTGATCCCTAATGTTCCCCTATAAGTCCCAGAATTTGTTGCTCACGATTAACCCCAAAACAACCCCTAATAGAAAAAATACATAAGTGGTGGCTGGGCTGAACTGTAAGAGCTGCGATCGATTTTTTTGTCTAAATCTCATCCACTGTGATCCCTAATGTTCCCCTATAAGTCCCAGAATTTGTTGCTCTCGATTAACCCCAAAACAACCCCTAATATAAAAAAATACATAAGTGGTGGCTGGGCTGAACTGTACGAGCTGCGATCGATTTTTTTGAATAAATCTCATCCACTGTGACCCCTAATGTTCCCCTATAAGTCCCAGAATTTGTTGCTCTCGATTAACCCCAAAACAACCCCTAATAGAAAAAATACATAAGTGGTGGCTGGGCTGAACTGTACGAGCTGCGATCGATTTTTTTGTCTAAATCTCATCCACTGTGATCCCTAATGTTCCCCTATAAGTCCCAGAATTTGTTGCTCTCGATTAACCCATAATATACAGTAGGGTAATAAAGTAACCGTAACTTTTGCACTATCGCGCATATTTTTTTTTTTTCAAGTTTGGCAAAGTTAATGGGGCAATGGGAGCTACTTTCTGAAGTACATGATTTTTTAAAATTATTCAAGCAAATTCAGCGACAGGCAAAATAAAGTCTTGTATCTCATCTCATCCAAGTTTCAGTTATTTAACTTTTTCAACAACCTTTCCAACAATGTATATTTAAAAAACGTTTTTTGTTTTGAGGGGAAAAATGTTAATTGAGAGCAACAAATCCTGGGCCTATTAGGGGGATATTAGGGATCCCTGTAGACGAGATTTCAGGAAAAAATCGATCGCAAGTCATACGGTACAGCCCAGCCACCACTTATATATTTTCTCTATTAGGGGCTGTTTTGGGGTTAATCGAGAGCAACAAATTCTTGGATTTATAGGGGAACATTAGGGATCACAGTGGATGAGATTTAGACAAAAAAATCGATCGCAGCTCTTACAGTTCAGCCCAGCCACCACTTATGTTTTTTTTTCTATTAGGGGTTGTTTTGGGGTTAATCGAGAGCAACAAATTCTGGGACTTATAGGGGAACATTAGGGATCACAGTGGATGAGATTTAGACAAAAAAATCGATCGCAGCTCTTACAGTTCAGCCCAGCCACCACTTATGTATTTTTTTATATTAGGGGTTGTTTTGGGGTTAATCGAGAGCAACAAATTCTGGGAATTATAGGGGGACATTAGGGATCACAGCGGGTGAGTTTTAGACAAAAAAATCGATCGCAGCTCTTACAGTTCAGCCCAGCCACCACTTATGTATTTTTTCTATTAGGGGCTGTTTTGGGGTTAATCGTGAGCAACAAATTCTGGGACTTATAGGGGAACATTAGGGATCACAGCGGATGAGTTTTAGACAAAAAAATCGATTGCAGCTCGTACAGTTCAGCCCAGCCACCCCTTTCCTTTTTTTAGTTGCCATTTTATTTTGTTTATCCCTTCTATTTGTTACAAGATGTTATTCGGGCGGTCATAATCAGTACAATTTTTGTCTATACTTTGCAATAAAACTATTTTGTTATTTCTTGGCACCAGTTGCGCACTCAGAATGAGGAAATCGTGCGGTGGATAAGAGACCACGACTTTATCGGCGGCATAGCGCGGGACGGCGCCCGCGAGAAACCGGTGGCCAGAAACTGGTGGCTGTTTTCACGCTCATGAGTAAGAGATGGAAAAATATATAGTAAAATATTAGTAAGAAGTATGTTTTAAGTATTTTCTAAAATTTATTTGTGGCGTAAACAGATCCATTGAATTTTAATTGGGTTTTTCGCCACCAAACTGGTTAAAAGACAACTTTTTCAAGTTGCCTGGAAAATTAATAAATTCTTAACAGTAAATGAACTAAACTTTGAACTTGTAACTCAAAAAATATCTTCCAACAAATTTGTTTCCTGAGCTTTCGGAGAATATATCTTCCTCCTTTCTCAAAGATCATGTCACGTCAAAGTGAAATGACAGATTAATAAATTAATTAATTAATTAATTACAGATGAATGACAGATTAATAAATAAATTAATTAATTAATAAATTTCCGAGGTAAATTTCATTTCACTTTGACGTGACATGATCTTTGAGAAAGGGGGAAGATATATTCTCCGAAAGCTCAGGAAACAAATTTGTTGAAGATATTTTTTGAGTTACAAGTCCAAAGTTTAGTTCAGTTACTGTTAAGAATTTATTAATTTTCCAGGCAACTTGAAAAAGTTGTCTTTTAACCAGTTTGTTGGTGGCGAAAACCCCAATTAAAATTCAATGGATATGTTTTAAGTAGGTAGGAAGTTTTATTATTATAAGTAATAACCTATGAGATGAAAGTAAAATATATAAGGGAGCTGTATAAATCCGGAATAAAAGAAGTAAAATTAAAAATATGTGCTATGATATTAGGCACTTGTCCCCTCGCTTGTCCATCAATATGCAAAAATGAAATAAATTATTAAAACTCCGTAGAAAGGAAATTAGGATAATTGAGCAAAAAGTGATCCTAGCAATAAAAAACGCAAATTTACTCACTACAGCTGCTATGAACAAACACTTCTTGATCTCTTACATCTTGTTTTAACTCTGGTTCTGGCTAGCATTTTCAAAAGATAATAATTCAGATTATGATTTCAGGAGCCCCTGTTTTATCCTTCTGATATGGGGAAGATGCAAAAACCCTGGCAAGACATTGTACAATACTAAATGAAACAAAGAATCGAGTAATGACGTCATTTATTGGGTAAAATATCCACTTGTATCGAAGCCACTTCGGCAGGTGGAGAACTCATTGTTTCCGCGGTCAAAACGTAATATTCTCTTAAAATAATCCATTTACAAACATGGCGAGACGTGAGACAAATACCGCGGCGAACCCACATTTCGGCTTCTCCATACTCAAACGTAAAAAATGCATAATAATACCAAAGACATAATATGCAAATCTATCTGCAATCCATACGATTTTTATGGATAAAGTAAAAGTAAACCTCCTTGCTGCTTTTTTGTCGCCATTTTCATAAAAATACAGCGCTGCTTTATCCGCATAATGAAAAACAAAAGGCTGAGGCCGCTCCCAACAATATTGTAATCTGCTGACATTTTAAAACTCGACTAATTCGTATAAAGAAATCGCATGGGAATGAATGTTAAACGCGAAGTGGCAGACTCAAGGCCATACGGGTTTGTATGCTTTTCCCGAGCTTTTTCTATCTTGCAGCTTGCATTATCAATACATTCATATTTGAAGTTATTTCCATCGTCGACTTCTCCATTTTTTGATCTCAGCCGGTCTTAACCCGAGCCTTAATTACAGTTTTTGTCAATCCTGATTAAACATTGCTCTGAATAAAATCATTACTCGCTAGCCTCATTGTCTTAGTTACTTTATTATCGCCGACAGAGGCCCCCAGATATCACGTGAATGAAAAACACGTGAATATATCTGTAATCAAATTTGAAACTCTTACCCGTTATTACGTCAATATAACTGCACTGGCAAATGCTCCTTACATGTGCGTCGTATTTATAGAAACGTGAACCTGCCAGTCGCCCTAACAAGATTTTTGCGAAGAAGGAGAGGAAGTTACGTCACAGTAATCGTACCAAATAATCCTATATAATTTTCTCCGAGATTTGCTCGGCCAACTCGGCAGCGCTACAGTTAATGGCTGCGATCCGTTATTATGGGTTATGGGTCGTCGTTTTTATGCGGAAATTTCTAATCAAAAAGCATGAATGACATTGTAAAAACGGAATGATTGCGCTTCGCAGGAGATTTGCTCATTCATCTAGCGTTTATGGTTTTACTAGGTACTCGTGGAAAAAAAGTGCCATAAATATTATATTTACTTAGACGATCAAGTTATAAATTACATCAATTTAAAGATGGGTAATGTAGTAGGAACTTGGGTAGATTAGATATAATGGAGAACTACTTATTAGCTCCTTTTTAGACCCACACAGTCAGTCTCATCATCTTCCTCATGACCTTGATTAACTGTCAGAAGCTGTTTAGATAATCTAGGATTCTGGTAGGTATTCGGAGAAGATTGATGGAGTGAAGATCTACATTATTTAAATTGATTGAAATCTGAGACAATTGTTTGGCTTATTTTAAAATTTTAAATCTGTACCTATCTGATATAGTAGATAAGATGGAAAGCGGAAGCAGCGAAGGAAGCTGCTTTAGCTCAGACTCTAGTGTAGCAAAAGTTCTAATTCATATTAGTCTGGTCTGCATGTTGCGACATTTGGTTGATCACAGATTAATAAATTATTAAGTAACACTTATTAATTGCTAAAGAAACTGATTACCACGAGTCTGTCGGTGTGGTTGAAAATTGTTTTCAAGTTCAAGAGATAAATGTTAAACTTGCATCTCGGAGTAAGTTGAAGGAATTCGATAAACCAAGCACAATCAAATATTTTCGACAACCAAGCATTTAGGCGACTATTTTAAACTATGAATGAATGAGTTTGTATATGAGAAATGCAGATCATTCATACAAATTGCCCACACGCTTGCAATCATTATCGTTTCGCAACTTTAATATTAAAGATGTTTTTGACGCTTTCGGTTTCATTCTGTTCAAATTATTATGGCTCCATATCCGGCTTGTTTGAGCTCCTTCATTATTTTCAAAATTGTTTAGAATTTCCGAATTTTCTATTCAATATTCTAGGTAGGTCATTACTTAGTAGATACACATTTTCACCTTTTACCTAGAATGGGATTTTCAAATTCCGGACAACTTATTTTACCCCTTTGAACGACAAATCAAAAATTACCGAGGCAACTGTTGTAGGAAATTGTCTTTGACATCAAATACTTACGTGATAGCAAAGATATATACAACTGATAGGTACCTAAGTATTTATTTATTATTTGATCCGAGATTTGATCCGAAAAATCCAAGAACATTTTTATCACTCGGTACAATTTTAATCGAGTTACTTAGGTGGTGATATATTTTTTAAACCCTCTGTTGTGTCGGCGGTTGTGTCCTACAGTGAACAGCATTTACCTTAATAACTCTTCAACGTCTTTCAGCGGGTACCACCGAAAACTCACTGGTTTTATTAAAGAAATACATTATGACAACCGAGGGTACCTACATACTTTTTTGGTAGGATATTCGCCTACCTTGCTGTCTACTATAGCTACAATCTGTTGTCGAATTTCAGGTTACTTAATACTCGTGCTTGCTCGTGTCACGAAACACACACAAAAGGTCACCGCCGGAGAAATTAAACGCCTTAAATAAAAATAGCAATGTCAGGGTCGTATTTGAATAAAGCCGTTTCATTTTCTTCAGGAAACCGATTTGATTCGCTTAAGTATTAATAATTACGTTATAAACTCGATTACGGACGACATTGTAGCCATTTGAGTTTGAGGTCAACGGTTTAAACGAATCGGACGTTTCTCATTGTTATTTTTTCGTGAAAACATTCTGAAATCTACGCGATAAAGTTCACGAGTCAAGGTTATGGAGGCTCGGTTAGAGCACCTAAGTCGAGGGGTCATCAGGTTCTGCAGTAGGTGTACAAATTCGTATGCAGGACATCTGCAGTACTTCGGCGGGAATCTGCAGTACTTGTGCAGGACCGTGCAGTGGGTACCTGTGCAGGACTCTGCAGTACATGTGCAGGATTCTGCAGTACGTGTGCAGGACTCTGCAGTACCTGTGCAGGGCCCTGCAGTATTTATGCAGGACTCGGCAGTACCGGAGCAGGACCACGCAGTACCTACTAATGCAGGACCTGCATATTCACTAGGTACTGCAGCTTTCTGCAGTAGGTGTAAGTACCTGAAGACCCCTCGACCTAAGTACTTACCGAGATACCTACTAAGCTGCAAACAGATCACAGTAAGTACTTCGGTAAGTACGGTATATACCGAGGTACCTATATAGGTACCTTACACAATTTTTCAAAAGGGTAGAATACAATTTTGACATTAACTGAGTAGTGGGCTCGAGAGTCAGATGGTGAATGTCGAAGAGGAGTGCATGATGCTCGAAACTGGGAACCGAGCTGAAAACTGGCTAGCTGAACCAGCGTCCAGAGAATAGTATTCTCTAGACTTTGGCTGAACTTGACATTGCCAACAGATAAATTTGAGTAATTTATTATACCCGATTCTATAATGTATAGATAGCGTTCTGAAAATAAAATACCCACACTGACCTCAACATTTAAAAATCACAGTCGTACAGGGGATAGCTTAGATCTGAGCTTAAGTCTGTTGATATAAAGTTTACCTGGGTATTTACTATTTATTTCCCTATAGGAATTTACACAAATTGATATCAAACGGAAATGTCAGGCAAGGTACCTATTATAATATTAAGTTATTATCGAGGTTATTATCGCATCAGCATCAGGCATCGACCGGGTTAGGTGGATATTCTAGATTTTTTTTTACTAGAAATGACTTCGAAGGAATTCGATAGTAGGTACCCTTGATACCCTATAAAACAGCCTCCATGGCCACTTCGAGAGCTCTTCAATGAATGAACTATCTTTTGGTTCATCCACTTGCTAGCCTGGTACGGTGCGGCTGACTGCTGACAGTGGTCCTTGAATTTGCTCACATAAATGGAAAAAGCTTGAGCTTGAGAGAAAACCGAGGAGAAAACAGGACATTATATTTAAAAGTCTCAGGAAAAGTACATAATGTCGAAGTTGATATCAAAGTTCGGATGTTGCTGCTAATGATTTTTACTTGGATTTTTATTTCTAGATAGGGCCACAAAGCCACACTCTGGGCATATTACGATTAGGGACCTCCCCACCGGAATTTCACACTGGCTAGAGAAATTAAATTTATTTCTTCAACTCCAGAACTCCAAACTTAGGTACATACCTGTCCATCGCGGTCTCAAACCTATAGGCACTCCTAATTATCTTACTTATATACTTATAGGCACCTACCAATTTGCTTTCCACCTGAGATATAATTTGCCACCTGGATTTAGATAATTTTCCAAAAATTGATAAGAATAATTAGGTAAAGTAGTCGCAGCGAAAGACTGCGTCCGTGGGAAGTGGGGAAGCGCGGGGTAAGCTTTGTTGCTATTGGCTGTCCGTAACAACGCGATGCAGCGCGCTTCCCTATTCGCTATTAAGAACCACGTGACGTTGAGAGGAGGAATCCTCAGGCGTGCGCCTCGAAATTTAGTTTTGAAAACTTGGTAGTATTTTGTATTTTCGAAATCATGAGTCGTTGAGGGTGTACAACAAATAGCCAAACGCAATCTCATATCACCTATATTTTTCAATCAATTATTTCCGCATACGAAAGTATAAGTAAAATAACAATTTATTTATTTTGACAAAAAAAGTAATATTTCCGCACGCCTATGCTTCCTTCGGCGCTAGTTCTGCCCAAGGGCGGATCTCCACCCCTTTTTTAGTTTCTTCACCGCAGGACGCAGACGCACTCTTTCGCTGGGCGTACTTACTTTTATACCGGGCTAGGATTCTGGGATTAACTCGAGGGTTAACTCTCAGATTAACTGGACCCAAAACTCTCGGATTAACTGGACAACTGGACCGAACTGGACCCAATAAATACACAGCATACTTTTAACCTTGAGCACAATATTCTAGCCTAAAACCTGGACGAAATAGGATTTTTAAAATCCAAGGCCACAACTCCTGGTCCAGCAGTTAATTTAGTAAGTAAGTGCCTAGGGGACATACAAATATTTACTTACCTACCTAATCTACGAGCCTAACCTACCTAGAACTCGAAAATCTAGAATAGGTACCTATCAAGAACCTAGTCGATAAAAACAAAAAATGGCGAAAGGTAAGAACTCCTAGCAAGAGTGGAAACACAGATTGCATTTTTTACTGCCCCCCTGTTGACGAGCTAATTTGCATAGGTACTTAAGTAATAAGTGATCAAATTTTAAGTCTTTCTCTGGTCTGATTTTCTAAAAACCATAGGACTGCCTTTTATTATGGATAATAACAGACGCTGTGATGCACCACCACACCGAACAATATGTTAGCGCCGCTTGGGCCACGCCGCGACGCTTCGCCCGCCCACCCATCGATTTTCCCCGCGCACCCCAAACATCCACCAACCTGTGGCACGTGCGGGTCCCCTTCGCCCTCCAGGTCGGACACCTGGACGCCGTCGCCGTCGAAGCAGTCGGCGTGGCCGCTGGCCGTGCTGCAGCAGTCGCTGGCGACGCTGCTGCCGCAGCTGTTGCCCGAATCCTCCATGCTCAGCCTGTCGGCGGTATCCTTGTACTCGGTGTCCATCACGGTTCGTGTGTGTGTGTGTCGTCGTCGGCGCCACGCACTGAACACCGGGGTGCCCTCCGGGTGGTTGGTGGTCGGTCGTTCGGCGTCCGCACAGTTCGCCGGTACGCGCCGCACTGGCGGAGGCCGGCTGCGACGGCGGCGACGCGCGGCGAGCGCAAGGACGCGGGTGCGTGCGTGCGCGATGGTCGATCGGCGTCGACGGCGGGTGGTGGGTTCGTGGGGGTTCTGGAAGCGCCTGGAAAACGGGGTAGGAAAGTCTGTTTTAACTCGTAAAAAAGTGGCGAGCTGAATTAGAACCACTTCTTCACATCCGATTGAGCTGAAATTTTGCATACCTACCAAGGGCGCCTATAGAAAATATTTTAGGGGGGGGCAAAATTATCTCATCTAACCTTGTTCTTTTTAGAACTACCTAGCTCTGAATCGATAATTAGTTTCTGTGATTGTGGCCCAGTTAAATTTTGTATAAAATATTTCAGGGGTTTGTTTTATACAGGGTGTCCCGAAATTAGCCTGCCATAATTTACCAGCGACTTCTACGACCTAAAAAATGAAAAAATTTCCTATAAACATGGCCTCAAAAATACCCCCTAATAGGGCTATAGCCCCCGAAAGGGGCAGTTTCACAAACGGGTTTCTATAAATATTTCCAGAACGAACAAAGATAAAATTCTGAAATTTGGTATGTGATGTTCCTGTGAGATTTGACATTTACCGAGGTAGCGATAGTTAGACATTCTTAATCATAGCCGTCCCAAATGGGGGGGTTTAGGAGTTAAAATTACCCCAATTTTTTTGTATACTTTTTTCCAGATTTCTTGCAAAATTATGAAAGTTGAAGGTATTCTACGAAGAAAAGGTGCTCTTGTTGAACTTCGATAGCATGCATCGTTTTCGAGTAAACTCGTTTTGAAATTTTTTTGCAGAGTGCCATGAAAATGCCTATTAGAAATTAGCCTGCCATAATCTACCACCACGTTTTTTTGATACAAAAAAATGAAAAAAGTTACTATAAACATGGCCTCAAAAAAGTCCCCTAAGAGGGCTATAGCCCCCGAAATGGACACTTTGGCAAACGGTTTTTTCTAAATATTTCCAGAACGAACAAAGATAACATTATAATATTCGGTGTGATATATCTGTGAAATTTGACGTTTACCGAGGTAGAGAGAGTTTGACATTCTTCATCATAGGCGTCCCAAATAAGGGGGGTCAAGGGGTTAAAAATATCCCAAAATTTTTTCTGCGCTTTTTCATGGTTTATTCTCCCAGGTATGTCACATACCAAATTTCAGAATTTTATCTTTGCTCGTTCTGGAAATATTTAGAAAAGCCGTTTGCCAAAGTGTCCATTTCGGGAGCTATAGCCCTCTTAGGGGGCACTTTTGAGGCCATGTTTATAGGAACTTTTTTCATTTTTTAGGTAGTAGAACACGCTGGTAAAATATGGCAGGCTAATTTCTAATACGCATTTTCATGGCCCTCTGCAAAAAAATTTCAATACGATTTTACTCGAAAACGGTGCACGCTATCAAAGTTTAACGAGAGCACCATTTTTTCGTAGAATACCCTGAAATTTTATAATTTCGCAATAAATTTGGGAAAAAAGCACACACAAAATATTTAGGGTATTTTTAACCACTTAACCCTCCATTTAGGACGCCTATGATTAAGAATGTCTAACTATCGCTACCCCGGCAAATGTCAAATCTCACAGGTACATCACATACCAAATTTCAGAATGTTAGGTACCTTGGTTCGTTCTGGAAAAATTTGGAAAAAACCGTTTGTGAAACTGCCCCTTTTCGGGGCTATAGCCCCATTAGGGGAATTTTTAAAGCCATGTTTATAGGAACTTTTTTCATTTTTTTTAGGTCGTAAAACACGCTCGTAAATTATGGCAGGCTAATTTCGGGACACCCTGTATACCTGGAAGGATATATGAAAATAATCTTTTGCTCAACTATAATAATATAAAATATAACGCGAAGGCATTTTGAGAATTTTCAAGGGGGGGGCACGTGCCCCCCCTTGCCCCCCTCCCCCTATGGGCGCCCATGATACCTACACCTTCATTAGCTCTGGTGGCAATAATATGCAATACTCAGTATTGTAATACTTTAAAAATGGCCGCCACACCAAGATGGCGAATTGCCGATTTTCGTAATACTTTAAAAATGGCCGCCACACCAAGATGGCGAATTGCCGATTTTCGTAATACTTTAAAAATGGCCGCCACACCAAGATGGCGTATTGCCGATTTTCGTAATACTTTAAAAATGGCCGCCACACCAAGATGGCGAATTGCCGATTTTCGTAATACTTTAAAAATGGCCGCCACACCAAGATGGCGAATTGCCGATTTTCGTAATACTTTAAAAATGGCCGCCACACCAAGATGGCGAATTGCCGATTTTCGTAATACTTTAAAAATGGCCGCCACACCAAGATGGCGAATTGCCGATTTTCGTAATACTTTAAAAATGGCCGCCACACCAAGATGGCGAATTGCCGATTTTCACAACCCTCTTGCAATGTGTATCAAAAATGAAAGTGCTTGAAAGCGATAAATATGGCCGACGCTCCAAGATATGGCGGATTACCTACATTTTTTTCGTTTCAACCCTCTTAATTTTAATAAGTATGGGTATCAAATGAAAGGCCTTGAAGAGTAGAAAACGATAAGGTTAGTGAAATCATACTAAATTCAATATGGCCACAGCTCCAAGATGCTACCTATGCTGCACTCAGGGTTGACTCCCAGCGAGAGAACTTGTCAAGTGCACGCATTCAATTAAAATAGCCCGTTTATATTATGCACAACATAAAATGCAAGGTAGTATAAACTAAAAAAATTATAAATAAATTAATAGTAAACAAATATTTTTAAAAACAAGCTTTTATTTAAATGCTCCGAAAAGAAGAAAATAAACTTTGAAATAAATCAAACCAAAGCAAACCTATAATTTGGTTACATTATAAGTAGACAATATTATATGTATAATGTATATTATAATATAAAAGCTTATGTCGTAAGATTTTCGTTTGTAAATTTCTTTTATAGAAAAAATACAATTTCTACGTATAATTACTTTCAAGACACATATACATATGTATATTCCCGCGACAAGTTTTTTTATCACTAGGTATACAATTATTATTGTATAATATAACAAAACTATGGGTTTGCTTTGGTTTAATTTATTTCAAAGTTTATTGTCTTCTTTTCAGAGCATTTAAATAAAAGCATACATATATTTTTTAAATAAATAGGTACATACTCAATTCAGTGGCCCACCCAGAAAATATGATTTGGGAGGGGGGCAACATAAAAAATTTGACGTACCTACTTACAATAGTTATTTACATTGCCAGATGCGTAACTGCACTTTTTTGGCCGAGGAGGTTGTTTAAAGACCGAGGCAACGCGAGCGTTGCCTGGGTCATTAAAAGTACCTCCGAGGCCAAAAAAGAGCTTACGCATCGTGCAATGTATTACATTTTTCCTGCTACCGAAAATTTCAAGTTATAGGTACTTTGAATAAAGCTCTAAATACATATGGAGTAGATTGTGAGTAATAATGATCTTCAAAATAGCCTTTGTTCAATTACTAAAAATGATAATCAATGATAAATATAAAAGGCAGAATGCAGAGATAATAAAAAATAAATAAAAAATGTTGAGCTTTGTATGGGATTTGAACCATGGATCTACGAATTCTAATCGCGTACTCTTACCCCACCGGTAGCGCGGTGCTTGTCAAATTTGTTCTGTTATGTGGCTCTTATTTGACACGAGAGAAACTTTTAATTATTAATTTTTCTTTGGTATAATTCGTGTTCTTTATGATTAAAACCAGTTTGTAAAACGATTGTTGTGAAACCTATTAAAATTGACGCAAGATTCGCGTTGCTACATATATTTTATTAATGGTTTTAAGGTCCTTGCTGCGTAAGGGTTGCTAAGCAATACTTTTTGTACCTAGCAACCACTTTCGCAGCTAGCAACCGAGATAACAGGGCACCTCGAACATTTGACTTTAGCTTTCGGGCCTGTTGGCGAGTATGTAAAGTGAACTTACGGGGAAGGGAGCAGGAAAAATAATTTACGATTAAAAGAAATTCCCAAAAAAAGTTTTTAGCACTGAGGATGTTAACGACCTAGGTCTCGGATTGGGAAAATATTTGCCTAGGGTCGCACAGCGGACAGTACATCTAACCGTTGATCTAACCTAGGTACCACTCTCGAGAATTTTTAAAATATGAAAAGGTCTGGGGGGGCGAGGCCCCCTGCCCCCACCCCTGAGTGAGCCGCTGATTCAATTGCATTGACCTTGAAAAACATACAGAGTAACCCATTTGTTTTCAGCTAATCCTGTCAAAAGTTTTTTAATTTAAAAATAAATATTTTAAAATATTTTCTAAAAATTGTCAAAGTTTGTCTTCAGGAACGCGGAGAGCCTGTATACTATTGTCCACAGAACACGACGAATTGGGTAAGACAGAAATGAAATAAGTATGTATTTTGCTTTGTAAAAAGCGTCATTATTTTTTTTTTCAGATAAATTAATTTTTGATCTTAGGGGGACGCAAACTAACTCAAATCCATTATTTGAAAACTATAATAAATTCGGTGTGTACATGAAGTATAAAGGAATAAATTCATTTTCTGTGACTGTTATTATAAGTCGTTGAATTAGTTTTTTTTTATAATTTATTAGGTATTTTGAACATGAACATGAAGTAGGTATTCAATTTATGACAAATTTTAACAAACTATTGCTTACCTACACTTATTTACAATATTAAAATGATATATTTGTAGTTAAAATTTTTGTATTGCTTACCTTTTACGATTTTTCGCCATAATTTTAATAGGTGGCCAGGCCATGGACCGCGATTTTGTTGGTGACAAAAGAAGGCCGACCATAATAGCTATAATCACAGAATAAAAATTAGCTGAAATAATTTGAGTGAGTCACTTAAAATGTTTCTTATTTAAATTTAAAAAGAAGCCTATAGCATACTATATTAAACAAACTGCATTGGATAGGCCGGTTTTCGATCAATCTTCTTGAATTTTAAAAAAATATTTAAAAAATCTCTATTGATTCGGTTTCTGTGAATTATTTGCCTAGCTCATTTTGAAGTAATTGTGAACTCGTAAAATTTTTCTGGCAAATTTATTAGTTTCCTTTTTAAATTTTAATTAGCAAAAATCTCAAGACAATATACCGATACGCAGTACGCAGGGAATTCTCCATGGGTCTGATTTCACCGTACTTTGTACATCTCGAGGAACTGGGCGGAAACTGTACTGTTTTTATTCTGAACTTAGAAATGATATTAAAATAACTGTTCTTCTGTACCCCCAGACGTGCCACGTTTTACCTACAAAGTGTCCTTGATGTTCATACCTTCACTTATATCGAATAAAAATAATAAATAAAAAGCACGTAACACGAAACTCGTTTTGTGTGATCCGCCATATTTCATAAAGCCATAACGGACCTTCTAAAGTATTTCTAGTTCGTTTTCGAGAGGCGGACAGCGCGTGCTCTTACATTCTCGGTGTCAATCGTCGATCTATTATTTTCTCGTTGCATAGTTGCAATTTAGCGGTTGCACAACGATATATGTTCTCGCACATACACGCCGAAGACAATCCAGCCAGCTATTCCACAAAAGTACAGTAGTTCTACTTTCATTTTAATCATAAACCTTGGGACAAAAATTCGCCGCCGTGCTCTATCCACTCGGCTTGCGCGATTTCAAGAAGGCCGGCGGTAAGGTCGCTGAAAGGTGGCAATACATGATAATAATGCCTGTATTGCCTGTAGGTATATCTGAGAGCCGATTCGACCATTCAGCGTGTCCAAGATAAATGAAATAGTTGCACAACGCGCATAGCCATTCCCGATAAGTCAAACAATCGTGAAGAAAATCTTTGAAGAAGTAGGTAGCTAAATATTGTCGGTGATGTGGTACGTAGTTGCATTTTGGAAGTGTGTATAATGTCATAATGTCATAAAGCTAAAGAATGGTTGAAGCAGAATAGTAAATAATGACACCACACATGTCGAGTAATATAGTCTACATTTTCTTTCTAACCGTGCATAGATGATGTAACGGTTTCTATCAAATGAACTATATTTTTCATATGAAGGTTAGGTTTTTTAGGTTTTCAAAAGAAGACATGCTTTGGAAAAACTGGACAACCAATAAAATATCAAACAGAAAATAATTTTCTTTAACTATTTTGTATAAAACCATAGGCATTTAAATTTATAGAACAATTCTGTAGGTATGGTAGGAAAAACAAAAAATCTGGCTGCGCTATGTTTTATACTTTTGACAGAATGCGGACATTAAGTATGAAAATATTATTTTTTTTCTACTCCTATGCTAGTAACATACCTAGGTATTAAGTGACGGTTTAGGTTATAAGTTGTTATAAGTAAGTTCATTGTTACGAACACTGACACGTAATGACTGACACGTAATAAAAAAAATTACGTATCTGTTCTTAATTAAAACGCAATTATCACGGGTGCCTTGTTAGCGCGGCATCCGCGTCACCATTGCAACTAACCAACATACTAATTGTTGCTTGTCAGATAATCAGAAGTATAGTTTATCTATTATAATAGTTTTTCTTTCGTAGAAGAAAAATTATAATACAAAACTCGAGTTGTAAGCTTATTACATACTCGTGGAATTACAGCACTCGCCGCTGCGCGGCTGGTGCGCAACTTTGCCACTCATACGTAATAAGCTGTTTACAACTCTCGCTATGTAATATACTATTACGTACCTTCAAAGACGGCAATGTTCCCGGAAAGCAATGATGCCAGAGCTGTCTAGGTCTAGAGTCTATAGAGTCTAGACGATCAGTACGATCATCACGGACCAACAACAACAACTGCTCGACGACTGCGGCGGGGCCGCCTGGCGGGCTCAGGCTTGCCGACTAGCGCAAGCGCATTTGCAACTCACCGTTAATTTTAGCAAAGCTACTCACTTGTTGTAAGTGAGGGCCCGCTAGCCACAAATGAGCAGTTGAATTACCAAAGCTGAGTGCATTGCAGCAGACTGCACTCACCTGTAGTAACAAAACGACTGGCTTCATGTAAGTAAGTGGGCTCCCTAAAATGAATTTCTAGTGACCTATCCTTTGTAAAAATTTTGCTGTGGTAGCAAACAAGTTTTAGCAAAACAGGTTTACTTGCCACAGCAATTTTTTTTGCTATGACAGCATAATATCTATTTGCCGCAACAAAAAAATCTTAGCAAAGCAACTCACTTGGCGGAATTCTTTCAGTGTATAAATGAAGTCACTTGGAACAGCATAAAAACCTTTGAATTTTATACGGGTGATTTCTGCTGATAAGTCTGGCATTTTTATTACCAGTACCAGTAGCAGAGCGTGGTAAATGCTATGAAATAGATCGCGCCCCGTATATCACTGTGTTCCAAGCGTTGATTTCCTCTATCGACGGTTCCAAGCGTTGATTTCCTTCCTCCATCCACGGTTCCAAGTGAGTTCATTTATACTTCAGGATAGCTCGAGAACAGGCGCCCCGGCAATAAAATACGAGACAAAACATGTTTTAACCATCCATTGAATTTTAATTGGGTTTTATTGGCCAAAAGTTCAAAGTTTAGTTCATTTACTGTTAAGAATTTATTAATTTTCCAGGCAACTTGAAAAAGTTGTCTTTTAACCAGTTTGGTGGCGAAAAACCCAATTAAAATTCAATGGATCTGTTTACGCCACAAATAAATTTTAGAAAATATTTAGAACAAAGGTTTGGGCTTAATGTTTGCAATGATTTCTGATTATTAGAGAAGTTCTTCAAATTATCTAATGCAAAAAATGGATTGACATATTGTAAATGTAGACAAGCTGATATTATACCAAAAGGATTACGCCTAAAAGAACCTTTTACTAGTAGGAAATGTAGTAAAGTATTGTTCAGATGTAGTATGATGCTGATAAGAGAAAGAATCCAGAACCAAAGAAGTAATATAAACAAATTATGGGAGGATATAAATAAAATACAGGAAAATATTAGGGAAAGCGTATTTGTTTATGATTTTAATTACATATCAAATTGTATCAGCATAAGCTATAATAGGCAGTTTGATAGAGTCAAACTTAGGCAGATTAACAAATTTCAAAGACTAGTTGAGAAAAAGCATAGTGAGGAATTGAATCAAATAGACAATGATTTTGTCAACAGAACAGTAATTAATTTATCTAACAGAGAACTTACAATTTCAGAAAAGTTAGTTTTGGCA
This sequence comes from Pseudeuparius sepicola, assembly GCA_963920635.1. Taxonomy (NCBI): domain Eukaryota; kingdom Metazoa; phylum Arthropoda; class Insecta; order Coleoptera; family Anthribidae; genus Pseudeuparius; species Pseudeuparius sepicola. Next base: position 73,228,102 of record OY987300.1, read on the forward strand.
AAAGGGTTAAATTTTTCTGTTGCTGACAACAAGATTTCTAAGCTTGACATATAGTAGCATCGGTAGAGGAAACAGCTCAAGCATTACCTGAAGAATTAGGCCAAAAATTTAGAGTCAGGTCAAAAATAATCTTAGAAAAAGATTTTAAACCAAAGTCAAATATTTCAAAGGATGAAAAAGCAGCAATTAGATCACTTAAATCAGATAGGATAATTAAAATATTACAAGCAGATAAGGGAAATGCAACTGTTATTTAAAAAAAACTGAGTATGATAATAAATTAAATGATTTATTAAATGAAGGAACTTACAAGAGGATAAACAAAGACCCTACTTCAATAGAAACTAAAATATACAAAATAGGTGGCGAAAAACCCAATTAAAATTTAATGGATCTGTTTACGCCACAAATAAATTTTAGAAAATATGTTTTAACCATATTAAACCGCACCTGGTATTCGTAGTAAAAAGAGATGAGGGAGACAGACAAGATAGATATTGTGGTAAAAATAAGGGACAGGCGTGACAGCATGCTCGCCTAAAATATCACCAATGCTTGCAATACACTGTTCGACGGCTGGCCACACTAAAACTTGTGCAGCGAAATGCGGTGGATAGGCGTGCCATAATTTCACAGATCTTAGGATATACTTGCGTTTGCGTAATTAGTTATATATTTTAGAGACCTTTTGACAATATAATATGGTGCATTGACCTTTAAGTTGTGCTTGACGACAACCTTAAAAAAACCTTAAAAGTGAAATACATATTATGTTGCTTGTATACAATATGTATATTTTTGAAACCTGCCTGACGCTTATTATGTCCTATATTCTATATTCATGTTGGGCGCACACGTCATTGGCTGTCAAATGTCAAATGCACGAGGGCCGTGGTTGGCCGTTGTCAAATAAAATTTTGTGTTGCCATCACAAATTTCGGTTTTCCCTTAGAATACACTCTAAATCCCCTAGAATGCATACAATATGGCGGCTATTCAGGCGGGCGCCAGCGCCCTCTGCCGGATGGCTAAAAATTGGTGGAGGGACTAAGGCCCAATGGCGGTCCAGTTTATTTTACGAGGGCTGTTGTAACGCCAATTAGAGTTTTTTTTATGCTAATTCAAGTGATTAGAAATACTATAATTTTTCAATTTCTCCCCGGCTGGAAGTATCTTTTTCGCGATATAGGTTGATAAGGTATAATATTATATGGATTCTTTACAAATAATAGAAATTATTATTATTAACATTGAAATGTATGTTGATTCAACAAACCGCAAAATCAACGTAATAATGTGCTTGCATTTTTTATAGTCACAAGTGTCCTTTTGAAATTATTTCTCTATGCTATGTGTGGCAATAATAATGATTGCTTTAATAAGTATTTTAAGACGCGTGGAAGATATCTACCATATGAACAAAATGTCGAGCTTTAACGATAATTACAAACAATAAATCAATACGTTTTCTTAGTCACTGGTCAAGTTTACGAAACCATTATTAAGTGTGGCAAATTATAATTTTAAGTGCAGTTTCCAAACACCAATCTACGGTGTCCCAGTTATTTCGTTTGTTTGGCATAATATGTGCAACAAGGCGATAATTATCGAGGGATTGTTATTTTCCATAAAATTAATAATTATTACTGCATAGGGAACAGGATATAAGAGCGATTATCGACTTTGATTTTTGCAGTGACCGCGCTTGCGTCACCAAGTTAGCGGCTATCAATTTTCATCGTCCTATGTGACGAAATTCCAATAAGATGCTCTCAAAGTTAAAAATCGCAAAATATTGACTTGACTTGGTAATCTGTTTCCAATTTTGTGGTAAACTTGCAATTTGTTTCAACGCTGTGTCATTATTTCTTTGGGAAATTCTAAGGTGCCTGTAGCCTTGCAAAATATCTTTACAATCAATAGTAAACATTGCAGATATGTATTATGTAAATTCAAATTGTGCAACAATGTCATTGGTTCGATTATGTCACATCATGGAATAGGATACTATAAAATAGAATGTAATCATATTTTGGAGGAAATCTATTGAAGCTTTTGTTGGAACGACTAATAATAAGTATTGTTGTCATGTGGCTCCTAATAAGACCATTTTTCTGAAAATCCTCTAGCGACAAAACCACAAAATCTCAAGTTCGTTTTAGTAGCTTCTAGTTTCCCAAATAGAACTTGTTTGTGGTTGTGTAGGCATATTCGTACGACCAATGGATTTGCATACACATGAATATTACCATATTTAATGCCCAACTTCTAGCAGTATCTAGAAAATTAAAGCGATGTTGAAATTATGAATGCACAGTTCCCCGCATTTGCAATTGGGGCTAAGTGTTATTATTTACAAGTTTGTATCCGTGCATCGGTGGACACATAATTTGTTTTTTAAAAATTCAGCGATAATGCCAGGATGTGGTGGAAGTGGGAATGGGAATAGTAAATATTTTTAGTGGTTTAGCCTGCAATAGAAAAGTTAAAAAAATATTTGTTTTGGTTTGTTATTGTATACAGGGTGATTCACGTAAGTGGTTCATTAGAAGTTTACGGGGAAGGAGTGCGAATTTTGATTTGAAATTTTGGTTACTTATATAATAGGTTGTAAACTTTCTTTCTAAAATATTTTCAACTTCCGATCTCTTCCGGTTATACCGGAAGTCGATAGCAACTTTGTTATTTCAAATAGAACACCCTATATATTATTACATCATTTGGTTCCCTATTAAATTGCAAATCTTTTTTTTGAATATAATGTATTCCTAATTCCTAACCCTTTTCGAGATATTCGCAAATTTTTGATTTTTTTTAGTGTTGCAGCCATCGACCCTAGTGATGATTACTTTGAAATTTATGAATCTGGAAAACTGAAATTTTGGATTGTCGTAGGCGAGAGTCAACTTTATTAAATGGTCTGTATGCCATTTCAAAATATTGTACAGGGTGTTCGGGAAAAAATTCCCAACATCGAAAAATTGAAAAATCTCTTTTTTTCCAAATGGAACCCATATTTTTTTATTACACCATTGAAATGCTTGTGAAAAGACAGTTCAAAAAGATATAACACACTATATGTCTAAATGAAGCGGTTGCTTCGTTATTACGCAAAATACGTATTTTTGCTGCTCCATATCAAGAAACAACGGACCTTTTCTAATAGGCGGCCATGGATTTTTCATTTGTGATTGTCATTTATTGTGTTCCAAACAATAAAATATTAACTGTTGACAAGAATGGCTCAAATTAACTATTGTAATTCTAACGAAGATATTTGAATGTTTTACACTCATGGACAGTGTAAAAGAATTTTAGAAAGGACAATTAGAGTTTTTAATGGAAGGCATTTACACTTACCACCTTTGACGAAAAAAAAATTCAGAAAGTTCGAATGAAATTTCATAGTCCATGGCAAGGTCCAAACAAAGAGAAGCAAATGTAAATACGTAACAGGTAAATAGCATAATATGAATAAAGTGTTTTACTTATATGTAGTTTCTTGTTTTTTCTTCTAGTACCTATTATTATGTAATCGTTAGTATTATTAAATTTTGTATTGTTGCTTCTCAGGGAAAAATATTATTAAATAGCCCTGCGTTATTTCATGGTGGTTTATTTGCCTCGGCCAGAGGCCTCAGCAACTAAACTCCACATGAGTCATAAAAAGTTGAACTTCAGTGCCTTGGTACATAAATAACTATTACTTGGGCCTACGACAGTCCAAAATTTCAGTTTTCCAGATTCCTAAATTTCAAAGTTATCACCACTGTGGTCGATAGCTGCAAAACTCAAAAAAATCAAAAATTTGCGAATATCTCGAAAAGGGTTAGGAATAGGGTACACATTATATTCAGAAAAAAGATTTGGAATTTAATAGGGAACCAATCGGTGTAATAATATATTGGGTGTTCTATATGAAATAACAAAGTTGCTATCGACTTCCGGTATAACCGGAAGTGATCGGAAGTTGAAAATATTTTAGAAAGAAAGTTTACAACCTGTTATATAAGTAACCAAAATTTCAAATCAAAATTCGCACTCCTTCCCCGTAAACTTCTAATGAACCACTTACGTGAATCACCCTGTATATGTTGAATCATTACATTTGCTATTATTAGTCTCTCTAACTCGACATTGTTTCGACACCAACTTTTAAAATTTAACCCAAAGAGCGTTGACTGACGTATTGATCAGTCAACGCAAAGAGTCTTCTGAGACCTCCACCAAAGTCTAGACCCCCACCAAAGTCTAGAGATTAGTTTATCTCTGGCCGCTGCCTCCACCTGCTTGCTGTTGAGGCAACATCTCATCTAGTCACGTCCGATTCTATTTCGATTAAACTAAACATGCAGTGCAAAGAGAGACACTCGTGACGTAGAAAATCTACGGCGCAGATGCTTCCATACTTATACTTTCTCTATGCAATACCCACCGATCGAAGATATAGTGGCATGAATGCGGGAATTGCAAGACCTCTTTCTTGCGCCAAAGTGTTGCGAACTGCTAGCTGAAAAGTGGGTCGTCAGATGCATTTCCGCGACTCGTAAACTAATTATTTTTACTTATATGTTAATTGAATCCGTTGCAACACGACGCGCATGCGCTCCTTTTATGGACAAAGGGGTCTTAACCAGATACATCATCTCGAAATATTGCCGTGTTCCTACCTACCGCACGATTGATAAATATTAGATTTGGATGGAACGCGGACTTACACTTGGTTAGTTACTGTTTCTGTTTCTGCCTGTTGGGTAATGTGTTACACTATTTAACTATTTAGGTATTTTTCATTTCGTTAGGGTTTAAATTTTACAGGACATTTTCTTCTTCGGTATGTGACTCATGGAAGCAAGGCTTCGTCCTTCGTTTTCGTTTATACGAGGCAATATTCTAGAAAATCCAGTATGATGTAGCATTTTTTTATTTTTAAATTTTCAACAAAAATAGCCGAATAAGAAAAACATGAATGAAATTAGGCTGTCCTCTCACCAATTATAATTTGGCATATTAATTTCAGAATCGCTTTAAAACCAGTCTTCTGCTTTCCGCGATTACGTAACATTATAAATGGGCACCTCGTTTTGTGGTACATAAATTTCAAATTTCGATACTACATCTGGGCTATGTTTCCTAATGCCTCGTAGATATTTGCAGAAGTGGCACAGACTGTTTTAGAATTTATCAGAATGAAACGAATGGGAATCTAATTTACACTAAAAAGATATGGCAAATAGGTATTTTATTGAACACACGCGAAATTTGCTTTCGAATTATAAAAATAGATTTTTCACCTGATTTATTGTACTTATAAAATTAAAATGATTATAATGTTGTTGTTAAATTTATGAAACATTACAGACATATGAACAGTTATTAAATACCACTTTCGTTTTCCAACAGGTTATTTTTAAGTTCAAAGCCGGTCACAGCTGGCCATGGCACACTTTGCTAAAAACAAGAAATCAAAACACAAACAAGAGCATCAAATCTGGCAAACTGCATAACCTATCCAAGCACTATAAAACATTCAAGTATTCGTGTTTCAGAAAATAAACACCTGCATCAGACCAAAGCGTGTCGAACATTGAAAAATATGTGGTAACTGGCAAATGATCTCTATTGTGCATGTGCAGTCTCAAATGGAAGTAACTATATATGCATTATTATATTATGTACGTTAAGAAGTATTATTTTATGTTGGTGATTATTATAATGATTAGAATCTTTTCTCCACGAACTCAAATATCAACTAAGAACAAAAACAATAATTCATTACAATTTTTTTGTAATGTATGTCAAATATCGATGTGAAAAGTTACAAATACGCCGAAAATATGTGATTTATCCTTTTGCCACCTGGCGTGATCTTAACTTTTTTCACACGATGTTACAGAACACAAATCCAGAAACATCAAAACCAGGCAAAATCTGATCTACAACAGGTTTTTATGGTGTTAAGTTTCGAGTCCTAGGATAAAGACAGACCATGGCGCACAAAAATCATGTGACCACCTTAGTCCGACGTTGCACATCATTTGTCACATAACTGAAAGCGGCAGCTTGGGTTTTGAGAAGTTTTAAATGTTTAAAGTTTTTTTAAACGTCTTAGTTTATATTTTAGAAACAAGTTTGTGTCCGGGCGGAAGGGAACCGCCCAGGTGTTATTATGGCCTCTGGGTGGGAGCCGTGCCGTCCAGGAGTATTGGTGCCGCTCGCGCCGACGCGTGAGCGCTGGAAGGGGAATTCTCCCCTCGGGATGGACAGTGGAGCCTGAGACACAGACGGGTGAACTGCTTACGGGAGATCCGCGAATTCAGACGGTCCGGGTGGCTGGAAGCCGTTCCCGATGACCACGTTCGGGTTTGTGTATTTTGTATTCACCATTCACCTTGTGCGAAATAAATCAGTGTTGTAACATACTCGAGGATTTTCGTTGTCGATCCACGCCCTGATATGGTTCCTATTCGGCCTTTCACGCTGCCGATCAACTGGGACCTCGTCAATAGTTACAGTATACTGAGGTGGGTTTTCATTTTTATTTCGTAAAAAATAACCTAAATACCAAATATTGGGTCTGTTTATATTATATTTATACATATTACAAAAGCCAGGCAGAAGATGTTTGCTTTGCCTCGGTATGAAAATTTGAGCCGAAAATGGATTCGTCAAATTCCAACTGAGATTTAATTTCTAAAAAACCCTTAAGTATGTGTGGCTAACACATTTTCAAGAAAGTGAAACAATTAAAGTGGACAAATGTGTTGTGGGAGGAAAATACCTATAGCGAATATCACCTAAGCTAAAGGAAGGTGCTGTCCCAACAATTTTTGAGAATGTGCCAAAATATTTCAGTGCAGTGCCGTTTAACTCTCAAACAGCTGAGGAAGGTTGAAAATTTTGAAAAAACAATTAGAGAAAGCCTGGATGCACAAAACCAATAATGTAATAGATGAAAGAAAACTCGCCAAATTGTTACGAAATTCGAATTGGCCTCGGTTAAGTTTATGATGACGTCACTGGTGCCTCTGATACTCTCACCAATACGTCAGGTCTTGGATAAACCCAAAAAGGTTTTGTAGGTCTGTAGGTCTTTTCTCGCGAAAATACGCATTATCTATTCCATTGTTATGATGGTTGATAGAACAAAAAAGATACTTATTGATTGCTTACTGTACTTATTAATCAATTGACCTTTATTGCGGATATAATAATTAATATGGGGATAATTCCAATAAAACAAACGAATCTGGAGTGCCAAAAAACTCCTAACTAAGCGACGAACAATGGAACAAAGAGAAAATAGCTTCTATCTTGATCATGATAACTTCATTTTATCATTAAATAAGGTTCCGAATACCCAATCAATGATTTTATCTAAGCAGGTAACAATAACGCCACGTTCTTATTTAAATTTCGATCATGCAGTCGAGTTTGTAGGTATTTGTCTCCTATATATCTTCTAGTATCGAGCATGCATTACTTTTACTTTCGTTTTGTAAAAAAACGACCACCGCTGGGAACATATGTTAAATGTTTAACAGAGTTGCCGTACCTCCGTAACGGTCTTGTAAAAGCGGTTTATTTATTTACGAGGCGTAGATGTGAGCTTTGAAACTTTCAGCGAGCAGAAACACGGCGGAAGTTCCGATTTTACGAATATTAGAAGAGAAAGTCCTGTGATGACTGTGATGAAGCACTCGAGAGTCGAGGCTAATGGTACATACGTGAATGGGTGACGCTCAGACTCTCTGACAAGCTTCAAACAAGCAAAAAATAAAAGATAATTATTGTGTCACTGGAATTTTTTATAACATGTTTTATTTTGACGACATAAATACAATAATACATATATATTGAAAACCAATAGTAGCCATTTTAACTACGCGTTTATACTCCATTTATTTGATTGCCAACATTAACAGCAGAGTCGATATGCTCGCTCAGCCCATTTGAAGTAGGTAATTTAATCTCGAAGCGAAGGTTTGTGAAACTGACAGACTTGTTAGAGCGCTCCACTCCACGGACTCGATCGTAGGAGGCGACGCAGAATCAAATTAGTGCGGCGCATGGCAACGTCGCAACCCGTTAAACCGTTAATACCTATGCCTGCATCGTGGAAAAAATTCCTGCACAAAAACAGAAGGCGGCCTTGGTCGAAACGCCCGCTCCGTTCCATACACTTATAGCCCCGGTGTCTAATCAACTTTTCAAGCGAGATTTTTTCCAATATGTCATTCCACCCACGGTAAGAGGCCGGTAACTAGGTTGGCGGTATATGCGGGCGAAAAAAGCCTTATTGTTTGGAAATTGAATTTTGGCCACTGGTTGGTCGTGGCGAAGTGTTATAATAGAAAATATTTTTTTTGTGAGACGCAGATGAATAGGCAGAATAGGTATGGGTATGGGTGCGTTAAAATGATATTAACTTGCTACTTATAATGTAGAATACAAAAGTGCGCAGTCCATAGACTTAGAAGCAAGGGGGGATATAACTACATTTTAAAGCAATCGGAGATCCTTTTGGTCTACTATTCATTTGGTTCCCCTGTAAATTCTCAGAGCGTGTGGTTGCCAGATTTTCGGTTATGTCCCCCAACCCCCTTTTCGCAGATATAAATGGGTACAGCTTATCTATTAATAATAACAGAAGAGCATATAAGCATTGTTAACCGAAGAATAATTGTTGCAAACGCAAACGCCGTAGGCATAATATATTTTGTGGTAAACTTGTTAAATGCTGTTTATTAATTTATGTATAATATTTTATGGAGATTAAGCGACAACGCCCCTTAATTCCCACTAGACATATTTCACTGTGACGGGTACCAAACCTGACGCTGTCATAAGATTTGTTTGCGACGTTTTTAGTAGTCGGAATATTTCGATTTTCAAGCATTTTCAGGTTTTTACGTGTATTTTTTGCAAAAACGTGATATGAAAACTTTAAAAAATGGTGCGCCGGTGTCAGGTGTGCGGAAAGTTGAACTCTTTTAACTCGGAACCGCCTTTTCACTGGTATGTATTACTTTCGCTATTTTCACCATAATGTTTGGCCCTCTTCAGTAGCGTAGATAAGTAGGTAGTGGTAGTAGGTACTAAGTACTGATAAATATCCAAAGTACTGCCTTTGCTTTATGTTGATTTGGTGCTTTTAGTTCGGCAGTTATTTGAAATAACAATTTGTTAACATTGGGAATATTTTGTAGGTTTCCCATGGATTCTGAAAGGAGAAAGGTGTGGTTTTCCGTTTTCCCTTGTCGGCTTAAATGAGAACCAGCGTTTACCAAAACAACCGGAAAATTGTTCGGATCATTTTAATCCATGCGAAATAGTTATAAAGGGAAATGGTCCCCGGTATGTTAAACCTGGAGCTGATCAAAAATTAACTGAGCGACCTACGGAATTCAGGTGAGATATAGTATGCATTTTTAAAGTAATAATAATAGTAACTATAATAGAACAATAACAGAGCAATTCTGCAGGTTGCAAAACATTTCATTTGAGGAGTTGCTTACTTCGTCTGGGAGCACATCTGCTTCTAAAGATAGGTAAGTAAGCCACTTAAACACTATATCCATAAATTAATGTAGTTTCATGAACGGAAAAACTATTATCTTCAAGCAAACAAAAACGTTGCTCTTAAGAAATCTACTAATTATTGAAAACTAATTAAATGAAAATTAATTAATATTTATTTGTACAGAGAAAATCAGTAAGTAATGTATTGAACCAGGGTCTTGTAAACACAGTTTACAAGAAAAAAGCTGTGATGTCTGATAATATTTTTTTATTTAATGTTCAAAAATAGATTAATATAAGTATAAAAATGTTAAATAAAATATAATGCATTTCATTATTTTTGACTACATCAAAAATAGTTTTTTCAGTCACAATACCTAAGTATATAACTTAGTCACTTTTGGGAACTTTCTTTAAACGCAGCAGGTTAAGCAACTACGTTGCTAAAAAATGCACATCAACAAATAATATTGCTCTTTGAGTGCAAGCGGAAAAATGAATTTTGAAAATCTGTTAATAAAGTTAAAAAACGGAATTGACTCGAAAAGAAACACACTGCATATGAAATAGTGTTTTTTATATATTTTTTCTCTGTGATATGTAGGTACTAAGTATATACAAATTTTATTTAATTATAGAGAGCTATTCAAAAAAATGGAAGCACAAGCTGAAGACGGAATACAATCCTCTTCGTCAGCTACTATTGCTGCTTCTTAAACAGAGAAAGAGATGCAGAAGCTATTGCAGATAAATTAGTTATTTATGCAACAAGGATGGAAACCACAACTATATTTTTGTACTAGAAATTGGCAATCAAGTAAAGATATATATTTGACTATATCAGGTTTAAATTTAAACTTTTTATTGCACATAGAACACTGGCAAGTAGCGATTTTTCCACTCCGGCGAGAAGAAGGAGAAATTTAGCAGTAGTACAAGAAACTGTTGGAAAGCAAAGAAAACGAAGTCACACCCTACAAATGACTGTTAGAAGATTGAAGCTCCGAATTACATCCCTGCAATCTCTTGTGCGTTACTTAAAGAAAAAATGTCTCATATCGGAGTCATCAGAATCCACAATAAAGGTAAAAGTGTTTTTGCCCTAGCGTGTTGTCGTGTAACTTAATAATTCAAATGTAGGTATCTCTCAACCAATTACACTGTACAGGGTAGCCGAAATTGGAAACTTTTGGGTTTTTTTTTCTCCTATTTGCCGAAAATATAAATATTTTCATTTCATTACAGGTATCAGTTTCGGGACCTGCCGTAGACGTCTTTGAAAGATTATTAAAAGGGCCTTCCACGCAAAGTATAATAATTCAAGATTCAAGTTTAAGGTCATTTGCACTGAAATTGGCATATAGAAACCATGTCTAAATGGTACAGATCAATCGATGGCAGTCCAGGATTCACCAACGAAGCTAATAATAATAATTCTCACCCTCAAAAGTACCTGTACCTCAAAAGCACATTAATGCTAGTGCAGAGGAGGGGAGGAATAATTGCTATTATTTCGTCTTCATTGCCTTTTGCAAAAACCATAGCAGTTCTAGGGCACTGTAGGCCAATAAGTAAATCTGACAAATATGAATATAATAATTAAAAATCACAAAAAAGATATAAAATCAGTAACATAGATACATAGATTTTCTAAATAAACGATTGTAAAGTAACAGTAAGTGTTTATTATTTCCTATTTTTACTGAAAAAATTAATATGTTGTAATATTAAAGTCAAAATATTATCTAAACATTTTTTAATGATAATTCGGTTTATTTTGCGTATATTATAGGTTAATGCCTAGATATACTCCAACCAGTATAACAAAAATGATAAAAATATAATGTTTGTTCCCAACTAATGTTATTATTTTTTAAAAATCTTTCGCCACTATATCTGGTCGGAACTGTGTCAACCACAAAATATTAGGTTAGATGTCAACCTGGGCCGCGATGCTCGGAGTCGGAATTATGAAGTTCTCTCTCTCTTTTTTCTCTCTCGCACTCATAGCAATGTTTGATTCACAACAAAAGCCTATTCAACAATGAATGGTTGAGCCTCCCTTGTTCATAAGTCTATGGCGCAGTCACTGTAGTCACAACAACAAAATAATAATACACTAGATATAACATTATACAGAATACAGTGAAACCTCTCCTAGCGGACACCTCTCTTGAACGGACATCTCTCTTGAGCGGACATTTTTTCTAGAACCAAACACAGGCATATTTTTAGCATGTAAAGAGATCTCCCACGAGCGGACTCTCTATTGGACGGACGCGGACAGTGTAATTTTCCCAGAAATAGATTAAAGACTCTCATATTATGCGGACGCGAAACTAATGAACGGACTTATTTAATTCGGGAACATATTCAGAGCTGTATTTTCAGCCTGTGTGTGGAATAAAGTTGGTGTAATATACAATTCATATTAAAGGATAAAGATGGAATGATACCCCTACTCAATATAGGGCAAGAAAATTATACATGGAGAAAAAAAATTCTTATCAGGTAGATATTTTCAGGGTTGGTTGTGGGTAGCGTCCTGAGTATAACCCCAAAAAATCACCATCGAAGTCGCGTTACGAACCCCGCAATAGGGGTGGGTTTGCAAACATATTTTTTGCAATTTAGGTACATACATTATTGCATTCTCTACAACTTTCCTTTATGAAGTTTTTTTAACTTCAATACTTCACGAGATATAGGTAAAAGATCACCACTAGCTAAAGTGCTTTATAAGGGTGAAAAAAAATTTCTTTAAAACAAGCTGATTTTTTCAGGGTTAACTGGGGGTGCACTCCTAAGTACTTATACAAGCTTGTTTTAAAGAAATTTTTTTCGCCCTTATAAAGCATTTTAGCTAGTGGTGATCTTTTACCTATATCTCATGAAGTATTGAAGCTAAAAAAAACTTCATAAGGGAAAATTGTAGAGAATGTAATAATGTACACATAAGAAAAAAAAATTGCAAAAAAAATGTTTGCAAAACCACCCCTATTGCGGGGTTCGTAACTCGTAACATGACTTCGATGGTGATTTTTTGGGGTTATACTCAGGATGCTATACCCACAACCAACCCTGAAAATATCTACCTGATAAGATTTTTTTTTTGTTCATCTATAATTTTCTTGGACTATTCATATAAAAACATACTTTGTCATTATTTCGGTGAATTCTTTCAGTCAGCTTTTCCCATAAGCGGACACCTCCCACAAACGGACAATAAAGTTGGAACCATTGGTGTCCGCCTGTGGGAGGTTTCACTGTATATATTATACAGTCATAGAGTCTATATCCAAGGATAAATTATTGTTCCAATGAGAGTGACTAGTGAAGTAACCTTTTTACAAGCTTTTATTTTAACTTCACCTGGTAGGTAGAATAGTACCTATGTGTGAGTCAATGACGTCAAAACCTATAGACGTGCTTCCCCATTGTTAAAATGCCCTTTATTTTCACTCCAAGATTAAATATATCCTTACTACTCTAAAAACATGCTATAAACAAAGACAGAAAGTCAACCATCAACCAACTATACACCCGGTGATTCCCGGTTATAGTTCCTCCAGAATCACACTTAGATATCGCATGTTTTTTCTTGTTTGGGGGCGCCGGAAGCATCGGAACCTCACCTGATGACTCGGGGGATGGTCTAACGACGTCAGCCTCCGAGCCCAGAGTCGAAATAAGTTCGCTACGGCTCGACAAAAAGGAGCAATTTCTGACAATCTCGCGACATTTTCGGAATAATTTAATAGAGCGCTTAGATTATGATTAGTTCTGGGCGTCAAGCGTTTATCAAAACAAACCTGTCTATAGGTTCTGACGTCATTGGTGTGAGTCAAATCTTGCAACTGAATTTTAGACCAGTTCCATCCAAGTTGTAATTTATTCAAAATGGCCGCATTATCCTTTGTCTTCCGTTCCAAGATGACGAATTGCCTTTTTTCTTTACATCTTTTTTGATATGGACATCAAATGAAAGAGTTTGTATATACGATAAGGTGAGTGACGTCATACTAAATTCAGTATGATGGATGAAATATTTCCTCAAAACCTCCTTGACATGCGGGTATGAAATAAAAGGGTTTGTCAAGCAGAATATGTGACGTCATCAAGCTGTTATTTCAGCCATGTATATGTGCCAAAACGATTTAAATAAGTTTAGATTTTCAAAATTTAGATACCTCAAAAAGCTTTTCGCGCGAATTGTAAAGTATAGGTATTTCGGCAAGAAGGTACTTGCTTATCAACCAATCACTGCCAAATGAAATTAATCGGTACCTATAGGTACCTTTATGAACATACATTACGACGTTGAGCAATTCTGAGAGATCTCGGAAATATTGTTGTGGTAGCAGCATGTGCTCCTGCAGCAGAAATAAATCACCAAGATGTCAAGTTGCTATTGTAAAGAAACTCTCGGTTCTCCGCTTCCCAAAGTATTTTCCACAGAAACAAATAAAGCCGGGGGTGCAAAATATAAATCTAAAGAAGACACGGCGCGCTGCCCTTATTTATATACAGGGTGATTCAGTTTTAATCTGCAACACTTTAACAGGTGATAGAAAACCAAAAAATAACCGCACTTTTTTCTATAAACTATATCATTTTAAGGCCTTATAAAAAAGTTACAGGGTGTTAAAGTTGCAAGAAATATGTGGAATTTATTGAATATTTTACAAACTAGTTGAGATATTTAAGTCATATTTGGTACACGTTATAACGGCATGGGTTAGCATAAAACCTGTTAATATCAAACATCTTGAACAACCAGTGGCGTAGAGCGTAACATTAATTGTATCTTGCTTGTTTTAGACCCTGTATCTTCAAAAGTATAGCCTTAAATAGATGAGTTTATTGGAAAAAGTTACTTTATTTCAGGTAGCAAACACATTATTTCTACTTTAAGTGTTACTTATGGAGCAAATTTTTTAGATAATTTTTCAGAAGTACCCCGAAATATTACGAAAAAATCAAATTTGCTATGAAACCATGACACATATGAAAAAATGCTAAGAGAACGTTTTTGTTTACAATAAAAATTTACATAAGAATTTGAATACATTTTATTGCTATACAAGGTGGTTCTATTTTTTTTTTCTAAAATAAATTATACTAATTACCCATTTCTACGCCACTGGTTGTCCAAGATGTTTGATATTAACAGGTCTTATGCTAACCCATGCCGTTATAACGTGTACCAAATATGACTTAAATATCTCAACTAGTTTGTAAAATATTCAATAAATTCCACATATTTCTTGCAACTTTAACACCCTGTAACTTTTTTATAAGGCCTTAAAATGATATAGTTTATAGAAGAAAGTGCGGTTATTTTTTGGTTTTCTATCACCTGTTGAAGTGTTGCAGATTAAAACTGAATCACCCTGTATACAATCAATTTATATTTTATCTGCGGAGCAACAGCAACAGGCGTCGCCGTGTGTCCCTTAGTGTTTTCCCGACCCGGACTCATGGTTGAATGCTCCGAAACGGGGGCAAACACCCCCTGGGATGCTGAACTCAATCCCTGTGACCTCAAAACGTTCATGCCGCAGTCGCTACAGGCTTAATTCGGTTGGTCAGGAAATTGACAGGATTACTTTCACGTTATGAACTAATAATTTTGATGCAGCCCTCAACCAACAATGAAAAATCCCGCTGGCGATATGAAGCGGTGATGGTGTGTTCAATTGCAGTTATTTGAAAGCTGTTAAATTTTAATAATACCCCTGTGGTGCATTCTCTCGAATATATGCAAATAATAGCTCCACAAAAATTGGGCAACGCGCGTTGTAAGTTTTGCACAAGTACTTCAAAAACATTAAAGGTTTTGTCATTATGAAACACAATATGAAAGTCACTAATTTTATGCAACGCTATTTCGTTGCACGAGATAATGGGCATAAACACCAAATTAAATTATACCTAAATCTCTGAACGGCGCAGAATCTTTTTCTTA
The DNA here is from genome assembly GCA_963920635.1 of Pseudeuparius sepicola. Lineage (NCBI taxonomy): Eukaryota > Metazoa > Arthropoda > Insecta > Coleoptera > Anthribidae > Pseudeuparius > Pseudeuparius sepicola. The sequence goes on from OY987300.1 coordinate 73,243,592, forward strand.
AGAAATATGTCACTATCATGACATTTGTTTAGAACCATAATAATTTCCAATCTCTGCGTTGCGCCACATTTTGTTGTTGCTATAAAATTATACATATCGGCACGTTAATTAGTACTTTCGGTCAAAAACATAGCGTTATTTAAAATTCAAATAAATTCACACCAGCTAATGGAAAAGTTAAACGCCATCATGACACACAGAAAAGGTTTTTAATTAAATGCGATATTGCGAACTAGACACGTATACCAGCATAATCAATAGGCTTTTGAAAGCCAGTGCCACGTAAAGCGTTGTAAAGTAAAATAATTAAAAACAACAAATATACTTGTTTGGCCTATATTTACGAGTTGATGTACCTATGACCTAAAACCATATAATTTTTGGGAAGGTACTTATAAAATCTACGATAAACGGTTCTAGAAATTATTTATTATCATGATTACCTGATTACTTGATTAAGATAAATTTAGGTTCAAAGTTATTCATGGCAAAAACAAAACAATAGCTTTAATATCTACTTCAGTCCTGTCTATTATTATTGTTTAATAGTGACAAGTAAAAGAATATCTTGAACCCTGAAGATGGCTGTATATCAGCCGAAACGTTGGTGAAGAGATGATTTAATTTTATGCTGCTTTTTTTTTACGACCCCGAATCCCAACCACTTTGTACTTTACAAAACAATATTTTCAAGTCAAAGACGTACCTACCGTCTGGTAGTTGCAAACTATATTGAATGATATATAAACTATAAACAAAGCTACATATGAATTAAAATACATTTACCTCATCTCAGAATCAGTCCTAAGAATTATTAAGACATTGCAATTTATCTGATTTAATTTGTTTTTGTTTAAAAATTAAACTTTGAAAGTTGCCACGATTTTTTGCGTACGGTCTCAACAACGCTTTTGACTATCTTTAATCTACACTCTATTCAAACTAAATGCAAGTGGCTCGTAAACATTTACAAGATAGAAGCACGTGAACAATTCTGAAGGCTAATACGAGGCAGGGCCGCATTAAGGGCGATCTCTATGCATTTTATAATATAAAATATTAAAATAATATGCCCCGGTATTAAGAACTTTAAAAACAAACTTTTATGGCACATACCTAGTCATTCACTTACCTGCAAATTTCTACTATTAACACAAATCGTAGCTCCAACAATTAATAAACAGCGAAAGAATTATATCGAAAAAAAAATAAAGGTCCACTTGCAACTCAATACACCTCAATACCGACTCGCTGCACAGACTTAATTGCCGACTAGCCAATAGCAAGCCGATCACGTGCGTATCACGCTCTAGCCATGCAACAACTTGTGTTTATGTTTCACTTGCGTTCAGTTTAAATAGAGTTTATGTATAAAGTCTTATCGATGACGATCTACATGACGTTGGACATCCTCTAGGTTGAGCATCCTCTAGGTATCTGGTGCTTTCTGGCTTTATAATTTGAGTTGTAGTTTTTGACAAGAAAGAAAATTTCCCATTAGAAAATTTTCATATACATATTTTCTATGGGCATCTGAAATTACTGGAAAAATTATATAGGTATTCCCAAATGAAAATTCCTTGTCGCCATTTGCTACAATCTACCTTATCTTGATTTTGTTTGATATTCCGAGGTGGACAACAGATATCTACCTGAGTTTTTGTACGCTTGGAGTTAGTTGCCGAAGAAAAACGGCTATTAAAAGTTCAATAACATCTAAGTAAACACTGTGCCTATGAATAAATACTTTTCACGTTGAAAGTGAGACAACATTCGTATTTTTTTGCCCTCATTCTTTCAGCAGCTATCGTTTAATTTGGTGGACCTCAAAGCAAGGCTATTAATTATCGTAATTATACATAAACTCGTACATAAAGTTTGCACCAAATGGAAAATATTTGTATTATTGGATTTTTTTGAAAATCTGATTTAGTACATGTTTTGGGTATGGGACAAATCGTTTTTTTTTTTGGATATATTATATTATACAGGGTGTCCCATTTTGGGTGTTTTTCTCAATATAAACTATGGTTTCCATTAAAAAAATATATAACTTTGGTTCATATCTCAAAAACTATTAACGCTACCAAAAAACTAATTACTCCATTCGATTCTACGCCAAAAAATATATAAAAATAGTTGATTAAATTTGTCGATATATATCAGTTGTAGCCAGGAGAGAGGTTTCCAAAAAATCGAAAATTTCAGTCCTGCGCCCATGCGCGCAAACTATATCTATAATCTGATTGGTCCACCAAATTCCTCTCAAAAAAGTAGTACAGTGACGTGGAAACCGCAACCCTTAACTTTAATAATAACCGAGATTTTTGAGAAAAACACCCAAAATGAGACACCCTGTACAACACATTGTAGCTTCACTGGGCCGCGGCACTTTGATCTCGTCGATTCCAAAGCTCGCTGGCATCGTCTAACCTTGAATTTGCCCGGCTAACAATGGTCCAGACGGCGGGGGACCATACGTACAATAATTGGAACCACAAAAGGAAGCTCTCCGTTCCCGTCGCCTTCGCCATTATCTCCCGTCGACTGGCCTATAGATGAACCGCGTCTTGCACGGTTGGTCGGACAGTCTCGGCCGTATTCGTATGCTTTTTGTCCGGTGACCCTTCTACGGTTATATCTTCGGTGCTAACAACTGTCCGGTATGGAATTCCAGTGGCGAAGTGAACGTTCCCGCCTGTGGCGCGGAGCTTTCGCCGCCCGCCTCCCGGAGTCGGAGCGGTAGCCGCCGTCAGAGCCGGACTATAGGCCGGGCAGCCTTGACATTTCGGAGGCGGTCGACAATCACCGCGTTCACCCGTTCGCCTGGGTGCCAGCGTTTTGCGAGGCAGTGACCAGAGACCACGGCGATCGCGTTTGGAGGAAAACCGGTGCCAAAATTTAGAAGACAAGTGGAAGAATTTATTGTTGCGCTTCTGTCCTAAAGTCGCTGTCGCAAGTGGCAAGTGCATAAAATAAAGTCTGTTTTTTTTTATGTTTACACCCGCTGTATCAGTTATTGATTTTTACATAGATTATTTCCCTCATACTGCTTGCATCCAATAAAGTAGCTCCTTCCATAAAAATCCAACCAATCATATGCCTCTGCTAGCCATAATTGCACTAGTGCAAATTATCGCGGTAATACCAAAGTCTAGAGAATACTAATCTCTGGACGCTGGTAATACCAAAGTCTAGAATCTCTGGACGCTGGTAATACCACTAGTGCAATTACCACTTCGTTGCTTAGCAACCGCGAATCTGTTCGATACAATCACGTAATTCTTAAAATTGGTGTTTTACACTGTTCCAAATTATGCGCAGCTTATAAATTTTGTTGCGGTATTATTAAGCATCGTACGTATCAATGAATTTATATAACTTTTACACTGCTAAATTTTTCTTATTAGACCTCGGTCTCCGTTTAAATTTATGACACACATTCAGAAAATAAACCAACTCTGACAGGGTGTAGGTATAATCGCATTTGCCTTGGATATCCAAGCGTCATGTTTGTTTACTCGAATGCTACAGTCGAAGCTGTCAATAAACTCGTTCAAAATGAGTCGTTTTGGAAATGTAAACATATAAAAAATTAATACAGAAATTATTAAATCGTATTCATGAAATAATCTCGACAAATGTCACTCGTGCCGGGAATTTTTCTAAATAATTTTATTCTCAAGCGCTATTTTGCCCATTAGCAAAAGCACTCGTACAAATTGGGCTTTTATTTTCAGAGATAAAATCCCTCGAGCTTCGCTCTCGGTATTTTATCAGAAAATAAAAGACCAATTTATACTCGTGATCTTTCTAGGCAAAACAGCGCTTTCGGAAAAATTATCGATAAAATTTCCGGCACTTGTGATATTACAATACATAAGACTATTTCCCTCGTCTTAATTTTCACCAATCACAAACGCGCAATTTTGAATTACAAATGGTTTCTAGATGGAAAAACTGTATGACAGCACCTGTCAGCAGTTTTTTTGAGTTTACCCGCGGCAAAACTTGACAGCTGTTTTATAATAGGTAGTATGTTTTGTAAGCTATGTGCTATGTGTATGCAGAATAATCTGTTACTCATGAAATAGTCTTGTCAAATACCATTCGAGCATCTAATTTTTCTTGTGAAAAAAATCCAAAAAACACAATGCTAAGTAATATTTTTTTAACAAAATGCTTGTTGTAATATTACTTAGCAACGTGTTTTTTTTATTTTTTTCGGAAAAATTAGATGCCCTTATGATATTACTTACGAGAATTTTACATTTTGTGAAAATAAGGCTTGGTTTACAAATATTTTCCTTCAATAAGCTGAAGGTTGTACTCTAGACAAACGTATTCACCGATTTCAGAGAAGATTATCGCCAAAGGAAGGTATTTCTGTACACCGATGCCCTAGCCATATCAAGCTGAAGCACTGGTTGGAACAAAGAACAAGTCTTGCTACTTTATCTACTTGTTTGGAGTATCTGTCGGGGTAGTATATAGTATAGCAGCAATATTAGCATTTATATTATTTGAAACCTGAGCAACGCTTACAGCTCTATATTATTAGTACCTACTATTGAAATTTTAAATTTGATTTATTGATCTCAATTTGCAATTTGCAAACTCTTCCGCTATTAGATCATTCTTGTCTGTTTTCCTTTTTTTACATTTATATTCCTTTCCTTCTAAAACCTTCCCAAAAAAACCTTCCTTCTCGCTTGCTGAAACCATACTCACGAAAGTTCATGCGTCGAGGCAGATTACAAGATTATGTTAATCTCCCTATCCTATATTGAAATAATATTTTCACAGATGAAAAGCGATTAGCTTGTCGATTTAATCTGCCCATTAGAATCGTGAATGTTGCATTTTGCGCGGAGCTGCTTCGCCTTCCTCATTTCACTTTCGATTTGGAGATCCATCGCGAGTGTGGCCATTAAATTCGATGATGTAAATAACCTGCATACACAATGAATATAAAATGCTACGATAAAGTCGTTTGTTAGCTCATAGAAGAAAGTGAGAGGCAACGTACTATATACGATCAAGATGGTAATAATCCCAGACAAAATATATCTAATTATTACGAACTGATGGCATTGTAATCATTGAAACCAGTTATTTAAGAATTTCAACTATTAATAGGTATATAAAATATAAAGAGGCAAATAAGTGAATAGTATAATTTGTCTACAGGGGGGCCAAAATGGACACTTTTAAAAAGAAACTCCTATTTTTAACGGAGATAGACGAAAACTGATATCGGTGTCTGAGGCTCATATTTTATGATAAACTTAATGGCGAAAATTGCAAATCGACATGTGTAACCGTTCTTGAGTTACAGGGCATTTTTGGAAAATGTGCGTTTTTGAAAAGTGACCGTAACTTTTTTCGGATTGAAAATTTTGTATATTGTATAAAACAGATTATCATATATCCTATTTTTCATAACTTTCAAATTTTCACAAAAATAGAAAAATCTTTACACTATAATAAACAGCTTTACTGAAAATTTTACAGGTAACAGCAAACATTTTTCCACGGTTGTTTCATTGTCTCCCCGTCCAAAGCCTACTTGTTGAAAGGGTGCGCTTCCAATTATACACATGAAATGATAAAATCTATTAGTAATTGATAACTACTTAAGTAGGTAAATCATTAAGTGTTATATCTTTTTGGAATGGTAATTTTTGCTCTATTAAAAAAAATGCAAAAATATACAGGGTGTTAAATTTTTAAAAAATATTTATCCTTAACTCTTAAACCATTGTTAAAATGTAGTAGCATTATAGTCTGCGTAAAAAAGTGCTTTAGGAATATTTTTACAGAAACACAAAATTTTCAACCCGAAAAAAGTTACGGCCACTTTTCGAAAACGCCATTAAGTTTATCATAGAAAATGAGCCTCAGACACCGATATCAGTTTTCGTCTATCTCCGTCAAAAATCCAATTTGACCCACCTTGTACAAGAGGCAACCCCGTCAAACATACAAAGAGTAAACAATTTGACGGTTGACGTATTTCACAATTTATTTCTTACTTATGAAAAAAATTTCTATTTATATTTTACAATAATAGAGTCCTAATACTCGTTCTCAGGAATAATAACAACGGGGAGACCCATTTTAGGCGATAATCAGGACACCCGCCAGGTTATAGAAATAAGCTGGAGTACGTGCAAATTTTGTAGGTATCTGTTATCTGTTTAATCGAAAATTGTTTTATCTTCATTTGATCTTACTTTTATATTATCCCTTAGTCATAATGTTATTATAATACCGATAAAATGTTAAAAAATAGATTTGCCCACAAACACAAACCTATAAAATAAAATATGTAAGTACATATTTGTTTATAAATAAATCATTATTTCAATTTATACTTTTCCTTATACCTACTTACAGGCAAAGTTTGCACAAGTGTAATTTAGACCAGTGGCGTATATGGGGGGTCGTAACCCCCCCCCCAACACTTTTGTAATTTGGAAATATTCACTGCACCTTGTAAAAATCCGAAGATTTTGTGATATGCTATAATTTCAATATTTTTCTTTAAGATTTACAGCAACACTGCAACTTTTTAAACCCATAACAAATTTTGCCCACCTGCCTTCGAAAGAAATTTCTTTATACACGCCAGTTATTCACAACAATTTAATCGCCGATTGCCATCTTTTCAAGAGGGCAACCTTTGTGTTGAATATGGTATGGAAGTAGGTATAAGATACAAACAAATTAGGCTTCGCCGTGAGAAACGATATTAATTGGGCAAACTGACATTTAGAAAAGAAATGACGATATTTTTCTTGGCAGGAAATGGTGCTACTATCGCTTTTTTATTATCTTTTTCTAACCTTGACATTCGAATTTCATCTTGATAGATTGGTAGGTAGATAAGATATATATTGGAATGCTGGCCATGACAACTAGACTCGTGGGTATCTCAGACAAATGGTAGGTGTTGATATTTTCGTGAATATTTCTAAAAAATGTCACATTAAAAATGCAATGCCAAACACTAAATGTCAAAAAATTAATAAAAAACGAGGAAGAAAAGAATAGTTTCTATATAAAACCGTTGACTGACGTATTAATAAAGACCTCTCACCGCTGTCATGTTTGACAGTTCTCTGGCTCACCACGCGCTTCCCGGAGACAAAATACAATGCAAAATACATTGTTGACCATAGGCGCCATCTACTTTCCAGGACATTAAACTATAGCCGTGAGAAGCCTTATTAATACGTCAGTCAACGATAAAACCTATCATTACAGTAGAGGGATCGTAGTAAAATCAGGTACAAATTCTTTCTAATTACCAAAACTAATTACCCCAGTTACTCGAGACTCGAAACAACAAAATGATTTTCTGCATAGCTCCCTCTGGAATGTTTTCGTTTCTCAAACTGCCCATTGGGAAACCAAACGATATTTTCGCCATAGTGAAAAATAAATTACGAAAAAAATTAATTCGCGAATGTTTTAGCTGGCGGCGCCCGGCGCTTTGCAATTAACTCCAGCTAATTACATAAGCGAATTAATTGCGTCGGAAAACGAAAGAACGACGAAAAAATAAATTTAGACTCCAGCCAGAAACTGTGCCAGTTACTAACCTTGCACAACGCGCCAGCCACCGCAGCGTCATAAATGGCTTGGTTCTGCACGCTCGCGCTTCTGCAGAGGATGCACTTCTAAATATAGCTATTGCATAACTACTCGCATCTATTTGTAATACCGGGTGTACCAGGTCTGATAGAATCTGATAGGAAATAGTTGGTGATGTGCAACATTGCGAAGTAGGTACTGCGCTGATCAGTCTTCGAGGCTTTGTTGGACATGTCATTGTCCGCAGGCAGAATGGTATTATCACAGACATATATAGCTTCGATATATGTCTGTGGTATTACGGTCTCCATTGCCGATCGCGAAAAATCTTTATGAAGCTATGGGACGCCCTGTAGTGCATGAACCTAAATCGAACGCATCGCGTAAAATGCGGTGTAGTACATGGCAAGGAAAGCTATGCCAAATGGCCCCGAGAGAGAATAGGCAGATGTTTGGATCGAAAATGTTGAGGTCACGGCAGGGATAGTATCTATAATCTATTTTGTTACGTGATGCTTTGTGCTTTGCTATGCGAGCTAGCACATCTAACTTTCGGTTTCGATCTGAGACTAAAAGATACCGTGCGGTGCAAAAGAAAGTGCGCAGGTTTTTTTTTCAATGGCATGTGACTATGAATTCTTACAGTTTCTTAGTTTATTATAACTCTAAAAAAATTCTGCTTGTCGAGAAAATAAGATTGCAATATAAAAATCTTAGAACGGCTATATAGGGTGTTAATAAATTACGAAAATATGAAAATGTTTCAAAGAGAGAAGTAACCAATGATCTGTATACCTAGATGACCCATTCAAATGGCATTGTAATCCACGTTGATATACAATAAAATACCAAAACAAAGACCCTGTAGTTGTGCACAGCTGATCCGTAAATATATCGCCCACCAGTGGAAAGTTCGGTTTGATCCAGTATTTCTAACACCACACACAACGCATTTTAAGCGCCCCATCACTATTCCCTATAATAGTTTGATAGTTAAACAAATGTAAAGAGTTTATTAGCGTTTTTAATCTGGACCCGGCGCACTACAACAAGGCGTCTGTAAAGAAACAGACGTTTGGCCCTGCCGCGTCGTTGCCAAATCTATTGCGCTTGCCCCAGTTTTCCTTCTATGCAACCAGGCTTAGTACATAATTTAATATATTTTCAACATGTGTATTTTAATATTACCAATTATAATATTATATATTAATGAAGAGATAATATTAACATATCTCTGATGACTTTGCTATATATACATTGTAAGAAATAAGTGCTTTCATTATTTGTCCCATTAGGGAAGTTGCAACTCTGCAGAAAAGTTTTGTAAATAAATACCAAAATGTGGAAGACGAAGTTGTGTATTGGATTATGGATCTAGGTATACAGATCATTGGAAGTAACATTTAAGAAGTATTTATTATTTTACACATTTTTTTTATGAAAGAAAGTTGTTTATATTCCAAATTAAAACCTGAACACAAAATTTGAAATCTAAATTTTGGGTTTTATGATTTTATTTTTTTAAAGTTGGATTTACGAAAATGAATGAAATGGAGAAATGTGTGGAGGTTGAAGAAGGATCGGTAATTGTATTTTTTCCACAATTGTCCAAGTTCTTATTTCATTTTTGTTGTTCATTTAACAACAAAACTGATGTTTGTTTTAAATTTTCATAAATTTCAAATTTTGCATTAAGGATTTATTTTGCATTAAGAATTTATTTTGCATTACCTAAGGATTTATTTTGGATTATAAAAGTCTTTCTTGATACACGTTCATATTTCCCTAATTTATTAACACCCTGTAGGCTTGTAGGTCTGATCTATGGGAATCTTATTTTCTCGACAAACATATTTTTTATAAATAATAAATTTTCGTCGTAAAACCAACAATTAAAAAAAATCTTCTTTTGTGACCTCCATCCGTGGATACATACACTGGACTACTTTATTATCTACACAAAGTAACCCAATAATAAAATAATGTTCTTTTTATTCTTTAAGTTAGCTTTAATAAGATTTATGGAAATGAAATATAAAAAACTTGTCGAACTAAAAGGCATATTGAACATCAATCAATAATTATTCTACAGGCGTTAATGAAAATACTTTAGAACCTTGTATAATAACGTCTATAGAAACAATTTTGTTCGAAGAGATCTTACAAGATAAAATACCACTTTTAACAATATCATCATAAGTTACTATTCTTTAAATTCCTTTCACAAATTTTTATTTTATAACATAATTTCCAACAATGTCATTTTTTATATTATTAAACAACCTCATAATTTTAGAAGATTGTCGTGTCAGCGACAGACTCAGCACGCGCAGGTTTTCCATGTATATCTAAAGTGTCCTCCAAAAAGTTCGCATCTTAGGGAAAAATTTATTTATTGATTCGTTTTGAAATTTAACTTTGAGGTTACCTTTTGCTTTAAAAGATATGAAAAATGACCCACTCAATCGCGGTCATGTGACTTTCGTTACATGTCCCTAAAAATGAGTTTATTTATTTCTTTTTCAATTTTACATAACTAACCAAATTTGGACGCTCTACTAAAAGATTTAATGTTTGACATTTCTGAATGTTTATGGAATTTCTGAGAATTTTAAAACCGTTTAACTTGGTAAAAACTGTTTTATATCACTATATATATATATAGCTTTATCATTTTATTAACTTTTTGTTACTAAATACAGTCCTCGTCCAAGGGCTTCAGGATATTATCGCTACGGGGTTTAAACGCCTACTTAACGCCCTTGATACATAATGACACATTACTTTTTCAAGTACTAAAATAATAATAAATTAAAATATCATCAAACTATTTCACATATTATCTGACTAAAGTCAGGGATTTTTACGGAAGAAATCGCCTCGATATTTAGTAATAAAAAATTAATAGAATGATGAAGCTAGTGATATAAAATAGTTTTCTTGAAATCGGCATTAAAATGTCCCAAAATCGTCATTAAAAGCACAGAAATCGTACAATAATGTAGCCCATTATTGTACGATTTTTTCAATAAGTAGGCCTTGGCGGGATGTAAACATCAAACGTCAGACGCGGAGAAATTGCCCGTCAAAAGTGACCAAATATTCAAAACCCGGCCGATAAAGGCTCATTTAACTTTTCGTACACATTGCGAAATTGTTTCCTATAGTATTTCCTTCAGTATACATATTTTAGTAGATTTGAATATCAATAGATTTGTTGTATAGGCTGCACAAGAAGCAGCAGTTTGGTTTTTCTGTCAGAAGGTGCCGTACGTCATTATACTTGTCCTAGGTAGAGCGATCGGTAAAGTCAAGCAACGCCGCGCGTAGTCGGTTCGTGGACGGGTGATCCCTTATTATTATTTTCTTGCCTAATAAAACATTTTTTTTTTTCGATTTCAAAAAAAATATAATATGTATCTCGGCACTGAAGTTCTTTTTATGACTCATGTGGTTTATTTGCCTCGGCCAGAGGCCTCAGCAACTAAACTCCACATGAGTCATAAAAAGTTGAACTTCAGTGCCTTGGTACATAAATAACTAGTTTACAAGGTTTTAAAATGTTCGGAAATTTCAGGAATATAAAAAAATGTCAAAAAACTAAAACTAAACCTTTTTCAATAAAACTATCTGAAATTATAACAAATAAGCCCATTTTATGCTATTTAATTTTTCAAATGTAAGTCGCATCACGTTTGGGTGGGGTCATTTTTTATATTTATTAAAGAAAAAGGTACCTAACCCAAAGTTAAATTTTAAAATAAACCATTAATAAAAAAGCCCCCATGATGAGGACTTTTTGAAGGCCATAGTATTCGTCGAGTTACTCCAGTTTATACAGATTTTTTTACAACTTTTGTATTTTAAATTGTTTTCGGTGTTTTTTTTTTACCTACTACCTGATGTTGTCCTTGTTGTTGACAACCGCAGAAGAAGGTCACCGGGCATCTTCTGGACACGACTGCACCATCGCCATTAAATTCAATAAACCGATATCTATCGCTGTTTTTGCTTCTTTTGGCGTTTCGCGCGTGACTCGGCACCGATCCCAAATCGGCGTAAAACGACCCGCCGTTTTCGTCTAGACGGAAAAAACGCGAATCGATGATCGTCCAATTTCGGGCCTTGTCAAACTGCCACCAAAGTCGAACGTCCTTGGGGTCGGGTCGGCGGCGGCGCGAAGTAAATTGCGTGAGTTGTGGATTTTTTGTTTGCAGTGTGGAATTCGTTTTTTACAGCGCGCGAATCGGCGCCGCAACCTGCCTTTCACTATTACCATAGAATCTGAAGGGCGCCATGCCTCTTATTAAACACCACACATTCGGGTCGGATCCGGGGGGGGGGGTTACCGGGGCACTTTTTTACCCGATTTCGGCGTTTCCTTGGTCGGTTTTCGCTTTCGCTTCGAAATCTTGCGCGGGAAATTAATTTCCGTGCAAATAGGATGATGCAAGATGCATGCAATAAATCTAAGAATAGACATTATAGACAAGCCGTTTTTACAAGCTTTTATTTAACTTGCAATGTACACGCGCGGCCCTTGAAATCGTTCCAATACGTGCGAACGCGGTTTGAAAGCCGTAAGTGACGGCAAATCTAACATCTTATTACGCGACATTACCTTACGTGAATTGCCAGTTACAGTGCAAAAAAACAGTAAATTCGGCGCTGTTAGATTGGCCTTAGATTGCCTGAATAATAGTGGAAAATCTTATAACCCTGCCCACGGACATTGGTGGCTTTTTTCGCAAAAGTCTTTCGACAACCTCGAATAGAGCCGTTCTAAAAATCGAAGAAGGTGGTAAATCTCTTAATTGGGTGTCGTACTTTCCTCCGGTACCAAAAAGAATTTCAAAAATCCGATATCTAAGAAAAATTCCCGATTCACGATTAACCACTTTTGAGAAACGGGACGGCTGAAGAATCAACGAAACCGACGGAAAATCCTCTGAAACCACTATTGGAAATTGCTTATTTTTTCTCATTTCTCGATTTTTCGGGGGCCCGGGAAGCATCAGAACTTCACCCGAGGACTCCAGGGACGCTTTAAAAATCGAAATAAACCAAAGATATTTGGTTCGCGGTTAAGATAAAGAAGTGTAATAAACCAATATAAAAAAAACACTACGAGATTCTTCTATAATAACACAATTATACTTAGATATTATACCTTATTTAACTAATACCACTTTGACAATCAAAGAAATCCGCGTAATTTCACGTTACGTGAATCTCAAGACACCAAGAAACTGTGTAAAACTTTAAATCCACTTTATTATAATGATAATACAGCGATTTATTAACCTATTTTCGTTGACTGACGTATCGCAATTTTTATTTTCTACGGCGAGGAGCGGGTCGGTACGAGGGAATGTAGGGGAAGTTGTTGATTTGAGTAGCCGTGGAATTGGCTCAACGTTGCCGCACTTACCGGAAATTCTTGATTTCTTGCTTATTTCTCATGCCTAGTGGAACGATTTATGAGGCCGCGCGTGGGTGTTTAGGTAAATCTTGCAAGCTGAATTAGAACCACTTCCTGACATCCGATTGAGCTGAAATTTTGCATACATCTTTAGTTCCGGTGACAATACAATATACAATACTCAATATTGTAATACTTTCAAAATGGCCGTCGCCACAAGATGGCGGATGATGAATTTTTGGTCAACCCCCTTAATATGGGTATCAGTAGAAAGGGCTTAAAGAGTAGAACTAAAAAGTTGAAAATAAAATTATTAATAAAAACAATCTTTTATTTAAATGCCCTGAAAAGAAGAAAATAAATTTTATAATAAATCAAACCAAACCCATAATTTTGTTACATTATACAACTGTAATATAAAAGCTTGTCGCGAGATTTTCGTGTGTAAATTTCTTTTATAGAAAAATACATTTTCTACCTAAAATTACTTTCAAGATATACATATATATATATATATATATATATATATTCTCGCGACAAGCTTTAATATCATATACAGTTGAACTTCAGTGCCTAGGTAGATCTGTTGTGAATGACTCTACGTCAATAAATTCCAACGTCACCTAGGATTTTGACAAAGCTCAGCATTTTCTTAGGGGCCATGTTGCCAATTTCGTTTGGACTTACATCAATCTTTACGAATTGTTTAAATCTGCTTCGAGTGCCTTGTTGCACCGAAAGGTGCACCTAAGTGCTGGCATTGTACCGGATGTCGGCAAAAAAGCGCGATTTTCCTCGAGAAATCGAAATTCTTTTCGAGAAATTCAACATTGAATTTTCTTTTTCTTATATGACGTCCTCAGAAAGAGATCCGCCATTACAATAAAAAATGCTTCATGCGTCATTCAGGTGTGCTTGTGCTTATCACTTGTTGGTAGGAACAGCTTATATTTTTTATTACAAGAGGTTTGAATTTGGAATGTTGTCTATAGATACCATACAAATTGTTGGATTAGATTAATACGATTGATTTCAAAAGTATCCAAAAAGTTGATAAAGATAATTATCTTGGGGTTCTAACAATACTCGTATATAGGTATGCAACAATAATAAATTGCGGATGACAAGTTGTGATAATATTGTTCCTAACATTCAAACAGTAATGATGAGTCAAATATTTAATGTATGTATTAATATTGATAATTCCCTCGTTTAAATTACCCATTAGATACCTACATACTTTTTGTACCGATAAGATCGTTCAGATAAACTGTGAAGTAGACTGGGTTCTTAATTTATTATAAATTATTTTAAAAGTGAGAAATAAGATCCAGAGTGACCTACAATGGATGAAGCACCGTTTAAAGTTGGGCTCCATTTGCAGCCCCGGATCTAGGATTTTTTCGAACTGGGGCAGAAACTTGAAACTTGATAGTGGCGCCCCCTCTCTCCAGCGTTTGAGAGAAATTGTTAGAAAAAACGCACAAATATATAATGGGTTGCATTTTTTGTGACCGGGAGAGGAGAAAAAAAACCATTAATAAATTTGTACACTTCATTACCTATTAGCTAATAAGTTTGCTGAAGCTTCGCTCATAGCATGCCAGATGTCATGGGTAATGTGCAGTATATTCTTTAAAGCTATATAGTAACATTAGGAAATGCATTTGATTTTTCATTAATTTCAGTTACTAGCTCTTTGAATACGGTTCCTTGTTCCTTGAAAAAATCAACAAAAAAATTTGGCCATTTTGGGTCCAGGCCTGCTTGTCTAGAAAATAATTAATTGTCACCATATTTTTAATTTTGAAAAATCAAGTAGGCCTTGACAGGGACGATTTATTTATTTTCTGTGTATAAATTAAGTGCTTTTTCCCGACAAGATATCGAAAAATTGCTTAGAATTGGAAATTATGTCCCTGCGCTGTGTCTATTTTCAAAATAATTGGCCAACTTTGATTTTCTTCCCTTTTATTTCCTACAGGAAGGTGAATTATCCTTGCCGTTTAAGACAACAAAAAAATATTAGAAAAAGTTATTCAGTATAAAAAAAATTGTGCAAGACTGCGAAATTTGGCCTCATTTGGTCTACTTTGATTGAACTTGTATTATTTCAAACGAATCGAAGTAGGCAGAATTAGTCCAAATTTTGCAGTCTTTTTCTAATGAAGTTTTTTGTTATCTTAAACGACAAGGATAGTTCACCTACCTATAGGAAAAAAAAATGTACCAAAATGGATCAAAATGGCGTATTATGCCTTTTTACAAGCTTTTATAGTTAACTTGCAATGTATGATGAACTATGTTTAGGTCAAATCTTGCAAGCTGAATTAGAACCACTTCCTGACATCTGATTGAGCTGATGAATTTTGCATACTCCTTTAGTTCCGGTGACAATACAATATACAATACTCAATATTGTAATACTTTCAAAATGGCCGTCGCCACAAGATGTCGGATGATGTATTTTAGTCACCTCCTTAATATGGGTATCAAATAAAAGGGCTTGAAGAATAGAAAACGATAGAGTTAGTGACATCACACCTCGCATCACACTAAATTCAATATGGCCGCCGCTCCAAAATGACGGATAATGTATTTTTTTGTAGACCCCCTTAATATGGGTATCAAATGAAAGGGCTTGAAGAGTAGAAAACGATAAACTTAGTGACATCACCCTTAATTCAATATGGCCGTCGCTCCAAGATGGCGGATGATGTATTTATTTGTCAACCTCCTTAATATGGGCATTAAATGAAAGGGCTTGAAGAGAAGAATTAAAATGTTGAAAATAAAATTAATAGTAAAAAATATTTTTATAAACAAGCTTTTATTTAAATGCTCTGAAAGAAAGAAAATAAATAATGTTGTTACATTATACAACTGTATATGATATAAAAGCTTGTCGCGAGATTTTCATGTGTAGATTTCTTTTATAGAAAAATATAATTTCTACTTATAATTACTTTCGTCAAGATATATATTATATGGTCGCGAGATTCTCGTGTGTAAATTTCTTTTATAGAAAAATACATTTTCTACTTAAAATTACTTTCAAGATATATGTATTCTCGCGACAAGCTTTTATATCATATATAGTTGTATAATGTAACAAAATTATGGGTTTGCCTTGGTGATTTATTATAAAGTTTATTTTCTTCTTTTCAGAGCATTTAAATAAAAGCTTGTTTTTAAAAATATTTTTTTACTATTAATATGAAATGAAAGGGTTTGACGTTTGACGAGTAGAAAACGATAAGGTGAGCGACGTCATACTAAATCCAATCTGGCGGCCGCCCAAAATGGTGGATTAACTATTTCTTCACAACCTCTTTGGGATATGAAATGAAAAGGTTTGTCGATAAACATGTAGATACATACATACTTGCCGAAGTAAGTAGGTATATATTTATATTTATATATTATATATAATTCTTGCTACAAACTTTTTGAAAACAAAGTGTAAAAAACCTAAATTTATTTTTTTATTTGTTATTTTTAAATGTTGTTTTGTACTAAATATTTTCTCGACGCAATTTTCCCGAATCCAAGCGTGCAATGCCTTCCTTTTACAAATTCGCAAGCCCGCGCCCGTTTACCTAGAGATGGTAAATGATCTCCAGTCGCAACCTGCGACTGTTTACACCGAAAACAGTAGCAGGTGTCCGCCGAGCATTCCGTATTACGTAATGCAAACTAAAACTGGCCCGGACGGGACCATCGCCATTGTCACAGCTTTGGCTTCGCCCGATATATTATTCAATAATGTGTCTCGAATTTATTGACCACGCGTGGGGGCCGAAGGCGGACCTACATTAATATATTTATGTCGGTCGGGTTCTTGTTTTTTTTTCTCTCGAAATCCCAAAGAGGCAAAGAAGCAAACAAAACGCCGCTATATTTATATGGAGCAAGATCCGGAACTAGAATCCGGGTGTGGACCTGCTTTGTCTTTGTGCGCAGTAAATCACAGAGGCGACGTTTATCGACACTTTTATTGCGCAATCGATAATGTCGGCGGTCGTTAGTCATTAGCGGGAGTCCGTGAATAGGAAACGAAGAAATGTTGATGCTGGTTGACGGCATTGTGTAGAATAAATAGATAAAATGTGGCATAAGTTCCTTTTCAACATTTTTTTAAACTTTTGGGTCCATTAAGCCCATTTTTTGTTTCGATTTTTTCATTCGGAAAATGCACAAGTGGGCCCTGGGGATAACATATGGAAAATTCGATTTTCCTATACATATAATATATACTACAGGGTGAGTTTTTTTCGAAGACCACTATGGGGATCTCGGAAACTAGCAGAGCTAGAACAACGGTTAAGTGGGGAAATAATTATTGTAGTTTTGAACGCTCAATGTAATGCCCCTTTCGGATTTTTAAAAAGTTCATGGCTCACTGGATATTTTGAAAAGAGTGATTTTTTGCTATTTCATCAGATCTCTGTATAGCTCCGTTAGTTCTGATTATACAGAAAAACTGTAGAGACAAAAATTGTAGATAATTTTGGGCTTAATAAGATAATCTAATCAAATTTTTTATGTTGTTTGTGATTTTTGAGATTCATGACATAAACTTGTGTTTTTTAAAATGTAAATCATAGTTGGCTGTGGCCTTATCAAATCGGCCATTTTTTAAGCTTTCCAAAGATATAATACTCGGCATAGTTATTATAAAAAATAAAAGAGCTATGGCTAATTTTCTGATTTTTTTTAAATTTTCAGTCAGCCAGGGAATATTTTCATAATTACGTTCTATTTTACAATAAGACATACTTCAAACTTTCAAATATTTTATTTTTAGCTGGTAACAAAATGTGACAAAATAAAACAAAAATTACCAAGATGGAGCTCCACCACATAATTATTTGCCCGTAAGAAATTACCTAGATCAGCTCTATCTAAATAGTTGGATAGGGAGAAATAGACCAATAGGTCAATATCCTGGTCGCCCCGATCCCCCGATTTGTCTGTTTTGGATTTATTTTTGTGGAGAACAGTACAAAATAAAGTATGAGACAATTGTTGAATTAAGAGCAGCTAGCTGTTTTAGAAGCAATTGCCAGTATTGACAGGCGCTCTCTAAAAAAGGCGACAAATTTAGTTTTAAAAAGATGCAATATTTGCATAAATAATAATGGTGGATTGTTTGAACACATTTTATAATAATAATAATTTGAATTTGAGTTTTTTAATTTTTGTTTTATTTTGTTACATTTTGTTACCAGCTAAACACAAAATATAGAAAGTTTGAAGTATGTCTAATTATAAAATAGAACGCAATTATGAAAATATTCCATGGCTGACTATGTGAAAATTTCAAAAAATCAAAAAATTAGGCATATACCGTACTTTCACCGTTTTAGTATACATAGGGCGGAGCCGCCGTGTATTCGGCTAGGTTCGTTAGTCGTTGGCGGGGGGCGGGGCGTGTTTTTTGCTCGCAAAACTCTACTGATAAGCGGTGCGGGACTACTGTGTACTCCCCCCGCCAACGACTGACAAACCTAGCTAGACTTACGGCGACGCGCGGCCTATTCCCCTATGTCTACCAAAACGGTGAAAGTACGGTATAGATCTTTTATTTTTTATAATAACTACGCCGAGTATGATATATCTTTGGAAAGTTAAAAAAAATGGCCGATTTTAGAAGGCCACAGCCAACTATGATTTACATTTAAAAAACACAAGTTTATGTCATCTCAAAAATCACAAACAACATAAAAAAATTGGATTAGATTATCTTATTAAGCCCAAAATTATCTACAATTTTTATCTCTACAGTTTTTCTGTATAATCGGAAATAACGGAGCTACAGAGATCTGATGAAATAGCAAAAAATCACTGTTTTCAAAATATCTAGTGAGCCATGAGGTTTTTTAAAAATCCAAAAGAAGCATTACATTGAGCATTCAAAACTGCAATTCTTTCTTCATTTAACCTTTGTTCTAGCTCTGCTAGTTTCCGAGATCCCCATAGTGGCCATCGAAAAAAACTCACCCTGTATAATACGTTAATTATGTATCTGTTTTTACGAGTATAATTTCGAGATGTCCATACAAGATTACGCCCTTATTTCAACCCTTTAGTTACCTGCAACACTCAAGCCTTTGGTTTTCTGAAGCCAGGTTCTATTATTAATGGTTCATTTAATGAACACGGCTTGTGTAAACATATGGGCAACAGACATTTTTTATTTTTGTTATCCCCAGGAGCCACTCGTAAATTTTACTTAATTCTACTTAACATCGATGTACTTTTTAACCCACTTCGAGGCTTGTATGCGAAAATGGTGCACCTAAATCTGTCACCATCTTACTCCGATTCAATGCTCTGTTGACTGAAATATCTCTAACATGTCGGCTATAAGCACATGTTCGGCATGATTACCAAAAAGGAATCTTGACAATAACCCAATAATACTTCAGAACGTGTTTTAATCCGGTAAATGTCCCAAATCAATATCCCAAAAAATCGGCCTACTTTGATTAAAGAACAAGATTAGAGAGGTCGTTTCTTCAATATCTTTGGACGATATTAGAAGAATTTTATTTGAATTTATTTTTCGTTTGAAAACGTGCTTAATATGGTGGCAGTGTGTTTGAGTAAATAAGATGTTTAAAACTTGCGGATTGTTAATTTGGAATAATTTAGGTAATTTGTATTAGGTAATTTTAATGATTAAGTACAAATAAATCAAAGTATTCCGATTTTTTTTAACTATGGACTATCTTTTAATTTGAATAACTTTTACTAACAACTTTTTTCCATATCTTCACAAATAAAGGCAGTTTACTCTTGTGCCATTTTACATTTCTTAAATTTGTTGACAAGAACAATAAATGTTAATTATTTCTATGCCAATCTTATAAAGAAGTTTTTCCTATTGGGCACCCTAACCATGGACAAACCGTAATATTTAACGTATACTGGGAAAAAGTTGAAATTGAAATTGTTTCTCTTGGTATGTATGTACATGTTTCAATGGTATAATGAAAACCGCAAAACAAACATGATGTTCAAATAAAACTCCGAGTAAAACTAATGATGAACGAAGTCTGGATTTATTTTTCTTTTCTTTGTATTTTTCGAGATTTTACATTTCGCACAGGGTGCATTTTATCAAATTAAACGACACATAAAAGCAGTTTATTGCGACGTGATAAAATTCGTCGCTCCGTTTAAATGTCAAGAGCGGACGATTATTAATGTGCAAAAAATTCCTGACGTACGAATAAATAAATAAAAACTTGATTAACGATACTATAAAAAAATCGCAAATTAATCAGGAACCATGCGAAACAATTTTTGAATTTCCGGCAAAATGTGTTCGATGTAACTGCAGACATTCATTGGCCAAAAATTATTTTACATACTTCCACCAATTTATTTCTTAAGTAATATATTTTTTATTTTTTTGTAATAAACCAATGAGTTTTGGTTTAAGGCTGGAATTTATTTTTTATAGTTATTTTTATGGATTAGTCAAAAGTTTGTAAGCTGTAATAGAGAGCCACAAAAACAGGTCGGTAATATTGTAGAAAATAACTTTAAAAAAATAAAAAACCAGGCTTTATTCAGATATGTAAGTGGCGTGGTTTTGATAGATATCTAAGTGACTTGAGATATTCTTTCGAGTGCCTTTCATACCGAAGCTTGTAAATATATGAACAGCCTGGCAAGTGGCAACCCCGATAAAGTTCTTATAGTCAAGTTTAATTTTAACCTGGTATCAAAGCGCGACAAACTGCCCATAAAGATCGCAGAAAACATTTTTTTATCGGCGTGGGGTGACTGCAAACGCCACTTTATTGATGTTTTCACAGCAGTGGCGCAGCCAGAATTTTAATCAGAGAATATTTTGTGTAATAAAAATTACGAGTGGTCTATATCGACATGGTTACCTAAAGCCAGAAGGTTTTAACAAATAAATTCATGTTCATACCAAAATTGTCTCAAACATTTTATTTTTATAAAGGGTGTGACAGGGTTCAATCCAAATTTAGTATTAAAGAGGTAAATTGCAAAAAACGAAATGCAATAATAATACGGAGGCTACTGGATTCCCTTCGTATACTTTATCATATTGCATATACAGGGTGTCTATCGCGCAGTAGCAAAATAATATACAGGTGATTCAGTTCGAGTGCTCAACATGGGGATCTCGAAAACCGTAACAGATACAAAGTGGGTCAAATGGGGGCAAAGTTGCGCTTTTGGGCACTTAATAATATACCGTTAAGAAAGTTACAATATTTTGATGGGTTGCTGAAATATTTAAGAAAAACCGAATTTTTGAAAATTAGGTTTTATTTTTTCTGGTGCCTTTTGCGATAATATGGAAAAATAAATTATCCTTTTTCATAGACTACGTCATTTTATTTTTAAATTTTCGAGGCGACATTTCGTTTTTGAGATAGAGGGATCATTTTAATTTTTTTAAATACAAACCTGGATTTTTTATTGCATATTTCGAAATGAATCGTTGTCCTGAGTACAACCATGTATGACACATACATATTTTTTTCGTTTTGGCCGCTAAAATGCACTTTTACTAAGAAAAAAATTAATACAGTCCTGGACTATGCATATTTATCTTTTTTTTTCAAAGCTATTCCAATTATAGCAGGTCATCATTATTTTAATACCTACTGGAATAATTAAACTCCATGTTTGTCATATTTTGAAATTATTTTTTATACTTTAGGTAAAATGTATCCCACTATTGTTAATAATTTATTATTGTTGTTATTTGCCTAAAGTATTTATAAAAAAGAATTTCAAAATATGACAAACATGGAGTTTAAATAATCTAGCAGGTATAAAAATAATGATCACCTGTTATAATTGGAATGGCTTTGAAAAAAAAAAATGCATAGTCCAGGACCGTATTAATACTCAGGAGAACAATTCATTTCGAAATATGGAATAAAAAATCCAGGTCCTTATTTAAAAAATTAAGATGATCCCTCTATCTCAAAAACGAAACGTCACTCCGAAAATCTAAAAATACCATGACCTACTACAGAAAAAGTTACGACGGAAAGGTATAATTTATTTTTCAATATTATCGTAAATGGTGCCAGAAAAAAATAAAATCTAATTTTCAAAAATTCGGTTTTTCTTAAATATCTCAGCAACCCATGGAAATATTTTAACTTTCTCAACGGCATATTGTTAGGCGCCCAAAAGCGCAAGTTTGCCTCCATTTGACCGACTTCGTATCTGTTACGGTTTCCGAGTACCCCATCTTGAGCACCGGAACTGAATCACCCTGTATATGTATATACCAAAAAGGTTCACCCTTTCTTGGAAAATTTTAGATAAATTGAAATAAGATAATATTGTTGTCACGCAAATATCTACCGAATCGACACAAATATTTGGGAAAAGAATGGGGAGTTCAGTTACACCCCATATATACTCAAATTATTTTAAGAAGTCCTTACTGGGACTGTCAATTGGTAATTTCGATATCCTAAGTTGGCACCAATGCAGCAAAAACTGCAACCGGGTCATAAGTTCAGGTCAGTAACTAGCCCATTTGCACTAATAACACGAAAAGTAACACGAACAATAACAACACAGATGATGGTAAAACTCACGAAACGTAGAAAACCGGCGAATATTTTCATTGCCGAATGTTTGAACCAGTTTGAACGATCTGGAAAACCTTCACTGTCACTTTGACACACCGAAGCTAAATTTGCCTGAGTCCGGCCATAGAGAAATTAGTTGTAGTCATAGTTATTGTTATTTATAGCGGTATAATCGTGATTGCAATGGGGTTTTTATTTTATTATGCTCTTTTTTTCGTATCACTTGGGTAACTTTTCACATCATAAATCAATGAGTGACGTCATTAACTGGTTGAGACACATACCAATGTTATACCCATGGTTAACAGAAAATTCCTAGGGATTTTGTCGAGAATGTCATCTGACAAAATCAGGACTTCTTACAGTAATCGGGGTATAGGAGCGCCACTGCTCCACTGCCCCTGATTGAATTATTATTCGCGTCTCCAGCCGCCGCACACTGTCGCAATCTTAATCACGCATTAAACAATCGGTTAATTAATGCGGGGCACAAACAACATAATTAGCCGTTTTAATGATGAATTTTAGACGTTGCTTGCACCGAGTAATCGGGTTACGAGATGAGCATTTGAAAGTGATCAGCCTCGGAAGGCCGGCCGGGCGGGCCATGCACGAGGTTGCCCAACCAGAATTTTCTTTGCGATGCAGATGCGCCGCTCGTCGGAACGTGCAATCTTTCCGTCAAGCTCGATTTAATAAATGGCCGGCGGAACTCGCGGATTTTCCATACGTCAATCAGCGGTCGTCGATTTGTTGCGAAAATACGGCGCAATTTACGAGAAAATTCGATACAATTGGTCGACTCTCAAATATTTCCAGGCGTTGCGCTTTGTCCCAGCTTCAGTTCCCAGTTCGCAGAGGGCTCCGTTGTAGCCGATTGTTTTGAAAATGTTAAATATGCGAAAATAGTAGTTTTAGAAGAGCTTTATTTTTGCACAAAAATAAGGAGGATGATATAAATTTTTCAAGTAGGTACCTACTTAGGCATTACATAAGCAACAAAGAAAAATTGGCATCTAACCTTTTAAGAAGAAGAATCTCGCTTGTCCTTTCATGGACTCAAAATGTCACGATGAATATAAAAGCAGAAGAAGCGTGATATCAAATGTTTTTTTTATTACTGTAGTGAATACTAACACATTCAATTGAATACCTCTCATATTATATTTATTAGTAGATATTAGTTTAACATACAGGGTGCCCAATTTGGATGGAATAATGCATATAACTTTTTAAATACACCTTGTATAGAAAATGTATCCGACAAGAGTTTTTCAGTTGATCTATCTGCATATTTTGGTGGCCTTGAGTTTTTTTGGGAGCCAGTCATTTCGTTGCTATGGCAACCAACTTTGTTTTTTTAAATGGCACCATACACTTTTCTGTTCAAATTTGAAATCGGCTCATTTTTGTGCATACGTCTAAAATTTCATTGGGGTTGCATAAGAAAATTTTTGAGAAAAAATAGAATTTCTGCATGTATGCCAAAATTTAAATTCGAGAGCATTGCCTAAAAAGTAGGATATGCCTAATGAAAATTTTGACATTTTTGCATGTAATGATAACTAATGGTATCTATGATAACCGCATTATTGGTTCATTTATTTTTATTATATAAATGGTAATTTGACTGGCGAAAGGTATTTGGATCTTTTGCAAAATGAGGTGATTCCTGCCCATGCCAATCCAGGATATCTGGTTCCCGCAAGATGGAGCATCGTGATGTGCGCCGCTATTTAAATCAACTCTTCCCACAATCTTGGATTGGCAGAAGAGGGGCCATAGAAAGGCCTCCGAGGACTCCCGATCTTACTCCGTGTGATTTTTTTCTTGTGGGGACACCTAAAGTGCAGGTTGGATAAAAATCGTCCCAAAATATAGTCGAATTAGAACAGCGCATTAGAAACGAAATAGCGTTGATTCCCTAGAATGGATTAAGAATATACTTATATAGTCTCGCTGTGAATGGAGAACATTTCGAGCATTGGTGCATTAAGTGCTTTTTAGGTACCATTGATTTATTGTGCCTATTTATTTATCAATAAACACATTTTGCAAGCTTAACATGATAAATTTTCATTAGGTATGGTCTACTTTTTGAGCAACGCTCTCGAATTTTAATTTTGGCGTACTTGCAGAACTTCTACTTTTTCTCAAGAATTTTCTAATGCAACCCCAATGATATTTTACATGTTCGTATGCACAAAAATGAGCAGATTCCAAATTTGAACAGAAAAGTGTATGGTGCTATTTAAAAAAACAAAGTTGGTTGCCATAGCGACGAAGTGACTGGCTCCCAAGAAAAATTCAAGGTCAACAAAATATGCAGATAGATCAACTGAAAAACTTTTGTCTGAAATATTTTTTTATACTAGGTGTATTTAAAGTTATATCCATTATTCCATATAAATTGGGCACCTTGTATATATTTTTTTATAATCCTACGCAATTTACGCTGCTGCTCTTCTTCTTTGTTATATTTATAGAAAATAAAGTAGTATAGACAACCCTGCATGACAATGAAATCGAAATAGTAATAATTGCTACCCCTTCACCACAAATGAACGGGTTTGTGTTTGCTTCTATTTATAGCATTGCTAGTTCAGTATTGTGAAAAGACCTGCCCTTCTCAAATTCTTAGATTGACATATTATGATGCACACTAGCGAACATATACTGGCCAAACTCATAATACACCTGTCCTGTCTTGTCGCAAAAAATACAATCTTAGTATTTGTATAGGAGGTTTCATGGCACATACATTCACAGAAACGCATTTTCCACTCCCAGCCAACAATGCTTGCTTCTATTTCATCGGCGAGACCTCTACAAGAATTTTAACCTTTTGTATGCACCCAGAATTCTGCAGAACTTGTCTTGGGTCAGATCAGTGGCGTAACTAGGAACTTTTTCTAAGGATATCACTTGAAAAAAATGCACTCCAGCCGCGACTCGAACCCGGGACTCCTATACTGTGGGCGTAGACACAACCAACTAAGCTAAAGTTCACATAACCAACAATCATGAATGGTTCGTTACCCTACACCCCCTATAGTTACTCTACACCCTCTATAGTAGCTGTAGAAGACGCCGAAGTCTCCTACATCTCACCGCTACTAACTAATATCAATTGGAATAAATAACACCTAGCCGATGGAACCCGTATCCCGTATCTCCGGTAGCCAACGGTACGGCAACAGTATAGGAGTCCCAGGTGGAGTGCATTTTTTCAATTATTGATATTCTTTACCTGATACATAATATGCCACTAAAACATCCTTTATATGCCATATGTAAACTTGTCAAATTAACATTTGCATGTTTTTATTATTCTCTATTTCTGTAGGTCCAATGTAATATTGTATCACAGAAAAACAGCAAGCTGGTTTTCTGTGATACAATATTACATTGGACCTACAGAAATAGAGAATAATAAAAACATGCAAATGTTAATGATTGTACTAGAGTCACGTGAAACGAAATTTAATCATTAAAATATACAGAATAATGAAAGATTTTTTTATTCGAGATATTTTCTGCGAGAGATCGTCTGTCTTCTGCCTTGGGGAGAATGACTGACCCCCCCCCCCCCCTGCCTCCCTGTTAGCTGCGCCATTATATCCGAGATCAAAGAGAGGAGAGGGCTGCCTCTGTGCCTACGAATGTCGCAATTTTCTTGACTCGCTTTAAAGTTCACTGTTAAAAATACCACGCGGCATTAGGCGCATGACATTCAACTTTCATAACTTCGATTACCTCTATGATAATTATCGAATCGACCTTGCCGGGCACCGCTTACTCCGCCAATTTCATATCGTTATGGATTTATCGGAAAGCGATCTTAAAAATTGCGGAAGGTGCTAATGGCTCCGATACAAAATCGAAATGAATGCCATAGAATGAAGATGATCCACAACCTTGCCCATAACTGTAATAAAGCAGTGTCGAACAAAGCCAGCTGCAGAACATATTAATAATAAAAAAGTTCTAATATATGTCTATATTTGAGACGAAGAAGAAAAGTAGTAGTTATGAGGTGCATTTGGTTTTTGAAAACCTAACAAGTTAAAAAATAAACACCACGTGATACGTGTGGTTGCCTACATCATACTTAATCGTACATCAGAAATCATAATAGAGGTCATTAATAAATTATTTTGTTTAGGGTTAACACCCTTAACATCTTTATTTTTCGAGTTAAAGAAAACAATGTACAGACAAAAGTTTTAGTATTTTTGATGTTGAAAATATTGATCAAAATCGGTCAACAAATAAAGATTTTACAAGACCAGTAATAAGTCCTTACCTTGGACACTCTGTATATTAATTAAACTTCTAAAAATACAGTCGACGGGAAAGATTCTTTACAGTAACAATAAAATGGTCACTGCCATCTTCACTGTGCAGAATGTTTTAGGTTTTAGCCTAAAATTAACCAATCAAAATCGAAGATAATTCCGAATACAGAATGCGTTGGTATAGTATTTCTAAAGTCACTTGAAACAGCATAAAAACTCTAATTGGAATTGGCGTCACAAAAAGAATATAGGACATAAGCGTCACGCAGTTTTCAAAAGTATACATATTCTACAAGCTACATAATATTTCACTTTTAAGTTTTTTTTAAGGTTGTCGTCAAACACAACGTAAAGGTTAATGCACCATATAACATTGTCAAAAGGTCTCTAAAAAGCCATATTGATTATAACTATTTACGCAAGTATATCCTATAAGATCTGTGAAATTATGGCACGCCTATCCACCGCATTTCGCTGCACAAGTGGCCAGCCGCCGAACAGTGTAGCCCATGCACGTATTGGTATTGGTGATATAATATTAGGCGAGCATGCAGTCACTTGTTTTTACTAAAATATCTATCTTCTCTGTCTCCTTCTTCTCTTCTTACTACTAATACCTGGTTCGGTTTAATATGGTTAAAAAAGTGTTTTGTCTCGTATTTTATTGCCGAGACGCCTGATGTTCTCGAGCTACCCTGGTAAAATATAAATGAACTCACTTGAAACACAATATGCGGGGCGCGATCTATTTCATAGCATTTATCACGCGCTGCTACTGGTAAAAATATCAGACTTATCAGCAGAAATCGCCCGTATAAAATTCAAAGGTTTTTATGCGGTCGACGTCGACCTAGTCAAGGAGGCAGCCAGTGAGAAAGCGAGCGTAGCGATTCGATTGGTCGGCGTTTCGAAGATCCACGGAGCAGGTGTCAACGTAGGCCAGTTAGGACAGTATAACCAGTGCCGTGCACGGAAATAAGGATTGCGCTTTATTTTACGGATTTCGGTTTTGTGTATAGATTTTGTGTGGTGTTGTTTTGTGTGAAACAATATTATTGGTTTGCTTTGGTTTGAATTATTTCAAAGTTTATTTTATTCTTTTTTAGAGCATTTAAATAATTGTTTTATAATATTATTTATGCTGTTCCAAGTGACTTCATTTATACCATACTACCAACTAAACCAGTAGTTAATATCTACTTACCGATTATAAAAGTTTAAAATACAACCAAGGACATTCACGGGTGTGGCCATTACTTTCGGAATAATAAAGACTTCTTGTTTTGGTATGTGTTATTAGTGTGTTGTTGTTTACTGTTTTGTTCTTTTGTCAAATTAAAATTATTTTCTACAAGTAGGTGTAGTATTTTTAGTCAACTTTTAGGACTTGTGTCACTCTGAAGGCCTTCTGGGTTTTGAGGTAAACAAAATAACTCTTCGGTCAGTGCTTGTAGATTCAAAGTACGTATTTCTTGCTGTGCACAAGAATGAAAAAAATTGTACAAAATTATATTTTTGTCTACAAATTAGGATACTAGTTTGAGGCCTGTGAGAATTAAAACATCGTTGTATGCAATCTTCCCAGCTATTTGTAAATTTCATCTGACCGTTGTAACATTCCTAATGCCATTAACGTTAACCTACTGATATTAAATAATTAGATAGCTTGTTAATGCCTAATTGTCATATGCAATTAATTCCGAAACGCTTTACCATTTATAGGATATAATGTAATGTGGGCATATTGTGCTAGAGTAACAGGTTTTATCAGCGAGACTAGCAACATTAGCGATGTCTACAGCCTGAGCTTGGATCACGTTTTGGCTTTGTCAGAGAGTAAAAGGAAAAAGTTACCGAACCAGAACAGAAGCTGACAATACCGAGGCAAGTTGAGCGTGAAAATGTCTACTTTATTATTAATGAACAAAATCCGGGATTACTTTTATATTATACAAGAAGTTATAAAACTGTTAAGAGGGCTATTTATACTTAGTTGGTGTAGAAGTGAAATTACAATATAGGTACTTAGTCTACGTCGCATACAATCCATATATTCTAAACTTCAATAATTCGTTTAATGTATTATGTAGGTGTATGGGCTTTGCTTCTCATCTGCATTAATAGGGTTGAAAAGCTGAGAAGTTTCTTATAAGTAATAATTACAATTAAACCTATATAGAAATTTTGATGTTGGCTGCTATATTGTAAGTGTATATATTGTTTATAAAATTATGACGGGCTGGAACCTTTAACACCACCTCTTGTCAAAGGAATATACCCTCAAATTATTTAAAACAACATAAGTATATGCGCTCAGCTAGGAAAATTGTCGAAAATTGTAATTTTCGTTACATTTCTTTACAATTCAAAGAAATGCAGACAGATACTTTGCTATTTTCCAACGTTTTCTACACACCTACAAATTCGTCACCTAAAATTATTGCAAGTTGTTGCGGGTGAAATAATTATTAATAAATCTCTTATCTGCGGTGATCTACGTAAAATTCCCGAAGGTAAACGAGGCATTACATTTTTAGGGGTTACGAAATTTTCTATAAAAAAAAATACAAAATATACAGTGTGTAATGTAAAATACAGTGTGTCCCCATTGAGTTCGCATAAGGTGTAAAACCCAAAAACAATTGGAGTTGAAATTTGAGCTTCTGGGGATCAGCCCTGCTTGGTTTGAAACTAATTTGTGACATAATTTTAGTTTCGAAAAATCACGTAGGTATGCCTTGGAAATTATGAAGAAACAAATTTTCCACATCAGTAAAGTGTCCATTTTGTAGGTTTTACGACAAAATATTATTATGGAAACTTGTTCAGAATGAGAAACTGAGTAGGTTTGCGAAATTTTCGAAAGTCTAGGCCTACTTCGATTGTTTGGCATTTCCCCACTTTTTTAGAAAAGTGCCCTTGTTGTAGGTTTTAAGGCAAAATATTATAAAGAAAACTTGTTCACAATGAAAAACTGTATAGGTGTGAAAAATTTCAAAAGCCTAGGTCGACTTTGATTTTTTCTGCTAAAAAATTAAAACGCACAAAAATCAAAGTATACCAGGCTAGGCACTCAAGATTAGTAGAGTCATAGGTTGCATGGTAACTCTTGAACGAATCCGCGCACAACGCGGGAATGACGTCAGCTAGTTGCCCGTCTAAATTGACGGAAAATGAAATTAGAAGTCACCAGATATTTTCATCCGTTTATCATGCTTTTTTACACAAAATAGAAAATATAAATAGGTCTTATAATATTTAGGTGTATTCTAATATCAAAATATTTTTCAGTGTGATAATAAAAGCAATATCTTTTCTTGAAATAAATTAGTAATGGAAACATAGACTAGACAAAGCTACACATAAACTATCAGAACCGAGGACAGAACCATTGTTAAAATTTCCGCACGTTACACCAAATATTTTGCATAAAATTTGATATAAAAAGTAATAACTAAATTAAAATACCTGTACCTCACCTTAGTATCGAGTCCTAAGAATTAATTGTAAGACATTACAATTTATCTGTTTTAATTTGTTTTCGTTCCAAAATTTCTGTAGGCAAACTTTGCTATGGCTCTTTTAATCTATGATGGAAGCAAGAAAAACTGTGATATGGTAGGTACTTGTGCTTGACATAAATAATAATATTAAGGAATTATTAAATTGTTTAAATGAAGTCAACCTTGACAGTTATGATGAAGTAAAACAAACGCAAATAAATACCTGCATTTTATTTATATATTTTTTATTAATAATCAATTTATTCTACAGACAACAATTAACTATCAAATTTTGGAATGTTTACATTTTTAATACAAAATTATTATACTCAATATAGTGCGGACATCACGAATCTTGTTCCCTGGGTCACAATGGTCGACAACAGAAATTGCATTGTAGACCATTGTGACGCAGGGATCAAGATTCGCAGTATCCACTTAGTATCCACTTAAGTACCTACATATTAATGTATAATACAATAAAAAATACTTTTTATAATGTATATGTGCCCTTTTGCGATAACTTTCGAACGGTATTATTTGATATGGCACCGCCCCATTGTTGCAATGTTATCTACTAGTGCGGGCAAGTTTCTTTCGGATAATTAAAGGCTCGTTTCGTTTACTAAAATATCTAAGAGTAAAAGCTCTAGGCAATTCATCTTGTGTCCGATTTTTTTAAGCAATGTCAACTAGGTCTGCAGTTAGAAAATCTTTAAAAGCAAGCTTTGACTTTTCTTCAAAACCAACATTATCTTTTTTATCTAGCCAACAGAAATGTGTTGTTGCAAAAGCTTTGCCCAATTCTTATAACGTTATATTCTCTGTTTAAGAATTACATTGTCGCTTTAAAGTTTCTTATGTCTTTTTCAAAATGTCTATATCATTGTTTGTTGTTTGATCAGGGGCGGATTAGAGCTATGTTGGGCCCTAGGCTAAATTTATTTAAGGACCCCTTGACCCGTCGCAATAAAAAATCAGGTAAAATTTTAAGTGCCGATAGGTTTTTCATCAACAATTTTATTTATTTTAGAAAACGACACATTGAAAAAATATTAATTTAACATTTAACTTTATGTACTAAGAACATAGTAGATACATATATAGGTACTTATTATTAATTAAAACCTTTTTTCCTGGCTTTTATACTTGCAAAGCATGCCATAATTTTTTTGTTTCTATAATATTATTAAGGATTTCATTCATACCACTGGCCTTCTCGTCACTTAAACTGTTTCTTTTAAAAAATTTCCCGAACAGTTAGTTGCTGCCATACACAAGAACAATACCTTAATGATGTGTCTAAATTATTTTAGACTATCAAGATTCGGGTCAATTTCCGTAATAAAATAATAGAACCTTACACACTCATTTCCGAGGCTTTGGTCTAAATCATCTGGGTACTTTTGTTGAAGTTTGTGTGCCTTCAAAATTATATCTTCATCTTGACATTTTAAAGATAAAAATCCAAAGAGATCTGAAATGCTAACATAGGATTTTTTCCGCTGGTTTAGCTCCGCAATGAGATTGTCAATAATCAAATTAAACGTGTTTATTAAAATGTTACTTCGAAAATGTATTTGTTTGACTTGGCTTCATCAAATTGAAATTTTCTTATTTCTAAATTAACGTAACCTAACTTAGGAAAGCACAGAGAATAGACTGAACTACAGAACATTAAACACTAAAAACGACTGAACCCATCGTCGATCGTCGGCAGCGGCGGCACTGGCGGCAGCGCCACGCCGTGGGCAGATGCCAAGATACAGTTTGTTCAGCGAATTTGTTCGGCCCTACGTCACAACTCCCGTCCTTGTCTTACTTGTGAATATAAGATGGATATCGGTCGTATATTCGCTGAACAAACTGTATGCGACATGCTCGTATTATTCATGCGTCACTGTGCCTGTTACCTCCTCTAGCGGTGAGTGGACTAAATAGAGTACCCAACAGCCTGAATGAAAAAATTAGGAGTGATGTTTTCTTTGTCTGAAATTTGCAATTGCAAAATGCAAAATGTAAAACTTTTTCCAATCCCGAATTCCGATCGAAACATCGAAATAAGAACGGGCCCCCTAAAGCCTTGGGCCCCTAGGCTATAGCCTACTCTGCCTATAGGGTAATCCGCCACTGTGTTTGATGAAATTATCACTATTTTCTTTGTCGCGTTATAATTCCGTTGGTGTTTCTTTGCAAATTAATACATCAGTATAGTATAGATATTTCGGTATTTTTCGAGGTATTTTCGGGTTCTGCATAATTCACTGCTAAGAACAATGAAGGAATGATTGGAAAATAAATTTGAATTAAAAATGAAGGAAGGGCATCAGGCATAGCTAAGCCACGCATTTTTCTGCCTTTGTTCGTGCATCGCTTAGGCACGTAGGTATCGAATTTATTCTCGTGTCCTCAACAATATTTAGTCCCGCGATTCTGCATGGAGCCACGAAAAGTGAAACCAAACGCGCGAACGTAGGTGATATCCTTGACAAGGACGCCGGTGCGGGCGTCCGCTGTAATAAGAGGCAGGCGGGCGGTTGCGAAATCGGCGGAATACAGAAAGAACCGATGCTGGCTAAAAGCAAGTTACACGGGTACAGCATGGAGTACCGATAAAATACCAGATAAAACATGCTGTCTAACCGTTTAAACTGAACCCGATATAGCGTAGCTGAAAAAGAAGAATGAGAGAGAGAGAGAGAGAGAGAGAAGACGGAGTAAAATATAGTTCAACGCAGGAAAGAAAACGTTTCTAAAGAATGCGAGATTTCATATACGAGTAGTCGCTATTTATTGGCGAATACAAGTTTTAGCATATTGAAGCCGAATTTCTGAATTCTGTAATACCGAAAAAATAAAGCTCGCATCACGCGACCACTTACTCACTTTTATTTCTAACGCGGTGTAATAAAATACCTATTATATTTTTTCAACATCCTCGCGTCTACCATCGCCTTTGAAATACAGCAACAAAGCACTTCTGCCAGCGAACCGGCCGACAAAACCGGTTAGCCAACGCATTTTGTTCCTGTTTCTATAGTACGTAAAGTTAACTGCGTATTTGGGCTACCACAGCGCTCACTTTTTGGGCCGCCGGCAAGCTTGGCAGAGAGCTCAGTGACGTTTCGTATGTTTGTGAGTTAACGGGCGCAAAACGAATTTAATATCCAAAATAAAATAAAATTGTTGTTTGTTATGTCCCATTAATTTGACAAGCATATTTCCATATATTTTTTTGAAGAGACCGTCTAAAAAGCAATCGAGAGTAAGCATACAGAGTGCCCACTTTTAACTGTACACAAATCGATAAAACATTATTTTGTGAAACCTTCTTTTTTCGAAAGATCTTCAAAAAACGCTTCCTTTGACGTTATTACTTTTGTCAAAATGCAAATCCAGGGTCGGCTAGGATTTTTTTTCTATCCCCGATTTTCACAAAAACCATTTAGCGATTTTTTATTTAAAATAAAACAGCAGCGCCAATCAGGACCCCTGATAACCCCCATATACCAAATTTGAACAAAAAATATAGAGGGTGTTCGGTTCTACACCGTGTTGAGCAAAATAGGGAGTTTAAGGGCAGCTGAGAGTCAAGTTTGCCATGGAATTATTTCAAAACAGGACCACCGAAAGTGCTGACAAACGGAATTGCAAGAAGAAATATACAGGATGTTTTTGTCTACAGCGTCTGATATTTCCGACTTTTTCGAATTTTATGCTGGTCAAGTTTGGCTTGGATTTTTGCAACAATGTTACTTAAATATAAAATATAAATAAATACAATTTTAAAAAAGTATCAAGTAATAGAGTCATTCAGTCTACGAACAATATTCTAGTTTTTATTTAAAAAATTGCATTCAGGTAAATGTCCTTATTTGATTTATTTTTAAACAATTTCAGATTCTATATTTTTCGAATGTAGTCTGACACTGCATCATTTAGAGAATTTTTAGATTGGGTAATAATTCTAAAAAAAAATCTGTCCAGATAGTTCAATTTCTTAATTAAATATTCGCAAAAATCAGATTGCCATGGAAATTAAACAGTTATAAATTAGCCTAAAAATAACCAGGTTATGCTTAATAATTCTGTTAAAAATCGACATGTGCTGAATTAGAAGGGTGGTCAGTTTTAGCCAAGGTCTAATCCTCTATAGACCTTGAGCTTTAGCTAGGACATATCCTGGCCATTGAGTTTGAATCAAACGCCTAGAACTCAATGTCAGTGAGTGCGACTGCGAACCATTCAAAGTTTCTATGTATTTGATATTTATAATAATAATAACTGGCCATTCGAGCACGTCATCAATTTTTCCGGCACACAATACGTTTTAAATGGAGCAGAGTTATTTAATGAACGTAAACTGCTATATTCGCTCCAGCTTCGAAATGGAACAATGAATTTGATGGCGAGTATTAAAAGTTTTAAGGTCATTGTATACTTATAACGCGCTGCTCGATTTATAACGCATTCATGTTCAGCTATGATTTTATCAGAATGTACTGAAAGAATTTCATAAAAGTTGATTATACACAGTGTGGTCATTTAAGTGTGCAACATATGGGACTTTTTTTTTATTAATTGCACAACCAAAATACAGAAAGTTGATGCATTTTCAATAATCATGCAAGTTAAACATCATACAGGGTAGGTCAAAAAATATAAAATTTGTAAAGTACCCCCTTATTTCAAAAAATCCAGCAAAAGGTTATTAAGAATAGTTGTTTAGAATTAAAAGCTATGCCTAAATACCAAACATAGCCTCCTAATAAGAAAAAAAATTTTCGTGAATTTATATCCACGGCTTCTTAATAAACATTTAAATTAAAAATATTGCACCTTAAATGAGAGTTTTTTAATATACACATTATCATTACTAGTGTTTGACCTTGTTCAGAAGAATTTTTGCGAAATTTTAAAGTTTTGCTTAATATCGTTGCAACAAACATGAAGTTTGTGATTCCCTAAAAAATTAAAAATCTAAGTGAATTTTACAAATATGCTCGAATTTGAATAAAGTTATGCGAAATTGATTTAATTTTGATTGATTTATGAAATTGCTTAGGGTGAATATTAAAACAAATTTTTTTTAGGAAATTATTAACGTTTTTCAAAAAATATATTTTTTTTCTTAGGAGGCCATGTTTTGGTATTTAGACATAACTTTTAATTCTAGACAACTTTTGTTAATAACATTTTGCTGAATTTTCTGAAATACTCTTGTAAAATTTTTATATTTTTCATCTACCTGTATGCTGTTTGACTTGCAACCATTCTAAGTGCGCCTAATATGATTATCGAACATGCACCAACTTTCGGAAATATTTGCATTTTCGTTGGGCAATTAATAAAAAAAATCCCATATGTTGCACCCTTAAATGACCACACTGTATATTAAGAATAAGAAAAAGCGTGTCACGATGTTGCAAAATTTGGAATGTGTGTTTATTCATTTAATAGCTTATAAGCATATCTATAATTATTTTTGGTGTATCAGCGTTCCAATGCGGCCAAAATCCAAAGCAGATATTTCGGCAATGCCGAAAATCATACGATCCCGAATATATAACAAAATTACGTTTTATGTTTGTTCATCACCATATCACTCTGGTGGCCGCTACAAAAACATAATTAAGCCGTGGTTAATCGAAGCGTGCCAAGAGATCGGTATCCATTTCCTGAATTTAAAAAGTTAAAAGGTAGGTAATCGTCCTGCGGCCTTGCATTTTTTTGCGCTTTTCGCAAAGAACACAGTTCGGCAAGGTCGTTTCGAATAGAAATCAATCGCGGCAAAGAGATCGTTACGTAACTTTATGCAATATCTAGACCAGCGCGGCGGTATTTCTTTGTCTCTGGTTCGGATTTTTCAAGTTTCTCTAAAAGCATTTCGTTGTGAAATTGGTTCAAGATTGGAACCAACCCGCGGTACCAGGATCGGGAGGTACCGCAAGATATGGAAGAGATGGGGTAAGGTGTAAGTAATATGGCGAAAAGCCGAAACTACATTTTACTTCGATGTACAAGAAACACCCAACAGAATATTAGGTAGGTACCTAAATATGGTGATTGACAGGTGTTTTAGGGCACATTTTAGCTGATTTCAACGCAAACGGGTGATTTTATCATTATGAAACAAGAGTACAGAATAAGATGCACTAAAATTATAACCCAGAGATCAAAAAGAAAATGACGAATAAAAGCATGATACACAAGCAGCGCAAGTGAAGCCCTTTTGAGGCAAGTAGAAATTTACATCTTGGTCAAGGGTCTTTGTTTATCCTCTTGTAAGTTCCTTCATTTAATAAATCATTTAATTTATTCACAAAACTAACATTCCTCTTCGCCCCATTGTAAGTTCAATAAATTCACCATGTCATTCGTTAGCAAAATATTTACTACAAATTGTTAATCCGTTAATATAGGAAACTCAAATTCATTTATCAGAAACAGTAATCATTTTTGAGAAAAAAATAGGGACAAGCTGATATTATACCAAAAGGATTGCGCCTAAAAGAACCATTTACTTTTTTAGTAGGAAATTTAGCAAAATATTGTTCCGATGTAGTATGATGCTGATAAGAGAAAGAATCCAAAACCAAAGAAGTAACTTAAACAAATTATGGGGGATATAAATAAAATACAGGAAAATATTAGGGAACGTGTAGGTCGGTATTTTTCTATGATTTTAATCACATATCAAATTGTATCAGAATAAGCTATAGGTAATAGCGTAGAGTGAAGGAATAACTCACTCAACGGTAATAGGCATTTTGACCTATGTCATGATCTTTGAGAAAGGAGGAAGATTTATTTTCCGAAAGCTCAGAAAACAAGTTTGTTGAAGTTATTTTTTGAGTTAAACGTTCAAAGTTTCGTTCATTCAACTTGAAAAAGTTGTCTTTTAACCAGTTTGGTGGAGAAAAACCCAATTAAAAAATTTAATGTTACCCATTCGAAGTTTTACTTGGAAAAAGTTACTTTTCTTTAAAGTACGAAACACATTTTTTCTACTTTGAGTCTTACCTGTCGAGCAAATTTTTTAGACACTTTTTCAGAAATACCCTGATAAAATAAAAAAAAATCAAATTTGCCATGAAACAAATACAAAAAATTGTCAAAAGGACATTTTTGTTTACAACTAAAATCTACATAAGAAAATTAATACATTTTATTACTATACAGGTTGATTCTTTTTTTTAACAATTGTAGGTACTAATTACCTACTTCTACGCTACTGGTTGTGCAAGATATTAACAGGTTTTATGCTAACCCATGGCGTTATAACGTGCACCAAATTTGACTTAAATATATCAACTAGTTTGTTAAATATTCAATAAAATCCACATATTTTAAAACTTCAAACACCCTGTAAAAAAAGATACAGTTTATACGAGAAAGAGCGGTTGCAGTTTGGTCCCTTGGAAATGAAACACCCTGTATATTACGTGTAAAAGTTACAATTCAGTCAAGGTTAGTTTCTATTTAATCAATCGGGCGGGGTATAAATGAAAAAAATTAACTTCACATTCAATAACCGAAATTTTATATCAAACAATGTATTTTAGAACTTAACTATATTCTTAATAGCTTGCAAACATCTCCACTTGTCAGGCAGGTAGAAAGGTTCATACACGTGAGGGAACGGAGTATCAAATCCCGTCACTCTAGCCACTGGAGCTTCAAGATGCAAAAAACACTCCTCCTAAAAAACATTAAAGCTGTTGGGAAATTTCTGAAAATCCAATGAAGTGAGTGTGTTGAGTCTGTAACTCAAGGAATTGAAGCACATTGCTTTGAGCTATTTTTAGGAGGTATACCTCGGTATTTTAATGTCAATATCGAGGCCAATGGATATATCGAAATAACCACAAGCGCGTGTTGGAAAATTGTCATTACGTTCGTTTTCCAGAACTATAAATAATATCATTGTAAACTGGCAACAACAGTCTGTAGAAAAATTGTTGAAAATTTGCGATTAAAAAATCATGTTGATACCTATGTATCTGTTACAGACCGTATATGTAAAACAGGCCGTATAGAAAAGGACTAGTCCATAATATGTAAACGGACTGAAGATATTAGTCCATATGTATAAGAAGCTTGTCCGTCAACAAACGGTCTAGTCGGTTTGCAAAAGGACTAGTCCTATTATATACGGTCTATCTGCAACTAGACCGTATATCACAGAGAGATTTAAACGAAGACAGAATGTATGTGCAATGTTTTCCGGGCGGTTTCGACGTCCGCCATTTCTGAATTACCCCTTCTTTTTTATATAGGCCCATCAAAGAAGTATATTACTTCTTGCTGGTACGTAGCACGGGCGTAGCCAAGGGGGGGGTTTCGGGGGGTTCAAACCCCCCCCCCCGAAATAAGCATAATAGTACCTAAAAATACGAGGAGTGAAGAGTTAAATTATTATTACGTTTGAATATATGTAGTAATAGTAGCGCCTAGCGCCATCTTTTGACGAGAGGCAGACGCAGTTGCAGCCGAACTTGCCTACCCCAAAATCTAGTTTGGAATGCCTAGATATGTGCGATAAAAACCTTTATCCTAATATTTACACATTACTACAAATCTTGGCTACCATTCCTGTATCCACTGCTACCCCAGAGAGGTCTTTCTCGAGCCTAAGGAGACTGAAAAACTATTTACGAAACACTACAAGTGAAAACAGACTTAATGGTTTGGCTCTAATGAACATTCACTATGGAACAGAAATTCATGCAGATGAAGTAGTGGATATATTTAAAAGAAAAAGCCGAAGATTTCTTCTTTAATGGTTTTAGATTTAGCGCAGAGGAACGAAATTAATTTATCCATTTCATTTAAAGTTAAGAACTTTATAAATATGTCGTAGTTTTTCGGATGAATATAGTATAGATATTAAATTTCATGTAAGTATATTTTTGTTGTTTTATTTACTTCTCAAACTAACCCCCCCCCCCAAAACTAAATCCTGGCTACGCCCGTGGTACGTAGTATTTTGAAGGAAAAAAGGAAATTATTTGGTATAATGAATAGGTACCCTAGATTTTTTTTCTGCAAAATACATACTAAAAAGAAGGCACATTCTTCTTTAATTTGCCTGTATAAAAAAAAGAAGGGTAATTCGCTACGATTGCACATACAGTCTGAATGTCAATAGTCCGTATGTTAGCGGTGTAGTCCGTATATGAAATGCCATGTCATTTACATACGGTCTGCGCCATTTAGGCCGTAGAGATACAGCCTAGACCGTATACATACGATCTGTTTTCATATGCGGGCTGTAACACATCTAAACTTACTTGTATAGAAGCTGCCAACTCGGCTCCAAAACCGCCCGTCAGAGGCGCCTCATGTGCGATAATGACCCGTCTAGTCTTCCTCGCCGACTATTAAAATAACAAACGAGTTCAATAATAAACTGCCCTTGCACCTAAATCTAGAAAATCGAGATTAGCATACCTTGCATACTGTGTCTCTGTCCCAAGGCAATATCGAGACAAGGTCTATGACTTCACAGGAAACTTGGAATTCTTTCTTAGCAATTTCGGCAACTTCCTTCAGCACGTGCACCTGGGTACCCCACGCTATCAGCGTCACGTCCGAACCTAGAATGCCAATGGAATTGAATTGAGTAAACTTTATCACGTTATACATTGTAGAATCTAGTTTATACCTTATATTAGAGATGTGCCGAGGGTTTATTCCCTTAGAGGGTTTAATAGGCCAGGGTAGATAATTTTTGAGAACAAAAAAATCTAGAACAGCATGACACCCATTGGAAAAGGAAGAAGGTAATAAAAAGGTTTATCGCGAAAAACTACAACTCCTATCGAAAAAAGTTAAATGGAAAAGTTGTAGGTAATAAAAAGATCTACAACTTTCGTATTTACACTTTTTTCACACAACCTTAAAATATCCGCGAAAAATCGAAATTATTTTTATCTCCCACAAAAAAAATTCCACGAAATTTGGTGGAAACTTACCTTCTTATGTCCCGAACGCGCTGTAATTTTTCCGAATCAAAATATTTATTTTTACCCCTTTTTTTTGATTTTAAACCGAAAAAGTTACCTCATTTTCAATCGAAAATACCCACGTCAAAAAGCTGCTTTTTAAAAAAAGTCGGTTTGCTTTTTGTTCGTTGAAACCTCTACTTGCTGACGGTGTAAAAAAATATACATCACTATGGAAAATTTTCTCAGAAAATGCAAAAAAACAACGAAAAAACTCGATTTCGATTTTTTTTAATCATTGTTTAAAATTTTGCGCTATTTATTAAAATTTACACTTTAATTATTACTTGAACAATTTAAGATTGCATGTTGTATTGATAAACCAAGAAATTGCAAATATACAATGTGTCCCGGATAAGAATGAACAGCATGGGTATCTTGCAAACGGTGAGAGATAGAACAACAGTGAAAGGGGAAAAAAGTTGCGCAATTTTAAGGTCAGTAAAATGGTACAAACAGATTTCTAATATCCTTTTTCGTTTTTGAGTTATTTTGAAAAAAGTGAAATTTCGCATTTTTGATTTTATTTTTTTCTGAAGTTGTTATCACAGATAGGAAAACAAGAAAAACACTTTCTTGTGGCACTTTTTAACTTGCTTTAAGATTGCGTTTTTAGATTTGTTCTACAACATTTCGTTTTTGAGAAACCATCTTCAACTTTATTTTTTAAAATACGGACCTTGGTTTTTTGCAGTTTTTGAAAATACTTTTCATTCCAAATACCATGATGTGTGACACGAAAATTAAAAAAAAAATCCTTTTTTCCATTCATTTTTTTGCTATTTTGGAGTAAATTATATTTTGGAGTCGGTGATAGTAAGTGATGATGTATGTAGGATATGATGTATTCATATCTAAATAGATTTAAATTCCTTGCCTTGACTGTCACCAAATCCAAAGATAACTCAATTTAGAAAGATAAATATATTTCTAAAATTTTACTGCAAACGGGCAAATTTTTGAAGTCGGTTTTAACTTGTTTGTAGTACTTGTACAAGTAATTGTAAAATGAAAGAAACCATATAAAAACCCTTTTTCTCTCGAAAAATAAAAACCCGGATTTTTCCCATCACTACTTTATAGGTATGTAAAAAAATAAGCAACAGAAAATCAGAAACTTTTTACTAATTCCAAATGAAAGAAAATATTCTTAAAAGAAACTATATTTCTGTCGGTCAGGAGTCAGGGTAAAATTTTTCTATCGCAGCTCCCGGTCTATTATTTAACTACTAAAAACTAAAAACAATTCCAAATCCAAAATCTACTCTGTTTATTAGATCTAAGGGGGTTAACGATATTTGTGACCAGACAACAATCAATTATTTTAATTTCCAAACCTCAACTTTTTAGGACAAACTTGTAGACAATAGTCGACAAAGTTCATTCTTCGTTCTGCGTACTATTTTCAATGATTCGACAAATCGGGTTTCCCTGTTCAATCCATTTTTTCAAGGGCACCTAAATTGTTGACTTTGAGTGACAAAGTTTCTCGGTACTTATTTTGATGTTGTGAATGTAATGAATACTGAATCCAGATCGAAATTACAAATTACTATGAATGCAGCCTATAATTAAATTTTAAGAAACATCGATAACAGCATAATAAAAACTGAACCTACGGTCTAACCGACACTCGGCAACAATAAAACAGTCGTTGAGTTTTAAATGTTTGAGACCAGAAGAGAAGATTGACAGATTTTTGGACGTGATTTTACTCAGTATGCCTTTCAAAGGGCATTATATTCCGTATATTCTCACAATAATAAGGTATGAATCAGAGAGTCGTCCCGGGTTCTTCATTATATTCGTCGCACTAGAAATACAGTAAGACATCTCAATTTTTGTTTTTTAAATTTATCTTGTACTATTTTAAGGGCCTTTTCTGGTAGTATACTCGGTTTTCTTCTAGAGCATACAATAAAAATCGAAGCTGCCCAAATATACTATATGATTTTTTAGTTTAGAAGTCAAACAATGTAAAATAGTCGGTTATTTTATAATAGTCTTATTTGTTTTGAAATGGTTGATATGAAATGCAGGTACTATGAACAAGACATTTTTAAATGTCTTTGTCTTGGACCATAATGTGTTTAAAAGATTAAAACATATCTAAGTTATCTCAGAGTTTGTTTTGGAATATTGTGGAACAATAAGATATTTTTAAATGTCTCAGTTTTTGTCCAAATCAAGTTGGAATAATTGAAATATGCCTTTATTTCCCTAGTACATCAGGACACCAACTAAAGAATTTTACTAACAGGTTAAACAATAATATCCCTAATTTAGAAATTAGTGTAACACAGGAATATCTACAGAGTAAATGAAAGAATTAACTTTTTAGAAAGTAAAGTTAATAGCGCTTTACCTGCACATATCTGCTTTACCTGCACATATCGTAGACAAAATCTTATAATAGAATTTTTAATGAAATAAAAGAAACTAATTTACGTAAATTTGAGCATCTTAAAAATGAAAACAAAATCAAACTTAAAATAAATCAACGTTGGTTTAAAAGTCTTACAAATGTTGATATTCCTAAAGAAGTAGTTAAGAATATTCTATCACTTGGTCCAAAATTCAGTTTACCACCAACTAAAACTGACATTTCTATTAAGAATCTTTTAGCAGATGTTGAATTGCCTCTTAATCAAATAAACAGTAGGTAATTTTTCAGTTATCATGTTTAAAAATCAATACAGTGAACTTTCAAATAATATGTTGCAAGATCCAACTTATTATATCAAATTACTAAGAGATCCAATACTAATACCATACGACAAAAAGCTAATAATTTAGTTAGTAATTTAACTAAAACTAAGGAAATAGGAAAATACGTTGCTAAATCTTTAAAAATATAAAATTCTATTGCACCAAAATTTTATGGAGTACCAAAAATCCATAAACCTAACCTATAGCTCTTAGACCAATATTTGCTTCAATTGACTCACCAACTAGTAAAATCACTAAGTATTTAACTAACATCCTTGTACATCTTATGAAGAAAATAATCCATATTTTATTAAAGATTCCTTTAGTTTTGCAGAAAAATTCAATAATTTCCAACTTCCCGATAATTATGTCATTATAAGTTTAGATGTTGTTTCTTTATTCACTAGTAGGTATTCCGTTAGAACTTACTTTAAGCTGTATAGAAACAAAATGGAACAGTATCAAACATCATTGTACTATTAACTTCGAAACAACAAGTTTCGGACTAATGTTTTTCTATCCTCTATAAATAAAGTGATCAAAAACTGATTGTATTGTTTATTCGTATTTTCCGGTCAACTTTAACATTAACAGTTTGTACGGGCTGAAAAACTACAACTACACTAACATAAGTTTAAAAAAGTCAGATAACTAAGCCAAAAACTATTATCAGTCAAGTCCTACACTCTGATATCTTCTACAAAGAAACAAGATATCTTGTAATGATTCATTTAATAATAGGCCATAAACAAAGATATCTTTTAAAAGTTGTTTTTTTCTTAAAAAGAAAAAATATTTCTCATACTTATTAGAAATATATCATGTACTTATCATGACCATACACCCTTTCAGGTTTAAACTTTTTTAATTTTCCTATTATTAATAAAATTAATATAAAATACCTTTAAAGGTAATTATCTCAAAATGTTCTTTTTAAAAATAAATGACTGTAATTCTAGTGCGACGATATGAAAAACTGAGTTTTGCGTTTTGATGTGATTTCAGTCAGGCTGCTATGTGTTTTATAAAAATTCCTCGGAAAACCATAGGCATATCGTTAGCGTGGTCCCAAAGGGCTATTATTGTCAAGTGAATTTGTATATTAATAATTAATTTTTCCACGTTTCTGAACAGGCTGCCAATGAGAAGTATCATTGAGTAAACCCCTATTTATTCCTTTACTCAATGGAAGTATGCAAGTTCTTGTTATGCGAAACTGCTGAAGAAAGGATGGCATACCGTTTGCGCATGTCCATGTACAGTTTATATTGAATGTTATTTAATCATTTAAACGATT
The DNA here is from genome assembly GCA_963920635.1 of Pseudeuparius sepicola. Lineage (NCBI taxonomy): Eukaryota > Metazoa > Arthropoda > Insecta > Coleoptera > Anthribidae > Pseudeuparius > Pseudeuparius sepicola. The sequence continues at coordinate 73,288,029 of OY987300.1, forward strand.
TATTCGATGTAAAGTGTACTTGGACATGCTATCTTTTCTTCAGCGTCTTCAGCAGTTTCATGACAAGAACTTACTTACATACAACGATACAATATCCAAAAAATAACGGTTTACAGACAAAATAATATTAATTTCCATTACAATGCTATCCCGGCGTATTCGCCATACTTTTAAAAATGAACTAAATCATTAGATTTGCACACACCTTGGACGACAACATCGGCTCGACCAATCGGCAGCTGAAAATCACCAACCGGCACCTCCTCAACGGCTGCACGGTACAGAGCCTTCGGCTCAAACACCAAGCAAGGATCCGGATCTCTTATGGCGCTCAGCAACAGTCCTTTCGCTTTGACCGGGCCCCTTGGAATGATTACCTAAAAGTGCCCCAGGCATTTTATCGTGCAGAAATAGTTATTTATGTACCAAGGCACTGAAGTTCAACTTTTTATGACTCATGTGGAGTTTAGTTACTGAGGCCTCTGGCCGAGGCAAATAAACCACATGAGTCATAAAAAGAACTTCAGTGCCGAGGTACATATTATATTTTTCTTGAAATCGGAAAAAAAAATGTTTTATTAGGCAAGAAAATAATAATAAGAGATCACCCGTCCACGAACCGACTACGCGCGGCGTTGCTTGACTTTACCGATCGCTCTACCTCGGATTTTTTTTTTCGGATTCGAACAATTTTTATTTACACATACATACAATATTTACAAAGGTAAGGTCTTCTGGTATAGTAGTAGCTCCCGCCCACTAGGGGCACATCTGACAGATAGGGTCGGGCACGAACTCGCACAGCGAATTGTTCTCTAGTTTTGAACTTAGGCTGAAGGTAGGTATGTGAAATGGAATAGTTTAGATTACTTAAGGGAAAAGCCCCAGAGGGACAGAAAAACCCTTTCTAGATAGTTGATATCAAACACATATATCCGACATTGGACGTATCATTAATTTGAGGCTTAGTGCATCGTTCAGAATTTTAATAGTGTGGGGTACACTGGTATGGAATCTTATGCTTTATTCTCGAAATACCATATTGTGCAAGGTTATCAGCCTTTACCCTGGTTATCTCGCGTACTTCTACCTCGGACAAGCATAATGATGTACGGCACCTTCTGACAGAAAAACCAAACTGCTGCTACTTGTGCAGCCTACACAACAAATCTATTAAAATTAAAATTTACTAAAATATCTAGACTGAAGGATTGCGCTTCTATAGGAAACAATGTCGCAATGTGTACGAAAAGTTAAATGAGCCTTTATCGGCCGGGTTTCGAATATTTGGTCACTTTTGACGGGCGATTTCTCCGCGTCCGACGTTTGATGTTTACATCTCGCCAAGGCCTACTTATTGAAAAAATCGTACAATAATGGGCTACATTATTGCTCTGTGCTTTTAATGACGATTTTGAGACATTTTAATGCCGATTTCAAGAAATAGTTGAGTCATAAAAAGAACTTCAGTGCCGAGGTACATATTATATTTTTCTTGAAATCGGAAAAAAAAAAAGTTTTATTAGGCAAGAAAATAATAATAAGGGATCACCCGTCCACGAACCGACTACGCGCGGCGTTGCTTGACTTTACCGATCGCTCTACCTAGGACAAGTATAATGATGTACGGCACCTTCTGATAGAAAAACCAAACTGCTGCTTCTTGTGCAGCCTACACAACAAATCTATTGATTTTCAAATTTACTAAAATATGTATAGTGAAGGATTGCGCTTCTATAGGAAACAATTTCGCAATGTGTACGAAAAGTTAAATGAGCCTTTATCGGCCGGGTTTTGAATATTTGGTCACTTTTGACGGGCGATTTCTCCGCGTCTGACGTTTGATGTTTACATCTCGCCAAGGCCTACTTATTGAAAAAATCGTACAATAATGGGCTACATTATTGTACGATTTCTGCGCTTTTAATGACGATTTTGGGACATTTTAATGCCGATTTCAAGAAAACGTTTTTTCTTCGATTTAACGGCGTCAGCCTCCCAGCTTACCTTTAAGCCGGGCGTGTGCGCGAAGTATGCTTCGGGACTTTGAGAGTGGTAGAGCGCTCCGTGTCCCACGGCACTGCACGGCGACCTTATGGTGAGTTTTCCGCAGTCGAACTGGCCGCCGCTCCTGTAGCGGTACTTCGCGGCTTCGTTTACAATCTGGTGATAAAAGGAGCATAAATGTAATATAATCTGACGTGGTGGAGTGGTCGTACTTGGTCGAACGCCGGAAAAATGTAATCGGCGAATTGAATTTCGGCGATGGCAGTCGTCCCCACGGCAGCAGCGCCTATGGCGAAGCCAACTATGCCTTGCTCGCTGAGGGGGGTGTTGAATACTCTCGATTTGCCATATTTTAGTTGTAAACCTAGTGTGCATCTAAAATAAATAAATTTACTTGAAGAAATGGCAAATATAAATACTTACCTAAAAACTCCACCGAAACCAACGTCTTCGCCAAAAATTATGGACTTGTCGTCGGTTCTAAGTGCAATGTCTAGAGCGTCGTTGATTGCCTGAAACATGTTCATTTTCTTTTTTTCGCCTGAAAATAAATGATGATCAAATCACCCTAAGCGTGCAATACCCCACAGTTAGAAAAAACGCTTTTTTTATTATTATTATTATTATATTATTTTTAACTTTAAGACACGCCGATCATCATTTCTGTTGGAAGATACTTTTATGTAAATGATTATTTTTGTAATGAATCCTGTTAAGGCCTTTTCTCAAAAATATAATAGATGATCTATAGATTTTTAGGATGCTTTTTAATATACTAACAGCGCTACTTTATTGAATTATTGAATTAAAACTAATATCTTGTGAAGCATTCTTTTTGTAAAAAACGACCTGGAAATATCTCTATATTGATTGGAGATTGGACACAAATTATGGATTCATTTCTGTACTTCTTTGACTTTATTATATTCACTATTATATGTGAAAGTTTTATTGCAAAACACATCAGTTTTGTAATAGAATATTTATCAAAAACTGTTTTTAGATTTCTATACCATAATAATATTTCTCCCTGTAATAATTTATAATAAATTTTAAAATCAAGGACAAAATTAATCACAATATAATTTATGTTGTAGGTACTAGAATGGTACAGTTAAGGTTACTGACCTTTTGTTGGTGCACTTTTGTCGGCTGTATACACAAAATGCGTCCGTTTTATCACATTTTTGAAATTGTTGTTAATTTCCTTATTCACTTCACTCAAGCACAAATTGCAAAATTTTTGCAGTGCCATTTTGTGGCTATTTTACACTATTTACACGATATTCGTCGATACACGCGGTTTTAAGTAAAATTGCTCTATCACTGTCCGTTTGTTTTCGACATCGTGAACTTGTTATCGTATTTAAATTTATCGTTTTGTTTAAGAGATAACGGAAGCTAAGCCTTTTGACAATGATCAGGATCTGTATTGTTAAACGCGTTGACTGAAATATATTTCAGTCAACGTTAAAAGTAATAAATAAAAGGATATATCAAAAAGTATTAAAGCCTTGATTTTTTTTAAATATACTGTGTCCTCCTTGTTTTATTACCTAGTGATTTATTTTGATATTTAACTTTGGAGCTAAGCAAATATGAAAAATGAACTCAAGCGTGGTCACGTGACTTTTAATATCTACCAAACTTATTTGTTAAATTTCAAAAAGGTTCAGTTAAAAACTATTGCATATTATAGACCGTCAGATAGTGACAGATTTAGGTGCCCCATTTTCTCATACAAGCCTCGAAGTGAGTTTATAATATGTTTTATGTTTTTCGGGCTAGTGACGATGTACATTTTCATACTTTCGATGGGCTTGTGTGGAAAAATCGGTCAAAACCTCGAACATGGGCAACAAACACCTTTTATTTCTGTTAAGGAAAATATAATTTTCCATGTGTTATCCCCAAGGGCCACGCGTAAATTTCCCTTCATTCTACTCAACATCGATGCACTTTTCAACCCTCTTCGAGGCTTGTATGCGAAAATGGGGCACCTAAATCTGTCACTATCTGACGGTCTATTACATCATAGAATAATAATATTCTATCAACTTTTTATTACTAAATATTGATAAGATGAATATATTTTTTTAACCATAAATGATATTAATTTAATAATTAACTCTACTTTATATACTAGGCATATTATCGAAATTTGGTGCACTTAGGTTCTTGGGGATACAAAACACGCTGGTAGTATCAATTTTAGAATATAATATAAGGGGAGCTAACTGCGCTATTTTTCAGTGACATATATTTCGCCAATGTTTAAATTTTTGTTTGTTAGTTGTTACATAATTTATGATGTAGAATGATATTTTACATAAAAAAGGTACTAGAGAAATGCACTATTTTCGAGAAAATTGCAATAGACTAAAGTTATAAATTACAATTATTTTTTAACAAGTAGGCGTGTTTTGTATAACATTTTTATTTGTATTTTTACTTACAAAATTAATGTGTTTCAATTTCAATTGCTTAATCGAATTAAATATGGAAGATATTTATTGAAATAACGAGTACAAAGGCGAGATATAACTCGGAATTTTACCCTAAATGTACCAAATTTCAATATTATATCTTGTATAAAGTAGAAGATACGGTGAACATTTAATTTTAAAAAGTAAATTTGAATGCCTGTATTTAAGAAACTAAAAACGATACACAAAACACAATCACAATTTTATTTTTATTTTTTGAAATTCTGTATGCCCTGTATACAAGGTGTTTCTTTGATGAGTAGAGAAATTTTAAGCAGGGCTAAAGTTGAACGCCTGGAAACGCCTATGAAGTTATTTTTTAACTCGAAAATAAATAAGAGATAATTTTTTTTTAAAAATATATACATTTTGAGTTTTTTAAGAAAATAAATTCATATGCGTGCTCCCTTACCACTGCGAAGAAAAAGTAGTGTTCTCAATTCCTGGCGATTTATTTTAGCTTAAAAAAGTATAAAAATAAAATAAAGCAACTAATAGCTAAATAAATGTAGGTACGTATATTCAAGCCTAAGAATAAAAAAAATTAACCAGGGCCACTGGAAATGTCTTCTTCTGATTCTTCTGGAATCGCGTCTTGATTTTCACTTTGACTCTTCAATTCGGCTACCTACAAATAGTATGTTACATTAGGCGACTTAAAATATATTATTATTTTGCTTTTTTGTCCTTACCTCTCGAATAAGTTGCTTCTCCCTGGTAGCAGCCCTGTGCAGCAGAAACTTGACTTTTTCCAGCAAACTCGACTTGCGTTCCAGTTGCGCTTTTACGTTGGTCAGTTGCTCGACCAGCGCCGGAACCTTGTCGTTTTCTGGCTTCGACGAGAGCGTTTTTATCTTGTTGTTCGCCGCCGCCAGCTCTGCTTCCAACTTGTTGACCTTTTGTATGGTGTCCGTGTATTGCTCTTTCAATCTGTGGTGGTCCCTCTGCAGTTTGTCCGATGAGCTCTACAGACGATATCAAAGGAACATCGAAATAATGACCAGTCGACCAATACCTATCGATTTTGATAAACTTACTGCTCTCTCTGACAACGGTCGCTTGCCACTCAACAGGCGCTTGTTTTCAGCTTGAAGTTTTTCCACAACTCGCTTCAGGATGAATACTGTTCTCTCCAACTCGGAAACCTTTTTGTTTTCAGAGGTTACGACCGCGGTTTCGGATTCTTCGGTTTTCTTCAGGAGATTCGTGGAGTTTTCTCTTTTTAGTACCTCCACATAACTGGAAAAAATTAAGTCATGCGCCAGTCCATAGTGGCAGCGGTTTTTGAACTGAAGAACCGTAAGAAGAAATAGTATGCTTACTTCTCCAAATGCTGAATTTGCTCCAGAAAATGCGGTATCTCCTTACCGGATTTTTCCAAATCCATTTTGAGTTCCAGGTTCTCAGCCTCCAGCCTCAAGTTGCTCTTTTGTAAATTGGATACGGCTGCCTGTAGTCTCTCCATTTCTGCCCTCGTCTCGGCGGTGCCCTAAATTTAAATATACATATTGTATTTCCCTGTTCCTCGATTCTTTTTGTTTGCTCAAATTATGCAAAAAATAACTCAACAGATGATGGTTGTACAGGGTGTCCCAGCTTTTTAATAGTAATAAAAGCAACTAAAGGTTTCTAAAGTTTTATAAGCGTCTTCTAGATGACCGGTTACTGATAGATTTATAATAAAGTCACGATCTAGTGTTTGTAACCTTTTTAATAAAACCTCCACTTCCTGTTACCAAAAGTTTTATAACCGAGTTATATATAATGGTCTTGGAAAATAGAAAATACTTTATAAAACCTGTAGGGCTAGGTTTTATAGAGGTAACTCTAAACACCTTTTTGTTCCTTCTGCGAAATTAAGACACTTGCTATATAACTTCTAAGAGCTATAGTTATATCATGGTCTTCTTCAAATCAATTAAATAAAACTCAAGTAGTATTAAGCAACTGCAAAAAAATTATTTTGATCTACGCATAATTATGTCCCATGTCCCATAACATGAGGGTTATTTATATGAGGGTTATTTATGAATATATTCTACCTACAGTGTGTCCCTATTTGATACTGGACACCTCAGAACTATATGAAGGACAAGGAAAACAAATGGTCTCTACTTTTTTATTGGTAGTGATATTTGGATGGGGTAATTATTTCATGGTCTGCTGTGATTTTTTAAAATAGCTAATTTTCAAGAAACCCTATTAGGAATTTTTTTACGACAAACTGTTATTAAGAAAACTTGTTCAGAACGAAAAACTGAGTAGAATTGCAAAATTTCAAAAGTCTAGGCCTACTTTGATTTTTAGTTTTTTCGCCTTTTTCTCTCACTTTTTTTCTTAGAAATGTGTCCTTTCTGGACCTTTCACGTCAAAATATTATTAAGGAGACTTGATCAAAGTGAAAAAGTAAAATTTTGACTTGGAATCTCCAGAAAGGACAGTTTTCTGAGAAAAAAGTGGAATATAAATCTAAAAATCAAAGTAGGCCTAGCCTTTTGAAATTTTGCGAATCTACTCAGTTTTTCATTCTGAATAAGTTTTCCTAATAACATTTTGTCGTAAAAGTATCCCTAATGGGGTTTCTTGAAAATTTGCTATTTTAAAAAATCATAGCAGGCCATGAAACAATTACCCCATCCAAATACCATCGCCTATGAGATATTGTCCCTTGGTACTACCAATAAAAAAATACAGACCATTTGTTTTCCTTGCCCTGCATATATTTCTGAGGTGCCCAGTATCAAATTGGGACACACTGTATACTCTTGTTATAGATATAAAATAAAATAACAGAATTTCAAAAACTTATACCGGTAAAACAAAATAACAATAAGTAAATAAAAACACAAAACACACAACATGCGTTGAATAATTGTTATTCATTTTATTCACTTATATTTTCTTTCCTATTTCGAATTTATATTACTGGTATCTTTGTCCGAATTTCCATTTCTTTCTACAATTTGCCCATACGCTCGGTACAACTGATAATCTAGAAGTATTTTTGCCAGGTTCTTGTGGTTGTACAATTTTTAATGACATTTTGATCGTAAAACACACAAAATACCCAATCCCAATTATTAATTTAATTTTTTTGAGCAACAAGTAAAAAGTTATAGGGACTTTATTAATTAAAATTAGTTATGTTTAATTAGTGAAATTTAAAATTAATAATGTTTCAGATGCAGGTAGTAAAACTAAGTTAGAGTTACCTAAAATTATTACTATGTAACTTTCAGCAATCACATTTTTATAACAACAACCAAAGGCTAATGGCTGCCATTTTCAGCTTTTTACTGTTATAGCTTAGGTTTAAATTCATCAAAGAAAATTAACTACAAGGTTATTTTATGATATATTTCGTTACTTTTCCCGACATAAGCTTATGAATTAATCATTATGTATCATATTTATAGCTGTTTAATGAAAATAAATAAAAATCGAAAATTACTAATTCAATCACAAATTTGTTAACACATCATATTATTATATTATATTATATTATATTATATTATATTATATTATATTATATTATATTATATTATATTATATTATATTATATTATATTATATTATATTATATTATATTATATTATATTATATTATATTATATTATATTATATTATATTATATTATATTATATTATATTATATTATATTATATTATATTATATTATATTATATTATATTATATTATATTATATTATATTATATTATATTATATTATATTATATTATATTATATTATATTATATTATATTATATTATATTATATTATATTATATTATATTATATTATATTATATTATATTATATTATATTATATTATATTATATTATATTATATTATATTATATTATATTATATTATATTATATTATATTATATTATATTATATTATATTATATTATATTATATTATATTATATTATATTATATTATATTATATTATATTATATTATATTATATTATATTATATTATATTATATTATATTATATTATATTATATTATATTATATTATATTATATTATATTATATTATATTATATTATATTATATTATATTATATTATATTATATTATATTATATTATATTATATTATATTATATTATAGAGCCCGTGAATTTTCTGGAGGTAGAATCCAATTTCACCCGATGCAGAAAAAGTTGCACGTGGATTTACTGTTCTCGTGAGATCGAGTCTTATTTTGATCAAATTAACAAATATGGATGATTTAAAGAAACAAAACATGACATGTCAAATTTGAGAAACTGTCTAATTCGTTTCAAACGATAAAGGTGAAATTCTTTAATATCACCTGGTCCAACACTATATTAATATAGTGTCGGTCCAGATATAACAATGGAATAAAGAGAGACAAGTAATATGCTGTAAGACATGCGCAGTACGAATAAAAGAGAAGTTTTATAAGGTGTCCGAGAGCGCTTGAGAAGAAACTTAAGTAACCAGAAGAATAATTAAGGACGCAGTTATAAATTGGTTGATTTAAGGCATAAGTACAAAGGGTTTCTTAATGTGGCTTCAATTCAATAATTTTGGCACCACAAATATATCGAAGTAGGCCTTGTTTTTTTTAATACTTTTGCCATAAAGTACAGGTTTTGATGCCGGCCCTATCGCTAAAAAAGCAATGCGAATCGAACGAAAATTATAAATTTTATGGGGGTGTTCCGGTTTTACTGTAAAAAACATAATAATTGGTAGCCTTTTTTTAATGCGCATATTTTCAACTCATTTTCAAAATATATCTACTGAATACGAGGGAGTGCTCGGCATCCTCGCATCTTCGCGAAGAAATATGCTAGGTAGGTGATCGAGCTAACGGTAAGTAGTGTAAAAGAAGAGAAATCAGACAGAAACTTTATACGGTATCTACAGACGTAGGCGAAATTCACGTTTTGGTGTGATTTCTCTTCAAAATGTTGTCGGTAAACAAGTGCTAGTGCGTGTATAGAATTACATTTTTATATTGCCAAAAAAATTAACACGTAAGTATCTCTTAGTTTTACTCTTTAAGTTCTTTCAGTGTTAAGTACATATTATACTTATTAATGTGATAAATGCTTACTCAATAGGAGAGGTAACATTGTTGATTCTAAAATATATTTTGAAGATTAAACATCGAGTTATCTTGTTCAAAATATATTTTGAAGATTAAGTTTTTGTTTTTTAGAGAATGCTAATTTGTATGGTTAATTGAGTTAACTTTCCACAAATGTTTAACTGTAGGTGATAAAATGAACAAAACTAATTTATATTCTTTGTATTTTAGTCGATATGTTATTTCTGCTATTATCCTCATTGCTGTGCCTCGTGTACACCTACTTCAAATGGTCCCACAATTATTGGAAAAGAATGGGAGTACCACAGCTCACACCCTCCTTTCCTTTTGGCGATATGGCATCAGTAATTTTTAGAAGGCAAAATATGGGCGACAAAATCAAAGAAGTATACCAAGACATGAAACCTAAAGGCCACAAATATGTCGGACTGTACTTTTTCAGCAGGAAGGCTTTCTTGCCTTTAGATCCACAGCTCGTTAAGAACATTTTAACGAGAGATTTCCAACATTTTTATGATAGAGGTAAGAGAAATAACATTTCCAGTTCTTCTACACAGGGTACCTTTACAATGTCCTCTATGAAGTTGGCACCACAGGGAAATTTTTTTTGGCTCAAACGTGATTACGTGACTTTCGCTATCTGCCAAAATAGTTATTTTTGTTACAAGTTACCTAAAATGAAGTTTTTCAGGACGAATCATCGCTGAATAGCAGATGAGTCCTGAAAAACTTCATTTAGGTACGTGTGACAAACACTATTTTTTGTCATACGCTCCCAAAATTTTATTATACGCGTTTTACAATTCTTCAGAACGCTTAAATTTGCAAATTTTCCATAATTTTTGAAATCATAACGTTCGAGAAAGTTGGCTTAGAAATTGATATCGTAGCAACAAGTTTGTTTATTTGATCATTTTGTCATATCATTCATTCATTTAGGGACTAGGCCAAAAAAGAAGCATTTTACGGACTTAAATAAGTCCGTGAATAGCTATTTTTGGGAGCGCATGACAAAAATTACATTTAAAAAATAAAATCGCTGAAAAGGGGTTTGTTTGTTTGCTAAAATTTCAAAAAGTTTTACTTCAAAGTTGCTTCTTTTTAAATTTTATATAGAGGGTGTCCCAGAATATGTGGGCAATCTCTCGGATTAATACAAGGGACGTTAAAATAACATGACAATTTCTTATAAAAATTTTCCCCAGATGACCCACCTACGGAGACACAAGCCCCTGAAAATCGATTTTTTTTAAATAACTTTTAAAATACTTTGTGTAATTTAATTATTTTTTAATACGATGGGCAATAGATGATAAGATGTCTTAAAAAGGGACCATGAAAACTATTTTGGCTTATTTGGTTTGCCAGGGACGGACTAGCTCTAGCATTTTTTACACCTTTACAATAAAGGCACAAAAATATTTTTAGATCTTGAATCATAAACTAAAAAAGGCACTTTTGGTTGATATCGATAAAATGAACTGCTTTTGGGAAAAACATATTTTTGTTTTTATTACATTCATAAAAAGACCTAAACTGACGAAATTTACATTCTTTCTGTGCTTATTTAAAAAATGCAACTTTTATTTACATTTCTTTTTTGTTGCTGTGGTTGTTTTTTTGACACGTACCGATTAAACAATCTTCAATTCGTAGAGCTAGGGAAAGCATAACATTAGAAGGAGCTCATGTTGAACAGACATACAAAGTTATGTCATAAAAATCGTATTATCCAAAAATACTTTTTTCTCGTAAACAGATAATTTTATCGATATAAACCAGTGTATTTTTTTAGTTTATGGTTCAAGCTATCTAAAATTATTATTTTAAAAGCAAAAGGGAACCCCACAGTTGAATTTAAAAATAAAATCATTAATTAAAAATTTTCCCCGTGGTGCTAACTTCTTGGAGGACACTGTATATTTCAGGAATTTATTACGACGAAGAGAATGACCCTCTAAGCGCTCACCTCTTCTCCATTGCCGGTCCCAAATGGAAAAACCTAAGATCAAAGTTAACACCAGCCTATTCCCCTGGAAAGCTAAAATACATGTTCAACACTATCGTGGCTTGCGGATACCAAATGCAAAGTGCTTTGAAAGAATTTGCAGAGCAAGACGGCACCATTGAAATCAAAGAAATCTTAGCAAGATATACAACAGATGTAATAGGGTGCTGTGCATTCGGACTGGAGTGCAACTGCATGAAAAATCCCGAAGCTGAGTTCAGGCTTATGGGAAAGAGAGCTTTTACTCAAACAGTTGGTGACTTGTTAAAGATGGTACGAAATTTTTAGAAATGTTGTAGGTATATTATGGGCAACTTTTCCAGATTGTGATACGAAGTTTTCCATCATTGGCGAAGGCGTTTGGATTTGGTGTGTTCTCAGGATCGGTCACAGAGTTTTTTCAACAAGTTGTACGAGAAACTATAGAATATAGAGAAAAGAACAATGTGTCTAGAAAAGATTTTCTGCAACTGCTTATCGAGTTGAAAAATACAGGAAAAATTGAAGAAGATGGCGTGGATCTTGACAAAAATAAGGTAAATATGGTTAATATCTTTAGTACCTAACACATTGTTACACAGAATAGAACTGAATCTTCTTTTTTTTTCATTTCAGCAGAAACAGGAACCAGGAAAATCCCTAACCATAAAAGAAGCTGCAGCTCAAGCATTCATATTTTTCTTGGCTGGATTTGAAACCACCTCAACAACCATCAGTTTCGCTTTATTCGAAATGGCTCTAAACGAAGACATTCAACAAAAAGCTAGAGAAGAAGTCGTCTCTAACTTATCTAAACACAACGGTGAGCTAACTTACGATTCTGCCATGGAAATGGCCTATTTGGACATGGTTATTTTCGAAACTATGCGAAAATACCCACCGGCTCCGGTGTTTCTCAGAAAGTGCACCGAAACCTATAAAGTTCCTGGCACAAATGTTGTGATAGAAAAAGGATTGTCCGTCCTCATCCCTTGTTACGGCCTTCATAGGGACCCCGAATATTTTCCGGAGCCAGAAAAGTTTGACCCGGAGAGATTTAGCAAAGAAAACAAATCGTATATTGCGGACTGCGCTTATATACCTTTTGGAGACGGTCCCAGAAATTGCATAGGTACGTAGACGATCTACACTAATTTGAGATTATTCACAGTTTTGTAAAATCATATAAATCATAAATGGCAACGAAGAAATAGTAATTTCCCCCGCACAAGCATTTGGTTGCTTTTGGTGTACTCTTAGTTTGGACGTCGTGGTTTGGAGTATTGTGAGGGTGAGAATTATTATTATGAATTTATACTGAAAAATATGACCATGTGTACCTGGACTTATAATGGCACCACTATAACGATGTACAGGGTGTCCCATTTTGGGTGTTTTTGGGGGTTTTTCTCAAAAATCTCGGTTATTATTAAAGCTAGAGGGTTGCGGTTTTCACATCACTGTACTACTTTTTTGAGAGGAATTTGGTGGACCAATCAGATTTTAGATAAGTTTTATAGTTTCCGCGCATTGGCGCAGGACTGAAATTTTCGATTTTTTGGAAACGTCTCTCCTGGCTACAACTTATATATATATATCGACAAATTTAATCAACTATTTTTATAGATTTTTGGCGTAGAATCGAATGGAATAATTAGTTTTTTGGTAGCGTTAATAGTTTTTGAGATATGAACCAAAGTTATATATTTTCTTAATGGAAACCATAGTTCATATCTCAAAAACTATTAATGCTACCAAAAAACGAATTATTCCATTCGATTCTACGCCAAAAAATCTATAAAAATAGTTGATTAAATTTGTCGATATATACATATAAGTTGTAGCCAGGAGAGAGGTTTCCAAAAAATCGAAAATTTCAGTCCTGCACCAATGCGCGGAAACTATAAAACTTATCTAAAATCTGATTGGTCCACCAAATTCCTCTCAAAAAAGTAGTACAGTGACGTGAAAACCGCAACCCTCTAGCTTTAATAATAACCGAGATTTTCGAGAAAAACACCCAAAATGGGATACCCTGTACTGTTTCCTGATAGCTATTCGGCTGATTTTGTTTTTAGGAATGAGATTTGCCATGTTGCAAGCGAAAATTGCTCTTTCGCTCACACTGAAAAATTTCACTTTTAAACTAAGTGACAAGACGAGATTGCCGCTAAAAATGGAAACCAAAGGCATAATTTTAGCACCCATAGGAGGCCTGTGGCTGGTATTTGAGAGACTACACGAAAAAAATTCGCAGCACAAACTTTTGGACTAAAACATTTGCTTCAAGTAGTAATATTGACATAGATAAATCTTAGGAGACAATTACAAATTTTTTTAGAAATGTCCAATATACAGTGTTCTCCAAAAAGTTCGCACCATAGGGGGAAATTTTTAATTAACGTTTTATTTTGAAATTTAATTTTGGGATTACCTTTTGCTTTAAAAAAGATGAAAAATGACCCACTCAAACGTGGTCATGTGACTTTCGTTATCTGTCAAAAATGACATTTAAAAAAATATATCGTCAAAAATGTGTGTATTTGTTAAAATATCAAAAAGTTTTACTTGAAAAAGTTGTTTCTTTTTCAATTTTACGTAAGTGTACCAAATTTGAACGCTCTACTAAAATATTTAGTTTTTTGCCAATTTTTAATATTTATGAAATTTCCGAAAATTTTAAAAACTCGAAAGTTCGTAAAAACTATTTTATATCGCTAGCTTTATCATTCTATTAATTTTTTATTACTAATTACCGATAAGAATAGGTATTTTTCAAAAGAAAATGATATTTACGCTTTAAAATTCTGTTATGTTTGTTGCAAAGTTGATGTACCGTCTAGCATTTGGGGTATACATTTAGTTACATTACGTTTCCCAGTTCTAAATTGATGCCAAAATAATAATAAATTAAAATATCATCAATCTATTTTACGTATCTAAGCAAAATTCTTGACTTTTACGGGACAAATAAGTATTAGTTTAATAGTTTAATTTCACATTAATCGATATTGATGAGTAGGCCATGGAGAGAATAAGAGCAATTGTATTTATTTGACAGTTGTTGTTATTTGTCAGTTATCAAACTGTCAAATAAAAACAATTGCTTCTATTCTCTCCATGGCCTACTCATCAATATCGATTAATGTGAAATTAAACTTAAAGGTAATAATGTATTTGTTCCATAAGTCAAGAATTTTGCTTAGATACGTAAAATAGTTTGACGATATTTTAATTTATTATTATTTGGGCATCAATTTAGAACTGGGAAACGTAATGTAACTAAATTTATACCCCAAATGCTAGACGGTACATCAACTTTGCAACAAACATAACAGAATTTTAAAGCGTAAATATCATTTTCTTTTGAAAAATGCCTATTCTTATCGGTAATTACTAACAAAAAATTAATAGAATGATAAAGCTAGTGATATAAAATAGTTTTTACGAAGTTTCGAGTTTTTAAAATTTTCAGAAATTTCATAAATAATATTAAAAATCGGCACCAAACTAAATATTTTAGTAGAGCGTTCAAATTTGGCACACTTACGTAAAATCGAGCGTAAAATTGAAAAAGAAACAACTTCTTCAAGTAAAACTTTTTGATATTTTAACAAATAAACCATTTTTGGCGATATATTTTTTTAAATGTCATTTTTAACAGATAACGAAAGTCACATGACCACGTTTGAGTAGGTCATTTTTCATCTTTTTTAAAGCAAAAGGTAACCACAAAATTAAATTTGAAAATAAAACGTTAATTAAAAATTTCCCCCCTATGGTGCGAACTTTTTGGAGGACACTGTATATGCAGTTCAATAAGTAATTGTGGTAAATTGGAAGGAAAATAACTATTATGTTTTCTATTATCTTGTTAAGTGTGTAATAGTATGTAATTTTAAATATTGTAATAAAACTCACCCTAGCGGTAACCTCAAAAATAGCTATCTTCCTTTCCTGGCTCTCTAGCTTCTCCTGCAACATGGCAGCACCCAAAGCGCCTGAGTGGTGTTGCTGCATTTCCAACTTTGAATTTAGAACCTCAATTTCCGAATACAATTTCATGTTTTCCATCTTCAATAGCTCAACTTCTTTAACGGTCGAAACATTGGTGTTGCCAGTTTTCAGAACTTTTATGCGGTTTTCCAGGTTGTGTTTTTCCCTTTCCAGCTTTTCGATCAGCATCCTGTAACCGGAGCAGGTTTGCTGGAGTTTTTGTGTTTCTTCCTCCTTTTCTTTGAGTTTGGTTTTAAGTTTTTCTGAGTTTTGTTGGAACTGTTTCATTTTCTTCCATTTGTCGAAGTCTTCTGCTGTTTTGAGCCTGTGAGATTCGTTTATAAACATTTGTTCCGATAATCTTTTGGATAATTCTTCTATGTCGTTTTCTAGCAATGCTACTTTTTTCTGAAGCTGTTCTTTTACTGACTTTTCGGTTTTGTCGGATCTAACTGAAACGCTACTAGACCTGCAAAAAGTTCTTTATAGTTGGAAAATGCGGTGTTAAAATAGTATATTATACACCTAGGTTGAGAAGTGAGCCATTATTTACCGAGCATTTTTATATCCTGAGGCGCGTAGCGCCGAAGGATATAATATGCGAGGTAAATAATGGCCTTCTCAACCGAAGTGAATATAGAATTTTTTTACTACTAACATTGAAATATTGCCATATTTTAGTCATTTCTCGCATTTTTCAAATACTTCAAAATATCAAAATATTTAAATGTCACATAGAAAATTTTTCATTATGTACCTAGGTATTTTTTTATTATCATTATTTGCCTAGGTAGAGAAATATTACTTCTCATTAGAGGAATGAGGTAAATAATGGTGATTTCTCAGGTTAGTAGTAAAAAAAATATCTTAAAATATACGACAATCTTGAAATTGAATTTTAACATGGAATACATAATATTATACAGTGTGGCGCATTTGTTTTCGGGTCACCCTGTAAAAAGTTGCACACAATTTTTGATTTTCTTATGGACGCCATCTTAGATTTGTAAAAATTTCAAATCTACATAAATTTCTCTTTTCAATATTTAAAAACGTTGTTTTTACCTAATACTAAGTAGGCCATGACAAGTCTGGCAACAAACTGTCAGTTTCCTATAATATATAAATCCCTTTTCTACTCCTATGCTAGTAACATACCTATTAAGTGGCGGTTTAGGTTATAAGTAAGTCACCATAGCAACTAACCAACATACTAATTGTTGCCTATCAGATAATCAGGAGTATAGTTTATCTATTATACATAATAGTTTTTCTTTCGTCGAAGAAAAATTATAATACAAAACTCGAGTTGTAAGCTTACTACATACTCGTGGAATTACAGCACTCGCCGCTGCGCGGCTCGTGCGCAACTTTTCCACTCATACGTAATAAGCTGTTTACAACTCTCGCTATGTAATATACTATTATATATGACTGACAGTTTGTTGCAAAGGCATCGTATAGTCAAATTATTCTAAAAAGTCCTTACTGGGACTGTCAGTTGGTAATTTCGCCATCCTGAGTTGGCATCAAAGCAGCAAAAAAATGCAACCGGGTCATAAGTCCAGGCCAGTAACGAGCCCATTTGCACACTGGATAACTACTAATAACACGAACAAAAACAATACAGATAACTGTAAAACTCACGAAACGTACAAAACCGGCGAATATTTTCACTGCCGAATGTTTAGACTAGTTTGAACGATCCGGAAAACCTTCACTGTCACTTTCACAACACCGAAATAAAATGTGCCTGAGTACGTACCATAGACGCAGCCGCAAGTAGCTGATAATACCAAAATGAAAGTGTTTCCATGACATTTGAAATTATTATTGAAATGAGTTGTAGTCATAGTTATTTTTATTTGTAGCGGTATAATTGTGATTGCAATAGGGTCTTTATTTTATTGTTCTTTTTTTCGTATCACTTGGGTACTTTTCACATAATAAATCAATGAGTGACGTCATTAACTGGTTGAGACCTTGAGACACAATATACCAATGTTATACCCATGGTTAACAGAAAATTCCTAGGGATTTTGTGGAGAATGTCTTCTGACAAAATCGGGACTTCTTACAGTAATCGGGGTTATATCACACGATGCCTTTGGTTTGTTGCATTTGTTTGCCAGACTTCATGGCCTATTTAGGGTTAGGTAAAACAACGCTTTTAATAATTATTATTGTTACAACAACTAATAAAAATCATTAGTGTGACACATTTTAGGAAAGAGAATTTCATGTAGATTTCACATTTTTACAAATACAAGATAGTGTTCATAAGAAAATCAAAAGTCAAAACAAAAACCTTTAAAAAAACTAATATTACTGTTAAAAAGGCCGGATAAAAGTGTCCCAAAAAGGAGAATGGGAAAATTTAGTTTTTCGGAAATAACGCGAAAACGATCGCAGTTAACTTTGATTTGTCAGCGACACTGTAATCACTGCTTCCGGCCAAACCGCGGCAGTCATAAATGGAAACTGATATTTTTTGTTGTTTATGCTAAATTTCAAAAATAATAGGAAAACTTCCCATTAATTATGAATGTTCTCTTCAGAAATACTTTACCTCTTGAGAAGTTGGCTTTTCAGTTCCCTAAGTTCATCCCTGGCACCCTTTTCCTTGTTAACAAGTTGTTCGTGTTCGAATTTCATGTAGATTTCACATTTTTACAAATACAAGATAGTGTTCATAAGAAAATCAAAAGTCAAAACAAAAACCTTTAAAAAAACTAATATTACTGTTAAAAAGGCCGGATAAAAGTGTTCCAAAAAGGAGAATGGGAAAATTTAGTTTTTCGGAAATAACGCGAAAACGACCGCAGTTAGCTTTGATTTGTCAGCGACACTGTAATCACTGCTTCCGGCCAAACCGCGGCAGTCATAAATGGAACCTGATATTTTTTGTTGTTTATGCTAAATTTCAAAAATAATAGGAAAACTTCCCATTAATTATGAATGTTCTCTTCAGAAATACTTTACCTCTTGAGAAGTTGGCTTTTCAGTTCCCTAATTTCGTCCCTGGCACCCTTTTCCTTGTTAACAAGTTGTTCGTGTTCGAATTTCATGTAGATTTCACATTTTTACAAATACAAGATAGTGTTCATAAGAAAATCAAAAGTCAAAACAAAAACCTTTAAAAAAACTAATATTACTGTTAAAAAGGCCGGATAAAAGTGTTCCAAAAAGGAGAATGGGAAAATTTAGTTTTTCGGAAATAACGCGAAAACGATCGCAGTTAGCTTTGATTTGTCAGCGACACTGTAATCACTGCTTCCGGCCAAACCGCGGCAGTCATAAATAATAGAAACTGATATTTTTTCAAGTTCAAAAATAATAGGAAGACTTTACATTAATTATGAACGTTCTTCTCTTCAGAAATACTTTACCTCTTGAGAAGTTGGCCTTTCAGTTCCCTAATTTCGTCCCTGGCACCCTTTTCCTTGTTAACAAGTTGTTCGTGTTCGAATTTCATGTAGATTTCACATTTTTACAAATACAAGATAGTGTTCATAAGAAAATCAAAAGTCAAAACAAAAACCTTTAAAAAAACTAATATTACTGTTAAAAAGGCCGGATAAAAGTGTTCCAAAAAGGAGAATGGGAAAATTTAGTTTTTCGGAAATAACGCGAAAACGATCGCAGTTAGCTTTGATTTGTCAGCGACACTGTAATCACTGCTTCCGGCCAAACCGCGGCAGTCATAAATAATAGAAACTGAAATTTTTTAAGTTCAAAAATAATAGGAAGACTTTACATTAATTATGAACGTTCTTCTCTTCAGAAATACTTTACCTCTTGAGAAGTTGGCCTTTCAGTTCCCTAATTTCGTCCCTGGCACCCTTTTCCTTGTTAACAAGTTGTTCGTGCCTCCTCCTCAGAAGTTCGTGTTCTTTAACCAAAGTCGAATGCGACGTTCCTAAATCAGAAAGTTTCGAAGACGTGTCGCCGTCCTTATCCTGAACACCCCGTCTCAACTCGGTCTACAAGCAAAAAAGAGTAATTTCCCCAATGGTGCGATTATACGGACGCACCTTCGCCTGGCGAAGTTTCGAAGTCAGGTCGATAATTCTGTCGTCTTTCTCTTTGAAAAGTCGACGAATGTCCGAGTCGATCTTCCCGGATGGCTCGCTACTGTTCTGGGTCACCAGTTGCTTCAAGGTGTTCACCTCGTCCTTCGACAGCTCCTTGATTTTTTCGGAATCGGTCTTGTAGAGGAGGAGTTCGTTTTTGTGCTGTTCGTCTAAGCTGTGTTTACTTCCCAAGTTAAAAAAATGGTGCCTGGAATTTAACGGCCGCACTTACCTTTTGCGAAGCTGTTCCATAGCTTCGAGTCTGTCGTTTGCAAGCGACCTCCATCTAACCGATTCTTCCCTAGAAGATTGAAGCTGAGCTTCTAGCGACGAAATGCTGGTGTGCAATTCCGCCGTGTGCTTTTCTAACGCGTGCACTTGGGTCATGTATTGTTCGATAGCTGCTAGCTTCGGTTTTTGTTGGTTCAAAGATATTTCCAGCCTAAAAAATTATACGAGTATGAAAATATATCGGAAAATGTGATCTTACCTTTCGCATTTTTGTTTTTCATCTGTGCAAAGTTTGTGTATAGTTTGAAGCTCGTCTTGTAGCCTTGCAGCTGCCAAGCTGTGCTCGTCTCTGTCTTCCTTGAGCAATGTTTGATACTTCATTATTTCGTGGTCTTTCACTTTTATTTGTTCCTGCAACGCTAATGTGTTGTTCTAAAAAAACATAATTAAAACCAATTTCGGAAATGTAGCAACCAAAAACCTTTAACGCTATGATTTCCCTATGAATTCCAACACTAGCGTTATCGCCATCTCCACTTTCGGACACGTGTTCCTGTTTTTTGTTCTGCAACTCCAATATGTGTTTCTCGTAAAACGTTATCTGACTCTGTTTGTCTCCTAGTTGTTTCCTGAACATGCTGATGTTCAGTTCCAACTCCGTGATTGTTTTCTTTAGGTTCGTAATAGTTTGGTCCTTGGAAAGCATTTCAATTAAGTGTTTGGTGTTTGTCGACGACATTTCAGAGGATTCTGGGGGAGAAGGAATGTTGGAGGGTTCAGTTTGGGACTCTTGGTTTATCATGATGATAAGTGATGTAGTAGGAGGCTGCGGAGAAACAGATTCGCGCAGAACGGTTTCTTTCACCAATTGTTTTTGGTGTTTAGTTGAAATGGTATCGACTTCGTTAAAATCGAAGTTTTTGTGCCATAGCAACATTTCTTCGTCTAGTTTTGCTATTTGTTCATCTTGTATTTTGATTCTTTCCAGTAAGTGTTGAATTCGGGTTTCTTTGAATTCTGCTTGTCTTCTAAATCTAAGTTCCTAAAAATACGATTCTTTAACAAACATTATTATACCAGATCTTATACAGGGTGTCCCAGAATATGTGGGCAATCTCTCGGATTTATAGAGGGGACGTTAAAATAACATGACAAGTTTTTATAAAAAAATTACCAGAGGGACCCCCTACGGAGATACAAGGTGTTGAAATTCTTTTTTTGAAATTGAATTATGGCTATATCTCACAAAATAACCATGCTACTGAACTGAAATTTGGCATTGTTGTGCTTTTGGGGATGGAGAATAAGTTGAAGGCATAAATTTTTACGAATCTCACAGAGGGTGCCACTTAATGCACCATTTTTGGATCGTGTTATTGCTCGTAACTTTTTTGGGGTTATTTTTTGGTCTTGCAGGTCCATCAATTTAGTGCATCTTTCATTTTGCAACAAAAGTGGACTCTTGTTTAATAACGATAAAATCAACCGTTTGCATTGAAATTGGCGAAACGTTCCCTAAAACACCTGTTAACATTCGAAATATAAAACCGTTGACTGACGTATTAATAAGACTTCTCATGGCTATAGCTTCATATTCTGAAAAGTAGATGGCGCCTATGGTCAACAATGTATTTTGCATTGTATTTTGTCTCCGGGAAGCGCATGGTGAGCCAGAGAACTGTCAAACATGACAGCCGTGAGCAGTCTTTATTAATACGTCAGTCAACGATAAAACTTTCTCCTACCGCTTTCAAATGTTACAGATCAACTATACATTTAAAATTAAGAAAAAAATAACAAATGGACATTGGACAAAACACCATTGCTTTTCTTGAAATAGGATGTTCAAATTCTGTCAAATTCAATCTTTTCCATTTTGAAAGCTAATATAATTTTTGGTATATTGTTCATAAGGATTTTATTCTCAGTTTAAATTCTATACAGCCGATCTGTAACGTTTGAAAGCGGTAGGTGAAGATTTTATGTTTCTAATGTTGAAGTTAACAGGCGTTTTGAGGCACGTTTTACGAATTTCAACGCAAAAGGTTGATTTTATCGTTATGAAACAAGAGTACACTTTTGTTGCAAAATGAAAAGGTGCACTAAAATGATGGACCTGCAAGACCAAAAACATAACCTCAAAAAAGTTACGAGTAAAAGCACGATCAAAAAAACATCACAAGTGGCACCCTCTGTGAGATACGTAAAAATTGATACCTTCGGCTTATTCTCCATCACCAAAAACACAACAATGCCAAAGTTTAGTTCACTGGCTTGATTATTTTGGTAGATATAGCCATAATTTAATTAAAAAAAAAGAACTTCAACACCCTGTATCTCCGTATAAATCCGGGAGATTGCCCACATATTCTGGGACACCCTGTATATTCTGGAGATATGAAAAATGATGCTGGTTTGACTTATTTCCCTAGAAAATAATCTATAGATTGACATACGTTGATCTGCAAATTTTTCTTCTCCCGCAACCAATTATTTCCATTCCCAATTTCTCCCTTTTTAGTATTAGAGAAAAACTGTTTTTGCTTCAATTCGCTTTGCAGCTCCATTTCGCATTGTTCCTTTAAAATAGCGGAATCGTTTTCCAAATTTTTCCTAGCAAGCAAACTCATGAAAATGTCATGTTTTTCTTGATTTATTATTTTCAAGCTTTCCAAAAATGATTCCTCACTGCAGAGGGGTACACAGCCCAAGTATTGATGCTTTTGTTTCGATAAAAGCTCCTGTAATCCACTAAAATGTAAGGTACAAGAATTTTACTGTAGTCAACAAGAAATTAAATAAAAAAAAACTGTAAACAATTAAAATGTGTATAGTCTTTTTGTCTCAAAAATTAAGGAAATAATCGGACGATAACCCTTTATTTGAGACACCTCCCATCCTTCAATAATATTATTGTTTCGTCTACTTACTTTATTTTCTTTGCCATCTCTGCTTCGAGAGCGTCAAACTCGCTCTCTCTTTGTTCAAGTTTTTTCTGTAGAGCGCCCTTTTCCCTTGCAAGAACCCTTTCTCTGTCTGTCGCTTTTTCCAGATTGCGATTCAGTTCGTTTTCCTTCAGCCGTAAATTTAGCAGATCGGAATTTAGTTGCGATATCAGCATCTTTTCGTCGGAGTCTGCGATCAAGTCCACTATCTGGTGTTTCAAATTTAAAAGTTCTTGTTCTTTGGAGTTGTTCCAATATTGAGTATCGGATAAGTTGTTCTTTATTGACGTAAATTCTTCCTTCGTTCTCGTTAGTTCTGTTTTCAGCTCTGCGTTTTCTTCAAGCAACTCATTTTTTAAAAGTATCTGACTGTCAAACAGTTCTCTATCTACATAATGGCAAAGTTTGTCTTCCGCGTTTTTGAGCTGTTCTTGTAATGTCAAATTTTTGTGGAGAATGTCTTCATTGAACTTGGTAAACTCTTTGAATTTATCTTCGGATTTATGTAGTTGTTCCTTTACTAATTCGTATAAATTGTTTGTATGATTTGCTCTCTGTTTTTCTGATATTTCATTTACTTGGGATTCGCTCAATTTTCTTGCAATTTTGTCCAGATTTTCGTCAACATTTTGAAACGTCTGAATGTGCAATTTAGTTAACGTTTCTGATAGCTTCCCTTTAAGAGTTTGCTTGTCGTTTTCAAGATCTGTTTGGGTTTCTGCTAAAACTTTAATTTCTTTAGATTTGTTGTCTGATTGTTGTTTCATATTCTCTATCAATTTTCTGTATTTTATGGTCGTGTTGTCAAGTTCTTTTTGAACATTTCTATGAACTTGAAAATTAACTGAAGACCTTAGTTGATTTTCAGCAATTTCCAATTTATCTCTTAAATTTTCAATTTTGCTAGAAAGTTCCGTAATAATTTTTGATGAAGTATTTTCAGTTTCTGACATATTTTTCTTTGCAAATTCTACTTTTTCATTTAGCTGATTTACTTCATTTTGAAGGAAACTAATCTTTCTCTGCGATGATATATTTTTTTCTACTATTTCATCAATTTTCTTCTGTTTTATTTCATCTGAGTTTTCCTGGTATATCTTTAATTTTGATTCAGTCATTTGTATTTGTTCTTCTACATTCTTCATTTTCTCTTTATATTGTGTTAGTTCTAAGGAAATATTAGTTTTTTCTTCTAATAACTCATTATTCATTATGGTGATCAATTGTTGAAGGGTGTTTAGACCGTTTCTTAAAAACGCAAAGTCATGTTGACCAATTTTTTCAGAACTCGTAACATTCTAGAATAAAATAACACCTATATAATTTACACAATAGATGATATTGATCAACTTACTGAAGCCAACATTTCCATCAGTTTGTAAATGTTTTCAATTGTTTTTAGATCTTTAGAAATAAACTCGTACTGCATTCTTTCATCGGGTTTTATTTCTCCAATTTCAAAAGATCCTTCAAGGCTAAGAATCGGAATACTTTCAATAGTTTCAACTATTTTATCTTCTTTATTGCAACTGCCATCTAGTTGTGAGTCCTGTCGTGGAGTATCTCTAACTTGCTGAAGTTCCAACCTATTTGATAAAACATTTTTAGAACAAACCAAAACATGCCAATCTTAAGATGTTTACTTGGTCTCCCTAAGTTGTTCTCTAAGTCCTCTATTGATTCCTTCAGCGTTATGTAGTTCTGCTTGAAGCCTCATGGCTGGATGATACCATCCAGAAATGTGTTTCACATCTAACGCCCTCAATAATTTTTCCAGGGTCTCAGATTTAATTTCTTTCATTGAGGAATCTGCCGATCATTTCACAATAACAAAGCTGCAATAGAAAATGTGGAAAGGTGCCTACCTGTTTTTATGTTGATACTGTTGAGGATTTCATGCATTCCTTTCCTCAATGCTTCATTTTCTTCGCTCAACTGCTTAATCTCGCTTCTTGTTCTATTGTCAATGCCATAGTCGACAAATTTTTCTTGATGATCGTATTTCGGTTTATGACCCAATTCAACAATTTGATTAGAAAGAGCCGTTATAATTTTATTCAGTTTTTGAATTTCCATTTTAGCTTCAATGTGTTCTTCCTCCATATTTCTCAATCGTTTTTTCAAAGTTTCCAATTCTTTTTTCTGTCTTTTCTGTTTGGAGTCGAATTCTGTTACAACTATAACTTCATCTTCAGGTATTCCCAAACGTTCTCTAAAATTAAATGTCGTGTCCAAACATCTATTATTACAATTGTAAAAAGTGGAAAGATTTATACCTGAGGACATAATTTTCTTTGTCAAACATACTGCATTTTTCTTGTAGGGAATTAGTAGCCTTCACAAGACTTACTATTTGATTTTCCATTAATCTTTTATCAGACTTCAATAGTTCTACTTGTTTTAAACAGTCTGCCAGGTCTATTTCACCATTTTCCTTTAGTTCTTTGATAATTTTAACCAACTAAAAAATGATTTAATAGAAATTTATTAAAAAACAATATATATTTTACGAACATCGGCATCTTTGCCATCACAAATTTTTCTTAAGCAGTTAACTTCTTCCTGAAGTTTTTGACTTCTTTCATTAGACGATTTTAATTGCTTTTGAATATCTTTCAAAACACCTTTCAATTCAGTAACGTTCTTTTCGTTTTCCTCTTTTTCTGATTGCATTTTTTGCATTATGGTTGTGCTTTCTTCCATTTCATTTGTAGCAATTTGGAGTTGTGTTTGTAGCTCAACTATCTGCTTTTCTCTTTGTTCTAATATTTGATTGAGTGTGAGAATGTGGGATCTTTCAACATTTTCGTTAATACTACTAGATTCGGAAGAACAGGCACCCCGATAGATTTGAGTTTGAGAAAGAGATTGCAGTTTTTCGATTTCAGAGTTTTTTGTATCTAAAATATTCTAAAACGGGAAAGGAATGAGTCTTTGATTATAATGATTGATGAAATATTACTTTCCACTCATCAATTCTTGTGTTTATTTCAACGGAAAAATCTTGCATTTCTTGTTCTAGTGCATTTTTCTGAATTTTTGTTTCTTCCAGCTCTTCTTTGAGTAAATCATTTTGTGCATTCAACTTATGTATAATTTCTACAAAAATATGCATAAATTGTCATATGATACATTTCTCATGTCATTTATTATACAATACCTTCATTTTCTTTCATTATTATATCATTCGATTTAAATTTTTCTGTTAAGGATTCCATTTCTTTGGTTGTTGAAGAAAGTTCTTCGCGTATGGAAGATAGTTTTTCACGTAAAACAAAATTTTCTTTTTCAATTTCCTAGAAATTTGTCGAGCGAGTTAAAGTGTCAACTTTATTTTAATTAGGTATAAAATCTTTACCTCCATGTCTCGTAGAAGTTCAGAGATTTGCTGATTTTTGTTATGAATCGTATTGACTAATTCTTTTTGCTGATCTTTAATAGTTTCCGATATATCAGATTCGCTGCCTTCATGAGTATTTATTTGAATTTCGCTCTGAAGACGCTTATTTTCGGCTTCTAACTTTTTCAATTTGTGGTTTAGCTGGGCATAAAGAAAAAAGGGGCTAAATGTTCACTTACAAAAAATATGTTGTTTACAATACCTTCTCTACTTCAATAGAGTTTACTTCGTTAGTTTTAACTATTTTCTTATATTTCGTTTTTAGTTCTATGTATTTTTGCTCCATATCTAAAAACAATAATACAGGTTTCATATTTATCCACACGCGGTCTTATTGACGATTTGTGTAAAAAAAAACAGGTAGGCAACTAAAAATAGTCCAATAGTATAGAAATAGTCCTTTGCTACCCTAGTTTACGTAGTTTAGACGTAGCAATAAATGCTATGTCTAAACTTTATTGAACATAGCAGAAAATTGTTGAAAATCGAAAAAGACAAGTTTGAATCGACAACGATCTTTGAAATTTCTAGGTCACACATCACACAGTTTAAATATGAATGAACAAATTCTAAGTAACCTAATATTATCTAAAAATATTAGGTTAAATATTAGGTTAAATATTAGGTAAGTGGTGGAATTTTTTTGTAGTAAACGCTGTAGCACCATAATGATCGATTTAAATATGCAGTAATATTAGTATTAAATTATGACTTCTCTTCCCAAAAAAACCCCGGCTCGTCTCAAAAAGTTACTTAAAAAAAATCGAAAATAAAATTTCAATTTCAACACTCTGCATCTCGGAAACCAAACATCTGCGGACCTATGTTCATATGAACTTTTCGTCATATTTTCCATTTTTCTTTTTAATTTTTTAAGTTAATACCGGACACACTGTATAACATAAAATCAAGTATTCTTTTTTTGGTCTTGAGCTCGTCAAATATATGTCCTCTGGAGATATGGGTATTTCAGGGTACACGGTTTTCGCTAATATTGTTACTAATATAAATTTTTAAAATTTTCAGTTTTGCAAATGTTTTTTCTGGCACACTGTAATTGTGCAAAATATATTTAGTAGGTTGTTTTGCCTAATTTACGGTTACGCGCTGCGACCATAACCCCAGAAAAAATTTACTGCACAGGTTTTAATTTCGAGAAGACAAGATGAAGTTAGTGACATCACACTAAATTCAATATGGCCGCCACTCCAAGATGGCGGATTAAATTTTCTTTTTAGCCCCCTTAATATGGGTATCAAACGAAAGGGCTTCAAGAGTAGAAAACGATAGTCAGTGACATCACACATCACACTAAATTAAATATGGCCGCCGCTCCAATAAGAAGGCGGGTTACATTTTCTTTTCAACCTCCTTAATACTGGTGTTAAATGAAAGGGCTGGAAGAGTAGACACCACTGAAAGTGGGGAGTAGACACCACTGAAGTGGTGCCAAGTAGGGTAGACTGGGGCAAGTGTATAAATGGGGTAAGTGTAAAACAGGTGTGCCAAAAGAAGAAAAATATTAATAGGAAACAGACAGTGAACTCTACAGTTCCTATGTAGTTCACTGGAAACAGATGAGTTACCCATAGCATTAAATTATACGCCCTGAAAGCCTATCAACACGCAAAACATCAATATGTATTTTTGGTTGCCTAGCATTTTCTTGTAAATACCATGGCCTCCTACGATTTACGGCTCTGTTCGCGTAAAGGACGCGAAGAGAGCCGTAAATCGTAGGAGGCCATGGTAAATACTAACCTCTAGCTGTCAAACGCATTTCAAAAATCCAGTAAAAAAAGGTACCTAAGTTCTTTTTGGTTTCTTGTATTCATATTATCTAACAAACAATGTTTTAGAGGCTCACTAATAAATCATCCATTTTAATTAGAATTTAGAAGTATTCTAGGTAGTTTTACACTTACCCCTTCAAATATAAGGCAAGGGGCAAGTGTAAACATACTATAGAATATAGAACAACATACTATAGAACCCATTTCTCTACCTGCTAATTCATGAAGTTCTTATTATAGGTACCTAAGAGACACTATTTTAAAATATTATAATTTTTATTTACTTAGTTAATTTTTTT
Organism: Pseudeuparius sepicola; assembly: GCA_963920635.1. Taxonomy (NCBI): domain Eukaryota; kingdom Metazoa; phylum Arthropoda; class Insecta; order Coleoptera; family Anthribidae; genus Pseudeuparius; species Pseudeuparius sepicola. The sequence goes on from OY987300.1 coordinate 73,316,322, forward strand.
ATTTATTTTTAACATACCTACTTAAATATAAATAATTCCCTTTTAGGGCAGAAATGAGTTATTTTATTTTTGCGACGAAATGGATAAGCTCTCTAATTTTTTTCTTCGATTCCAAATTCTAATTACTTTGTTTCCCATAGCAATAAAATATAAGCCCTGAAAGCCTATCAACACGCAAAACATCAATATGTATTTTTGGTTGCCTAGCATTTTCTTGTAAATACCATGGCCTCCTACGATTTACGGCTCTGTTCGCGTAAAGGACGCGAAGAGAGCCGTAAATCGTAGGAGGCCATGGTAAATACTAACCTCTAGCTGTCAAACGCATTTCAAAAATCCAGTAAAAAAAGGTACCTAAGTTCTTTTTGGTTTCTTGTATTCATATTATCTAACAAACAATGTTTTAGAGGCTCACTAATAAATCATCCATTTTAATTAGAATTTAGAAGTATTCTAGGTAGTTTTACACTTACCCCTTCAAATATAAGGCAAGGGGCAAGTGTAAACATACTATAGAATATAGAACAACATACTATAGAACCCATTTCTCTACCTGCTAATTCATGAAGTTCTTATTATAGGTACCTAAGAGACACTATTTTAAAATATTATAATTTTTATTTACTTAGTTAATTTTTTTATTTATTTTTAACATACCTACTTAAATATAAATAATTCCCTTTTAGGGCAGAAATGAGTTATTTTATTTTTGCGACGAAATGGATAAGCTCTCTAATTTTTTTCTTCGATTCCAAATTCTAATTACTTTGTTTTTTTTATTATATGTATAAACAATAGTGGGTATTGGGTATATGCCATTAAATGTATTCTTACCGCTTCTTATAAGCTAGAAATTTCTTGGCAATACAAAAATACAAAGTTGTTGAAGTTATTTTTTAATTTAACATTTATAGTTTCGTTCTTTTAATGTTAGGCATTTATTATGAATTTTCATAACTTAAAAAAGTTGTCTGGGTTCAGGTTTCTGTGGCATAGTTTTTCATGATTTTCTCTAAAATGGTTCATTATGCGAAAAAACATAAGAATACTTTTCTATGCAGAATTAAATTATGCATCTACCGATTGTAATAATAATATAATGTTCGGTTTTTGTGGTCAAAATTTATTTAAAAAAAGGTTGAATGTACGCTACAGGCGCCCTCTAGCGGTTTCAGTAAACCTTAACATATCAGAATAATTTTCTAGCAATCCTTGCCAAAGCTGAATGAAATCAGTCAATCTTTTCGTGTTTGTAAATACGATAAGAATGTTTCAAGCACTTTTTTTAGATACAATTTAATAATTTACTTACTTTCCAGTTCAATAGACCCAGACCGTTTAGACCTCGAACTCTTAGCTTCTGCCTCCGACTCAGCTTTCTTGGATTCTTCCTCAGCTTGCTTGATAGCCAACTCGTCCAATTCGTGGACAAGAGTCTCAACTTGTTCCCCTTTGTATTTCAAAACCTCCTGACACGCTTTCACCAAAGCAACGCACTTTCTTAGGTTTACGTCAGAGCTATTACAATCAAACCATGTTACCGTGTTATAAAGTTCATCTTTCTCATCGTCGTCCAGGTCTTCTGGATTCAGGGAGAGAATGTATTTCCAATCCATGGCTTGTCAGTTGTTCTTAAAATTAAAGCTGGTAAAAGTCTAAGGTGGCTTGTTTGTTTGATGGTGAAATAACAATTGATTATCCTAGCAACTAGATTGGTTGCTAGGGATGAACACAAACAAATGTCATGCTTCATTTAGGAGAGGTTAAGGAAGTAACAGATGTCTAATTCAAAGCCAAAAAAGTTTAAGGGTATGTACTTCACGATCAAGTTCATTGGTAAAGTATTTTAGTGTTGAATTAAATTGATACTATAGCGCATTACAATTTTAGACTACGCTTGTTATAAAGATATAGAAGATCGTCAAAAGGCTACTGAAAGCAGACCAAATATTAGTAAACCTAGTAGTTCAAAAGACAAAGATGTAAGAGATATTTTAAACAGAGACCTGCTTATTAACCCGGACTGTCCCATGGGAATTATTAGGGATTATGTAAGCGATGTAGCAGGACTTAAAAATATCAGTGAGTACATTATATCGCACCTTATATTCAACATTGCATTATTTAATTTTAGAATTTGATATAGCCAGCGACAGAGCAAAAATTCTACAAACTGTAGATGCGATCCCCTCAACGTGTGGTTTGGAATATTTTAAAGTTAAAGAGTTGTATTATATTGTATTGCACAAGCCTAGGGGTATAACAATCATATTTATTTTAAATGTTTTCTGTTTGTATTGTAAAAAATCATTGCTTACAGAGAAAGGCACAAATTCCAACCAGATTTATGATTTCCCATTCATTCCTCTCCTAAATCCATATTCTAAAGAGTACGCAGAATTTTGTTCATATCAGAAAAAGAGGTCTTCTATCACCAGCAGGGTAATATTTTTAGCAGATCTGTATATCTGGGATAACTTGGCTTTGCAAACATTGTAAATATTTATTATTTAAACTTTTAGAGAAGTTCGTCAAGTAACAAAAGTAGCAAAGATAGTGACACGGTTAGATCTTCTGTGAGCGGGCGAAAAAGCATTTCCAAATCAGCAAAATGATGCATGTTTTTGTTAATGAATGTAATAAAATGTAAATATGATTGTTTTTGAATATATTTTTTTATTGTCTATCTTGAGAAAAATCTACTAAATTTTGCCTCATACAGTACAGTCTTGAAAACTTGAACTAATTAAGGATGGCCGTGTTCATGTTTTCGAATAATTCACGTTACAGAATATGGTAGGTACAATAAATAATAAAACGTAAGAAAAATAAAAATTAACCTTTATTATTATGAAAAATGCAAAACTAAAAATATTATTTAAAAAATGGTGCGTATTATAGTACACACAACTTATTTTTTCACGTTGTTTCAAAAACCACTGATACAACGCCCTTTCCATTTTAGGTAATTCTGAATTTCTAAATGATTTACGTTTACCTGGACTAGCATTAATGTATGGGCAACAGTTGATTTAATTTTATTTTTCTTATTTTTCACAGAACACACGGTGGATTTGGCGATTCCGTACTTTTTTGATAGGAAAGTCACTACGTGTCTAGTGTTCGTAACAATGGACTTACTTATAACCTAAACCGTCACTTAATAGGTATGTTACTAGCATAGGAGTAGAAAAAGGTAAATAAAACACAGAATTGTACCAAAATTATTTATTAATTTGCGTTATATCCTAAACTCTCACAAGAATGGAATAAAATACTATCAATTTCCTTTTATTATTAAGTGACTAAAATCAAGTTCCTAATGTCAACGAGATTAAATAATATAGGTAGGTACCTAAAGAGAAATTTTGTGGCAATATATTTTTTAAATGTATGTAATAATGAAAAAGTGTATAAAAATCAGGAACTGATAAGCAAAAAAAACATCAGGTACTTACGAAAACCTTCCAAGTTATACTCACCGATCATTGAAATGAAGTTTTCTTGGCTTCGTCTAAACTCGAAAAAGAAATCAAAATTAACAAATGTGACGAGTTATAATTTTCTGACGTAATGTTTTTCAGAGTGCTGCAATTGGTGTTGTGAACATGACCTGTCAATATCGACATAAGTCAGAACCATTGTTGAAATTTCGCAAGGCTCACTAAAAAATATTTTGTTTAAAATTTTATATAAAAATTAATACCTAAATTCAAATACCTATACCTCAACTTAGTTTCGAGTCCTAAGAATTCTAAGATATTACAATTTATGTTTTAATTTGTTCTCAGTGCAAAATTATAGTTTGAAAGTTGGTGTGCAGGGATTTTTTGTGGACAGTTTCAACAATGCTTCTGACTATCTCCTGCTTTAATCTATGATATTGACTCCAACTTAGAGATTGCAGTCACATCGAGGAAAAATTTTTAATTTCAATTTCTCTACCATTCAAAAAATGTCACGTTATTGGAAGCCTCAGTTCTTTGGGCATAACTTTTAAGTAAAGAGCAATTGGAAATTTTAAGAACAAATACAAAATATGATCGAAATTACTAGAAAATCACAGTGCCAAAAGACTAAAAACGTTGACTGACGTATTAATAAGAGTTCTCACGGCTATAGTTTCATGTCCTGGAAAATAGATGGCGCCTATGGTCAACAATGTATTTTGCATTGTATTTTGTCTCCGGGAAGCGCATATGGTGAGCCAGAGAACTGTCAAACATGACAGCCATGAGCAATCTTTATTAATACGTCAGTCAACGCTAAAAATTTGTTTTCATGGCTAACTAAAGATGTGAGAACGGGATTTTATCTATACTAAAATCAAATAACTCTTACGCCCCATGTAAACAAGAACGTGTGCGTTGAGATTTTCGCCAGAGCCGCACTGAGATACGACCTTTATTTAAGTTGACTTTTACAATAATTATTGTTTACGTCAAAAAATTTTTTGGCCTAATTAAAATGAGGCAAAGCATCGAAAAATTTATTTGTGGCAGTGTCTAAATAGCTGAAAACAACAAGATGAAACCGCGTAAATACGCTTTTGCGATCGAGTACATCCCTGTTGCCAGACGCGCTGATATTTTATGGCCTATTGACCAATCGCCTTATTTCGCAGAACGTCATCGACCACATGCCTTTATTTACGCCGGGCGTAAGAGTTACTTGATTTTAGTTTAGTTCCCAGTTGTTGTGGGATCACTGCTATCATAATTTATTGCTCCAAGGTCATTTTTGACATTTATCAAATCCACCAAACTTTTTTGACTGATAATTTATTGCAATTATTATTAATATAGACAGAAAAAACAAAGAAGTAAAAAACGAGTGTAAAGAGGAAATATTAATTAAATAATATAAAGTTTACCGCACTAAAATCTCAAAATCATCTTGATTAACTGAGAAGCATCTAAGGAAGTTCGGCAGTTCATTTTAGAACAAAATATCTACACAAGCGCATCCATTGACAAGATAATCTTTATAATTCTGAAAGCAGTCAGAACTGCGCAAGTCGTTTTGTCGAATTACTAAAATTATCAATAAAAGAGGTTAAGAAATACAAAATTGTTTGCAAAATAAAAGCTATATTGTTAACTACAATCACAAAGAAGAACTCCACCACATGAAAACCTATTTAGCAATAAAAAAGTTCGTATGGATATAAATTGCGCATGTGCAAATAATTTTTAAAAAGCAAGCTGCCTGAACGTATGCTTTATTTCTTTAAAGTAAAAGATAAAGCAAAAGCATAAAGATAAACTTGCTGCATGAACCAGGCTTAAAATTTTCACAAACTTGTTATAAGTAGATGTCAAATCTCCACAAAAATCATTGCTATCAACCTAACAAAAAACACTTCCTCCCAGTTCTCACATCCTACTAAAACCAAGTTTAGATATATTTTCTAGTAATTTATTAATATCTGCCAATAAATAACAGCTTTATTCCAATCAGTTCTAGTGAATCAGAATACAGAAAAGAAATTCCAGAACTGTTCTCCGGTTCAGAACCCAACATGTATGGGTTTTGTCTGAATATAAAACGTTGGAACAAAGCTTAAATAATAATTTGTTTTTTGACCTAGTAAAATTTAGTTTTTGGCTAAACAAAAACATGCCTAATTTTTATTTATATGTATTAGGAAGTGGTACACTTAAGGCCATTTAAAAAATATAGCAGTTAGATTGCACTTTATTTTCCTTCTTTTAAATAATTTAGCTGTTTGTCAACAGAAAGTACAAATTATAAATGTTTGATTCCATAAAGGAAAATTATTAAAGTGCGATGACCTATAACTTCTAGTAAGTGGGGAAATAATCGAAAAAGTGTAATATACGAGTATAGTTTAGTAGTTATAGAAAAGAGTTTTTATCGCTCTGTTGCTCGTGATTTAAATTTCCCCGCCTACCGTGTTATTTCAAACCAAAAATAAAAAGAGGAAATAGCCTTAAACCACTTTTTTTCAACTATGATTGACCACCACATTTTGTCTAAAAAAACATCTAAAAAGTAAAACAAAATTTAACAAAAGTGCAAAAATTCTACCTAACCCAGGTTAACTTTCATTCTCTAACTGTTTTATTTGAACCATTAAAGAAAGCTAGGAAATCCTGATCATGGCGTACTTTCCTGTTTTATGAAATGATGTTTAAAATTTGTGGCTTTCAAAAGATCAAAGAAACCTGAGCTAAATAGTTTGACCAACCTAGCCTAACGGGAACTATAGTCTATACATACCTATGTTTTTCCTATTCAAGTTCTGAGCAATTTCCTAAGCAAGTTCTGAGCATGTCTTATATTCCCTGTTTATTTTTTTTGCCTATGCTCACTACCTCATACTTGTCTCTCCTAACTGCCTTGTCTCACTGATCGAAATAACCTCTCTCCTGCACGTTGAAAATTTGCAAACTGTTCTAGAATATTTGTATAGCACAAAAACACTTCACTAACAGTTATATTTCTGCTTGCTTCTCCAAACTACCTATATGCCACCAAAACACAAATATTTTATTATAAACTGGAGCACATCAACTAGAAGGACAAAAAAATATGTATGCTGAAAGATTCTGTTTGACAAATTTTTTCCTCAGAAAATGGGCAATAATTTTACCCAATATACTGGATTTTGATATTTTTAATTTATTAAGAAGTTTGCATCTTATTTACATAGGAGCAGGAAATTAAAAATGTTTACAGAAATGTAACAAATCGTTACATTTTATATTTTTTTGACCCATGTTCTGATTTTCGGCCATATATATATATTTTTTATATTTACAAGCTTGTTTCACTTGAATCTTCCGGATTTGTTGTAATAAAGTTCAGATTACTCCAGGGCCTTATCAAAATTAGGTGTTATTTCCTTCCTAAATAAACGGACATTTCCAGGATTTTGAATCAATTCCATAATCTCATTGAATCTGTATAATTACAATTATTAATTATTGTAAATTCCCGAAATATACCATTTCCCTGATAAACACCATAAAAAGTAATTTTTCCATGATTTTGAAGAAATTTCGCGTGGAATTTCAGCAAAAATTGAGAAATACTCCAATTTCCCATATTATCTGTTACACTTACTGGCATTTTGAAAACTTTATGACATTTAAGTTGAATAATAGTTGTTTTTAAATTTGTAATTATTTCCTTATATTTTAACTAATTACATTTTTCTATAAATTTTATAATTTATAGAAAAAAAAAAAAATTAAAATCGAATTGACTCGCCGAATAATTAGCCAAATATTCGGTGCATCCCTAGAAGTTACCATATTTTCTCAGGATTTGCAACTTCTAATAACTCCGTTGAAATTCCCAGATTTCTCAAATTTTTTGAAATATAGACAGACATTCTTATGATTTTGAAGAAATTCCATGTAGAAACTAATAACTGGATAGGTATTCTTTGAATTTCTTATACCTTTCTTGAATAAATTAAGGAATTTCCTAATTATTCCCCGAATAGACAGAATAATAAAACATTTTTTTTACTACTAACCTGAGAAATCATCATTATTTACCTCATTCCTCCAATGAAAAGTAATATTTCTCACCCTAGGTAAATAATGATAATAAAAAAATACCTAGGTAAATAATGAAAAATTTTCTATGACATTTAAAGATTAGTGTCATTTTATCAGCTTGACAACTGAACTCCCAGGCTACTTGATATTTCTAAGTATTTGAAAAAAAGCGAGAAATGACTAAAATAAACAAAAATATGGCAATATTTCATTGTTAGTAGTAAAAAAAATTCTATATACACTTCGGTTGAGAAGGCCATTATTTACCTCGCATATTATATCCTTCGGCGCTACGCGCCTCAGGATATAAAAAAGCTCGGTATATAATGGCTCACTTCTCAACCTAAGTGTATAATATACTATTAATTTTCATTATTTTACACTAGAACATGGAGCCCATAATATGGGATTAACAGATCTGTAGCTATCCCACTTCTGAGAAAGTACAGGAAAACCAGACAATTGTCAAACAGAATCTCACCTATTAGCTGGAAATCTACCTACAGTATCAAGAAAAAAACCTCAATCCTTTCACAAACTGTTTACTTGGAAATACATGTAAATACAAATTACATTAACCTAATCCTAGTGTAATCATTTACGTGAATGCACAAGTCGCCTTCTATAAGTCAAAAATAAAATCTACACAAAGTTAAAAAAAAGTAACCAATTATCAAATACTTTACATGAAGACACACACATCCTAATGGTTATGTTTTTAAAACAGGGCGATCGGAATACAAACGTTTGCGCACATCGAATAATGTTCGGATATAAAGTGGAGATGCCCCATATGCGGTAAACTAACCTATCTTCTCTGACTTTTAAACTGTAACGAAATCGGCGGGTCGATATGGTTAAGGTGCGGCGCGCACCTGGTGTATGTTTTTTTTTTGTTTGGGGACCAGTTGCACTTACATTTTAGAATCGCCTCGGGCCCTGCTGGCCGTTCTGGCTGTTGTAGCCACCGCCGCCGCCGCCTCCGTAACCGCCGGAGCCTGGAACAAGCGGAAGTCGATTAGAAGAGTCCACTGAAAATTTGGCTTTGAAAAAAAAAGACGATGGTTCCGTCCTAGAGTTATTCTTGTTTGTCAGCGCCGCCAAAGTAATATTTATATTGGCATTAGATAATTCACTGTTTAGTGTCACTATTTGCTGTCTATACTCAAATTATTTTAAGAAGTCCTTACTGGGACTGTCAATTGGTAATTTCGATATCCTAAGTTGGCATCAATGCAGCAAAAAATGCAACCGGGTCATAAGTTCAGGTCAGTAACGAGCCCATTTGCACTAATAACACGAAAAGTTACAAGAACAAGAACAACACAGATAACCATCAAAGTCACGAAACGTAGAAAACCCGCGAATATTTTCATTGCAGAATGTTTGAACCAGTTTGAACAATCTGGAAAACCTACACTGTCACTTTGACACACCGAAGCTAAATTTGTCTGAGTCCGCCCATAGACGCTGCCAAAGGCAGCTGATTATACCAAAATACCAAAATGAAAAGTGTTTCCATGACGTTTGAAATTATTATTAAAATGAGTTGTAGTCATAGTTATTTTTATTTCTGGCGGTATAATCGAGATTGCAATAGGGTTTTTATCTTATTATGTTCTGTTTTAGTATCACTTGGGTAACTTTTCACATCATAAATCAACAAGGCCTACTATAAAGACAGGCCCTGGCGCACAAAAATCACGTGACCACCTTAGGCCGACATTACATGTCATTGGTCACATAACTGAAAGCGGCAGCTTGGGTTTTGAGAAGTTTTAAATGTTTAAATTGTTTTGAAACGTGTTAGTTTATATTTTAGAAACAAGTTTGTGTCTAGTGCTCGTGTGTCCTGGCGGAGGGGAACCGCCCAGGTGTTATTATGGCCTCTGGGTGGGAGTCGTGCCGTTCAAGAGTATTGATGCCGCTTGCACTGACGCGTGAGCGCTGTAAAGGGGAATTTCCCCCCGAACCACAGAATAGGGAGCCCGGAATTCCGGACATGGACCGTATTGGACAGTGGAGCCTGATTCGCAGAGGGGTGAACTGCTTACGGGAGATCCGCGAGTTCAGACGGTCCGGGTGGCTGGAAGCCGTTCCCGTTGACCACGTTCGGGTTTGTGTATTTATTGTATTCACCATTCACCTTGTGTGAAATAAATCAGTGTTGTAACCGTTGATTTTCGTTGTCGACCCACGCCCCGATACGGTTTCTATTCGGTCTTTCACGCCGCCGAACAACTGAGACCTCGTCAATAAGAATTTACAGTATACCTACTGAGGTTAGTTTTCATTTTTATTTCGTAAAAAATAACCTAAATACCAAATATTGGGTCTGTTTATATTATACTTATACATATTACAAAAGCCAGGAAGAAAGTGTCGCCATAACAAACATTTGTTTTGCCTCGGGATGAAAATTTGAGCCAAAAATGGATTCGTCAAATTCCAACTGAGATTTAATTTCTAAAAAACCCTTAAGTATGTGTGGCTAACACATTTTCAAGAAAGTGAAACAATTAAAAGTGGACAAATGTGTTGTGGGAGGAAAATACCTATAGAGAATATCACCTAAGCTAAAGGAAGGTGATGTCTCAAAAATGTTTGAGAAGTGCCAAAATATTGTGAGTGTAGTGCCGTTTAACTCTCAGCCCAAAACAGCTGAGGCAGGTTGAAAATTTTCAAAAAACGATTAGAGAAAGCTTGGATGCACAAAACCAATAATGTAATAGATGAAAGAAAACTTGCCAAATTGTTACGAAATTTGTTTTTTCTACTTATCTCCAAAAATGCCTTTCATTATATAGGACTAAGTTGGTCACGTGGCTACGCGATTATGCGTTAGCGCCGTGGCCTGTCTTTATCGTTGGCCTCGATAAATCAATGAGTGACGTCATTCACTGGTTGAGACGCATATACTAATGTTATACCCATGGTTAACAGAAAATTCCTAGGGATTTTATGGAGAATGTCATCTGACAAAATCGGGACTTCTTACAGTAATCGGGGTATAACATTTATTGTGAGTAAAAAAATAAATTAGTAAAGTAAAATTCCTAATGCTCTAAACAAAATTCGCATAAAGATACCAATGAAAGTAAATCCTAAAACTTTGCAGGTGGTCAATGAAAATAAGAAAATAAAAATCGAAAATAAATAAAACGGTGCCAGAAAACAAAATCGCCGTCAAAACTTCACTTACTGTATGGCGCCGGTCTCTGCTGCTGGTAGTTGCTCCTCACGGCCCCGCCTCCGTACCCCTGCTGGTAGTTGTTGCCAAAGTTGCCGCCGGTCGGCCCGCTCGGCGCCCCGCCCCAACTGCCGCCTGAAAAATCTAAGCATTTTCCTCTGCTCCCGTCATCCGAACCAACAAAAAAATCTGCTCGTATTTCAAAAAAAACAAAAACACATCAACTCCCAAGTTCGATTCGTTACCTGATCCGTATCCGGCCTGCGGGCCTTGCGGGCCGCCCCAGCCGCCGCCGCCGCCACCCTGCCCTTCCCAGGGTCCGGGCGGGCCCTGCTGCCACGGGCCTCCCTGGCTGTAACCCTGACCGCCGCCCATGCCCCAGTCGCCGCCGCCTTGCGGTCCCCCGCGGTTGTTCCATTGGCCGCCACCGCCTCCGTAACTATAATAATAATAATAATCTTTATTTTCCTTTTTGACATTAATAATGTATAGGAGTCGTCTTAAGCCTAATTGTAAAATTAAAATTACTTACAAAATAACTAACCTACGTAAATGACACCACAACAGATTAAAATATATGACAACACAACAGATTAAAACATATGATGTTCAAAAAATTCATCAACAGTATAAAAACATCTATCAATTAAAAACCTCCCAACACATTTTCTGAACAAGCCAAATGTTTCGATTTCTTTTAGCTCATCTGGTAATGCATTAAAAATCATCAAGCCAATACGATTCGGTGACTTGAAAGCTACCAACCCCTATGAGCCAGGAACATAAAAATTTCTAGATTGTCTAGTGTTGCGACCATGTACACTTAGTACTCGTAGAAATTTACTTTTATTTTTAAAAACATAAAGTGACATCTCCAATATATATAAGCTCGGCAAAGTGAGAATATTGAATCTTCTAAAAAGAGATTTGCAACTATGTGATGTAGGCACATGTGCAATACATCTTATTATTTGTTTCTGAGCTTTACATATGTACCCGGTGTCTGTTGCCCACCCCCAGAAGCAAATACCATATCTAAGCCTCGACTCTATGTGCGCATAATAAAAAACTATCAACTGTTCCAAAGTTAGTACTGTTCTCAAATTCTTTAATAAATAGTTCAGAGAATTCAATTTGGTTGTTAGATAGTTACAGTGATGACTCCAGTTAAGGTGCCTATCCACGTAAAGTCCCAGAAATTTTATCTCAGGACAGTTACTACTAATCCCACAGGTATATAAAAATCTAAGATCTCCCATTGTCTGTTGTGAAAGACCATAATATGTGTCTTGGTCACATTTAGGAACAAGGAATGTAAATTAAACCAAGTAATTATTTGTTCAACTGTGCTGCCACATGCTTGTTGCAAACTGTCAAAAGAGCCCTCACTAACCACTACAGAGGTGTCATCAGCATACAGAGTAAATGATTCCCCGGGAGCCACCGACTCCAGTCCCCTCATATATAATGAGAAAAGAACCGGGCCTAATACCGATCCCTGAGGGACCCCCATATCAACCATAATTCGTTCAGAATTGACATACGTCACTCCATTGGAATCTGTATTTCTAAGTGAAACATATTGCTGTCTATTCAGCAAAAATGAATTAATCCAAGCAAGAGGCATGTCCCTTATCCCACACTCACTCAGCTTTTCCACCAATATATCATGATTAACATAGTCACATGCCCTGCTGAGATCACAAAATATCCCAGCAGGACACCTACCTTCATCTATCTGTTCCGCCACCTGAGAATACAGGGAATCCACTGAATAATAGTAGATGGAATTTGTAAAAATCCCACTCCTCCCAAAAAATTAAATACCACCATGCTAAAAAAATATTCACCTGTTCTGGTTCTGTCCACGACCGCCGCCCCCTCGGGGCCCCCCACCCCGGGGTCCCCCGGGACCGCCCTGGGCCGGCCCGCTTCCGTAACGTTCCATCTCGGCCTTGCTCAGGGCCTTCTTGACGTCGATTTGCTTGCCGCGAATCGTATGACCACGAACTACTGCAATGAGACGCAAATAAGAAAAGTTTCAAAATCCCCGGAAAAACGTACGGCAAATTCTGTCAACAGAGTCGTAATCTTCGAATTCGATGAAGCCAAAGCCGCGTTTCTTGCCACTCTCCTTGTCTGTGACGATGGTGCAGGTCAGGATGTTGCCGAATTGGCTAAAGTGCTCCCTCAAGTCGTCCTCTTCGATTTCTTCTTTGAGACCGCCTGCAAAATGTATACCGTGAAGTGGAACATTTGCATTAAAAAGTTACCTATGTGGGATTTAAGGTAAACATTTTCGAAACCTAGGGATATCCCCCCCACTCCAAAATGTGCGGCTAAATAAATGGAGGTACTAGAAAACAAAGTTTGGGGTGCGTCCACATCAATTAAAATTTGTCGTATTTTGAAAACCAGCAAAAATATTTTAGGAACAAACTTCAATCTAGCCTCTTATTCTGCCACGTAAATATTTATCTCGTATTGTGAATCCACAAATTAAAACAAGTATCGAAAGCCCTTATTATTTTGGTACGTACCTATTACATAATAGTTTATTTAGTTGTAAGTAGTAAAATACAATAAAACATGGAATGGAGCAATGAGGATTCATTGCATCTCACTCTCAAAAGTATGGAATATATGGAATCCAACAAGACACTGTCAGTATTTCAATAAAATTTAAAAAAGCTATCGAAACAGAACAGATAAGCTCCTGTCTCCTGTTGCTGATACTTCTAATAATAAAATAAATTAAATATACTACTAAGAATATGGATTTTTCAAAATACATAGACAGTGATGTCCATATGCAATATACAACTCCACATTAATACAAGCATTCAACACAAATCACTTTAAAGTTGACAGAAAACCGACAGGTCAATGGTGTGCAACGCAAAGTCTATATCTACGTAAATTTCGACACACATGAGCAAATTTCCGTTAAGTACAAGAACGTAAATATTTATTAATGTGGACCCGGCTTTAAGAACATTTTCTACAATACGTAGAAATATAAATATGTTCTCTAAAAAATTGGTCCTAATAGGCCTCACCACAGAATAAATAACTTCACAACAGAAGCGTCCATAAAGACATGTGTCAAAAGGATGCTCGCTTTGACGTGAAATATCTTCTGAAGGGATAAACATTGTGCATTTTATTTGATTTTACATTAATCCACATTGCGAAGAGATTGTATTAGGACCAAATTTATCTATAGGTTATTGGTTATTTTTCTGTAAATTGAAATGGAGGCTCGCTTATTTTTGACACGTCTTTATGGACGCTTCTGTTGTGAAGCTATTTATTCTGTGGCCTCACCCATACCTGAAACAGCATAAAAAACTCTAATTGGCGTCACAAAAAGAATATGGGACATCAGCGTCACACAGTTTTCAAAAATGTAAATATATTCTACAAGCAACATAATAGTTCACTTAAATTTTTTTTAAGGTTGCCATGAGACACAATGCAAAGGTAAATGCACCATATAATATTGTCAAAAGGTCTCTAAAAAGCCATATCGATTATTAACTATTTACGCAAGTATATCCTAAATCTGTGAAATTATGGCACGGCTATGCACCGCATTTCGTTGGACAAGTATTATGGGCAAGGTGAAAATTACCAAAGTAACTTTCAGTAATTTACCGTAAGTTACATATGCCCTGTCGGTAATATTACCTGAAATCCGTAATTTTAGTGTAACTTGCCCAGTGAAATTACCGGTAACTTTACAAGTGTATATTTGGTTGTGGTACACAAGGCATCACAAGATTTAATTTTTTTTGTCTAATGATTTGCATTCTTTTATAATATGAAAATAGACAAAGAAAATAATTTAGTACATAGTAGTTCTACTCCTAGTACTGGTAGTAGTAGTAATTATTCTTTTAAAGGCCATGTTACTGATACTTTGAAGAGTGGCCGGAGTGGGCTTAATAATTTTGTAGACAGAATGGATTCTAGCGAACAATTAACCTTAGATAAAAAATTAGGCAGGGCAATTTTCGCCTCCGGCTGTCCATTTTCTTTAGTAGTCTTTATATACAAAGATTTTTTGTACCTGAAGAATGATATTTTTATTTTTATATATTCAATAAAAGCATAATTTAACTGGTTATTTTGTATTAACCCTTGCAGTTACATAAAGTATCCATTTCATAAATTCTTCGTGAAAATAGGTACTGTCTTTTCGAATGCTTCTACCAAAATTAACCAAAATTACCGAAAATTACAGAACTTTACCGTAAGTTACCGAACAAAAATAAATTACCGGTAACTTTCCAACACTAGATATTATATTAGACGAGCATGCAGTCACTTGTTTTTACTACACTATCTATCTTCTCTGCCTCCTTCATCTCTTTTTACTACTATTACCAGGTGTGGTTTAATATAATTAAGAAAGTGTTTTGTCTCGTATTTTATTGCCGAGGCACCTGTTCTCGAGTTACCCTGGTAAAATATAAATTAACTCACTTGGAACACAGTGGGGCGTGATCTATTTAATAGCATTTACTACGCTCTGCTACTGGTAAAAATACGAGACTTATTAGCAGAAATCGCCCGTATAGAAGGTTTTCATGCCGTTCCAAGTAACTTCATTTAAACCATACTATCGACCGAGCTATCAACGTATCGTCAGAAATTAATGTAGGCCAAGAACTTATCGCATTATTAAAATCTCAATTGCAATACAACGAACTTCTAGTTCTTTAGCTCATTTTACATGGACACAAATTGTAGTAAAACTTACAGTATACAATTTTGACAGAAGCTTGTGCACTAGTTTAAACTAAAGAACATTTGTTTGGTTTGTTCCAATTTGTGCAGGATAAAAACGGGCTATAGTTCTATATAAATGTAAAGTTTATATTCTACATTTTATTAGATTAATTATCCCAGTGCCAGTTAACGATTTTTTTCTGAGGTGGCCAGAACATTGATCTTTCGTGAAAAAATACAACTTTTTAATACTTCTGTTATTACAATTTTGTTTCAATTTATCCCTATAGTTTTGGTTATTTTATTGGAAGTGGCTATTTATACGTCTGACGGATACAAACGTCAGTATACGTCTTGCGCTCTCATTGGCGGGCTGAGTCACGTGACTTCTTTGGACGTGCATTTAACTCCGTACACGTCCGAAGCCGAAGTAAACTTATTTAGATACGTCGGAAGTGCATTTTTCTCAAGCATCTTTGCAATAAGGAGCGTATGCACTGCTCCTTTTTGGGGGATAGACGCTGCCATATGAAAAAAGAAGGGGGCATTCACACCATCTTGTGGCAGTCGGCAGCGATGCGCGCTGCCGTATGAAAAAAGAAGTGGTAATAATTTCCAATGGTGTAACCCACCCCCGATTTTCTTGAAATTTTGGCTAGGTAGGTACCCCGTATTTTCGCCCGATGTGACGTTTGGCGTTGTAACCCACCCCCGATTTTCACGCCGAATGTCGGGGGGTAGCCAAAATTTCAAGAAAATCGGGGGGGTGGGTTACATCATTGTATATAATTACCACTTCATTTTTCATTCCGCAGCGCCCATCGCGGAAAAAGTAGGGCATACGCAATATAAAATGAGACAAGATAGGTCTGAATAATCTCGGACATCATCCAATCGACTTAGTAAACAAGCCGATTCATAATCCATCGGACGGTAGAAGTAAGGTTATGTGTCACGTGACTCAATCGACCAATGAGAGCGCAAGACGTACACTGATGTTTGTATCCGTCGGACGTATAAATAGCCACTTCCTGTTTTATTACTGTGGCAAATTAATTTATATATATTCTAAATAAATTCCTTGATATTTCCATATTATGTTGTTTATATGACCTGTATCCAGGTATTAACAATTATTATTAAGACAAATTATTGAAGAAAAAAATACTTACCCACGAATAGCTTCTTAACAGTTGCCCCAGCTTCAGGTCTACCTATATCCTGTCTCGGAACGGCACGCTTAGGTTCAACCACCCTGCCGTCGACTCTGTGGGGCCTAGCATTTTGTGCATCGTCTACCATGTGGGCCTTGGAGTATGTAATAAATCCAAAGCCTCTTGATCTCTTCGTTGTAGGATCTTTCATTACAACAACATCGACGATTTCGCCCCATTGTTCGAAATGCTTCTTCAGAGAATCATCGGTGGTTCTGAAGTCCAAACCACCGATAAACAGTTTCCTGAACTGTTCCGGTTCCATTTTGTCGCCCTGTGTCAAATAATAAATAAGAAATTTGATAATAAATGAAAATCTGTGTGGGAGAAAATGCCCGACACGACGCCGCAACCGAAGGACCGTTTATCTCAACAGAATCTTGGAATAAACATTTAGAAACATATACAAATGTTATAATACTACTTACGGAATCTTTTTCTTTCTTCATTGTGCAGAAATTCCACAAAAAAAAACTTAATTCGGAATGAAAATCTCAACAGCAGACACGAACACAGTCCTGCTCAAGAGAAACGCACAAAATGGCCGATCGTGGCTTGGCTTTTCCGCTTTTCTTCGGTCACCTCCCCACCCCTTTCTGTCGAATGTCAAACACTTTCGGCGACGTTGCCAAACTTCTTGTATAAATTGTACATAAACTTTCGTGCTTTGGTACAACCATTTAAAATCTACACTGAACCTGTTCCTACATACTTCGGTGTAATCTTTTATTAATCCCCAAAAGGCCTAACCTCACCAATATATTTTCTGTTCACTCACGTAACCAACTTTTTTTTCTGTTTCTGTGGTTTGTTTGTCGTTGAACCTACAAAATATAATAATTAGGGTTGAATTGAACGCACAAAATATAAAGATTAGATTTATTTAGCATTATTATTGTGACTGTATAATTAATTACCGGGTTTTTTGTTTTAAGCATTACCTTTAAATTTTCCAAAATTTCTTCCGGCATATAATATATTATTATGACTTCCCGAAGTGATGTGGTTAAACGTAATGTAAATGTTTCTCACGAAATTTGTATACTAATGTGCGGTATCTTTTTAGCAAAATCAGGTCCTCCCGGCCCTGCCAAAGATGAACCCCAAGAGACTCCCGAAGAATTCTCGGTGGAAAAAATCTTGGACAAAAGAACTAGAAATGGAAAGATAGAGTATTTATTAAAATGGAAGGGTTATAGCGAGTAATATCCCTTGCAAATAAAACTGGTAGTCAACATTAAACTATACCTACTTTCTTATTTTTTTCAGTGAGGACAACACGTGGGAACCAGAAGAAAATCTTGATTGCCCAGATTTAATTTCAGCATACGAATCTCAGTTTGAACCGAGTTCTCGCTCGGAAGAAGACAAAAATAAGAGGAAAAACATTACTGAAGATAACAGAGCACGAGGGTTCGATAGGGGTTTAGAAGCGGATAAAATTGTGGGGGCTACAGACGCCAGTGGAGAACTAATGTTTCTAATGATGTGGAAAAATTGTAAAGAAGCAGATTTGGTCCCAGCAAGTCAAATGAATGTGCGGTGCCCAGAAGTAGTTATAAACTATTACGAAAAGAAAAAACAGTGGAAGTGTAAGGAAACTGTTATTGAACTTGATTAGGTACTATTTTAGTCTACAAAAATATTTTATTATGAATTGTTTTAATTCTTAATTCCATACAATAAAAAACTATTGTTATTATAGTGTAGTTCACGAATTCTCGCTTTCTTTAAATTTACATTTCGTACAAGTATAAAACACGGTTTGGCCTTCATCGGCAGAACGTAACTGCAAAGTTGCATATGACATTTTTTCATTGTCACACTTAGGACATTTTCTTTCAACAACAGGTCCCTCATCTTCATCTTGTGTTTTAGCCTCTTTTTGGTCTTTTGCTTGTCTTGAATTAAAGTGTACAGTGTATTTAATGGTGGCAGAGCTATTATCGGAATCTTCAACGAAGGCTACAAAGAAAGTCAATGTAATGAGTTATTGTGATTAAGAAGATAGAATATATCACATTCTGCTGAAAACACTTTGCAACATGTGTAACATGTTATGCCTCCCTCGAGCCCCAAAGGTGGTAAAATTGAGCCACAGTCTGTACAAAAACCGGTTAATTTTTGAAAAGTATCAGTAAAGTTAGTCATGGCCATAGAAAACTTATAGAACTTAGCTTGGGTTGATTCGGGTGATTGTTGTTGATTAGTTGGAAATTAAAAAAATGTCGTTTTTCTCAGAAAAACAAGGTTAATGAACCACTAAATATATAGGTTAGGTTGACAACCACAAAAACAAAATATAGGGTTTGTTCCAACAGCAGTTCTGAACCCGTTCTCAGTGATCCAATTAGTTGAAAACAGTTCTGGAGGGGATTTAGGGTACATTCAAGCCACAGAGATCGTGTGATTCAAGCCCTTTCATTTGATACTCATACCAGAGGGTATAAAAAAAACTTCTTGAGAAAACATCAGCAAATTCAATGACCTTGACGCCATATAGGGGAATATAAATCAGAGATGTATTCGGGAAAGTCAATTTCGAAATACAGAGCAGTATTAGGGCATTTTGTAATTTATATAACGTGGTAGTCAGTTACAGTTCAGTATGTAAAATTTGTCAAACAGTAGGTCATTTTGTTAAATTAGGAAAATTGGTTCGGTAAGAATAAATAAAGATATATGTATAAGGTATAAGCAACGAAAAAAGCACGCATGGGGAATTAATAAGGAATTATTTCTGCTTAAACTTCATTGTTGAGATTGTAACTGATAACAGAGCTCCCATGTCAAAGTGTAAACTTTGTCCACATCTCTTTAAAAATATCGTTATAATCTTGTTAAGTTAGTAAGAGCAGGCAGTCTCAAAAATATTTCAACAAATTTTTACAGATGTTTTATACAGAGTCATTAAATTTGTTTATACCTTATTACTTACTTATTCAGACAACTTGAGTTTATTATTTGAAAAAAATCAGTAAAACATATCCCAAATCACCATCTAAGGGATATAAAAGGAGATTGATAAACGTTTGGGATTTGGGTGGCAGTCCAGTTTATTTTACGACGGCCCTGGTTGAAAGTCAAATGGTAAAATTTCAACATTTTTTGTTTTTCATAGTAAATTTACAAAAGTAGACTGGAAACTTTGATTTAAATAAAAAAATATCAAAGTCAACCGAATTGCTTGAAAATTTACAATCTGACAGGTTTTTTAATTCTAAACAACTTTTCTAAGTAAAAGTTTTTGATCTTTTTAAAAATAAAGGTAGTTTATTCTTGATGGTATTTCATGTTTTTGTATTTTTTGGGCACCCTGAAAATCCAAAATTCTCTCCGTAGACCATATTTTTTCGAGAAGCAGTAACTTTTATTAAGAATGACTTTTTGTCGAAAAATGAAATTTTTAGTTCATTTGTCCTCTTGGGGACTCCATCTACGGACACACTGATATTATTATTATTTCTTCATCTTGCATTTGTAGGTACTAGGTACCATCATTGATTAAAATCCTTATTCAATGGTACAATACTATGGAACGCCGTTTTAACATTTATTATACTCGGGAGTCATGTAGCATAAAAATTGGATTTTCATTATCAAAATGACATGGCTTTTGAACGACATCCAAATTCGAACAATTTCCATTATCAAACTACCATCATATAAATTCATTTGCTCAAGGTCGAGAATTTTTATGGTACAATTTCTATTATCTGATAAATAAAATTGACAAGGTCATTATTTTTACGGTGTAATTTCTATTATGTCATTGATAATAAAAATTATATCATAAAAATTCGATTCTGGTCTGGCTCTTTCAACAGTCTTCCATAGGCACTCGTCCAAGGTCAATAATTTTTATGGTATAATTTACATTATCAAATTCGATAATAGAAATTATTGTATCATAAAAATTGTATTTAATTAATATGAAACAATTTTTATTATCACATAATGAAAATACATTGAATACAAATTTAAGTTTATTTTTATTATCAGAAAGACCACTCTTTTAACTACCATAAAAATTGGTCGAATTTTTATTATCGAAATGCAACGGAATTTTTATGAAAGAAATCAGACGTGTACAAATTAAAATGATACTTGAAAGTGAAGCCGTAATTTTCTTTCATAAAAATTCCGTTGCATTTCGATAATAAAAATTCGACCAATTTTTGTGGTAGTTAAAAGAGTGGTCTTTCCGATAATAAAAATAGACTTGAATTTTTATTCAATGTATTTTCATTATGTGATAATAAAAATTGTTTCATATTAATTAAGTACAATTTTTATGATACAATTTCTATTATCGAATTTGATAATGGAAATTATACCATAAAAATTATTGACCTTGGACGAGTGCCTATGGAAGACTGTTGAAAGAGCGAGACCGAGAATCGAATTTTTATGATATAATTTTTATTATATACTTAAATGATATAATAGAAATTAGGTATACCGTAAAAATAATGACTTTGACAATTTTATTTATCAGATAATAGAAATTGTACCATACAAATTCTCGACCTTGAGCAAATGAATTTATATGGTGTTTGATAATGAAAATTATTCGAATTTGGATGTCGTTCAAAAGCCATGTCATTTTGATAATGAAAATTCAATTTTTATGAAACATGGCTCATGGCTCCCGAGTATAGTAAATGTTAAAACGGCGTTCCATACAATACTTACCATAACACAATAAGTACAATAATCCATAATCGAATCGACATTTAAAGCCGGTGACTCCTCCCAACATTTTACCCAGAGATATTATGGAGGTGGGGAGAATCAGCGTCAAGCTGCGCGAACTTCGTAATCACCTGGGCCGCCATTTTCCAAGTTAAGCTTACAGGAAATAGTTAATTCATACAAAATTCTTGCTCGCCGGTTTTGGGCCGCAATCGCCAGAATATCGCGCGACAGTCGCACATTGCATATATTAATTGTATATATTATCTGGTTGCGGCGTTGTCAGATAAATTTTCTATTATTTTTACAGTCCTTCACCGCACAACACGCCATCACTAATAAACTATACTATCATGACTTAACAAAAACACTCAAATCTTTAAAATACTACACAAAAATGCCGTAACCAACAACCAACCACTCCAGCCAGTCGTAAAAAAGGAGAATGAGGGGAATCTTACTCGGAAAATGGTGGACCCATATAGAGCCGGGAGTCGGGCAAAATTAGACCGCGGACTCGTCTAAGCGCCTTCTCCTCTCTGGTCAGGTTTTGCTATTCATTAAATAAAAAGTATCTACAGCAAGGCCGTCGACAAGGGGGGGGCAGGGAGGGGCAGCTGCCCCCCCGTAGAGGATTCAAAAAATCTAGAAAGTTTTTTGGTGAGTCACTCAGTCACTGCGTTTAACTTTCGTATTTTCCGTAAAATAATGTCAGTTGTTTTTGTAAAATATAAATAAATGTGAGCTTTGAGCTTGAACTCAAACGCTCAAAATTTAGCTTTCTATTATTTTTATATATATATGCGATTGAAACGATGTTAAGTTAAATATTGAATACATTACACCTAGCCTAGGTACATACATTAAGTAGGGTAGGTAAGTACCTTACCTACAAGGAAAGTACATACATACACACTGATACAAGGATTTATTTGGGAATTCCGGAGTAATAAACTAGATTTATTAAAACTATTTTCAGAGGTTTTTTGGAGACAAAAAAATATTTATTACAATTGAATATTTAATCAATATATGGTTGCATAAAATCAATTTATTTTAATATAAATATGTCTGTAATAAATATTTTAAAAAATATATTTTAAATGATTGTTTTCTTTATTATTCATAATCTTTCTGCTTAAATTATTTTTTTTTTATATTTTTATTCATTCATAGTTTGAGAAAATTGAGAAAATGAGGTGATATACTATAATACGACAAACAAATGATTTATTAAATATTAATGAAATATTTTTTATATTTCATATGTATATTAAGAAATATGTTTTTGGTGAAAAAAAAAGCTTTCTAGTAGGTAACTGTTAATAAATATTTATTAGAGAATATTCGGTAATAACCCATTTCTTAAATATTAACAAATCTTATTGGATATATGCAAATAAATCCTTCTATCAGTGCATGTATACTGGGTTATTCAAAAAAGAGTGAGTGTCGCGGGACACTAGGCAGAAATGATGACTTCTTAAGATATAGATATCAGTTTTTCGTTAAACTTTTTTACATAACAAATAGTAGTCATGGTCATGGTCCCGTAACAAATTTTTCACAGACAAAATAATTTTTTGTTTCATACCCTGACTCGCCCCCCCCCCCTGGGGCCATCGGCTGGCGACGCCCTTGATCAACATACTTAGTTTAGTTTTTTAAGATGGAAATCCCTATACATATATTTTTGTATTTTTGAAATCTGGTCGTCAAGGCAATCAAAATGTTAGATAAACTTTTATCATTAGTTTTGAAGATTTTATTCCTGATATTCTTATTTTATTTGGAGAATAATATCGAATATCAATAAAATCTGAAAAAGCACCTAAACATTTTGGAAATTTGTTACGTTATTATCTTGGTTAAAACAAATATTTTTTGTTATTGCATAGATCAACTATCTTTATCACGAAATCCACAAATTCAAGTTAAATAAATTTAGTTTATATTTGAAAAGTATTTCAAAAACGGAAAGGATAAATTATAGATACCTCAGACCTATATGTATATTATAGGAAGGGTGTCCAACTTTAAAACTGTACAAATCCGTAAAATCTTCATTTTTATAGATAAACGCCTAAACTTTTTTTTGTTTGAAATGTCTTCAAAAACTGCTTCTTTTGACCTTCCTGCAATTTTCAAAATTGCAAATCCAGTTCCGGCTGCAATTTTTGTATACCTCCGATTTTTACGAAAACCATATAGCGACTTTTTTTATTTCAAATCTGACCCCACAGCGTTAATCAGAAAACCACCAAACCCCCCATATACAAAATTCGAACAAAAAATATACAGAGAGTTCCATTCTGTAGGGTCGCAAAGTTGAGCAAAATAGGAATTTTAAAGACATCTGGCGAGTCAAATGTGCCCTGGAATCCCTTCAAAACAGTTTAATAATATTAGGACCACTCAAAATGTCGGTGTGAAAAGATTTACTACAAAAATATACGGGGGGTATTTTTCTCTGAGCCATCTAAAAATTCTGAATTTTTATTAAACTTTGTACTGGTCAGGAGTGCTCTGGAATCATTGAAAAAATATTAATAAACACAAAAATTATTTACAAAATGCCAACCAACAATTAAAAACAATTTAAATTATTGGACCTTTCTCAACAAATTAAGTCACCGTCTAAGATGATACATTTTCTGTGCAGTTCCTGTTGTGGCACACCAGCTACCTTAATTGATATGGACTTACTGACTGGCAGGCTTCTGTATTTTTTAGATTTAGTTCGTTTATAGGGTGTGGAGCGGTTTTGATATAAGTACACGATTTTTGACCCGTAGAAAGTCCCAACAATTCATAAGAACACTCAGTATATTTTGTATTGGACCTTTGTA
The DNA here is from genome assembly GCA_963920635.1 of Pseudeuparius sepicola. NCBI lineage: Eukaryota > Metazoa > Arthropoda > Insecta > Coleoptera > Anthribidae > Pseudeuparius > Pseudeuparius sepicola. The sequence goes on from OY987300.1 coordinate 73,340,536, forward strand.
CACCAACACCTTGAGTGGTCCTATTAACCATTCAACTGTTTTAAGGGGATTCCATGGCACACTTGATTTGCCAGGTGCCTTCAAAATTTCTATTTTGCTCCACTTTGACACCCTGCAGAATACAAGTCTCTGTATATTTTTGTTCAAATTTGGGACTTTGGGGTGTTCTGATTAACGCTGTGGGGTCAGATTTTAAATAAAAAAAAATCGCTAAATGGTTTTCGTAAAAAACGGGGGTATAAAAAAATTGCAGCCGGCCCTGGATTTGCAGGAAGGTCAAAAGAACCAGTTTTTGAAGGCCTTTCAAACAAAAAAAGTTTAGGCGATTATCTCCAAAAATGAAGATTTTACGGATTTGTACAGTTTTAAAGTTGGACACCCTGTAGATCTGTGATGATACCAGGTTTCAGATTTCATAAATACCAAACATAAGTTTGGATTGCCATGCATTTGCGAAACATCCTGCACCTAGCTATAAAATTTATGACTACAGAAAACTACGTACCTACATAAAGTTTCCTAAAACATTATTTTCTAACACAAAAAATTTAAAAGATATATAGAGGTGGTGGGACTCACGGTGGGAGACATATCGTGGACACCCTGTATACTCTACATTTTTAGCCTTGAGGGCCACTTAGGTATAACGTGTAGGACATCTTGAAAAAGTCCCCAATAACAGCACTTAGGGATTCAGTGGCGTAACTACGGAAGAGTAGGCCCGTGTTCAAAATTTCAGGGGGGCCCGCCCTGTGTTTTTTTATGTTTGGAAGTGGTGTAACAATGACAAACATTGTACAGGATGTCCCATTTTCGAGACTTTTGCAAGTTATATTTATATTTGAAAATTCTTACCTCCTAGAAAAAACCTGTGTACGCCACTGAATTCTACATGAAAAAATCTATAACGGTCGATTTTTACCATTTCAACAAGTTAGCGTAGATATAACGGATATAGGCGGGTGCCTGAAAATGGCAAATTTTGAAAATCACCTTGTGTTTAAAAAACTAAGGAGGCCGCATGAAAATTTTGTATGCGAGCGTTTCTTTTTATGAAAAAGTAGGTCAGTGTCCCGAAAACTGCAACTCTAAATTCTAAAAATAACCGAGATACATCGCAAAAGTATCAAAAATGGGACACCCTGTAGGCGCATCGAGAATGATCCAACACATTGCTCACTACAAGTCGAAAAACGCCATTTTATAGGTCAAAATGTTGAATCATCATGTATGTTCTGTACAGGGTGATCCAAACTCGACGCCCCAGGCCTACTAACTGCGGGAACACGAAAACTGAAAATAAAATTTCGAACAGGGGCTCTTAAATGGAATAGAATGAAAAACTTGGAATTTTTCTATTCACTAGCGTGGGTTTTCCAAAATCTAGCTAGCCATGAAAACAATTGCGATGTCAGAAATTATTTAAGAGTACCTATGTTAGGTGCCTTGTGCACCATTACATTTTTTCGACTGGAGTATTTTTTAATCTTTTGAATTGTGTGTTTGTTACTGATTTGTTTGCTATTATAGTTCGTTACAAAAATTGTTTTTTATTATTCCAGTTGAAAAAATTTAACATTAACATTATCTTAAATACCTAATTTCTGACTATCAATTGTAAATTTTGAACAATAAAAAATACAGAAAATCTTTTCCTATAAAAGTTGTTGAGATAAAGACTTTCAATATTTAGGAAAAAAAAATGGTATGTTTCTGTGGAAAAATATTGATGACGTCACAGCGGTCATTTCCCCATAAACAACAAAAAAGCAAATTTTCGGTAATAATTGGGTCTTATAGTATGTCCCATTTAAGAACCCCTGTTCGAATTTTTATTTCCAATTTTCGTGTTTCCGCAGTAGGCCTGGGGCACAGAATAGCCACCTGGCTATTCTGTGGCTATTCTGTGCCTGGGGTGTCGATTTTGGATCATCCTGTAAGTACACTTACTCTTAAGCCATTATATATTTTTTGTACTACTGCATTTTTATTGTTGCGGCTCGCATCGGAAAAACCGAAATTTATGCGCCCTGCTTGAATCTTGGTGGCGGTGGGCCCCTAGCAGTTCTGGGCCCGTGTTCACCGCACACTCTGAACACCCTGTAGTTACGCCACTGCACTTATTTATTGAGCACTTTTTTATTTTGCGAGCTAAACAAAAAAAAAAGCAGCTGGAATAGGGGAGAGTCGGGTAATTGTGCGCGGAAGATAATCGTGCGCATTTCGATATTCTAAGCCCCAGTAGATAAAATATAGCAACGAATAACCCCACGCCATCTGTTATCCATTTTCTCAACAATCCTAAATAGAGCACTAAGTGCGATTGCTCGGTCGATCCATTATGGCCGCTCATTTGTTTTGACGTGTTGTGTTGCAGTTTGGAGCTCCTACAAAATAAGCGGTAATAAGTTCTCTTAACAGTGTTATTTGCAGTTTCAGTGAAATTATTGGTTTTAATGTTTTTTTACAAATAAAAATCTTAAAGTGTTACTGTCGGCTAATTGGGCGCATTGCGCACAATTAGCCGCTAACTGCGCACCATTATCCGCCTGTGAAATACCAACTGTTTTTATGGACAGCTTTTGAAAAAATATTCTTTCGACACAAAAAAATATATTTTTCTTGAAATCGGCATTAAAATGTCTCAAAATCGTCATTAAAAGCACAGAAATCGTACAATAATGTAGCCCATTATTGTACGATTTTTTCAATAAGTAGGCCTTGGCGAGATGTTAACATCAAACGTCAGACGCGGACAAATCGCCCGTCAAAAGTGACCAAATATTCAAAACCCGGCCGATAAAGGCTCATTTAACTTTTCGTACACATTGCGAAATTGTTTCCTATAGAAGCGCAATCCTTCAGTATACATATTTTAGTAAATTTGAAAATCAATAGATTTCTTGTGTCGGCTGCACAAGAAGCAGCAGTTTGGTTTTTCTGTCAGAAGGTGCCGTACATCATTATACTTGTCCTAGTTAGAGCGATCGGTAAAGTCAAGCAACGCCGCGCGTAGTCGGTTCGTGGACGGGTGATCCCTTATTATTATTTTCTTGCCTAATAAAACATTTTTTTCCGATTTCAAGAAAAATATAATATGTACCTCGGCACTGAAGTTCTTTTTATGACTCATGTGGTTTATTTGCCTCGGCCAGAGGCCTCAGTAACTAAACTCCACATGAGTCATAAAAAGTTGAACTTCAGTGCCTTGGTACATAAATAACTATTAGCTAAAAATATAATAATGTTTGTATTTTGCAGATGCCGAAATATCAACGAAAAACAACAAAAGCCGAATGGAGTGCTGAAACAATGAAAGAGGCTCTAGCTTTTATTCGAGGTGGAGGATCGATACGACAAGCTGGCAGAAGATTCAACATACCGGAATCTTCTATTAGAAAAAGAAAGAAGGCATTCGACAGTGGATTGGACGTTGCAGAACCGCATATTGGAAGATATTGTGTCTTTTCATTGACCCAGGAGAAAAAATTTGAAAGAGCATGTTTTGAAGCTGGCAAAATTATTCCATGGGATGACAAAAAACCAGCTGAGAAAATTAGCATTTTCTTACGCCAAAGCTAATCAAATAAGGCATAACTTTTTTAATGTGAATACACAATTGGCCGGGAAAGATTGGTATTAAGGTTTTCCGAAGCGGAACCCTGAGGTAACATTACGAAAGCCCGAGCCAACTAGCATTAACAGAATCTCGGCATTCAATAGGGAACAAGTTTCCAAATTTTTTGAGAACCTCAAGAAAATATATGACAAATTCCAGTTTAAAGACGATAAAATTTTTAATGTCGATGAGACTGGAATTTCGACGGTACAAAAGCCATCCAAAAGGCTGGGTCCAAGGGGTGTTAAACAATTTGGCGCTAAAACATCGGGCGAAAGAGGTAAAACAGTAACAGTAATATGTTGTGTTAATGCATCTGGGACATGTTACGTTCCGCCAATGTTTATATTTCCGCGTACAAGAATGACTAACACCTTAACAAAAAATGGGCCACCCAACGCAATGTTTTCTTGTTCAAAAAGCGGCTGGAGCAATGAATACCTATTTTACCAATGGCTTGAACACTTTTCGAAAACTGTAAAACCATCAAAAGATGACCAAATTCTATTGCTTTTAGACAACCATTCTAGCCACATTTCCCTGCCAATATTCGACTACTGTAAAGAACATGGTATTATTCTTCTCACGATACCTCCTCATACGTCCCACAGACTTCAGCCTCTAGACATAAGCTTTTATGGTCCTTTAAAATCAGCCTTCAATAGACAATGCGACTATTATTTAACAAATGCTGAAAGACTAACGCAGTACGATTTGGCAGAAATATTTAACAGAGCCTACACTCTAGTGGCGACAATGGATCAATGGCACAATCCGGATTTAGATCATCGGGTATTTGGCCCTATCAGCCTGAAAAATTCACAGAAGAAGACTTTCTACCAGCGTCTCATCACTTGCCCATAGTGAATGATGAGGAACCGATACCCAATACTGCCTCCAATATTGAAAATCAGGACCCCAATTTCCGAAGAGAGAGTCTTAACCAAAATAAAGATGATCCTGTCCCCAGCACATCTACATGTGATATCTTAGAAACACTGAGTCCTCTTCCCAAACCGTGTGTAATAAAAAAGCAAAGTTGCAAGAAACAAAATTCTGAAATACTAACAGATACACCTAACAGAGAAAAATTAGAGAAAGCAGCTGCAAAGAAGGCGGAAAGACAAAAATATCTAGAAGAGATACAAATAAAAAACCATAAAAAGACTAAAAAAGACAAAAAGGGCACAAAAAGAAAGGTATTTGACGAAAGCGAATCTGAAGATATTTCAGAGAGTGAGTTATGCGATGATGATGAATTGGATGATCTCGACTACGACGAAAATGACCGATGTATCATTTGTGACGATGGTAGCAAAAAAGACGAAATTTGGTTTAAATGCTCAGTTTGTGAAAGATGGGCACATGCTTTGTGTACCCCCGTATTAATTTTGATTTAAATTTGTTATTTTTTAATATGCGCACAATTGTCCGACACATGCGCGTCATTGCCCGCATGCGTCGGATAATTGTGCGCAGTGCTACTTTTTTGTATTTTGTGTGCCTCTGCCATAATTTATAAATTTATTCGAAATCTACTATAGATTATTATAACTAAAGATTCCTAGTACGTGTTTGCCAAATTTGAACTTTAAATTTTTTCTTGCTTCAGAAATAACTTCATTTTAGCTTAGGTGCGCAGTCTAGGGCTGTTCGATCTCCAAATTTCAGTATCGGAAATCGATACTGAAAAAATATCGATAAAATCGATAAATCGATAAAATCGATCTTATCGATATAATCGATCTTATCGATAAAACCGATCTTATCGATAAAATCGATCTTATCGATAAAATCGATCTTATCGATATAATCGATCTTATCGATAAAATCGATCTTATCGATAAAATCGATCTTATCGATATAATCGATCTTATCGATAAAATCGATCTTATCGATATAATCGATCTTATCGATAAAATCGATCTTACCGATATAATGGATCTTATTGATAAAATCGATATAATCAATTTTATTTAAGAAGCTAGACAAAAAAAGGCCGATCGGCTTGCTGCGGACGCGGTCTGGATGCAATGGGTGCAGCAATTTCCTTTATTTTTGCAAACAATTTCAAAAGATATATATAATTGGAAAGATCGATAAAATCAAAAATATCGATAAAATTGAAAAGATCGATAAAATCGAAAAAATCGATAAAATCGAAAAGATCGATAAAATCGAGAAAATCGAAAAAATCGTTAAAATCGAAAATATCGATAAAATCGAAAAGATCGATAAAATCGAAAAGATCGAAAAGATCGATAAAATCGAAAAGATCGATAAAATCGATAAGATCGATAAAATCGAAAAGATCGAAAATATCGATAAAATCGATAATATCGATATTTCGATTTATCGAATTTGAATATCGAGTATCGATAAAATCGATAGTATCGATACTTTCGATTTTATCGATATTTTGTCTCAGGCCTAGTGCGCACCAATACCCGACTCTCCCCTATACAAAAATACGTCATAGTTTTGATATTTGGAAACCAAAAACTATAAATTACGAAATTTATTTCTCTATACTAACCTTATCTCGGCCCTCACCCCGAGAAAAAAGTTTACGACTACAATCCAATAAAATACAACGACAAACGACTTTGGCGATTTTGGGAGTTTTCGAATTTTGCCGTGAAAGTCGACTGTGGTTTTGTCCACCGGTAATCAAGCCCTAATAAAGGGCCGTTGCCGATGAAAGCTTGCCGGCGATTGGTCGCACGGCGCCCCTCCCCCGCCCTTGAGGCCGCCCCCGCGCCTTCGTCGACCTCGAAGGGCTCGCGCGGCCAGAAGTGTTAAGTAATTCATTTTGTGCAGGAGGTGAGGCCGTCATCACACGTACATATATGATAGGTAAGTAATAATAATTATTGTGTAACATTGCATTTTCTCATTCAAATCGCCATAGGGATAGACTTGCTGTTTGTCTACCTAATTTGATTATTCTGTGACTTGATATAGGGCCTTATTGTTGATAAAAAAGTTCATATACGCGGCTTGTTTGTTTACACATTAGGTATTTTTAAAAAAATACTTTTCAATAGAAATACGAAGGTCGATTCTTAGACTATAAGATAAGTTTTCTATTCTAAAATTGTATTAGGAAAAGTTGTTAGGAATTAAACACGATTCCTTTATACAAAATTATAACCGCCAATTTTGATTTTCCACATTTTTTCTCAAATTTAACAATTTGTGTCGTTGGATAATCCTATTCCGTATATATACAGTGTCACCAAGTCAAGCGACCTTTGTTAGTCAAATTTGACATTTGTTGCAGAAAGTGGCATTTCTAAACATAATTTGAAAAAAAATTATTTGCGATTTTATGTACATAGATACGTGCAAAAAAATTCAAAAGCCTAAATAGGATGAAGTTGAGATTTTTGATATTTTTATTTCTTACAAATCCAAAGTTTACTTAACTGGTAAAAATTAATTTATTTGTGTAATACTTATACTTATACCGTCACATGTCAGTTCCATGATAAATATTTTCATTTCTTTCCATAATTCTAAAAACTAAAATTTGAACCATAGAAAATGTTGACACGAGCGGTGCAAAGTTCCAATAATTTTATCGTTCTTTTGAAAATAGATGTATGATATAGGGAAACTGACAAAAGAATGCATTGTTTTAATTCAGGGACTCTTTAAAGTATGGGGACCCAGCATTATACTTTCCAAAGTGAGGTCTATTCTTTCCTCATTTTAATGGTATCAGTGAAGCCAAGTATGCCATTTTATTGGAGAATCTATGAATATAACAGGTACTTTGATTGCTAGTAAAAATGAATAATGGTTTCCATGATTACTAAAAATTAGACTTGACAATGTTGTGTCTACAAGTGCAGAATATGGCAACTGTCAAATGAAACAAATTTATTTTATACTTAGTTTAAATTGATTTTCAGCAATTATTTCCACGAATTTAAGTAACAAGTTTGGTAATAAGTCAGTAGTGCCGATTTTGCTTATTTAAGAATTTGTCGCTATTGCACCCTGTTACCAGGTTCCTCAATCCATTTGTAATGTATACTTGAACTTTCTTCCCTTGTTGTCCCAAAGAACTTTCACAGATTTTCGGGATGGACTAATAATATTAGGTGTAGTAGTTATAATCATGTAGTTTTTCTCGGTGTTCATTATAAAATTTTTGTAATTATATTTCTCTCCCAAGGTACCTCACAATTTTAAAGTAAACTTGTAGTCGTAGATAAAAATTCTTTAAAAAAAGACCTGACTGAAGAAGCTACCTGCTTAATAATTTAAAATTTACGAAATATAATTTTTGTTTTTGAACTACCTACTCATACCTAATGGGAATTGTAGGATTACTAAAGGTGATACAGGAAAAATCTGGTTGCAATTATTGGGACTACTACAGGCGGCCGCATTACCTTTAATTTACACATCTGAGTATCTGGAAGTTAGAAAACTTAAAAATTGTGAATTATGATGGGAAATATTTTGCCTCCTTTAGAATCTATGGCACTGGCATGTCACATAAAACCCGATGGCAGTTGGACACTGACATATAACATAACCTTGCACCAGCCTCCTTGTGGTCTCCTTGGAGTCGACAGAAAACAAACTTCCCCTCAAGGCTTCACTTTTTTTATGTGATAGACTGTGCCATGCTGGGTCCCCTTATTTTAAAGAGTCCCTGTTTTAAATAGACTTTAGTTTTCGCACCTTTTCTGAAAACATAATGTCTTGTAATAAGTAAATTGGTGCAACAGTAAGTTGACCTTGGCAAACGAATTGCAAGTTTGCACACCTACATAAAATCGCAGTAGAAACATCTTTTTCAAATAATTTTTTTTTCAAATTCGATTTAAAAATGCCACTTTCCGTCACTTTCTGCAACAAATGTCAAATTTGACAGCTAACAAACATCGCTTGGCCACAACTGATGTTAATGTAATTTTTGCCCTAATGTGAAGCAAAAACTATTCCCGATATCAAATTTAAAAAAAATTTTATATATGGTGCGGACTTTAATGGTGACACTGTATATAAGTATCGTTTGTTTGAAAAACAAACATGAAATTATTGTGTATGGCATATTTGAAAATTTGTTGTACTGTATATATTGTCAACATTAAATTCTTCAAGTGTTTACAACAGCTATAATATATTGTTATTCCCACAATCACACATCTTATTAAATGATATGTCAGCATCATTTCCACGACTGTTGAGAATTCTGGATGATTATAGTCCATATTATACGCAGCATTTACTGGTGACACATATTTAGTAGGGGTAAATATGTAAGCAACATCATTCAAATTCAGAAAAATAAGTTTATACGTTTATTTATTGAAGACGTATTCTGTGACTACACTTCGTTTCGTTTCTAGTTTTTGTACATTTTGTACAGTAAAGATTATAAAATACGCTAGAAAATAGGTATAAAAATATTTAGAAAAGTAGGCCCTATGCAATTTTTAATAAAAACTGGCTACTATTTCAGATTTCACCAATGGCCAAGGCCCCCGCTATAACGAAGGTAAACCAACCATCCTCGCCAAGAGAGTTCTTCCAGAAAATTTATGGAGATTTGGAGGAGCAGAAGCCACCACCAAAGAGGGAAAGTTCTAAGGATACCGTTCAGAAGAACGAAAGGGAATTGTTGGCTCCGGTTCCAATTTTGGCAAGTCCACTTCCGTTTTTCCTTCCAAATGGAAGTTTGGGAAACGATTCACACCTGGCTGCGGCTGCTGCTGGACTTTCCGCCTTTCGTAAGTTTTTTGAAGATAAATAATTATTGTTATTATACTTAGGTACTCTTTTTTTATATGCAGTGCACGGAAATTAATTTTTTTGTTGTCGTTCTCTGTTGTACTAGATAAATTTAAAATCTCTAGTACAACTTTCTTTTGTAATCAAAATCAAATTCCATAAAAAAATCTATTGATTTGAGTGGACTGGCTTGGAACTTTTAAGAACAGAGTCCTTCGAAAAGTTGACATCATGTGAATTTTTTCTTACTAATTATGATACGACCCCTTTCAATGAAGAATCCCAGGAATCAAGGGCGCCCATAGAAAATATTTTAGGGGGGGGGGGGCAAAATTATCTCATCTAACCTTGTTCTTTTTAGAACTACCTAGCTCTGAATCGATAATCGGTTTATGTGATTGTAGCCCAGTTAAATTTTGTATAAAATATGTCAGGGGTTTGTTTTATATAGGGTGTCCCGAAATTAGCCTGCCATAATTTACCAGCGTGTTCTACGACCTAAAAAAATTAAAAAAGTTCCTATAAACATGGCCTCAAAAATGCCCCTTAATGTGGCTATAGCCCCCGAAAGGGACAGTTTCACAAACGGGTTTCTATAAATACTTCCAGAACGAACAAAGATCAAATTCTGAAATTTGGTATGTGATGTTCCTGTGAGATTTGACATTTACCGAGATAGCGATAGTTAGATATTCTTAATCATAGGCGTCCCAAATGGGGAAGTTCAGGAGTTAAAATTACCCAAAATATTTTTTGTATACTTTTTTCCAGATTTCTTGCAAAATTATGAAAGTTGAAGGTATTCTGTCAAGAAAAGGTGCTCTTGTTGAACTTCGATAGCATGCATGGTTTTCGAGTAAACTCGTTTTGAAAATTTTTTGCAGAGTGCCATGAAAATGCCTATTAGACATTAGCCTGCCATAATCTACCACCACGTTTTTTGATACAAAAAATTAAAAAAGTTCCTATAAACATGGCCTCAAAAAAGTCCCCTAAGAGGGCTATAGCCCCTGAAATGGACACTTTGGCAAACGGTTTTTTCTAAATATTTCCAGAACGAACAAAGATAAAATTATAAAATTTGGTGTGTGATATATCTGTGAGATTTGACGTTTACCGAGGTAGAGAGAGTTTGACATTCTTCATCATAGACGTCCCAAATGAGGTGGGTCAAGGGGTTAAAAATATCCCAAAATTTTTTCTGCGCTTTTTTCATGGTTTATTCTCCCAGGTATGTCGCATACCAAATTTCAGAATTTTATCTTTGCTCGTTCTGGAAATATTTAGAAAAACCGTATGCCAAAGTGTCCATTTCGGGAGCTATAGCCCTCTTAGGGGGCACTTTTGAGGCCATGTTTAGGAACTTTTTCATTTTTTTGGGTCACAGAACACGGTGGTAAAATATGGCCAAAGTCTAGGGGTATTCTCTAGACTTTGATATGGCAGGCTAATTTCTAATACGAATTTTCATGGCCCTCTGCAAAAAACTTTCAATACGATTTTACTCGCTATCAAAGTCCAAAAAGAGCACAATTTTTTCGTAGAATACCCTGAAATTTTATAATTTCGCAATAAATTTGGGGAAAAAGCACACACAAAATATTTAGGGTATTTTTAACCCCTTAACCCTCTATTTAGGACGCCTATGATTAAGAATGTCTAACTATCGCTATCCCGGCAAATGTCAAATCTCACAGGTACATCACATACCAAATTTCAGAATGTTATCTTTGTTCGTTCTGGAAAAATTTGGAAAAAACCGTTTGTGAAACTGCCCCTTTTCGGTCATTTTTAAGGCCATGTTTATAGGAACTTCTTCATTTTTTTAGGTCGTAGAACACGCTGGTAAATTATGGCAGGCTAATTTCGGGACACCCTGTATACCTGGAAGGATATGAAAATAATCTTTTCCTCAACTCTAATAATATAAAATATAACGCGAAGGGATTTTGAGAATCTCCAGGGGGGGGGCACGTGCTCCCCCTTGCCCTCCCCTATGGGCGCCCATGCCAGGAATAGAAGGAGTTAAAGCTCTATATGTGTTTTATAAAATACGTTAGACGGAAATCGGCCTGAGTAGTAACCAAGTTTTGACACTATATTTTGGGATCTGACGCGGTGAGGTGGTGTCAGTATGTGGTATTTACTGTATTTAGATACTTTTTTGAGTTATTATGCTTAGCTGTGAATTGATGTGTATTATCAAGGAAAACTAAACTTAAAAAAATAGAACGTGATCTTCTTTATTGAAAGTATGACCCACTCAAACGTATCACGTGAGTTTTGCTATCTGTCGAGAATAACAAAAAGTGCCTAAAATGGGCTTATTTGTTATAATATCAAAATGTTATACGTGAAAATATTCTTTATTTTCAATTTTACATAAGTAGGTAGAGCCGGACCTAGGATTTTATCATGGAGGGGGGGCGACGATCAACGTTTAGTTACTTTACAGCCCAGTTTCTTCACCAACAAAGAATTTAGAGGGGGGGGGGGGGATGAATATTGAATATTGCTGTTTTTATTATTAGATGCATCTCGCACAAATAGCGTTGATTGACGTATTAATAAAAATTGCTCATGGCTGTCACGCCTGGCACTTTTTCAACTCACCATGCGCTTTCTGGAGACAAAATACAATGCAAAACACATTGTTAGCCATCGGAGCAATCTGTTTTCCAGGACATGAAGCTATAGCCGTGAGAAGTCTTTATAAATACGTTAGTCAACGCAAATAGTCTTTATTTATAAATAATATCCCAAGGTGGGGGGGGGGGGGAGGGACAGGCCCTCCCTGCCTCCCCCCTTTGGGGCCGCCACTGTAAGTAAGTAGGTACAAATTTTAACGCTCTATTAAAATATTTAGTTTTGTAATTTTCTAATATTTTTATGAAATTGCTAAAAAATGTGACTACTACAAGGTTTGCAATGTAGGTAGTGGGTACACGGGCGTAGCCAAGGGGGGGGTTTCGGGGGTTGAACCCCCCCCCCCCCCGAAATAAGCAAAATATTACCTAATATTATACCGAAAAAATACGAGGAGTGAAGAGTTAAATTATTATTACGTTTGAATATATTATGTAGTAATAGTAGCGCCTAGCGCCATCTTTTGACGAGTTGCAGCCGAACTATTTTGTATTGTAGGGACACTTTGCGTTGTTTCTCGATTATTCGCCACGCCCCTAGGTCGAAATGAGCGGAACTTTGTGGAAGTTCGTGGAAGTTTCTGGACGGCTACTGGGCTGCTATATAAGCGGCGCCGCGGCGCGTGACCGCGCTTACGGCAGTATTGTTCCATGCGAACTCGAAGCGAATAAAAGTGAAAAGTGGTGAACGAATAGTGAAGAGAATTAAGTGTACCGTGTAAGTGAGTAACTTTAGTGCGCTGTTATTCGATGACCTTGTTAAGGATAGATACGTGAATCATTATTACTGTCGAAAAATGGAGGGGAAAAAGGAAGGGTGATAAACCTAAAGGTATGGACTACTGGAAAAAGTGGTGTAGTCAAGGTCAAGGGGTTTCTAATAAAGAAACAAATTTGGATTTAGCTATCAAAGCTTCAGCTACCTTGCATGCTGATAAGAAGACTGCCTACCCCGAAATCTAGTTTGGAATGCCTAGATATGTGCGATAAAAACCTTTATCCTAATATTTACACATTACTACAAATCTTGGCTACCATTCCTGTATCCACTGCTACCCCAGAAAGGTCTTTCTCGAGCCTAAGGAGACTGAAAAACTATTTACGAAACACTACAAGTGAAAACAAACTTAATGGTTAATGAACATTCACTATGGAACAGAAATTCATGCAGATGAAGTAGTGGATATATTTAAAAGAAAAAGCCGAAGATTTCTTCTTTAATGGTTTTAGATTTAGTGCAGAGGAACGAAATTAATTTATCCATTTCATTTAAAGTTAAGAACTTTATAAATATGTCGTAGTTTTTCGGATGAATATATAGATATTAAATTTCATGTAAGTATATTTTTGTTGTTTTATTTACTTCTCAAACTAAACCCCCCCCCCCCAAAACTAAATCCTGGCTACGCCCGTGAGTGTGTATTACTATAAGCTATAATAATAATAACTTTTCCAATTAATTTTTAATTGGGTTTTTCGCCACCAAGACAACTTTTTCAAGTTGCCTCGAAAATTCATAAATTCTTAACACTAAATGAACGAAACTTTAAACGTGTAACTCAAAAAATAACTTCAACAAATTTGTTTTCTGAGCTTTCGGAGGATAAATCTTCCTCCTTTCTCAAAGATCATGTCACGTCAAAGTAATAATAATAATAACTTTTGTATGAAATTTACAGGGTGTCCAATTTTCGATACCTTTGTAGCTTATATTTCTATTTATATTTTGAAATTTGAAAAATCTACAAGGGTCGATTTTTACCATTTCAACAAGTAAGCGTATAACGGATATACGGGGGTGCCCGAAAACCGCAAATTTTAAAAATCACCTTGTATCTCAACTGTATCTCAACAACTAAGGTGGCCATGAAAATGCTGTTTACGGGGCCTTTATTTTCATGAAAAGGTAGACCAATAATGTCCCGAAAACCGCAACTCTCTATCTCTAAAAATAACCGAGATAATTTTCAAAAGTGTCGAAAATGTGACACCCTGTACATAGCGCGTCGTGACAGAGGCTTGGGTTGACAAGATATAGAGATTCAGACAGTAAATATACAGGGTTTTCTGAAATGTATGGTA